>JASDDO010000031.1:40807495-42015468 GCA_030015575.1 Agapanthus africanus | reverse complement strand
AAATGAGCTGCCTTGGTCAATCGATCAACAACCACCCAAACTGCATTGTTTCCCTTTGGACTTCACGGTAAAGCTGTCATGAAATCCATGATTATATGTTCCCACTTCCATTGAGGAATCGAAAGTGGTTGTAATAAACCAGCTACTCTTTGATGTTCGGCCTTAACTTGCTGACACACCAAGCACTTCGCTACAAAACAGGCGATCTCCCTTTTCATTCCTTCCCACCAGAAATGCTGTCGTAGATCACGGTCCATTTTCGTGCCTCCTGAATGTACGGAATATGCGGAACTGTGTGCCTCCTTCATAACTTCTTCACGAATGTCTCCTTTCGACACACACAAACGACTACCATATCTCAACGAACCATCTTCATGGATCAACAAGTCCGTTCGAAGTCCCGCTTCAACCTGCTCTCGAAAGTTCTCCAATTTTGGGTCCTGTGACTGCGCTGCTTTAATACTCTCGATCAATGATGACTGTACTTGCAGCTGCATCAACTGCCCCGAAGAGTGCTGTAGCACGATATCCAACTCGAATCTCTGAAAGTCTTCGATAAGCTCCTTCTGTACAGTCAACATCCGAATTGCTGGTAATCGACTAAGCGCATCCGGCACTACATTAACTTTCCCCGGATGGTACTTAAGATCAAGATCGTAGTCAGCCATCAGCTCCAACCATCTACGCTGCCTCATGTTAAGTTTTTTCTGCGTGAACACATACTTTAAGCTTTTGTGATCGGTGAATACTTCAACCCTTTCGCCCAGTAAGTAGTGTCTCCAAATCTTCAAAGCGAAAATCACTGTTGCAAGCTCCAAATCATGGGTTGGGTAATTCTTCTCATGGGTATTCAACTGTCTCGATGCGTATGCTATAACTTTTCCATGCTGCATCAGAACACATCTCAAACCTTTCCCAGATGCGTCGCTGTGAATCACCAATCCTTCGGAACTGTCTGGTACGGTCAAAATAGGAGCGGTTATCAATCTTTACTTCAACGCCTCAAAAACCGATGCACACCTATCCGTCCATATGAATGGTACTTTCTTTCGAGCAAAATTCTCCACGAACCTTCTGTAATATCCGGCAAGTCCAAGAAAACTTCTGATCTCTGCTACATTCTTCGGAATCGGCTAATCTTGAACTGATGCAATCTTCTCGGGATCAACGGCGATTCCATCTCCGGATACGACGTGCCCCAAAAACTTCACTTCTTCAAGCCAAAACTCGCACTTTCTCATCTTTGCATACAATCTTTCTTGTCTCAATGTCTGCAATGCGATCTTCAAGTGTTCTGCATGCTCTTCTAGGCTCCTCGAGTAGACCAGAATATTATCGATGAACACCACAATAAACTGGTTCAAGAACGGTGAAAAGATTCGGTTCATCAAGTCCATAAATATCGTCGGTGCATTCATGACTCCGAATGGCATCACTAAATACTCATAATGCCCATATCGGGTTCGGAACGCAGTCTTGCAAATATCCTCTGATTTAACTCGAACTTGATGATATCCGTATCGCAAATCCAGCTTCGAGAATACCCTCGCGCCACTGAGTTGCTCGAATAATTTGCCAATGCGAGGGATCGGGTACTTGTTTTTAACAGTCACCCGGTTCAATTCTCGATAGTCGATGCACATCCTCCTTGTGCCATCTTTCTTTTTTACTAGAAGAACTGGAGCTCCCCAAGGTGAATTACTGCTGCGAATCCAACTCTTCTCTAGCAATTCGGCAACCTGCTTCTTTACTTCTTCCAACTCCATTGGTGCCATTGGATAGTACGCCTTTGAGATTGGCGCTGCACCAGGAACAAGATCGATCGCGAACTCCACATCTCGTTTTGGCGGTAAACCCGATATGTTCTCGAACACATCCATAAACTCTCGAACTACAGCTGGCGCTTCTTCCTTATTAACTTCCATCGACGAAAGAACGACGCTTGTCGGCCTAGCCCTAAACTCGACTGGCCCGACAGAACTGCTACCTCCAGCAAAAACAAACTCCGGATGTCCGGGAATCTGGAAAATCACTTTCTTTGCTCTACAATCAATGTGAGCGTGGAAAGTGCCGAGAAAGTCCATTCCCAAGACAACATCATAACTGCCGATATCGATCACCAAGAAATCTGCAAATAACAACAGAACAATCCTTGCACTTGATACTAGATATGATCTTCCCGTTCCCAGTGTGTATATCCCAACAACAAGACAGGGTCGTGCAAGAAATCGAGTGTGCAGCAATAAACTTGGACGGCATAAAACAATAAGATGCACCAGAATCGAATAATGTTAATGCGGGAAAATCATGAACCAGTAGGATACCTGAAACAACTTCCTTTGAAGCCAAGATACTGAAGAAGATAAGCATTGTAAAGAGGATTCAAGCTTGCGATAAAACATAAACTGGTAAGCAATGAAACTGAGAAAAGTAAGGTAATATGACGACATAAAACAAGGAAATGAATCAAGGCTAGAATTCTAAGTATTTAAATAGAGTACCGCATTGTAACCATGCTGCAGTCCATGGGTACAATCACATAACTCCGTTCAAGTCGCCCAAATCCTAGTGTCAGAATAGAAAGAAACAATAGGGAACCAGAAGATTTCAAATCGAGATGCAAAGTTGTTTACATATCGTCAAGACAAGGGTTAAGTGAAAGATATGATTCAAGAATCATGATAACAATATGGCAGGACATGTTCCTAATCACGGATTTTCTGATTCGTGTATTGGGTCCAATACCCAACTACAAAAGAATCAAACCCGATTAACCTAAATCCTATGGCTTTGATACCAAACAAACCCTGTCACGCCCCGCTTTCCAGAGTGCGCTAAGATCGGCACGTAACAGAGCCAACCATGCTACCTGTGGCTAGGAAGCATCCCTCCACAGCCATATTACGGCCGTTTATAAAATATCAAGAACAATAGAAATAAAATAAACTATCTAGTACATGTCCATATACCAGAATAACAGAGTCAAGAAATAATATGCGGAAGCAATAAATCCAAGTAACAATAACAATCTGGAAGGTACGTCCCAAATACGGGCTCACATTAGGAAATGAAAATGCTGAAAGAAAACTAAACTATAAAAATACTAACAGGATCCTCACAGCTCGGCCTGACGGCAGAAATACTCCTGATCAGCCTGCGAAAAAGGAAAAGGATCTGGGCCATGCAAAACCCAGACGTCAGTGCATCATAATATCAAACAATAATAAATGAACAGGATACACGAGATATGCAGGCATGAGTATACACAGTAATAGGTGTATAACAGTAACATGAATATGGAACAATGAAGTGTATCGGTGTATGCGAAGTGCAGTGAGTAATCTAAACTGTGCTACTGGGTTATCTATTCTAAAATCCTTGAAATCAATTAATGTAATCCGCATCGTAACCCATCGGTCTATGCCCCGTTCATTCCCCACGGGGCCACGGTAACAAGATATGATAGACTGTCAGTCTATGTCCAGTTCATTCCCCACGGAACCACGGTAACATGATATAATAGCCCTTTGAGTTATGTTCAGTTACATTCTTAATTTCCCCTTACCCCCAAGGTTATGTGTTCGAGTCGGGTATTGATAAACTGGAGCTAATGCCAACACAGGATCAAGCAGGTACAGGTTTGTCTATGTAGACAATAGGAAACGTCCGTAGGGACAACATGTCGGGATTGTTGGCATTAGTAACAAGATTAGGTAACATGTCAAGTAGTGGTATATCAGGTCAGGTCAGGTAGTGTACATGTATCAAGTGGGTGCCCTAACAGTAAAATGTAGCAAGTATCGAATCACGATAAAGGTATGGATGTACAGTGAAAGCATGGATGCACAAATATTTATCAGAGGTTACATCATGACTATGTAGGATGCACATTATCAAGTATGGGGTAATAATGTAACAATAATATGAATTAATATAATATGGCATGCAACTAGATATGCAGAATTAATGGTATGGATACACAATAAAACATGGATGCTCAAATATCTATCAGGGGTTACAAATACAGCTCATGACTATGTATGATGCACATTATTAAGCATGGGGTGTTACTATAACAATAACATGAATTAATATGATCTGTAGATGCAGCTGCATATATAATAGATGATATGGATGCATACGGGTATCCGAAAACAGTAAAACTTTATTATGGGTGTATAATGCAACCAACATGTAATATTTGTATTCATATGGATGCAAGTTAAGTAATATAGCATGTAGCAAGATAAACTTGCATGCGACTAGATATGTAATTAATGATACGGATGTGAACGGTATCGTAAAACAGTAAAACGGTAATAGGGATGCACAATGCAATGAACATGTAATATTATTATTAATATGGATGAAAATATAATAACATAGCATGTAGCAAGATAAACTTGCCTGAACGGATCACACGACGGGTGCGTACGGCACGTCCGACGTCGGGTAAACATCGCAACGCACACACGGTAGACGGGACAGGTCCAGGTAAGGCATTTTAGTAACCACACTGGTTGGGAACGTCCACTGAGTTGACCGGATCATCAACGACATGCCCGGCTCCGGTGATCACCGAAAACAAGAGTCAAGAAAAGAAAGAGAAGAAAGAAGAGGAAGAGAGGAGGTGCTCTGGGGTTGGTTCAAAGGGGTTCTTTGGTGTACGAGGACAGAGACGGGTAGAGGGGGACGTCGACGGTGGGTTTTCCTACGAAGCAAGGTGTGTGCAGCCGAGGCCGGTGAGGTCTGGATTGAGAGTGATGGTGGTTGTGGTGATGGGAGGAAGCGGAGGAAGAGAGGAGGAAGGAGATAAGGAGAAGAGGAGAAGAAGGAGGAAAGACGGGGTCGAGGGTAGTCGGCCACGGAGGCAAAGATGAGTGCAGGGGAGATGAGTTCTTGGGTTGCAGATGGGTTCATGTTGGGAAGACGAGAAGGGAGAGAGGTGACAGAGGAGATGATGATGGAAGCGACAGCGAAGGTAGGGGCAGCGCGAGGCAAAAGCTAGGGTTAGCGTAAGGGTTTTCTGGGATCTCGTCGCGGGGTGCAGTGGGTTTTAAAGAAGAAGAAAGAAATGAAGGAGGGAGGTGAGTGTAGTGTAGAGGGAGGTGACGGGATTTGCGAGTGAATAGGATTTGCGAGAGGTGAGAGAGAGAGGAAGAGAGAGAGAGAGAGAGAGAGAAAGTGAGATTCTGTTAATTGGTTTTTAAAAAATATTTTTAGTTAAAAAAATTTAAAAAGTTTAGAAATATAAAATATAATATTAGTAAATTTTGAGTTTTAGGCTAATACAAAAATAGTCCAAAACACGACCAGGTCGGGTCCAAAAATCTAGTTTTAAAATACGGAAAATATACGTGTCGACCAATATTAAAACAAGATATCCGGGTAACAAAAAAGTATACCCCCAAGAACGGATGAACGCTCGTGCATGTAGCCTTCCAAATGAGTCCGTTTCACTGAACGGGACGAGAACAAGATGCGCGGATGCTACCACATGGTCAGAAGTATCATGCAGGCCATGCTATATATTAGTAAAATACTTTATTAGACTTGAAATGTTATATTGAAAAATGCATATGCCAGATAATGCCAGTATGCAGTACATAAAAAATGAAAATGCACGGATCCACATAATAAGCCGGGATAAATCATAAACAGGAATCAAGACGGGCTTCCAACAAGCGGGTCGGGTCGGATGCAATACAGATGTCAAATACACTATTCGCACCCAAAACACAGTAAATACGAAAAATTCCATAAATAAAGAAATACTTGAAATAGAATTGGTATAAATGAACTAGGGTATTACATCACCTCTCTGAAGACGTTGAAGGATTACAAAAGAGTGAAGAGATGTACCCTTAAACCAATGTTGGTTGAAAGGCTCTAGGTTTTGCTTTGAATGTCATATGTGATGATCAATTTTGGAAGACAAGAGTGTATTTGAGGTTCAGTCAAAAGGGGGTCCTGCCTCTAGTAGATTTAGCTAATTTAGGCTAAGATTGACTCGAATATAGTGTTAAACACTAGAGTACACTCGGTTATCATGTGCTCCCACATGATGTGCTTAGAATAGTGTTAAATACTAGAGATGAACACAAAATAGTGTTAAACAACAAAAAAAAAGCGCTCACGTAGGCCACGTGAGGCGCTTGAGTATTGGGCCATACTTTCCTTATTTTATTCTCAGAATATGCAAATAAGTGTTAAACACTTAATCTTTATGACCATCACGTGTGAACACGTGATAGTGCTCATGCATTGGGTATTAACTCCTAAGTTTTACCCCCTTTTCTCCTTTTTTTAAAGGGGTGTTTGTTAGGGGTCACGTGGAGACACGTGAGGCGTCCAAAATCTGTTCTGCCCTTCTTATTTTGAGGAGTCTATTTAAGAATCACGTGGGAGCACGTGACCTAATCTTATTTGTTCTCTTTTGATCATTGAAGGGGAGAGTCACGTGTTGCCACGTGATCATGTTGGGTACTTGATCTTTTTACGTGCATAGAGAGATAAATCCTTTATTTAAGAATTAAATTCTCATATAGGGTTAAACCCTAATTTTATTTTTAGAGAAATTAAATTCCTATATGTTCGAAAGAATTAAATTCTTTAAACTCAATTCTCCCCCTAAGTTTTGGATCTGCATGGCAGAATCTCGCCGATGAGAATTAAATTCTCAACTTATGAGGAGATCTGCTTCTGCAGATCTATTACCATGAAGAAGAGCTAAGTTCTTTATATTAAGGGTTAAACCCTATCTTTGTTGGAGGAATTGAATTTCTATGTGTTTTGTGGGAGAATAAAATTCTCTGAATTTAGGTCCTCCCTTAGGTTTTAGATCTGCATGGCAGAATCCCCCCGATGAGAATTAAATTCTCAACTTATGGGAAGATCTGCTTCTACAGATCTTCAACCAAAGAAAGAACCAAGTTCTTATTCAGAAGAGTTAAACTCTTAGTTTGAGAATTAAATTCTCTTTTTGTTTTGTGAGAGCTTATAGAATGATCTCTTTACCTCTCTTACCTAGAGTTTCTTTCTTTTCTGAAGAGATCTTCTTCTTTTTGGAGAATTAAATTGTCTTCTTTTTTCTCTCTATTGTTGTATATCCTTCTCTTCTCTTCTTAACTCCTATTTATAGGAGAAAGAAAAGAATCTGTTTGTTTAGTCAATCTTTCATTGAAAGATTTTGATTGATTTTATAGCCAACATGATCTTTTAGATAATTCGGTGAATTTTATTCACCATTGGATTTTTAATCCAAAAGATATTTTATTTATTGTTCCTGGCAAATTTTAGGAAAATATTTCCTTGTGCCATTGGATTTTTAATCCAACGGTGCTCCACTTAACAGAGTGCAATCTTTTCTGTTTGGAAAGATCTAGGGAAATATTTTTCCAGTTAGGGTTTTTGATTCCCTTTAATTAGAATTTAATTCTTATTATTCAGAGGGTTTAAGAGCTCATCTCGTGTTGGCACGTGACCTTACTGATTAATCATTTACTTAGAATTTAATTCTATTAGTTCAGAAGGCTCAAAAACCCATCACGTGTTGGAACGTGACCCAATTGATAAGGCATTTAATTAGAATTTAATTCTATTAGTTTAGAGGGCTCAGAAACCCATCACGTGCTGGAACATGACCCCACTGATAAAGCATTTAATTAGAATTTAATTCTATTAGTTCAGAGGATTTAAGAGCATGTCACGTGTTGGCACGTGACCCCACTGAGTAAGCATTTCCAATTATTTATTTTATTCAGTGCTTATAGGCTTTGCCTGTAAAAGGTCACGTGTCTGCACATGAGACTCGGTCACGTGTGGGCATGTGATACCCCCTGTGGGGGTTTTTCTTACTGCTTTATTTGTATTTTATGCAGTTCCTATGAGAGAACAAATGATTTTAATTCCTTTTAGTTAGAATTTAATTCTATTAATTCAGTGGGTTCAAGAGCCCATCACGTGTGGGCACGTGACTTTATCAATTAGGCATTCAGGCGTAGATAGAATCTGCCCATAAAACGGTCACGTGTTTGCACATGAGGCCTGGTCACGTGTGAGCACGTGATGCCCTATTTTTTGAGGATTCTCCCCCTTTTTGTAAGGGAACAAGCAGCTCTTGGCCGAAAATTTTGGCGGGAACAAATGCCCCCCACTACTTTGCCCACGTAAGCATGTACGTGGGTGAAGTAGTGCAGAGTTATGCATGGCAATAGAATTAACGGCTTAGGGGACAAGTTTGGAGTCCTTGTAGCCTAAGACTTTTTTCATTTTCATGAGCCGTAAGGGTCTCAAGAAGGTTTTTTCTCCCTACAAGTCGAGAGGATCTCGTAGGTGTAAATTCTCCCTAGAAATCGTGAGGATCTCTAAGTGTTCATCGCCTCCGTGAGTCGTAAGGATCTCACTCGGGTATTTTTCCTTAAGAATCGTGAGGACCCGTAAGTAGCTTCTTTATTTCATTGGCGAATATGGCTTTGGCAAATGTGGCCCGCAGATGGTCCATCTTGACCTCCTTGTAGAGCAGCAATGGCTTAGGAAACAGGTTCGGATCTGGTTCCTAAGACTTTCCAACTTTATGAGCCATGAGGGTCTCATAAAGACTTTTCTCCCTACGAGTCGTGAAGATCTCGTAGGTGTATTTTCTCCTTAGGAATCGTGAAGATTCCTAAGTGTGTTTTCTCTTAAGAGTCGTAAGGATCCCATAAGAGAATTTTCTTCCTAACAAATCGAGAGGACTCGTAACTGATTGATGAGTTGACCTGCTCCCGAATTAAAGCATTGCTTTGACGGGAAGGTCGACGTTGACCTTGGCCATATGGGGTCAGTTGATGACGTATTTCCGCGACGGGGTCATTGGATGACGTATTTCCGCGACGGGGTCATTGCTGACGTATTTCCGCGATGTGGTCATTGGATGACGTGTTTTCGCGACGGGGTCATTGGATGACGTGTTTCCGCGACGGGGTCATTTGGATGACGTATTTCCGCGACAGGGTAATGTTGGATGACGTATTTTCACGATGGGGTCATTTGATGATGTATTTCCGCGACGGAGTCATGTTGGATGATGTAATTCCTCGACGGGGTCATTTGGATGACGTATTTCCGCGACGGAGTTATTTAGATGACGTATTTCCGCGACGGGGTCATTTGATGACGTATTTCCGCGACGGGGACATGTTGGATGACGTATTTCCGCAACGGGGTCATGTTTGATGATGTATTTCCGCGACAGGGTCATTTGGATGACGTATTTCCACGATGGGGTCATTTGATGACGTATTTCCGTGACGGGGTCATGTTGGATGACGTATTTCCGTGACGGGGTCATTTAGATGACGTTGCGTCTACTGTAACGAGAAGAATGTCGAGGTAGTCTCTAGGTTATTTATGAACCGTCAAGATTTGGAACTAGGGACCTTGCCGTGGCTCTTCTTTCCTGATGTTGTGTCTTCCTGCAAAGACACTGATTTCTTTGCTGGTCGACGCGAATCGAGATGATCTCGTTAAGGACGTTGATTTTCCTGAATCGAGGTATTTGCCAAGGACGCTGATTTCCCTGGGGGTCGAAATGAATCGAGGTATTCCTGCAAAGACAATGATTTCCTTGCGGGTCGAAGCGAATCGAGATGATTTCGTCAAGGACGTTGATTTCCCTGAATCGAGGTATTTGTCAAGGACGCTGATTTCCCTGGGGGTCGAAACGAATCGAGGTATTCCTACAAAGACATTGATTTCCTTGTAGGTCGACGCGAATCGAGATGATCTCGTCAAGGAAGCTGATTTCCCTGAATAGAGGTTTTTGCCAAGGACGCTGATTTCCCTTAGAGTTGAGACGAATCGAGGTATTCCTATAAAGACACTGATTTCTCTGCAGGTCGACGCGAATCGAGATGCTTTCGTCAAGGGCGCTGATTTCCCTGAATCAAGGTTTTGCCAAGGACACTGATTTCCATGGGGGTCAAAACGAATCGAGGTATTCCTGCAAAGACACTGATTTCCTTGCGGGTCGACGTGAATCGAGATGCTCTCGTCAAGGACGCTGATTTCCCTAAATCGAGGTATTTGCCAAGGATGCTGATTTCCCTAGGGATCGAAACGAATCGAGGTATTCCTGCAAAGACACTGATTTCTTTGCAGGTCGACGCGAATCGAGATGATCTCGTTGAGGACGCTGATTTTCCTGAATCGAGGTTTTTACCAAGGACACTGATTTCCCTGGGGTTGAGACGAATCGAGGTATTCCTGCAAAGACACTAATTTCCTTGTGGGTCGACGTGAATCGAGATGCTCTCGTCAATGACGTTGATTTCCCTGAATCGAGGTTTTTGCCAAGGAAACTGATTTCCCTGGGGTTGAGACGAATCGAGTTATTCCTGCAAAGACACGGATTTCCTTGCAGGTCGACGCAAATCGAGATGCTCTCATTAAGGACGATGATGTCCCTGAATCGAGGATTTTGCCAAGGACACTGATTTCCCTGGGGTTGAGACGAATCGAGGTATTCCTGTAAAGACACTGATTTCTCTGCGGGTCGACGCGAATCGAGATGCTCTCGTCAAGGTCGCTGATTTCCCTGAATCGAGGTTTTGCTAAGGATATTGATTTCCCTGGGGGTCAAAAAGAATCGAGCTATTCCTGCAAAGACACTGATTTCCTTACGGGTCGATGCGAATCGAGATGATCTCGTCAAGGACGTTGATTTTCCTGAATAGAGGTTTTTGCCAAGGACGGTGATTTCCCTGAGGGTTGAGAAGAATCGAGGTATTCCTGCAAAGACACTGATTTCTCTGTGGGTCGACGCGAATCGAGATGCTTTTATCAAGGACGCTGATTTCCCTGAATCAAGGTTTTGCCAAGGACACTGATTTCCCTGGGGGTCGAAACAAATCGAGGTATTCCTGCAAAGACACCAATTTCCTTGTGGGTCGACGCGAATCGAGATGCTCTCGTCAAGGACGCTGATTTCCCTGGGGGTCGAAACGAATCGAGGTATTCTTGCAAAGACACTGGTTTCTTTACGGGTCGACGCGAATTGAGATGATCTCGTCAAGGACGCTGATTTCCCTGAATTGAGGTTTTGCCAAGGACACTGATTTCCCTGGAGGTCGATTGACTTGTTTCCGAAACGGAGTCATTGGATGACGTATTTCCGAAATGTAATCATCGGCTGACTCTAGGTTATCCATGAACCGTGGAGTCTTAGAACTGGGGACTTTGCCCTTGCTTCGTTTGGTGATGTACCATCCGAATCCTGTTGGAATGAGGACATCACTATTGCTGATTTTTTGGCTGTAGATGTTGCCGTTAAGATTTGGAACTAGGGACTTTGCCATGACTCCGTTTCGTTGTGTCGCTTCCGTGCCCTGTGTTCCCCTCTGAATACAGAGACGCCACCGCGTAGGTTTGTCTTGCCTGAAATTCGGGGTAGATGCTAATTGGTGCTATCTGTCCACCTCTCCGAAGATGCCAAGTTGATTTATGGCACCATGTATCGAAGGTTTAAACGGATCCAGCCGTTGTAGCAGACTTCGTCAGATTCCCCCTCATTTGAGGGGTTTTTGATTGTGGGGACGCTCTTCCCTGTAGGCGCAAGCCCCTGCAGTTAATTATGCTACCGCATCGCGGTAACCACTTTCTCCTTCTCTAGATGGTCACTTCGTGTCGTGTGTGTTTGTTTTGTTTTTTGGTTGCCCGTGGATTGTATACGGAGACTAATTTATGTTGTCACCCGCAGGGCGTGGATTAGTCCAAATCCGTATTTTCTTATATTTGGGTTTGGGGGTTAGGTTTAAGGATACGTTAGTTTCATTTGAGACTAAGATCAACTTAAACGTTTGTTAAAGATACGTTAGTCTAATTTTAGAATAAGATCAACTTAACAGGATCGTTTAGATCCAACAAAAGAGCAATTGGGCTCTGTTGTTTAGTTTAATAACATTTCGGTCGATAATTAGTTTAGGGACATTACGGTCCAATGTTAGTTTAAGGATATCTCGGTCCAATGTAGTTTAAAGACATCGCGGTCGAGGTTAAGGACATCATAGTCCGTGGATTTAAGGACTCCACAGTCCATTATTAGTTTTAAGACATCACGGTCGAGGTTAAGGACATCATAGTCCATGAGTTTAACAACCTCACAGTCTAATGTTAGTTTTAAGACATCACGGTCGAGGTTAAGGACTTCATAGTCTATGAGTTTAAGGACCCCACAGTCCATGAAATGGGTGGCTGTCGGGACCCATCACCTCTTTGAAGATGTTGAGGAATTACAACGACAAATATCAAAGGAGTGAAGAGATGTACCCTTGAACCAAGATGGATTAAATGATCTGTAGTCCGATTTGGAGCTAAGATCAATTAATTATATTATGAGCACATTGGCTCAGTTGAGTCTGAGTTGAGGACTTATGGCCAACTTGGGTTAAGTCCAATTAAGTTTGAAGTATTGGCCCTCTGTTGGACGATTAGACATTTGTCTGGTTTCAGCCCACATTATTTAGCAATGCTAAACAAGAGTTTGGGGGCTTTGGTAATATTTTTATCTGTGATTGAGCAGTAGACATTAGAGCTCTGATTTTTACTCAATTTTGAATGGGAGGCTTTGCCTCTGGAAGATTAACCAATTTGGTTAAAACTAGTGTTAAACACTAGATAACAACAGTGTTAAAGCTCTCAAGTTAGTGTTAAATACTAGAAGGTAACAGTGTTAAACACTGGAAGTAAAGTTGTCAAATTAGTGTTACACACTAGAAAACACCAGTGTTAAACACTGGGTATAAGTTCTTTAAATTAGTGTTAAACACTAAATAAGAATGGGCCACGTGGGGCCACGTGAGGGCACACAGAGGTGGGACCAGATCCCCTTTTACTTTGCTTTGCAGATAAGTGTTAAACACTTCTTTTATATTTTATTTTTAGCATCACGTGTAGCTACGTGATGGACGTCTGTGCGCTGATCGTTAAAGCATTTGCTGAGGGGTCACGTGATAACACTTGAGAGCGCCCAAAGCTTAGATTTCCTTTGCTTTTCCTTTCTGTATTTTGTAAGTTACGTGGGAGCACGTTAGGCGTTGCCTCAGAACTTTTTCCTTCTTGTTTTTTGGGGATCTTTTCAAGGGTCACGTGGGGCCACGTGACCTTGCTCTTTTCATGCTCAGAGATCTCTTAAGTCTCTTTATTTTATTTTGAGAATTAAATTCTCCGTAGGGTTAAACCCTGATCATGATTTTGGAGGAATTAATTCCTTTTATGAAAGAATTAAATTCTTATATATAGGGTTAAGCCCTAATTTCTTTTAGAGGAATTAAATTCCCATATATGTAAAAGAATTAAATTCTTGTATAGGGTGAAACCCTAATTTCATTTTAAGAGGAATTAAATTCCTGTGAATTTGAGAGAATTAAATTCTCAATTAGGGTTAAACCCTAGTTTTGTCTATCTTGAAGGAATTAAATTTCTTTAATTTTAGGAGAAATGAATTCTCATATTAGGGTTAAACCCTAGTTTCATCTTGGAGGAATTAAATTCCTGTAAATTTGGGAGAATTAAATTCTCATATAGGGTTAAACCCTAATTTTGTTTTGGGAGAATTAAATTCTCTAAACTTAATTCCCCCTCTAAGTTTTGGATCTGCATGGCAGGATCTCAACCCGATGAGAATTAAATTCTCAACCTATGGGGAGATGTGCTTCTGCAGATCTTCAACTAGAGAAAGAACTAAATTCTTTTGTGCAGAAAAGTTAAACTCTTAGATTTGAGAATTAAATTCTTTTTTTTGAAGTTTTGACCCCCTTTTTTTCTCACCTAGGGTTTTCTTTGTTGAGAATTAAATTCTTCTTTCTTTTCTCTCTGAAATTTCAAGATTCCAAAATTCTATATCCCCTTTTCTTTTCTTGGCTCCTATTTATAGGAGAAGGAAAAGAATCAATTTGTTTGGTAAATCTTTCATTAAAAGATTTTGTTTGTTTTTTGTAACTAATGTGATCATTTAGACCACTCAGTTAATTTTATTCACCATTGGATTTTTAATCCAAAAGATATTCTGTTTGTTATTTTTGGTGAAATTTAGGGAAATCTTTCCTTGTCTAAAATCTTTCCATAAATTAGTGATTTTTAATCACCTTTGGATTTTTAATCCAACAGTGCTCAATTTTACAGAGCACAATCTTTTTTGTTTGGAAAGATTTAAAGAAATTTTTTCCCAGTTAGGGTCTTTGATTTCCCTTAATTAGATTTAATTCTATTAATTCAGAAGGCTTTTAAAAGTCTATCACGTGTTGGCACGTGATCCCTTTATTTGATTATTAAATAGAATTTAATTTTATCAATTAAAGAGTTTAAGAACTTGTCACGTATTGGCACGTGACCCTCTTGATTAAACATTTTATTCAGAATTTAATTCTGCCTTTTAACAGAGTTAAGGAATCATCACGTGTCAGCACGTGATACCCCATTGGGGTTTTTCCTTAGTGTTTTGTTTACACTTTTGTTTCTCTTCAATGGGTTTTTAAAGGCTCATCACGTGTTGGCACGTGACCCCATTTAATTATTTATTTTATCCAGTGCTTACAGGCTTTGCCTATAAATGGTCACGTGTCTGCACGTGATGCCCGGTCACGTGTGGGCACGTGATGCCCGGTCACGTGTGGGCACGTGATGCCCGGTCACTTGTGAGCACGTGATGCGCGGTCATGTGTGGGCACGTGATGCCCGGTCACATGTGAGCACATGATGCCTCATAACTTTTTATCTCGGATGAATTATGAGGCCCATAATATATCATATCGAAGGAGTTTTTGAGAAAGTTTCGATACCATCAGAATTTAGCTGTTTCTCATTCGGGAGTTTGTCAAAATACAGCCCAGAAAATACTGGTTCACATTTTCTTAAACGTATTGCTGCCATTTGATACCTTGGGCTCTTTTGCGCAAAATTCTTTTTGGCGGGAACAAATGCCCCCCACTACTTTCCCCACGTAAGTATATACGTGGGTGAAGTAGTGCAGAGTAATCTATAGCGTATGATCAGTTTTGGGTTGGTATATAATCTTCAGGATCTTGATCTAAGAAGATAACGAGCGGACACAAGCGTCGTCATTTATCATTGACTCAAATCTCGACTCTTAAGGGATATAGTTCCAAACCCTCAGATCCATGAGCCGCATCCTTCTATTTATTTATGTTTTACTCTGGCGTGAAGTAATTTATATGCTCAGAGTAACTTCTCCATTTCAGTGTCAAGTAGCTTTGGCAAGTGTGGCCCGTAAATGGTAGATAACAGTTCATCTTGAACTCTTTATAAGGTAGCGATGGCTTAGGAAACAGGGTTAGGAGCTGTGAGGGTCTCATAAAGATTTTTTCTCCCTACGAGTCGAGAGGATCTCGTAGGTGTATTTTCTCCTAAGGAATCGTGAGGATTCCTAAGTGTGTTTTCTTTTGAGAGTCGTAAGGATCTCACAAGAGAATTTTCTTTATGCGTAGGGACACTAATTTCCCCGTAAGTTGAGACGAATCGAGAGATTCTCACAACGACACTGATTTTCTTGCAGGTCGAAACGAATCGAGAGGTTCTCGCCAAGGACGCTGATTTCCCTGAATCGAGATAAGAAGCGATCGCTTAGGAAACAGGTTCAGATCTGCTGCCTAAGGCTTTTCAACTTTATGAGCCGTGAGGGTCTCACAATGGCTTTTCTCCCTACGAGTTGAGAGGATCTCGTAGGTGTATTTTCTCCTTAGGAATTGTGAGGATTCCTAAGTGTGTTTTCTGTTGAGAGTCATAACGATCTCACAAGAGAATTTTCTTCCTTACAAGTTGAGAGGACGCGTAAGTGATTGATGGGTTGACCTACTCCCGAGTCAAAGCATTGCTTCAACAGGGAGGTCGAGGGTTCACTTTGGTTTGTCTGTGCATCACCGAGTCATGGAACCGGGAACTTTGCCGCGGTTCCGCTTGGCTGACGTCGTATATTCCTGCAGAGACACTGATTTCTCTGCGGGTCGACGCGAATCGAGATGTTCTCGTCAAGAACGCTGATTTCCTTGAATCGAGATTTTTTCCAAGGACACGGATTTCCTCGGAGTTAAGACGAATCGAGTATTCCTGCAAAGACACTGATTTCTTTGCGGGTCGAAGCGAATCGAAATGCTCTCGCCAAGGACACTGATTTCCCTGAATCGAGGAGGTTGCTAAGGACACTGATTTCCCTGGAGTTGAAACGAATCGAGGTATTCCTGCAAAGACACTGATTTCTCTGTGGGTCGATGCGAATCAAGATGTTCTCGTCAAGGACGCTGGTTTTCCTGAATCGAGGTTTTTTCTAAGGACACTGATTTCCTTGGAGTTGAAACGAATCAAGGTATTCCTGCAAAGATGCTGATTTCTCTGCGGGTCGACGCGAATTGAAATGCTCTCGTCAAAGACGCTGATTTCCCTGAATCGAGATTTTTGCCAAGGACGGAGTTGAAACGAATCGAGGTATTCCTGCAAAGATGTTGATTTCTCTGCGGGTCGATACGAATCGAGACGCTCTTGTCAAGGACGCTGATTTCCCTGAACCGAGGTTTTGGCCAAGGACACTGATTTCCCTGGAGGTGAGACGAATCGAGGTATTCCTGTAAAGACACTGATTTCTCTGCAGGTCGATGCAAATCTAGATGCTCTCATCAAGGACGCTGATTTCCCTGAATCGAGGTTTTTGAAAAGGACGCTGATTTTCCTGAATCGAGGTTTTTGCCAAGGACACTGATTTCCCTGGAGGTGAAACGAATCGAGGTATTCCTGCAAAGACGCTGATTTCTTTGCAGGTCGATGCGAATCTAGATGCTCTTGTCAAGGACGCTGATTTCCCTGAATCGAGGTTTTTGCCAAGGACGCTGATTTTCCTGAATCGAGGTTTTTGCCAAGGACACTGATTTCCCTGGAGGTCGAAACGAATCGAGGTATTCCTGCAAAGACGCTGATTTCTCTGTGGGTCGATGCGAATCGAGATGCTCTCTTCAAGGACACTGATTTCTCTGAACCGAGGTTTTGGCCAAGGACACTGATTTCCCTGGAGGTCGGTTGACTTGTTTCCGAGACGGAGTGTCGATCCGGCGGTGAAGTCATTGGTTGACTCTAGGTTATCTGTGGACCGTAGAGTCTTGGAACCGGGACATTTCCGTGGTTCCGATTGATGGTGTAACATCTGTGTCCTGCTAGAATGAGGAGGCACACCGTTGTTGGTCTCCAGGCTGTAGATGTGGCCATTGAGATTTAGAACTAGGGACTTTGCCATGGCTCCGTTTCGTTGCGACTCTGAGGTCAGTTGTTGACGTCACGTCTGCATCTGGTTGGAGTGAGGAGAAGCCCCGTTGGTGATCTCTAAGCTGTCTGTGAACCGTCGAGATTTGGAACTAGGGGACTTTGCCATGGTTCCGTTGTTTTGACCCTGGGGTCGTTTGTTGACGTCGCGTCTGCATCCTGCTGGAGTAAGGAGAAACGCCGTTGGTGATCTCTAGGCTGTCTCTGAACCGTAGAGATTTGGAACTGGGGGACTTTGCCGTGGCTCCATTTTTTTATGTTGCGTCTGCATCCGATTGGAGGGAGGAAGAACGCCGGTGTTGATCTTTAAGTTGTCTATGTTGACGTCGAGACCCTGAAGTTAGGGATCTTCCTTCACTTCATTTGTTGACATTGTGTCTGCAATATTGCGACGAATGTCGAGATTGTCTTCAGGTTGTCTATGAACCGTCGAGATTTGGCTTCGCTTCGACGAAGCCTGGTGGGACAATATGGTTCCCTTCTTATTTATGCCCATGGATTGTATACAGGGGTCACTGTGACCTCACCTGCAGGGCAAAAAGTTGCATTCTTTCATTTCATTCATTTTTTTAATTCTTTCCGCTATGCTCTATCATTTCAGCTTTTTATATCGTGAAAATCGCGATTGCCCAATCATTTCGGCTATTTTTCGCGGTGCCCAATCATTTCGGCTATTTGTTTTATTTTTACTCGCTGCTTTTTATTGCGAGTTACCCAATCATTTCGGCTATTTTGTATGCATACATTTTTACTTGCTGATTTTGTTGCAAGTTGCCCCATCATTTCGGCTATTTCATATGCATTTTTGGCTCGCTGATTTTTTATCGCGGGTGTGGAACTTGGAATCTGGTGTCAATCTCAGCATCAGCATCGCTACAACTGGAATATTGCCAGGAGCGAATCATCATTTGCCATGAAACGACTTGGAATTTGATACCGATTTAGGCATCAGCATCGCTACAACTGGGATATTGCCAGGAGCGAATCATCATTTGCCTCTTTCGATGTCGAACAAAAGTGGCTTAGCAAACAGGGTTAGGATCCCGTCGACTAAGGCTTTTGACTTCATGAGCCGTAAGGGTCTCATAAAGGTGTTTCTCCCTACGAGTCGCGAGGATCTTGTAGGTGCATTTTCTCCTTAGGAATCGTAAGGATTCCTAAGTGTGTGTTCTCTTATAAGTCGTAAGGATCTTACAAGAGTGTTTTCTCCTTGCATGTCGAGAGGACCTACAAGTGTTTGTTCACCGTATGAGCATATCCCTAGTCGCTGGTGGGACTCTGTTAGGAAAATGTTCATTCATGCCCGTGGATTGTATACAAGGGTCAATATTGAACCGCTTATAAGGCAAAATTGGAGATTGTGATGGCTTAAGAACAGGTTCAGATCCCTGTAGCTTAAGGCTTTTGAATCCTATGAGCCGTGAGGGTCTCAAAGGGGAATTCTCCTTACGAGTCGTGAGGATCTCGTAAGTGTGTTTTCTCCTTAGGAATCGTGAGGATTCCTAAGTGTGTTGCTCCCTTGTGAGTCGTAAGGATCTCATGCAGGTATTTTCTCCTTACAGGGTCGAGAGGACCTTACAAGTGTCTTTTAACGATATTGCACCCTTTCGAGTTTTTCACAAACTCGTCGGTAGCCCTGCTGTTTTTACTCACGGAGCCCTTTCGGGTTTTCATCCGTGCCCATCTTGCTTATGGACATACCGTTTTTTTGTGTTTTTTTACGAGTCTGTGCCCTTTCGGGTTTACACAAACTCGCCGGTAGCCCTGCTGTTTTTACTCACGGAGCCCTTTCGGGTTTTCATCCGTGCCTATCTTGCTTATGGACGTACCGTTTTTTATGTTTTTTTATTATTTTTTTTACGAGTCTGCGCCCTTTCGGGTTTTCACAAACATCGTCGGTAGTCCTGCTGTTTTTACTCACGGAGCCCTTTCGGGTTTTCATCCGTGCCCATCTTGCTTATGGACGTACCGATTTTTTTGTGTTTTTTTAAAAAAAATTTTACAAGTCTGCGCCCTTTCGGGTTTTCATAAACACCGCCAGTAGTCCTGCTGTTTTTACTCACGGAGCTCTTTCGGGTTTTCATCCGTGCCCATTTTGCTTGCGGACGTACTTTTTTTTTTATACACCACGTCAGCCTGGGGACGCCGCGGGTTTGTAGTAGTTTAACGACGTTTCGGTCATTTGCATGTTTTAGGACATTGCGGTCCATTGTTAGTTTAGGGACATTTCGGTCCGCAGCCAAATTTAGGACATAGTGGTCCATCGTTAGTTTAAGAACGTTTCAGTCCGTAGTAGCTTTGAGGCGAAGTTTCACCGGATGCTCCATAAACAAGTAGATTTCTCCTTGATAGACTTGTCACATAATCCAAGGATTTTGGCACTGCTCCTGCCCCCGGTTCCTCTACATTATCTTCTAACGCCGAGTGAGCTTCTTTGTTACTTAACGTTAAATGAGCGATCATGTGGCAACTTGCCACATAATCTTCGGATTCTTTTGACAAGTCGTCTCCATCATCATTGTCGTTATCTTCATTCTCAAGGATGTGACTGAGGAACCCTTGAAGCGTGACTGGGGTTCGCGCTCTCTGGTTGTATTCTTTCAGCGCGTCAATATTCTTTTGCAGATCCGTGTGCTTGTCGTTAAACAGCGCGGGCTTTTTGGTCTTCTTCTTTTTCAACGAATACTTTGACGGCTGTGTCTGGGTGTTCTGCCCATTGCTATTAATTCCCGATGTTGGGCGTGGTTTCAGTATCCCATCAATGATTCCGGCTCTTACGGACTTTTCCACCTGATCACCGGACATGTTTGAAGATCTTTCAGCATTCTTTTAGTTTTTGCCGAAGGAACCACTTCCTATGGAGCTTCCTCTATGAATGAGAACGATGCCCCCGACATGTCCATCTTTTTCTGAGTATGTGGTTGTGGCGGGTTCACCTTCCAATTTTCAGACAACGCGAATTTGCCTTGCTGGTATTGGTCTTCAACCTAATTTTTGAAGACGTAGCAATCTTCGAGTCGATGGCCCAATACTTGATGATAGAGGCAGTAATTAGGATCATTGATGTCGTTCGGTCGCGTTGGGTGTCTCGACTCCGGTAGAGTGATGAGCTCATTGTGCACTGCCATTCCAAACAGTTTCCTTGTTTTATCCCGGGGAAACGAGTAAGGACGTCTCAACTTCTCATCGAGGGATTTCCGTTTATTGCTTTGGCGAACAATCGGTCTCGGGTCACTCGGTTGTTGTTGAGCGTTGGCGACGAAGGTTGCTTTCCCTTTGCCCTTTTCATTCCAAGGCTCCGTCTTTGAAGAGGAAGGTCTATGGCCCATCTAGTCTATTTAGGCCAGCTTATCAATCAAGGCCTGAAAAGTGGTCGGCTTGAAGAACATCATGAATTGGGATATGGTCGCTTGCGAATCAAGAGTGCCTACGAACATGCCCACCGCAGGCACTTCCTCGATGCGTTGCTCACATTTTGACCATAAATTTCGCCATCGTATTGTGTATTGTACCCAAGTTTCGCCTGTCTTTATCCTGGCTTTAATCGATGCGGTAATCGGGGTACGCTCGCTAGCGCTCACGAATCTCTGCGTAAACAGCAGCTCCATTTCCGCGAATGTCTTGACAGAGTCGTTTGGAAGTTCAGAATACCATTTGAATGCTATCTCTGACAAGCTGCCGACGAATTGGCGAAAGAACAGTTTATCACCACCTCCAGTATTACCACATAGAGCCCTGAACTGAGCGACATGCTGGTGCGGATTTCCCATCCCTTTATATACATGAAACTTAGGGATGGTATATCCCGGCGGGTACTTTATCTGGTCATACCAGCCTGGATATGGTCGCCCAGTTTTAACGACTTGGTCAGCCGCTTCATTTTCCTGGTGAGCTCGTATTTGTTAAGAAATATAGTCATCCAGAGCGGCCTTGGAAATAGTTTCCTCTTTGGCTGTTAAAAGAGCCGGAGGAGGATTCGACATCTCCCCTTTGTTGTCTTCAATAATGATCGGAGGGTCTTCGGCTGGAGAATCTGGCCGTAACATCATCCCGACCATGTCTTGGAAGAGAAGCGCCATTTTTTTTATGTTAGCAGCTTGTTCTGCTTCTTCTCTGTCCTTCTTTTCGAGGACTCTGTGTAGTAAGTCAGCATCGGTTTCTTGTTCATGACGCTGCTCTGATGATGCCTTCGGGTTTTCTTTTGGCCTGGTGAGTGCGGTCATTGCAGTCAGCATCTCCTAAAGCTTCTGCTGCAGCTGTTCCTAATCTCTTATGATGGATCGGGTGAGCGGTCGGTGGCCCATCGAAGTGCGGCTTTCTTGTTTTCCAGAAGCCATGTAAACAGTGTGTACCATCATGCTCCCAAACTTGGGACGATTGGGCTCAGCGTCTTTATGATTTGCCGCCGTCACAGGGCTTTCTTTGGCTTCCTCCTCTTTTGAGCAGTTGAGGGGGGCGTCGCAGCGGGCACCCAGACAGCTGTTTCCTTTTGTGGCTTAGCAAGGCTGTTCTCTTCTTGTTAAACCTTCGCCCTTTTCTGTCGACGAGGGTAATGTTGATCAACTACTAAGTCCCGAACCTGCCGCCAGACTTCGTAAATTTTGGAAGACATCCGCTGAGGGGGCTGCTCCCGCTTCTTTTGTGTAGTAATCTCCATAGGTGGAGGAGATCTCTTCAGCACGACGGTCGGAGAGTTCTTGTGAACCTTGTTAAGCAGTTCAAAGCTGTTCCCGGTTGGAACAACAACATTGATTTCCACCATCGGGGCTGGCGGAGTTAGCCCAGAGGGGGAGTTACCCCCAGCCTTCCTTACCCGGCGCTAGTGACGACGGCGAGCATGTCGTGCGATTGGAGTTGGTTTAGCTGTGGGGGTGACTTCATCATTCCCTCTGTTTTGGCGGAGGGTTGTCGCCGGTGTCAGCCTTTCGAAGACTGACGTTCACCGAGAAGTAATGTCCAATCTGTCAAAGACAACCTCTTGGCAGGGGAAGCACCTTTGAGGACTTCTGCTGGAGCAGGAGCCGGAATGGCCAGCTTTGTGAAGACTAACTTCTTGGCAGAAGAAGCCTCTCCGATGATTTCGTTCGCCTGAGTCGGGATGGCTATCCGCTTTGGGATAGCTGCTTTAGGTATCGCAGGCTTATTAACGTTCTGGCCCAGTCTGTTAAAAACTGAGGCATTGAAGTTGAGCGACCCGTTGAGAGGGGCTGCGGCAGTGGTAAGTCGATCAAAGACCGAATTCTTTGGGGTTTCTTGCGACAACAGCAGGGCATTGAAGCTCACCGGAGGGATCATAGTCCCAAAGAACAGCCCAGTGGTGTCCTGAGCCACCTGATCCACCGGCATAGCGAAGATGGAGGCTGCTTGGGGCCCGTAAGTCACTCCTCTGGACGGGACGGAGTGAGAGTTGCAGTTGCAGTTAGTATAGGTTGAAGCCATTGATCTGCTGTTTTTCTGCACGGAGCAAGACACCAAATCTTAGTACCTCAAATCCACAGGCAACCATATCAAATAACGATTCGTTCGCGAACACGACACACGAAGTGTGGAGTGGAAAGAGGAAAAGGTCCTACCGGGCGTGCCAGAATCTGTTCCCCTCCGAATACAGAGACACGACCGCGTAGGTTCGTCTTGCCTGAAATTCAGGACAGATGATAATTGGTGCTATCCATCCACCTCTCCGAAGATGCCAAGTTGATTTATGGCACCATGCATCGAAGGTTTACACGGATGCGGCCGATATAGCAGACTTCGTCAGATTCCCCCTCATTTGAGGGGTTTTTGATTGTGGGGACGCTCTTCCCTGCAGGCACAAGCCCCTGCAGTTAATTATGCTACCGCATCGCGGTAACCACTTTCTCCTTCTCCAGATGGTCACTTCGTGTCGTGTGTGTTTGTTTTGTTTTTCGGTTGCCGATGGATTGTATACGGAGACTAATTTATGTTGTCGCCCGTAGGGCGTGGATTAGTCCAAATCCGTATTTTCTTAGATTTGGGTTTGGGGGTTAGGTTTAAGGATACGTTAGTCTCATTTGAGACTAAGATCAACTTAAACGTTTGTTAAAGATACGTTAGTCTAATTTTAGACTAAGATCAACTTAACAGGATCGTTTAGATCCAACAAAAGAGCAATTGTGCTCCATTGTTTAGTTTAATGACATTGCGGTCGATCATTGGCTTAGGGACATTATGGTCCAATTTTAGTTTAAGGACATCTCGGTCCAATGTTAGTTTAAAGACATCGCGGTCGAGGTTAAGGACATCATAGTCCGTGGATTTAAGGACTCCATAGTCCATTATGAGTTTTAAGACATCACGGTCGAGATTAAGGACATCATAGTCCATGAGTTTAAGGACCTCACAGTCCAATGTTAGTTTTAAGACGTCACGGTCGAGGTTAAGGACATCATAATCCATGAGTTTAAGGACCCCACAGTCTATGAAATGTGTGGCTGTCGGGACCCGTCACCTCTTTGAAGACGTTGAGGAATTACAACGATAAATATCAAAGGAGTGAAGAGATGTACCCTTGAACCAAGATAGATTAAATGATCTGTAGTCCGATTTGGAGCTAAGATCAATTAATTATATTATGAGTACATTGGCTCAGTTGAGTCTGAGTTGAGGACTTATGGCCAACTTGGGCTAAGTCCAATTAAGTTTGAAGTATTGGCCCTCTGTTGGACCATTAGACATTTGTCTGGTTTCAGCCCACATTATTTAGCAATGCTAAACAAAAGTTTGGGGGCTTTAATAATATTTTTATCTGTGATTGAGCAGTAGACATTAGAGCTCTGATTTTTACTCAATTTTGAATGGGAGGCTTTGCCTCTGGAAGATTAACCAATTTGGTTAAAACTAGTCTTAAACACTAGATAACAACAGTGTTAAAGCTCTCAAGTTAGTGTTAAACACTAGAAGGTAACAGTGTTAAACACTGGAAGTAAAGTTGTCAAATTAGTGTTACACACTAGAAAACAGTAGTGTTAAACACCGGGTATAAGTTCTTTAAATTAGTGTTAAACACTAAATAGGAATGGGTCACGTGGGGCCACGTGAGGGCACACAGAGGTGGCACCAGATCCCCTTTTACTTTGCTATGCAGATAAGTGTTAAACACTTCTTTTATATTTTATTTTGAGCATCTCGTGTTGCCACGTGATGGATGTCTGTGCGCTGATCGTTAAAGCATTTGCTGAGGGGTCACCTGATAACACGTGAGAGCGCCCAAAGCTTAGATTTCCTTTGCTTTTCCTTTCTGTGTTTTGTAAGTCACGTGGGAGCACGTGAGGCATTGCCTCAGAACTTTTTCCTTCTTGTTTTTTGGGGATCTTTTCAAGGGTCACGTGGGGCCACGTGACCTTGCTCTTTTCATGCTCAGAGATCTCTTAAGTCTCTTTATTTTATTTTGAGAATTAAATTTTCTGTAGGGTTAAACCCTGATCATGATTTTGGAGGAATTAAATTCCTATTATGAAAGAATTAAATTCTTATATATAGGGTTAAGCCCTAATTTCTTTTAGAGGAATTAAATTCCCATATATGTAAAAGAATTAAATTCTTGTATAGGGTGAAACCCTAATTTCATTTTAAGAGGAATTAAATTCCTGTGAATTTGAGAGAATTAAATTCTCAATTAGGGTTAAACCCTAGTTTTGTCCATCTTGAAGGAATTAAATTCCTGTAATTTTAGGAGAATTGAATTATCATATAAGGTTAAACCCTAGTTTTATCTTGGAGGAATTAAATTCCTGTAAATTTGGGAGAATTAAATTCTCATATAGGGTTAAACCCTAATTTTGTTTTGGGAGAATTAAATTCTCTAAACTCAATTCCCTCTCTAAGTTTTGGATCTGCATGGAAGGATCTCAACCCGATGAAAATTAAATTCTCAACCTATGGGGAGATGTGCTTCTGCAAATCTTCAACTAGAGGAAGAACTAAGTTCTTTTGTGCAGAAGAGTTAAACTCTTAGATTTGAGAATTAAATTCTCTTTTTTGAAGTTTTGATCCCCTTTCTTTTCTCACTTAGGGTTTTCTTTGTTGAGAATTAAATTCTCCTTTCTTTTCTCTCTGAAATTTCAAGATTCCAAAATTCTATATCCCCTTTTCTTTTCTTGGTTCCTATTTATAGGAGAAGGAAAAGAATCAATTTGTTTAGTAAATCTTTCATTGAAAGATTTTGTTTGTTTTTCGTAACTAATGTGATCTTTTAGATCACTCAGTGAATTTTATTCACCATTGGATTTTTAATCCAAAAGATATTCTGTTTGTTATTTTTGGTGAAATTTATGGAAATCTTTCCTTGTCTAAAATCTTTCCATAAATTGGTGATTTTTAATCATCTTTGGATTTTTAATCCAACGGTGCTTTATTTTACAGAGCACAATCTTTTTTGTTTGGAAAGATTTAAAGAAATATTTTCCCAGTTAGGGTCTTTGATTTCCCTTAATTAGAATTTAATTCTATTAATTCAGAAGGCTTTTAAAAGTCTATCACGTGTTGGCACGTGATCCCTTTATTTGCTTATTAAATAGAATTTAATACTATCAATTAAAGAGTTTAAGAACTTTTCACGTGTTGGCACGTGACCCTCTTGATTAAACATTTATTAAGAATTTAATTCTGCCTTTTAACAGAGCTAAGGAATCATCACGTGTCAGCACGTGACCCTTGGTCACGTGTCAGCACGTGATTCCCCATTGGGGTTTTTCCTTAGTGTTTTGTTTACACCTTTGTTTCTCTTCAATGGGTTTTTAAAGGCCCATCACATGCTGGCACATGACCCCATTTAATTATTTATTTTATTCAGTGCCTACAGGCTTTGCCTGTAAATGGTCATGTGTCTGCACGTGATGCCCGGTCAGGTGTGGGCACGTGATGCCCGGTCATATGTGGGCACGTGATGCCCGGTCATGTGTGAGCACGTGATGCCTCATACCTTTTGATCCCGGATGAATTATGAGGCCCATAATATATCAAATCGAAGGATTTTTCGAGACACTTTCGATAACATTAGAATTTAGCTGTTTATCATTCGGGAATTTATCAAAATACGGCCCGGAAAATATTGGTTCACATTTTCTTAAACGTATTGCTGCCATTTGATACCTTGGGCTCTTTTGCGCAAAATTTTTATTGGCGGGATCACCCTGTTGGCATAAGAAGGAACGCTGCTGATGATCTTCTGGGATGCAGATGTTACTGTTAAGATCCGACTTTCTCTTCTGACAGGATCTGGTGGGGGACATGTGGTTCTCTTTTCGTTTATGCCCATGGATTGTATACAGGGGTCAGTATGGACTACCTGTAGGGCAAAAAGTTTCATTTCATTTTTTTATTTCTTTCCGCGATGCTCTATCATTACAGCTTTTTGTATCACGAAAGTCGCGATTGCCCAATCATTTCGGCTATTTTTCGCGGTGCCCAATCATTTCGGCTATTTTTTGTTTTTACTCGCTGCTTTTTATTGCGAGTTGCCCAATCATTTCGGCTATTTTTGTATGCATACTTTTTACTTGCTGATTTTGTTGCAAGTTGCCCCATCATTTCAGCTATTTCATATGCATTTCTTTTACTTGCTGATTTTGTTGCAAGTATGGAACTTGGAACCTGATGCCAATCTTAGCATCAGCATCGCTGCGACTGGAATATTGCCAGGAGCGAATCATCATGCCAATCTTAGCATCAGCATCGCTGCGACTGGAATATTGCCAGGAGCGAATCATCATTTGCCGTGAAAGGGCTTGGAATTTGATACCGATTTAGGCACCAGTATCTCTACCACTGGGACATTGCCAGGAGCGAATCATCATTTGCCTCTGTCGATGTCAAACAAAGGTGGCTTAGAGAATAGGGTTAGGATCCTGTTGACTAAGGCTTTTGACTTTATGAGCCGTAAGGGTCTCATAAAGGTATTTCTCCCTACGAGTCGTGAGGATCTCGTAGGTACGTTTTCTCCTTAAAAATCGTGAGGATTCTTAAGTGTATGTTCTCTTATAAGTCGTAAGGATCTTACAAAAGTGTTTTCTCCTTATAAGTCGAGAGGACTTACAAGGGTCGTTCACCGTGTGAGCATATCCCTAGTCGCTGGTGGGACTTTGTTAGGGAAATGTTTGTTCGTGCCCGTGGATTGTATACAAGGGTCAATATCGAAACACTTGTAGGGAAAAAGCTGGGTGTATGACGGCTTAAGAACAGGTTCAGATCCCTGTAGCTTACGACTTTTGAATCCTATGAGCCATGAAGGCCTCAAAGGGGAATTCTCCTTACGAGTCGTGAGGATCTCTTAAGTGTGTTTTCTTCTTAGGAATCGTGGGGATTCCTAAGTGTGTTGCTCCCTTGCGAGTTGTAAAGATCTTACGCAGGTATTTTCTCCTTAAAAGTGTCTTTTAACGAGATTGCGCCCTTTCGGGTTTTCACAAACTCGCCGGTAGTCCTGCTGTTTTTACTCATGGAGCCCTTTCGGGTTTTCATCCGTGCCATTTTGCTTACGGACGTACCGCTTTTTACGAGTTTGCGCCCTTTCGGGTTTTCACAAACATCGCCAGTAGTCCTGCTGTTTTTACTCACGGAGTCCTTTCGGATTTTCATCCGTGCCCATTTTTCTTCTGGACGTACTGTATTTTTTGTCAGCCCTAGGATGCTGCGGTTTGTAGTAGTTTAAAAACGTTTTGGTCAGCAGTTAGTTTTAGGACATTTCGGTCCATTGTTGCCATATTTGAGGCAAATTTCTAGTTAACGGACTTTTCAGTCCATGGTAGCTTTGATGCAAAGTTTCGCCGAATGCTCTATGAACAAGTAAATTTCCCCTTGATAGACCTTGTCACATAATCCAAGGATTTTGGCACAACTCCTGCCCCCAGCTCCTCTATATTATCTTCTAACGCCGAGTGAGCTTCTTTGTTACTTAGCGACGAATGAGAGATCAGTGGCAACTTGCCACATAATCTTCGGGTTCCTCTGACGAGTCATCTCCCTCATCATTGTCATTATCTTCACTTTCAAAGATGTGATCGATAAACTCTTGAAGCGTGACTGGGGTTCGCGCCTTCTGGTTGTATTCCTCCAGCGCATCAATATGCTTTTGTAGATCAGTGCGCTTGTCGTCAGACTGCGCGAGCTTTTTGGTCTTCTTCTTTTTATTCGAAGACTTTCACGGCTGGGCCTGGGTGTTTTGCCCATTGCTACTAACTCCCGATGTTAGGCGTGGTTTCAGCATCCCATCGATGATCTTCGGCTCTTGCGGGCTTTTCCACCTGATCGCCGGACATGCTTGAAGATCTTTCAGCATTCTTTTCGTTTTTGCCGAAAGAATGACTTACCATAGAGCTTCCTCTACAAATGAGCATGATGCCCCCGGCATGTCCATCTTTTTAGGAGTGTGCTGTCGTGGCGGGTTTACCTTCCAATTTTCAGATAGCGTGAACTTGCTCTGTTGATACTGGTCTTCAACCCAATTTTTGAAGACGCAACAGTTTTCAATCGGATGGCCAAATACTCGGTGGTAGGGGTAGTAATTAGGATCGTTGATATCGTTCGGTTGTGGTGGGTGTCTCGGCTCCGGTAGAGTGATGAGCCCGTTGCGCACTGCTAGTTCGAACAGTCTCCCTGTTTTATCTCGGGGGAATGAGTAGGGACGTCTCAAGTTCTCATCAAGGGATTGCCGCTTGTTGCTTTGGCGAACAACCGGTTTCGGGCCACTTAGTTAAGTGATGGAGACAAAGGTCGCTTTCCCTTTGCCTTTTTCATTTCAAAGCTCCGTCTTTGAAGAGAGCGGTCTATGGCCCATCTGGTCCATTTGGGCCAGCTTGTCGATCAAGGCCTGAAAAGTGGTCGGCTTGAAGAACATCATGAACTGGGATATGGTCGCCTGCGGATCGAGGGTACCCACGAACATGCCTACTGCAGGAGCCTCTTCTATGCGCTGTTCGCATTTTGACCATAGGTTTCGCCATCAGATTGCATACTGCACCCATGTCTCGCCCGGCTTCACCCTGGCGTTAATTAATGCTGTGATTAGGATGCGCTCGCTAGCGCTCGCGAACCTTTGTGTGAACAGTAACTCCATTTCTGCAAATGTCTTAATGTAATCGTTCGGGAGCTCGAAGTACCATTCAAACGCTATCTCCGACAAGCTGCCAACAAATTGGCAAAGCAGCAATTTGTCGTCACCTCTGGTGTTGCCGTACAAAGCCCTAAATTGAGCAACGTGCTGGTGTGGATTCCCCGTCCCCTTATATACATGGAATTTAGGGATCGTATATCCCGGCGGGTACTTTATTTGGTCATACCAACACGGATAGGGTCGTCCAGTTTTAACGATTTGGTTAGCCGCTTCGCTCGCCTGATGAGCTCGTATCTGTTGAGCTATATAGTCATCCAGGACGGCTTTGGAGATGGTCTCCTCCTTGGCTGCTGAACAAGCAGGAAAGGGGTTTGACGTCTCCCCTCGGTCGTCTTCGAGGATAATCGGAGGGTCTTCAGCTGGAGGATCCGGCTGTAACATCATCCCGACCATGTCTTAGAATAAAAGAGACATTCGTTTTATGTTGGCAGCTTTTCCGCCGCCTCTTTGTCCTTCTTCTCGAGGATTCTGCGGAAGAATTCAACATCGGTTTCTTGTTCATGATGCTGTTCTGACGACGTCTCTGGGCTCTCTTTTGGCCCAGTGAGTGCGGCCATCTGTGTTAGCATTTCCTTGGAGCTTTTGCTATTGCTCCTGGGCCTTTGTTATGGATCTGGTGAGTGGTCGATGACCCATAGAGATACGGCTATCCTCTTTCCCGGATGCCATATAAACAGTGTGCACCATAATGCCCCCAGACTTGGGGCGTTTAGATTCAGTGTCCTTGAGATTCATCGCAGACACAGGAATTTTCTCCGGTCATCCCCTTTTGTGAGCGGTCGAAGTTGAGGGGACCGTTGCACCGGGCACCTGAGTGGACAACACCTTTTGTGGCTTAACAGATTGGTCCTTCTCTTGCCGAACTTTCATTTTCTTTTGTCGGTGGGAATAGTCTTGATCAATCACCGAGTTTCGGACCTATTGCCAAACCTTGTAAACTTTAGAGGACAGCCGCTGAGGGGGCTGCTCTAGTTTACCTTTGTAACGTTCTCCAGAGGTGGAGGAGATCTTTTCAGCACAATAGTCGGAGAGTTCTTGCGCACCCTCCTAAGTGGTTCAAAGTTGTTCCCAGTTGGGAAAACAGCATCAACTTCCACCATTGGAGCTGGCAGAGTCAGTCCAGAAAGGGAACTGCCCCCAGCCTTCTTCACTCGGCACCAGTGGTGACGTCGAGCGTGCCTAGCAGACGGTACTGGCTCATCAATGTAGGTGGCTTCGTCATGCCCCAAGTTCTGGTGGAGGGTTGTTGTCTTGGTTAGCCTGTCGAAAACCGACGTCCGCTGAGAAGGGATGACCAATCTATCGAAAGCAGACTTTCGTACAGGGGGAGCAGTTTTGATGACTTCGCCTGGAGTAGGAGCTGAAACAACCAATCTTGTGAAGACCGATCCCTTAGCAGGAGAAGCTGCCTTAGTGATTTCAGGAGCAGAAATGGCTATCCGCTTTGGGATGGCCGCTTCAGATATCGCGGGCTTCTTCACGGGCCCACTTGAGCTTTGGCCCAGTCTGTTGAAAACTGAGGCACTGTACTTGGGCGACCTATTGAGAGGGGCCGCGGTGGTGGTAAGCCGATTAAAGAACGACTTTTTCGGAGTATCTTGCGACGACAATGAGGCGTTGAAGCTCATCGGTGGGAGCATGGTTCCAAAGAATAGCCCTGTGGTGGCTTGCGTCACCTGGTCCACCGGCATCATAAAAAGGGAGGCCGCTTGAGGCCCATAAGTCACTTCTCCGGCGAGGACGGAGTGGGATTTGTTGCAATTAGTGCAGTTTGAACCCATTGATCTTCCGTTTTTCTGCACGGAGCAAGACACCAAATCTTAGTACCTCGAGTCCAGGGGCAACCATAGCAAACCGCGATTCATTCGCGAAACACGATACACGAAGTGTGGAGTGGAAAGAGGAAAAGGTCCCACCGGGCATGCCAGAATCTGTTCTCTGCCGAAAGATCGGGAAAACAAACGTTTTTCCTGAATTTTGGGGCAGATGCTATTTAGTTTTATCCGTCCACCTCTCCGAAGATGCCAAGTTGATTTATGGCATCGTGTATCGGAGGTTTAGACGGATGCGGCCATTGTAGCAGATTTCGTCAGATTCCCCCTCATTTGAGGGGTTTTTGATTATGGAGACGCTCTTCCCTGCAGGCCCAATCCCCTGCAGTTATTTACGCTACCGCATCACGGTAACAATATTCTCCTTCTCCATATGGTCATTTCGTGTCGTGTGTGTTTGTTTTCTTTTTTGGTTGCCCATGGATTATATACGGAGACTAATTTATGGTATCGTCCGTAGGGCGCGGATTAGTCCAAATTCGTATTTTCTTAGATTTGGGTTTTGGTTTGGGTTTAAGGATACGTTAGTCTCATTTGAGACTAAGATCAACCTAAACATTTATTAAGGATACGTTAGTCTAATTTTAGACTAAGATCAACCTAACCATTTTTTAAGGATGCGTTAGTCTAATTTTAGACTAAGATTTACTTAACAGGATCGTTTAGATCCAACAAAAGAGCATTTGGGCTCTGTTGTTTTAGTTTAGGGACATTGCGGTCCAGTTTAAAGACGTCATAGTCTGTAAAGTTTAAGGATATCATAGTCCATGAGTTTAAGGACCCCACAGTCCGTGAAATGTCTGGTTGTCGGGACCCGTCACCTCTCTGAAGACGTTGAAGGATTACAACGACAAATATCAGAGGAGTGAAGAGATGTACCCTTGAACCAATGTTGGTTGAAAGGCTCTGGGTTTTGCTTTGAATGTCATATGACATGATCAATTTTGGAAGATAAGAGTGTATTTGAGGTTCAGTCAAAAGGGGGTCCTGCCTTTGGAAGATTTAGCTAATTTAGGCTAAGATTGGCTCGAATATAGTGTTAAACACTAGAGTACACTCGGTTATCACGTGCTCCCACATGATGCGCTTAGAATAGTGTTAAACACTAGAGATGAAGTGCACAAAATAGTGTTAAACAACCAAAAAAAGAAGGCTCACATGGGGTCACGTGAGGCACTTGAGTATTGGGCTAGACTTCCCTTATTTTATTCTCAGAATATGCAAATAAGTGTTAAACACTTAATTTTTATGACCATCACGTGTGGACACGTGATAGTGCCCATGCATTGGGTATTAACTCCTCAAATTTACCCCCTTTTCTCCTTTTTTTAAAAGGGTGTTTGTCAGGGGTCACGTGGAGACACGTGAGGCGTCCAAAATCTATTCCGCGCTTCTTATTTTGAGGAGTCTATTCAAGGGCCACATGGGAGCACGTAACCTAATCTTATTCGTTCTCTTTGGATCATTGAAGGGGAGAGTCACATGTTGCCACGTGATCATGTTGGTTACTTGATCTTTTTATGTGCATGGAGAGATAAATCCCTTGTTTAAGAATTAAATTCTCTTATAGGGTTAAATCCTAATTTTATTTTTAGAGGAATTAAATTCCTATATGTTCGAAAGAATTAAATTCTTTAAACTCAATTCTCCCTCTAAGTTTTGGATCTGTATGGCAGAATCTCCCCGATGAGAATTAAATTCTCAACTTATGAGGAGATCTGCTTCTGCAGATTTATTACCATGAAGAAGAACTAAGTTCTTTATATTAAGAGTTAAACCCTATCTTTGTTGGAGGAATTAAATTCCTATGTGCTTTGTGGGAGAATAAAATTCTCTGAACTTAGGTCCTCCCTTAGGTTTTAGATCTGCATGGCAGAATCCCCCCGATGAGAATTAAATTCTCAAGTTTTGGGGAGATCTGCTTCTACAGATCTTCAACCAAAGGAAGAACTAAGTTCTTATTCAGAAGAGTTAAACTCTTAGTTTGAGAATTAAATTCTCTTTTTGTTTTGTGGGAGCTTATAGAATAATCTCTTTCCCTCTCTTACCTAGAGTTTCTTTCTTTTCTGAAGAGATCTTCTTCTTTTTGGAGAATTAAATTCTCTTCTTTTTTCTCTCTGTTGTTGTATATCCTTCTCTTCTCTTCTTGGCTCCTATTTATAGGAGAAAGAAAAGAATCTGTTTGTTTAGTCAATCTTTCATTGAAAGATTTTAATTGATTTTATAACCAACATGATGTTTTAGATAACTCGGTGAATTTTATTTACCATTGGATTTTTAATCCAAAAGATATTTTATTTATTGTTCCTGGAAAATTTTAGGAAAATATTTCCTTATACCATTGGATTTTTAATCCAACGGTGCTCCACTTTACAGAGTGCAATCTTTTCTGTTTGGAAAGATCTAGGGAAATATTTTTCCAGTTAGGGTTTTTGATTCCCTTTAATTAGAATTTAATTCTTATTGTTCATAGGGTTTAAGAGCTCATCACGTGTTGGCACATGTCCTTACTGATTAATCATTTAATTAAAATTTAATTCTATTAGTTCAGAGGGTTCAGAAACCCATCACGTGTTGGCACGTGACCCCACTGATAAAGCATTTAATTAGAATTTAATTCTATTAGTTCAGAGGGCTCAGAAACCCATCACGTGCTGGCACATGACCACACTGATAAAGTATTTAATTAGAATTTAATTTTATTAGTTCAAAGGGTTTATGAGCTTGTCACATGTTGGCACGTGACCCCACTGATTAAGCATTTCCAATTATTTATTTTATTCAGTGCTTATAGGCTTTGCCTGTAAAAGGTCACGTGTCTGCATACGAGACCCGGTCATGTGTGGGCACGTGATGCCCCCTTTGGGGGTTTTCCTTATTGCTTTATTTGTATTTTATTCAGTTCCCATGAGAGAACAAATGCTTTTAATTCCTTTTAATTAGAATTTAATTATATTAATTCAGTGGGTTCAAGAGCCCATCACGTGTGGGCACGCGACTTTATCAATTAGGTATTCGGGCATAGATAGAATCTTCCCATGAAAAGGTCGCGTGTTTGCACGTGAGGCCTGGTCACGTGTGAGCACGTGATGCCCCATTTTTTGAGGATTCTCCCTCTATTTTGTAAGGGAACAAGTAGCTCTTGGCAAAAAATTTTAGCGGGGACACCTTATTGTAATTTAAGTATAACTTGAGGGGGTTTTATGTAAAAATAATTTTGATATAATTTTCAAAATATACCTCAAGCATTTAATTATCGTATTTAGGGTTTTCATAGATGTATATTTTATAAAAGTGAAATTTCTAGCGAGTAGAACCTAGTTTTCATAGTATATGGTATTTTATTGAAATATCGGTATTTTGCATTGAACTGTAATGGTATTTTTATGTAATGGTGATTCCTTTGATTTAGAAAATATGGAATATTTATATAATATAATTAAAATAGATATTTCGATAATATATATATATATATATATTTAATAAAAATAGATTTCATTTATTTTTGTAGAAATATCATTTTCTAAAGAAAAATGCATTAAAATTCCATCGAGATCGAATGCTCCTTTCGGAGGTCTGCATCTCGCTCTACTAGGCCCAAGGGTGTGCGATAATCCACACCATCCTGAACGGGGTCCCCAAAAGTGGATTGTAGAGGCGCAATTGTAAGGAATTGAATAACACGCTTTTTAAAAAAATGGTTTTGCAAGTTTGATGGTATTTATTTGTAATGTCGTATTATCCCATAACTATATTCCCAAAATTTCGTCGCGCTATGTCAAATATGTGTGTTGTGATGAGATAGGTCATTACATCATGAATTATCTAAAGATAATACAAGTATTATGTGAATTATGGTGAAATATAAAGTATATGGTATTTTACCGTAAAAATACAATAAAAATTGCATAAAAGATTTTTTTGAGATGAAACTTATTTTAATATGTTTGTTAAACATGATATGAGTGTATGGTATTTTATTAATTAAGAAAAATAGGGGGTTTTTTTATAGGGAAACCGAATCGGAAGTCGGATTAACTCTGCTTCCGTCGAGTTTTAGAAATGAGACTTTTTAGAATAGAAGATGAGAGGGGGAGAGGGGACTTACTGGCTAGAGAATAATAGAAGAGAGAGGGGAAACTAAGGAAGGTGCGGGGGCGTCGTTTCGTCGCCGGAATCTTCTCGGAACTTCACCCTTTGCTAACTCCACTTGCACACTATATGGACTTAAGAATTTTTTAGAGTTTTGGCAGGGAATTTCTGAGTGAGGATGGGTGAAATGGAGTGTGGTATTTATAGGGAAAATTATGGTTTAGATGGTTAAAGAATGCATTAAAATTTGCATTAAAAATTGGATTAAGGGGTATTTTATTATTCTCTGTATGAATGCAGAGTATTCAAACAACATGGGAGAAGTGGTATAGGCCAAGGGGTGCTCGGGCGAAAATATGAGGAGCATCCCCTACGGGGGGCCCAGCGGTGCCGGTCTTCCATGCTTGCATTGCCGGTCTAAAACCGGTGGTGGACAGTGGGATTTGTTCCACATGTTGTTGTCAGTTGGTTTTCCCTAGTGCATGTGTTTATTTTTCTGTAACTTATCATATTACGTTTAGTGTATGTTCAAACTCTTGGGTTTCTAAAAGATTTAAAAGAAAATTTAATAAAAAGATAATGTGGCTGGGGGGATTCGAACACAGGGGCTACGTCGCAGTAGTTTAAGGCTTTACCAATGAGCTACAAGTGCTTTCTTATTGTTCAAAAGCAAATCAAATACTTATAGTGTACACAGGATTGAAAATACTCCATTTGTACATTAACTTTTAAACAATTTTCTGTACATTGAAATTGGAGTTATTACAGGAGCTAAATCCATTCTCCATAAATGAAGTCCGAAAATATGAAGACGCAAAGTACTTCCTACCAGACTTCAAAGACAGAGAAAGATGTTATAAGCCAGAGAATAAGCAAAATGTCGTCTCCACCATCCTGATCTTTGGGAGTGATACCAAGGAAGATGAAGAAATAGTCTACTCGAGGCAACCCCAAGGCAACAGTCCTGGACCATCTACTCCTATTTTGGTCTTTGGCAGTGACTCTGAGGACGAGGTCAACGCCGTGTTTTTTGTTCGCCTGTCAGCACAAACCGTTGCTGGAGCTAATCAGGGTTTACAAATCACCATGGTTCTACAGTAACATCACAGGGAACTTGATGCGCTCAATACATACGGCGTATAAGAGCTGCGGACTTTTTACGTCCCTCCCAGGAGAAGAGACGAAAAGATGATACTCTTCTACCAATCTACGGAAACCAGGGTGGAAAAAGGAGTCTGGCATGGCGCCGATTTTGTGCTTGATAGGCTTCAACCAATCCGTCTGCCCAGATATTACACAGAGGGATTGAAAAAGCTATTAAGATGCCAAGGCATAACCTTCAAACAAACCAGTCGACAATCCCAGTTCTACAACAAGATTTGGGACGACCCCGAGACTCAGCGAAAGATGCCCAACGGGAGAATGGAGACGACTGGGCTCAGATAAGTTCGGTCAAATAAACGAGATCGATTCCATAACTGCCGTGTCATAAATGGCTTCGATAAAGATGGGAACGTTTTTCCAAATGGTCATAACATTGAACCAGAGCGAGATCCAGCCGTACGAATGTCAAGTCCGTCGTTCGAAGTGCAGGTTGCCAAGCTAATAAGTGAAGCAGGTCAAAAGATTCGGGATGGCCACAACCACAAAATGGCTATTTACGAAAAGGCCAGGACTCAGCGTCTCATTCAGCAGTCCGCGGAAAAGGAAAATTACGATGCCCTTCACCTTCAGCCCGCTGTACATTCCCGTGACAAAGAAAAAGCCTAACACGGAGGCAAAAACATGGTGGAGAACGATAATGACATTCGAAAATAGCGAAGCAGATCCAAGAAGCCACGCGATCTAGTAAAAGTCAGCTGGAATCCATCTTTTATGAAGAAGATGGGTCGGAAATACTCTTTTTCCCAAAACAAGACAAGGAAAATATTCGACCTTTTCATTAAGCACCAAATGATGACGCTCCCAGAGCTTCGGTACCCTAAACAGATAAATGAGTTCCATCACCCGGATTATTGCTCCTACCACCGAGCAATAGGTCATCCCCTTGAAGATTGCCTCACTTTCAAAGACTGGGTCGAAGACCAATATCAATAAGGCAGGTTCGCTCTATCGGACAGTTGGAAGGTAACCCCACCGCGAAAACGTGAGCCAAAGGCAACCTATATTGCGAGAGTAGGGCCAGATCAACATCATGCTTGGAAAGAACTCGTACCTGCCACATGATAACATTCTCAAAAGAGGGGAACCATGAGAATATGGATGACCCTTCCAGATGCTTCGCAGATGAGGATGAGAACGAGGTGATCTCAGAGTTTCCACCGGCGCCAAAAGAGCTGGAAGATGGGATACACACCACGGCTGACAATCTAAAGAAAATTGACTTGGGAACGGTAAACGATCCGAGGCCAACGTTCGTCAGTGAGCTGCTATCTAAAAAGTAGGTGGCTAATTTAAAAAATGTACTCATGCAATATAAAGACTGCTTTGCATGGAACTATTCCGAGATGCCGGGACTAAATCCAGAAATAGCGGTACATAAAATGGCTATATCGACGGACGTCAAGCCAGTCAAACATGCGCTAAGAAAAATGCGGCTCAAACTCGAGATGAGTATCAATGCCGAAGTCAATAAACTAATTGACTTTGTCTTCATACAAGAAGTTCAGTATCCCGACTGAAATGCCAACATTGTTCCAGTGATGAAGAAAAATGGGACAGTGCGCATCTGCATGGACTTTCGGGACCTTAACAAAGCTTGTCTGAAGGATGACTTCCCAGTACCTGTTAAGAGCTGATGATCGATAACACGTCCACTCATGAGGTCTTCTCCTTCATGAATAGATCTTCAGGCTACAATCAAATAAAAATGCATCCTGAAGACCAAAAGCACACTGCCTTCCGGACTCCGCTAGGCATATTTTTCTATAAGGTGATGCCCTTCGGTTTGAAGAACGCAGGCACTACCTACTAGAGGGCCATGACAAAGATCTTCGATGACCTCATACATGAGATTATCGAAGCTATATTGACGATCTAGTGGTGAAAAGCAAATCGTACGAGAAGCACTGGGAACATCTGAACATAGTGTTCCAGCGTCTTCGGAAATACAATCTAAAGATGAATCCTCTGAAATGTTCGTTTGGAGTCTCCTCAGGCAAATTCTTAGGATCCATCATATGACATCGAGGTATCGAAATAGACCCATCAAAGATCAAGGCAATTATGGAAATGTCCATGCCAAGAACTCTCAAACAACTGCGATCTCTCCATGGAAAGCTTACGTATATCCGGCGGTTCATAGCCAACCTCCTGGCAAATGCCACCCCTATAGCCATTTAATGAAGAAGGGGACCCCGTTCATTTGGGATCATAAATGCCAAAATACACTGGATGAAATCGAGCAATACCTGCAGAACCTGTCGGTACGACCGCTCCGGTTAAGGGAAAGCCCCCCATCCTGTACACAACAGCCTTGAAAGGTTCTCTAGGCACGTTATGGGCATAGAAGAATGACCAGAGGAAGGAGAGAACTCTCTACTATTTGAGTCGAGTTCTCTTGGGGGCAGAAAACAACTACTCCCCTATCGAAAAGTATTGCCTGGCACTGATCTTCGCGATAAAGAAGGTTAGACACTACGCCTTGGCACATGAGATCTATCTCATATCAAAAGTGGATCCTCTCAAATATTTGATGTCAAGGGCCATACTAACAGGAAGTCTTGCCAAATGGGCCCTCCATCTGATGGAATTCTCGATAACGTATCGACCCCTAAAAGCAATGAAAGGCCATGCCATTGCCAACTTTCTCTTTGAGCATCCGATACCAGCCGATTCTCCCTTAAATTGTTAATTGCCAGACGAACACCCGTTCGAAACAATTGAGGGGAAAAGGAAGAAAATAATGTCCAATGGGAACTTTACTTCGATGGAGAATCATCTATGAAGAAGCCGAAGCATAACACCCCTATAATCAAAGCCGGGGTGGGCCTCGTCTTCGTGACTCCGCAAGTTGGGATAATACATTTCGCCCATTCCTTAACAGAGCCAAGAACAAACAATGAGGCTGAATATGAAGCTTTGATAGTGGGCCTTGAGATCACTGTCGATATGGGAATCGAAAACCTCCTCATATATGGAGACTCCCAGCTGGTCGTTAGCCAAGTAAAAGGAGACTATCAGACATACAAGCCAGAGTTGATAAAGTATGGTGAAAGAGTGCAGCAACTATTGATGCAGATCCCCTTTTACATCTTGGAGAGCATACCGCGTGCAGAAAATAGTAAGGCGGATGCATTGGACAAGCTGGTTAAGAAATTGGTCGATGAAGATCTCGATGATGTAAGGACCACCGTACAAAGCCATAGAGTTCTTGCGCCAGCAGAAATATCTTCAGGGGATTTAACAGAGTTGTCTGAAGGAAAGGAAGCGACTAAACAAGCAGTCTTCCAAATAGAGAATGAAGAAAAGGCTAAGGATTAGAGAGAGGTCTTCATAGACTACTTCAAATCCCATCGAATGCCCAAAGATGCGTCATCAAGATATCAGCTCATGAAACGAGCTCTGTCTTTCACCTTCGTCAATGATACTCTATACAAGAGATCATTCTACTGTCTGTGGCTGAGATGCCTGGGACCAAAAGAATCGAAGAGAGTTGTCCAAGAAACTCACGACGGACTTTGCGGTTCTCATCAAGCCAGGCCAAAGATGAAGCTGAAGATCAAAAGAATGGGTTACTATTGGCCCAAAATGATTCAGGACTGTCTCAAATATGCGAAGCAGTGTCACTCTTGTCAAATTCACGGGACTTCATCCACCAGCATCCAAATCCGTTACACCCAACAATGACTAGTTGGCCGTTCGAAATGTGGGGAACTGATATAATTCGCTCCATTGAACCAGCGTCATCCAAATGACATCGGTTCATATTAGCAACGACCGATTACTTCTCTAAGTTGGCAGAAGCAGTGCCGCTAAGGGAAGTGAAGACGGAGAATATTCTCCATTTCTTCAAAACACATGTCATCTACCGGTCCGGTACTCCACGAAGGATAATCTCGGATAATGGGCCAGCCTACAGGAGCTATAAAATCAGCCGCTTCATAGAACGACATAAAATAGACTGGAGATACTCTTCGGTTTATAATCCTCGCGCCAACGGTCTAGCTGAAGCATTCAATAAGACCTTAACGAAGATTATAAAGAAAACAGTGTCCAGAAGCAAAAAAGACTGGCATAAAAAGCTGCATGAAGCTCTCTGGGCGTACCGGACGACATTCAAAATAGCCATGAACATGACCCCATACGCGTTGGTATTCGGTACGGAAGCAGTCCTTCCTTTGGAAATAGAATTCCCTTCTCTCAGAGTAGTGGTTCAATATGAGCTAATAGATAACTAAAACTCACATCTCCGGCTTGAGGAGCTTGACGCCCTCGACGAAACCCGCCTTACAGCGCAACAAAATCTGAAAGCTTATAAGGTAAGGATGACGCGGTCATACGAAAAACTGACTAGGCCGAGAACATTTCGCCAAGACGAGCTCGTGCTTGTTGTCAAGCGACCAATGATCCACAATCGTGCCAAATGAGGGAAATTCGAGCTGAACTATGATGGCCCGTACATCAGAGACAAGGTCTACTAAGATGGGACCTACTTGCTCATGGATATGCATGGCTAAAGACCCTTCCGGCCAATAAATGGCCGATTTCTCAAAAAATACTATGCCTAACAGGTTACAGTTTAGGTCAATGATAGATGACGATGCCTATGTCCGCTCGCTATCTTCCTAAGTCAGAACCCTGAAAGTAGTGACGAGAAAATCCGTCGCCTCGAAAATGCTGACAACGGACCACTATGTCCTTAAACCGGCCTTGGACCGAGATGTCCCTAAACTAACAATGGACCAAAATGTAATTAAACTAGCACGTCGCATCAAACACGGCGATAATGGACCGAAATGTCCTTAAACTAGTGCTCCGCCTCAAACATGGCGCATCATCCTAAATACAGCGATATCCTCTCTTGAGATCTATATTGCAATCAAAGCTCCAACGATGAAGCCTGCAACTCAAGTCCCACCGGCTACACAGCCACTGCAGTAATGAAGCCACTTCCCAAGTCCCACTGGCAAACAGATGGGTAAAAAAATGGTGTGTCCACAAGTAAGATGGACACGGATGAAAACCCGGAAAGACGCCGTAAGTAAAAACAGCAGGGCTACTGGTGAGTTTGTGAAAAGCCGGAAGGGCGCAATCTCGTTAAAAAAACGGTATGTCCACAAGCAAGAAGGGCACGTATGAAAACCTGAAAAGGTGTCGTGAGTAAAAACAGCAGGGCTACTGGTGAGTTTGTGAAAACCCGGAAGGGTGCAATCTCGTTAAAAAAAAAGGTATGTCCACAAGCGAAATGGCACGTGTGAAAACCCGAAAGGGCGCTGTGAGTAAAAACAGCAGGGCTACCGGTGAGCTTGTGAAAAGCCGAAAGGGCGCAATCACATAAAATTTTCACTTGCGAGATCCTCTCGACTCGTAAGGAGAACTCCCCTTATGAGACCCTTACGGCTCATAGGATTCAAAGCCTTAAGCAAAAAGGACCTGGACATATTCTTAAGCCGTCGTATTCCCTAAGTTACCCTACAGGCGGTTCAATATTAGCCCTTGTATACCATCCACGGGCACAAAAAAATGAATGAATATCCCCTCACCAAGTTCCACCACTGGAGAAAATTTCCCCATATGGTGGGTGACACTTATATGTCCTCTCGACTTGTAAGGAGAAAACTATCTTGTAAGATCCTTACGACTTGCAAGAGAAAATATCACTTAGGAGTCCTCACGACTTCTAGAAAGAACCTAAACCTACGGGATCCTCTCGACTCGTAGGGAGAAAACCCTTTATGAGACCCTTACGGCTCATAAAGTCAAAAGCCTTAGTCGACGGGATCATAACCCTGTGTACTGAGCCACCTTTATTCAATTCAGCAAAGGCAAATGATGATTCGCTCCTGGCAATATCCCAGTTGTAGCGATGCTGATGCCTAAAGCGGTGTCAAAAACCAAGTCCTTTCGAGGCAAATGATGATTTGCTCCTGGCAATATACCAGTTGTAGCGCTGCTGTTGCCTAAATTGGTGTCAAACACCAAGTCCTTTCGAGGAAAATGATGATTCACTCCTGGCAATATCCCAGTTGTAGCGAAACTGATACCCAAATCGGTGTCAAGTCCTTTCAATACAAATGATGATTCGCTCCTGGCAATATTCCAGTCGTAGCAATGCTGATGCCAAGGTTGGTATCACGTTCCAAACTCGCAATAAAAATCAGCGAGCAAAAAATGCATATAAAAAAGCTGAAATGATTGGGCAACTCACAATAAAAAAACAGCGAGTAAAAATAAGAAATATACATAGCCGAAATGATTGGGCACCGCGATAAAAAGCCGAAATGATTGGGCAATCACGACTTTCGCGATATAAAAAGCTGAAATGATAGAGTATCGCGGAAAAGAAAAAAAACTTTTGCCCTACAGGTGAGTCCACATCAACCCCTGTATACAATCCATGGGCGTGAAGGAAAAGGGAGCCATATTTTCCCACCAGGCTCCTTCAAATGGAGAGCCAAGTCTTGACGGTTCACAAAACAACCTAAAGACCATCTCAACATTCGTCTCTCTACAACAGACGTAATGTCAACAATGGTGTTCGCTCTCACTCCAGCAGAATGCAGACGCGGCGTCAACAAAAAACCCTAGGGTCGAAACAAAATGGATCCATGGAAAAATTCCTAGCTCCAAGTCTTGACGGTTCGCGAAACAACCTAAAAGACTATCCCGACATTCTTCTCGTTATAGCAGACGCAATGTCAACAAAGGCTCCAAAATAGTCAAATCAAAAAGAAGCGAAGGAAAAATTCCTAGCTTCAAGGTCTTGACGGTAACTCAAATAAAACACAAAAGACTATCGTAGATCATTCCACACTAGTGCGGAGTGGTTATGACTCATCGTGGCTCCCAATCTAAGTCTAAACTCAAGTAAAAAGCGCCATGGCAAAATCCCTGACGCTTACTCTTCGGACGGTTAAACTGCCTAAGAAGATTAATTAAAGACGACTTGTCCAGCCCCCGAAGGGATCAGAGACATGATAGTCGCGGGGCTACTCGAACAGCAGCGTAAAGACTGCATATCAGGGAATGCATCAACCAATGCGACGGTACCACAGACTAAAACCCTAGTACCATAAAACCTAACGGACCTCTGTCGCAAAGAGCAGGGGTTATCTATAACGTTAGGACAAGTTTGCCTATAAGCCCAAAGGAGGTAAACTAAACAAACTCCAAAATGAGTTCATAAACCAGAAACTCCGAAACGAGTGAATAAACTACAAACTCTGAAATGAGTACATAAACGACAAACTTCGAAACGAGTAAATAAACTAATTAGCGCCACATCAAGACACAGATAAGCGGATGCAAAAGAAAAAATGTATATTCTTATTCATGAACCAAAATGTTTAAGAGATACAATTAATGCAAAAAGGGGAATACAGTTACAATTAGGAAGGAGGGGCTTTCAATAAATTGGCGATCCGCTCACGCGCTCCCCGCAACTCCTCCTCGCATTCAGCTACTGCGGCCAGCCCCGCTTCGATTTGAGTCTGTTGCTGCAAGCAGGATGAAAGCTTATCAGCGATTTCCTGCTTGGCAGCTAGCAATCTTGCGTGACCCGCTCAGTAAAGTCGAGCTTCTGCCTCAGCGCCAGCCCATCAGATATACATTGTTGGTGTTTTTCAAAAATAGCTTTCAGCTGTGTAGCATTCGCTTCGATTTGGGCGTGCAATTAAATAGATTCTCCAGAAGCCATAGCATTCTCCTTTCGCTTCAGGGTCAGCTTTTGTTCAAAATGTTGAATGAAGTCGGCGCTTTGCTTGATCCACGTGACCCACCGAGCCTTCAAGGTCAATACTTCAGGAGTGAGATGCTTGAGCTCGATCTTATGCAAACAAGCCTTGATCTTCTTATAATGATCGACCCAAAAGCGAACGAAATCTTCAGTGTGGAAATTCGCAAGCGTCGTCAGCATAGGGTTGACTTCGTCAGCAAAATCCACAGCAGAGGTGAGAGCCTCAGCATCAAGATCTTCGATAAATTCGATTAAATTTCCGCTTGCTCGTCACCGCGCCCTTAGAAGATTGACGTTTAGCAAAAGGCCCCATAGGCATAGGAATGCGAGACTCAAAATGAAGTGAAACCGGTATAATTGCTGCAAAATAAATCACACACGAATAAGGGTCAAATTTCAACTTGAAAGATAAAGAAAGAAGTTGATGGATAAGAGCTACCGTACCAGCTGTTGAAAGTGGCAAGACAGGGAGCACCGGAGGCTTGGATATTCCTTCGATCCCTTCTTCGAGCCGTGATACTGTGGTCAATATACGGAGAGCTTAGCAACAGAAGGTTTACTAATAAGAAGGAGAACCACCAAGTGAAGAATATACTGACCAATACCGGAAGGGGGAATGACTTTCGATTGGAAGGAAAAATATGGGTTTAGCACTTGGTATAAGTGGTCAAAGAGCACATCTGCAAGCTTGCAACAATATATGGTTAATGCAAAAAATGGTATCTACAGTGAAGCAAATAAATGAGAAGTCTTTACCTTCTGAAATTCGGGGAGACTCAGAAGAGGGAGAAGGAACAGTGACAGTCAAGGCAACGACCGAGGGTAATTCTTCATCTAATACAGCTTCAGGGTTTACTGTGCCTATGCTCAGGACAAAAGGAAATATCATCAGACATGCTTAGCAGGATTAAAAGCTCGAAGATAATAACCCAAAGAGTACCTGACAGGTCAGAAATTGAAATCGTGCCCGAAGCGTCACCGGTTGTGACAGCTTACCCGGTTTCTATTGGGAGAATAGATTCAGCACTCACGGCTTCATCCCCTGACTCAACAATGGCCGTCATAACACTTGCGTCACCCACCGATATCAAGGATCCACAAGGAGAAAGAGCGACAGTTGGAATGGTCCCAGATTCCAGGGAAAGATTGGCCACTTTAGGCTCTTTAATTGCCGGCACTTCACCTGTCACGCCGTCACCGAAATCTGGCTCTGTAAATAAAAAATGCGTATGTTATGATATAAAAAGGGAAGGGGCTGTTACTAAGAGCCGTGTGTTGTTCTACCTTGATGTAACCGAGCTGCACGCGCAACCTGTCTGTGGGTAGTAGACAGGGCAGAAGGAACGTCCACCGGAGGAATGTCAGCAGGTAGAACATTACTCGAACCTACACCCGCGGCCAAGACAGCTTCGCGTTCCCTCACAGCGTGCTTTATACGCTTCCTCTCAGCCTGGGCCGTATGAACTTGTCTCCTTAAAACTTCCGACAGGGGGACGTCGTCGTCCAAATCGAGTTTAGCCTCCGGGCCCGCTATGGCATCCATCATCGGCTGCTTCAGCAATGCCTCCTACGGTAGCCTTGGAGAGCCTCAGCCGTGGTTGGTGGCTCTGAAGGCTTTTCTGCACCACCACCTAAGACTGGCATTACACTCGGAATAATCTAGGTTGTGATGGTTCCTGTAATAGGATAAAGAAAAGGGTCAGATTAAGAATTAAAAGAGTAAAGGTGCAATAAAACTAATTATACCAAGGCCCAAAGAGGAGAGGAGCCTCACTTCCTCCTCAAACGTCTTGAGGAAAGCTGCAAGAGCCTCTTCAGCAGAGATACCTGTTAAGAAAAAGAGCGTTAATAAAGCAAAATAAGGAGGGAGGGGATATATGCAGAAAAGTGTAAATGAAGTAAACTGGACTCCACAATAGAGACCAACGCTGCTTCTTCACGGGCTAGCCGTTTGGAAGCATCAATGGCAGCCTGAAGGTCAGTATCGGTCACAGGCGCATTGTCACGCCCTATTTCCCGGTATACGGGCAGAGGACGCGACGAGGCCGCTACGTATTTACTCTGAAATAAACACGCTAAGCTTATCTAAGCAATATAATTAAAATGCACAAGAGACAAAGACAATAGATATAATTAAACAGCAACTTTATTTATTAACATTCTTTTTATAATACATCTGAAAAGTAAATACATGGAATGGAAAGCAATGCCTAAACAGTGGCATAAAAGAAATAAGAAATAGAGAATGTAAACGTGTATAATTAACTAGAGCTCCGGATCGAAGGCTGGCTGATCCAAGTCCTCGAAGGTGGGCTCGATCTCTTGAAGGTCCGAAACAGCTGACGACATTTCAAAGAAGAAGAAAGAGAATGTCGTCAGCGAACAAATCACTCGGTAAGTCCCAAAGATGAGAGAAAAATAGAATAGACAGAGAGAGAGTGTAACTTTTAAAGTTGTGTTATATTGTTAACGTTGTTGTTTGCAGTTTGGTACAGAAGAGGCCAGTGTAAACGAAAGGAGTCTCACTTTTCCCGGAGACTAAGGTATCAGGAGTACAAGGAACCGTTCAGCTACGGTACAACAGCAATTGAATTCAGGTTAGGTGTATTATGGTTGCAGTCTCGTGCCATTTTTAACACCTTCCGTACCAGTCTACCCCTTACAAACCCCGTGATGTCTTGATTGTATTGATGTATTGTTTGAATTGTATATTATATATAGATGGATGACTTGCCGAAACCATGATATCAGTAAATGGATGTAACTGAAAAATTATGTAGATGGATGTATATCCATGGTTCGGTTCAGTCAATATAGATTAATTAGAATGAATAGACGGATTCATAGATCCATGTTGTATTGAAGTTTAATACTTGAATCATATTCAAGTCAGATTAATTATATTGAGACTCAGTCTGAGTCAGACAAAAAGAAATTGAATCCTGAATTATGTTTTGGTGCTATCGATAACCGCTGCACATGGACGGCAGGATTTGTGTCTTTTTCAAAAACGATTACCGTGTTGATAACACCGTTTGTTAAGTTGTCTACCTTAAATAGGCAAGCACCCATATCTCCGACTCCCTGAGGCTCAAGAGACTAGTCCCGCTTAAACCTATGTTTACCAGGGTCCTTATTGTAATTTAGTATAACTTGAGGGGGTTTTATATAAAAATAATTTTGTATATTTTTCAAAATACATCTCAAGTATTTTATTATCGTCTTTAGAGTTTTCATAGATGTATATTTTATCAATGTGACATTTCTAGTGAATAAAACCTAATTTCATAATATGTGGTATTTATTTGAAATATTGGATTTGTATGGTATTTTCTTGTAAATGAGATGTTTTCTTGAATTTTGGAAATGTGGAATATTATAACTATTAAAAATTGATATTTAGATATTAATTACATATATATTTATTTATTAAAAATATAAGTTTTATTTATAATAGAAATCACATTTTCTAAAGAAAATTGTATTTTAAATCTTTCGAGACCGTATGCTCCTTGCGGAGGTTTGCGTCTTGCACTACTAAACCCAAGGATATGCGATAACAAAGACTCAACCGGAACTGACATAGTTATATCCGCACCATCCCGAACGGGTTTCTCGAAATGGGTTGTAGCGGCACATTGCAAAGATTTATTAAAAATACATATATTGTAGAAAATGGTTTTTATAAGTCGGAGGTAATTATGCGTAAAATCGTATTTTTTCCAAATCTATGTTTCTAAATTTCATCGTGCTATGTTACATATGAGTGTTGTGAGGAGGTAGGTCATTACCTCGTGAGTTTTCTAAAGCTAGCATAATTAAAAGGTATAAACATGTCGATATGAAACATAAAGGTATTTTACTGTAAAAGTGGAATAAAACTTGCTACGATTATCATTTTAATGTCAAACTTGTTCTATTGTCTTAGTTAATGAGTATTAAACTATATATATCAAAAGTTGTAGGTTAGTTATTAAGAAAATATTGTATTTTTAAAAGAAAAGAGAATCGGAAACCGGATAACTCCGCTTTCGATATGTTTTAAGGATTAAGAATTTGAGAATACCAAGACAGAGAGAGAAGTGGGACTTACCGGATTAGTGTCAAGAGTAGAGGAAGAGGAAGATTGGGGAAACACCGGTGTGTCGTTTCGTCGTCGGAAACTCCTCGAATCGTCATCGGATGTTCGTCGGAGTTTCGCCCTTTGTTAACTCCACTTGCACACAAAAAGTCTTGAGAATTTTCTTGAGAGTTTGGGTAGAGATTTGAGAGTGAGGAGAGGTGATTTTAGGTGTAGTATTTATAGGTAAAATTAGAGTTTAGGGATGTGAAATGGTGTATTAAGAATTTGTATTTAAAATAGATTAAATGAGGGTTTTAATTTGCTCTGTAAATGTACAGGGAATTTAAATAGTACAGGGGTTATGGGGAGTTCAAGAGTTGCCAGAAAAATGAAAAAATAGGGTTTCGAGCTAAGTCGGCTGGCGGCGCCGGCCGATTCGAGCTTCCCGCCGGCCCGAGTCGACCGAGTCGGGGCTCCCCTCGACGCCACGTGTCCCCGACGCTTTGACTACTGCAGTGGACTCGTTTGTTTTATGTGTGACTCTTCAGTTTACGTGTTATCCACGTGTAGACCCTTGGGCTTCTAAAAAGATTAAAAGAATCAAATTAAAAACATAATGTGGCTGATGGGATTTGAACTCTAGTGCTTTGTCTCAGCAGTGCAAGTTCTTACCAGTGAGCTACAAGCTCCTTCTTGCTGTTCAAAAGCAAATCAAACTTATAACTTATGCTCAGGCTCAAGTACCCCTTTCTGTATTTTTGAAAAAATTGTATAGAAAGTTTAAAGTTGTTACACGCATCAATAAACCATCGTTGGTGCCATATTCACACAAGCCCTCGCTATATGGGGCATGAGGCTCCTGGTAGAATACGACATCCGTAGAAAATAGGGACTTCTTCATTTTCTGCGAAACGACGCCCGCCACCGATGATAAAAGCTTTCGCTTAACAGGTTTTTTCAGACGACTGGTCCCGATCTCTGAACCGATGCCTGAGTCCGGAGACTCTACGGCTAACGTAGTCACAGGAACATCCGGTCGAAGCTTATCAGTAAAAACTCGTGGGACTATAGCCATAGTGATTTCTCATGAAGAAGGACGAACGATTGTCCGTCGCTTCAACGGGACCAATGGATTACCGGCTGGGACGACATCCTTCTGGTCGAGTAGTAGCCGCCTCTCCTCCTTAATAACTGCACCTGTCGCATGCCGGTACCACGCGGTATAAGAATTCAAGGCTTTTGGCACGTAGCTTGGCTCGCTGACAAGGAAATGGGACCCCGTATTTAATCGCATAAAATGATGCGTTGCGCTGCGAATACCCTCCTCCATAGCAACCGGCTCAACTAAGAATGTCTCAAGAGGAACACCTTGGTTATAACCCAATTTTTGGGCAAAACGATATGGTTTGTATTTCATAAACAGCACTGAGGCGTTCTGTCTAAATACTAGGAAGCCCAGCCTGATAGAATATATGTGCATAACCTCCCGAGCCCTCAACGCAGAAGCCCCATCCTTGAAAGTATCATGCAACGGTTGGACTACCTTGGAAGATTCTTTGCCGATAGTCAGGACTCTGTCGACAAAGGTCATACTGTCCCCAACCATGCATGGGCAAAGGAGCAATCACCGAGCCTCTCGCTGTGATGGGTCTGGAGGAGAAGCGTCAACTAGATACATGACCCGGGGGAAGTTGTAGCCTTCGTAGAATCGGGGTCGTTTATGAACACAAAAGGCGCCCAGCACGTGCATCTCGATCCATGATGTGAAGTAGTTCAATAGAAGATACACGGGCTTTACCCCGGGTTGAGTGGTGTCAGCTGCTATGCTCAGGCCATGATATAAATGAGCCAACCCCGTGATCCCAACGGCCACGCGCGTCCCCGCGATGATGCGATGAGCCGGTTAAAAAACAGATGGCCTCATGTAGCGGGGGTGCATCGGAACCGCAAACCAACTCAGCCACAAGCCAATAAACCCCAGAAAGAACGTCTCTTCGTCAACATTCAGGGCAGCAATCTCTGCAAAAAGGACGACTGGAGTATCCGGAATAAAGAATTTCTTTAAATCCGCCTCCGCAGTTGGCAAGTTATCTGAACCAAACCCGAACGGGTTATCAAGTTTGGCGAATTTCGCATCCTGTTTAGACAGAACTTCCGGACGAAAAAAGCGGGCGATGAAATCTGCGAAGCCAACTCCGTGCCCGTCTAGGAATAAACTCCCGTACTTGTTCAACACCTTAATCAAGCTTTGGAACTGATGTTGAACGGCGTTCTCCGGAGTAAGGCCCATTACCACTGATTTGGTGGAGAAGACAACTCGTCGGTGGGAAGTAGCTCCTCATAGTGCTCCCCTCTGACAGGTAAGCTAGAGATCTCCGCAAACTCCTCCAATGAAATCAACCTCCCGATCTGATAAGAGAAAGGTATGGGTCAGGATGTTCCATTGTTCCAAAAAGAATTTGATCCACCACACATAAGGAGCGTGGTAGTGAAAGAGGGACGTGTAGATTGCGGGATACAACCCGGTCTTTAATAACAGCGATTTTTTGGCCAACAGGATATATCAGGCCCACTGTAGATAGCCGGCCGAATGATGGGGAGTCATTCCTATCATGTAAAATTTCCCCTAAGGACACGACTTTCCTTGACATATGCGTCGCCCTAAAATGTCCAAGGCTATCAGCGGCCGCATTGGTATTGAGGTCATGGAAGGCCGAAGACGACCTTCCAAGGTCCAGTTGACCTGTTCTAATGTGAAAGTCACCGGCAGCGATCAGCATAATGGATCACTGGGATCGGCCTCGAAGGCGCTGGGCAAGTAAAACTACACCGACTCCGGATAATCTGACTACACCATGACCCCCACAGATGAAGAGATTTTTGCCCATAGTCATGATCCTTAATAAGTACGAAGTCATCCCGATCTACGGGCGCGTCGGCAAAAGTGCTCTCCGAATGTACGAAAGGAAAGGAGGAATCAAAAACCATAGTACCTGCATAAAAGGGGAAGGGTCAGCTATCGACATAATGTTCAAAGCTTTAACATTCTAAAATTGTACTGCACCGCGGTTCAAAAAGAAAGGGACAGGGGGCCCCACAAAATCAAGGTAATGCCTCATCAATGATGGGACAACCACTCATTAAAAATAAAATCCAAATGGATTATCACTTAATGAGAAAACATCATTAAACTCTGGATTTAAACTCCCTCGAAAACTATGTTCTGCAAACAGATTTCAAATCTGTCAAGAAAATTAGAAAGGGAATAAAATTCCCAAAAGAATTTCTTTAATTCTTCATAACCAAGTTCTGTAGAATAATGAGATAATGTCCTAGAACTCCGCTCAAGAAAGGGAATTAAATTCCAGATAACCTACCATAAACAAAGTTTCTAACAGGGTAAAATCCTTTAAGATATATGATCTACTCAAGTAAATTTTTTTTTTTAGATCTCGAAGAGATCTTTGCAACAGAAGAGCAAAGCTCTGTTAATGGGTTAAAAACCCTAAAACATGAAGAGAATCCTTCAAGAGTTTCCTCAGACATTATGACATGGTCATGATTCTTACCAAATTTTGACAGAGTTTTGACTCTAAAAGAGTTTCTTTGAATAGAGATCTGAGCTATGAAAGAAGAATTAAATTCTCAAGAAAAGAAGAAGGCTAAAAAGAAGATGAACAACAACCATCTCAAGGGCCAAAGGCCCTATTTATAAAACTTTAAGAGACGGTTCAACTTTCCCGGAGATTGAACGGTGGAAAAGATGCCACCGCTGCACTCACGTGCGAGCCACGTGAACGCAACAGTGTGGGGCATTTGTTTCCCCAATAAAAAAGCAAAGTTTTGTTTAAAAATTAATGAGGCAACGCCTCACATGCTCCCCACGAGAACACCGGCACCAAGACCAATCTGATAGGAATTAATCCTATGGTGGCGCCTCACGTGCTCCTCACGTGGGCGCTAGCGCCAAGACCAATCTGATAGGAATTAATCCTATGGTGGCGCCTCACGTGCTCCTTATGCGGGCGCCAATGTGCAAAGCACATGAATACCCATTATTAGAGTTAAAACCTTGAGTAGCGCCCACATGCACAACACATGAGCGCCGACGTCCAGGTAGAATTAAATTCCACTCTCTGTTAAACAAAGCCGTTGGATCAAAAATCCAACGGAGATGATAAATCATCAAAAATACAGAATTAAATTCTGTCAGGGGAAAACATCCCCTAAATTGGATTATCGAATAAAATTCTATTTTGGGATATATTCTCTCAACCTTTCTAAACAAGAAAGATTGCCCTCTGTAAAACAGAGAACCGGTGGATTAAAAATCCAACGGTGATTAAAAATTCACCTTTTTACAGAATAAATTCTGTGATGGGGAAAATAATTCCCCGATCTTTTTCTGTAAAACAGAAACCCTTGGATCAAAAATCCAATGGTGGGTTAAAATCCCCAAATCAGTTAGGATCTCTTAATGAGAGATTTCTTCAAAAACTAATTAACAAACTTGTCTCTACTATATAAAAAAAACCAAGACTTCAACTCTGAGATAGAGGAAGCCCCCCATAAGTTTTTTTAAAAAAAAGAAAGCTTCAAAAGAAGAGAGAATTAAATTCTTGAGGAAGTAGAGCTCTCTTCTTGGAAATTTTAGGGGTGTGTGTGTGTGTGTGTGTGTATAAAGAGAGAGAGAGAGAGAGAGAGAGAGAGAGAAATACCTACTGGATGGTTTAGCCCTTCTCAAAGAACCGATTTCTTTCTCCGGATTTGAGATCCACAAGACAAGTTTCTTATATGATGAGAATTTAATTCTCATTGGGAAAAACTCATTCTCGAGAACCAAAAATTCATCTACAAAATAAAGATCATGTTGATCATTTAAGAAGAAAAGAACCCAGCGCCAGCGCCTCACGTGTCCCTCACGTGGGCGCCACAGAAGAAAAGAGTGCCTAGCACTTATTGAGCGAGGCTCAGCGGCCAGCGCCCCCCGTGCCCCTCACGTGGGCGCTACATAAAAAAAGAGTTCTTATCACTCAATTAGCGGTGTCCACCGCCTCACGTGTCCTTCACGTGGGCACCACAGAATGGAAGAGTGCTTAGCACTCACTAGGCTTCTCCTAGCTCCTAGCGTCTCATGTGCTTCGCACGTAGGTGCCATAAAGAGTTCCTATCACTCAATGTAAAGACAAAGGGGGTAAAGTGTTTAACATTTATTGGGAAATCTCCATGACTGAAAGCCCTACATGATTATATGTGAGCATCAGAACTTATATAAGTGCTCAATACTCTTTGTACAAAAAAGGGACTGATTAAACAGAGCCCAAGCAAGTGCTTAGCACTTTTCAATAAAAAAGAAAGACCATTGAGAAGATCAAGCCCAAATTGGCTAGGTCTTCTGAGGATAGAACCTCCTTTGTTTCAAATCAACTGAGCCCATATGCTCATGATTGCCCAAACTGATCTTAGTCTCAAACATGACTAATGATTTCTCATTGATGATATCTAAAACAATATTCATCCCATGTCTCCTAAAGTAATCTTAGTCTCAAATATGACTAATGATTCTTAGGTACAATAACCCCGTTTACCTAAAATAAGGGATTTGGTTCAAGGGTACATCTCTTCACACCTCTGATATATGTCGTTATAATTCTTCAACGTCTTCAGAGAGGTGGCGGGTCCTGACAACCAACAACTCTTTGGTGCACTTCCAAATTGACGTGCACGCCTCAAGCAGGATCATGCCCTAAATTGGGCATGTTCCATATCTCCATTGTTCGTTCTGTCACATAACAAATACACATGCGTACAGGACGGGTGAGGGACCGAAATGTCCCTAAACTAATATTCGCCTCCAAAATGGCGACAATAGACCGAAATGTCCTTAAACTAACAATCACCTCTAAAACGGTGATCAACGGACCGAAATGTTTTTAAACTAACCGTTGCCTCCAAAATGGTGACAACGGACCGAAATGTTCTTAAACTAACCATTACCTCCAAAATGGCGACAACGGACCGAGACGTCCTTAAACTAAAATCTCACCTCCAAAATGGTGATCAGTGGACTAAGACGTCCTTAAACTAAAACCTCACCTCAACAGACTGAGATGTCCTCAAACTAAAACTTCGCCTCCAAAATGGCGATAACGGACCGAAATGTCCTTAAACTAAAACAACAGAGCCCAAATGCTCTTTTGTTGGATCTGAAGAAAAAATGATCATAAGACCTTCTTAAGTGGATCTTATTCTTAAATTAGACTAACGTATCCTTAACAAAAACAAATCGAGCCCCCAAATGCTCACATACATTTAAGTCGATCTTAATCTCAAAATAGATTAACGATCTTTAAATAAAAAAAACCCCAAATCTAAGAAATACGGATCTGGACTAATCTACGCCCTACGGACGACAACTTAAATTAGTCACCATATACAATCCACGGGCAACCAAAACAAACAAAAACACACACGACACGAAGTGAACTTCTGGAGTAGGAGAAAGTGTTTATCGCGATGCGGTAACGTAATTAACTGCAAGGGCTTTCTTCTGCAGAGAAAAGCGTCCCCACAATAAATAAAACCCTCATAAATGAGGGGGAATCTGACGAAGTCTGCTACAACGTCCGCATCCGTCCAAACCTCCGATATACAGTACCATAAATCAACTTGACATCTTCGGAAAGGTTGACGGATAAATCCAAATAGCATCTGCCCTAAAATTCAGGCAGGACGATCCATCCCGGTTTCGTCCCTGTTTTCGGCTGTGAACAATGACTACCCGAGTATTGAACGAATAAAAAATTAACAAGTAAATTTGGCCAAACTCTCGTAAAGCCTATAAGCAACACTTATCGAACAGTCCGGTCTCTTCGTCTGATATGTCACATATCGAGTCTAAGGGGTGGAATCATCAGACCCCAATAACTCGATAAGTGTCACGACCCGCTTTCCAAAATACGTAAATATGGTACATGACAAAACCAATAATACTACCTATGGCGAGGAAAGATCCTTCCATAGTCATATTATGGCTGTCAATCAGATATCAAGAACAGTAAACTACTAAATCTATTTATCATATGTCCAATAGCCACAAAAACAATAACTGGAAAAGGTAGAAGAAGTAATAAAGATCCAAGAAATAACTAACCCGCATAAGAGCTATATCAATGAGGTGGTCCTCACTGATCGGTGATCTGGTCGATTACTTACATGCTATGTCAAGTATCTGGGCCATGCAAAACCCAGACGTCAGTGCATCATAAATATCAAAATAATAGTGTAATCGAAACAGGATGCTATAATGAAGATATAAGTATAAACCATAATCACAGGTGTAAAATAGTGGGCTATAGGTATGTCACATATATCATAAAGTTTGTGCTTCTAAGTTATCTATTCTACAAGTCTTTGAAATTAATTAATGGAATCGTCGATATAACTCAGTACTATCCCATGTGTGCTCTGAACCATGGTCAAGACTCTCGGGGTTGAATCCGAGACATGCCGCTAAGCAGTAAAAATAGGGTATCATGTACAGACGAATGATGTCAGCATCATCATCCCAGGGCCCGAAGCTCATATCGACTGACCAGTCTCTTGAAAATATCGAACTGTTGAGTTACAAGTCAGGTTTCGTTATCGATTTCCCATTTTACCCTAGATTTCATGTTCGAATCAGGAATTGACGATATCTACCTGATGCATACAGGATCAAGCAGGTACAGATCTTGTCTATCTAGACTATAAGTCACATCCACTAAGATAACAAGTCAGGATTGTCGTTATTAGTAATAATCCAAGTAACAGGTCTGGTAATGTCTCGTGAACATGTCAGGCAGTGTGTATTAAACAGGATAAATACTTAATAGAAAACAATAACCAGTTTATTAAAACACTGTAGAAATAACTAATGTATATTATCAATTTTATAAGGTATAATTAATCTATTCATATATATGTATAGCCATTGTAATAACGTTTTACGTTTTCTACTAGATATACTGTAGTCTAGGTAAAGGATAATGAAACGGCAACAAAAATTATAATAAATTATAATGAAGTAGCATGCAACGGGATAAAGATGTTATTGATATAAATATGGATTAATGCTATAAAATTGTATATTGAAAATAATTTGCTAACTATTAACATACGTATATTAATAAATAACTATATATTAGATTATGTAATGTAGCATGTCGCAGTTTAGAAACTTGCCTCAGAAACAACGGTTGATGTGCAGGCGATGACGTCAATAGGTCGATCGACTATTGCTACACAAAGAATTAAAAGACAATGGCGTCTGCAATAATAAAGGTATGCAGTGGCTTGGCGCGACACGACACGATACGGTGCATGAAGCGGCACGACACGGTGCTGGGCCTTGCGGTGACACGAGGCTGATGCGATGGTAGCACACAAGTGGCATGAGCTGAGCACGAAGCGGGCATAGCATGGCACAGGAGTATGGCACATGGCATGACACGGTCTGGGTACGGTGACACGGTCATGGCATGGTTTGGTGGGGTCTAGTGTATGTATGGTGTATGGTCTGGTAGTGGTCTGGTCTGGATATGGTGGTGGCATGGTGATGATCTGGTGATGATATGGTGGTGGTCTAGTGGTGGTTTGATGATAACATGGTGATGGAATGGTGGTGGTCTGGTGATGACATGGTGACGACACGGTAGTGATAAAGGAGTTGGGGAGACAGGCACGAGAGGAGAAAGAGAGAGAGAATTATATATATATATATATATATATATATATATATATATATATATATATATATATATATATATATATATATATTATCAAATTACTCCAAATAATACCTAAATCTAGTCAAAATATAGTTTTGAGAATAAAATACATGCGTAAAGATTTTGACCATAATGCAATAATTTAGTATTAAATACATATACCCCCAAATAAAATTTAAATAAATACAAATAAAGATTTACTAAATATTTTTTTGTCTATATTTTAGTATTTGACTGTAATAAATAAGAGCAATAATAAGATATTGGGTAATATGCCATGCAAAGTTAGTTAGAAAAATATTATTTATTTATATCTTTTACTATAAATAGATATGTAAAGATTTAAACATATATAAAGTATATATAGTACTCGATTCATGTAGATACACCGTACTAGTAAATATTTGATATAATCTCACACCATATCGGGTTTCAAACATGTGGGTCGGGTCTGATAATGACTACTACTACTTGAATCATCCGCAAGCCAATAGCAAAAAGTATAAAAGAATTTTAAAGAAACACTTAAAATACCAAATTATATTGTATAAACGTACTAGGGTGTTACAATAAGTCATACCAATGTGTAGCCTATAACAAATCGAGAAATTACTGATAACACTTATCAGTAAATCTCATTAGGCCTGGCCAAAGACTTGTCGTTATAGCCAATGGAGCATAGCACAATATCAACTCCCAATATCGGGAGAGACGAAACACCTCCTATCGCTTACCGCCTCCATATGACCCGGGACTATACCCAACTACCACCTGTTTGCATGACTCAATAGAGCCGTGGTAGGGAGGTAATCAAAGCACAGTAGGAACTACACAAGACACTATGACAATCTCGGGTTTACAGACTAATTTGTACAAGTGTCATCAGAGAACTGCTATCTGACTATAGGTATGGTACCATCTAAGAGTTCTCGGAGAGTCCGTTCGGTGTACTCATTCTCCAATGAGCACCTGTGTATAATCTTTGATATCAAACACCAATGGTTGTGGGATCAACCATCTCCCCATACAGGATCAAGAAACTTACACACTAGTCTAATTTGGAATATCGATGTCCTATCTCGATACTCTCTCAACCAGGAACATTTCAAGGATGTGCTTGTAGACTATACAAGCCCCACTAGTATGATCTACACCACAGTCTTGGTAGTCAAGCAAAACATCCTAAGGGCTTTATCAACATGTATCCATGAAATAGTAAATTAGAACAAATGTACATGTTAAGATAAATAGTAATCGGATAGCATACTATCATTTTGAGTAAGTAAGTCCTCTCTATATATGTCCATGCATCCACTATAATATACAATAACGGTCTCTAGGCATACATATTTCTAACAATCTCCCACTTGCACTAAAACCAGTTGTTGTAGCATCTCATACCCAACATCCCAAAGACTCTCTCGAACTGCGTCTGGGGAAGGGCCTTTGTGAGTGGATCCGCTGTGTTGTCCTTCGTATCAACTCTCTTAATCTCGATCTCGCGGTGATCAACTATCTCCCGGATCAGGTGATACCGCCTCAGAATATGTCTGGATTACTGATGGGACCAGGGTTTCTTGGCCAAAACCATAGCTCCATTGTTATCACAATACAAAGGTATTGGATTAATAATGGATGGAACCACACCAAGTTCAGTGATGAACTTCTTCATCCAGACAGTCTCTTTGGCAGCATTGTTAGCAGCAATGTATTCAGCCTCCATCGTCGAGTCTATAATGGTATCTTGCTTGGAACTCTTCCAACATACCATCCCTTCATTGAGGGTGAAGAAGAAACCCGAGATAGACTTGTTGTCATCCTTATCACTCTAGAAGCTCGAATCGGTAAAGGACTCCACTTAGAGTTCTCCGTTACCATACCCCAAGAACATTTCTTTATTCCTTCGCAAGTACTTAATAATGTTCTTCACATATATCCAGTGCTTCTCCTCTGAGTCTGATTGATATCTGCTTACCACACTTAGTGCGTAAGCTACATCCTGTCTGGTACACAACATCACGTACATGATGGATCTGATTGCAGAAGCATGGGGCATCATGTTCATGCGAGCCCTTTCCAAATCAGTCTTGGGAGAAATCTATTTAGAAAGGGTGATTCCTAAGCAAGCGGGTAAGTTACCACGCTTGGAATCATCCATACTAAAACTCTTTAGTATAGTATCTATGTACCTGTATTGGAACAATCCCAACATCCTTTTAGATCTATCCCTATAGATCTTTATTCCTAGGATGTAGGAGGCATCACCCAGATCTTTCATGGAGAACTTTTGTGATAGGAAGAGTTTGACTGAGTGCAGCATAGGAACGTCATTTCCTGTCAAGAGTATGTCATCCATGTACAATACGAGAAATACAACCTTACTCTCTACTACTTTTTTATATATACATGGTTCATCTATATTTTTGATGAAATCAAACTCTTTGACTGCTATATCAAAATAGATGTTCCAGCTCCGCGATACTTGCTTTAATCCGTAAATTGATTTAAGCAGTTTTCATACCTTTGTGCTGCTCCTACTGCGTACAAAGCTCTCTGGCTGTGTCATATACACGCTTTCTTCTAAATTACCATTTAGAAAAACGGTCTTGACATCTATTTGCCAGATTTCATAGTCATGGTATGCAACAATGACAAGTAGGATCCTGATGGACTTAAGCATAGCCACTGGAAAAAGGTCTCGTTATAGTCGACATCTGGTCTTTGACGAAAACCTTTTGCTATAAATCTAGTTTTAAAGATCTCAACATTTCCATCTACATCGATCTTCTTCTTGAAGATCTATTTGCTCCCAATGGGTTTTACCCTTTCAGGAGCAACTTCCAAAGTCCATACTTAGTTGGTGTATATGGATTCATCTCAGATTGCATAGTATCCAGCCATTTCACAGAGTCCCCACTTATGATGGCCTGCTCGAAACTAGTCGGGCCATCATCTTCCATGATACAATACTTGCTTCCACCATGTATGAGAAAACCGCAGTATCTCTTAGGTGGATGGGGAACCCTACTAGATCTGCGGAGTATCCGAGGTTTGTCTGGGACTATTGAATCCTCTGGTTCTACCAAATCTTCAACCGCAATCTGTTTTTCTGGAATTTCTTCCAGCTCTGCCGTGCTCCCATTAATTTCTTTTGTAAGAAATTGCTTTTCCAAAAAAAGTAGTGTGCTGAGAAACAAAAACCTTCTGTTTCTTGGTGTGGTAGAAGATATACCGTCACGAATACTTGGGATATCTAACAAACTTGCATAAAACCGACCTTGGCTCAAGTTTTTCCTGATTTTGCTTTTTAACATAAACCGGATGTTTACCGCTGAAGACCGGACTGAGACGCAGAGGACTTCTATCCTGAATTTAGGGGCAGATACTATTTGGACATATCCATCTACATCTCCGAAGATACCAAATTAATTTATGGCACCGTATATCGAAGGTTTGGATAGATGTGACTGGTTTAACATACTTCATCAGATTCCCCCTCGTTTATGAGGTTTTTTTAATTATGGCGACACTCTTCCCTGCAAGCACAAGCCCCTGCAGTTAATTACGTTATCGTATTGCGATAATTATTTTCTCCTGCTCCAATAGTTCACTTCGTATCGTGTGTTATTTTGGTTGCCCATGGATTGTATACGGAGACTAGTTTATGTTGTCGTCTGTAGGGCGCAGATTAGTCCAAATCCATATATTTTAGATTTAGGGGATTGGACTTAGGTTGTATGTTCCGTCAGTTCAAAAAATATTTTATCTTATCTAAAGACCGTTAATCTAGTTTGAGATTAAGATCGACTTAAATATATGAGAATTTGGGCTCAATTTATTTTAACTAAGGATACGTTAGTCCTATTTGAGATTAAGATCAACTTAGATTATTTTCAGGATCATTAAATTTAGTTAAGATCCAACAACAAAGTATTAGGGCTCAGCTGCAAGCAACTTCAGAAGGACTTAGCCAATTTGGGTTTGGTCTGCTCAGTTTTTTATTCAGAAGTGCTAAGCACTTATTTGTGGCTCTAGCGCTCACATGTGTATCATGTAAGGCACTCAGACATGGGCTCTGCCTAATCAGTGCTAGGCACTTAGTCATTTTGACTAAATTTATAGTGCTCGGCACTTTGTATGGCGCTCAAGTGGAAAGCACGTGAGGCACCGAGTCTTCATTTCTGGATGCTCACGTGGGAAGCACGTGAAGCGCCGGGTCTTTATTTTAGGCGTTCACGTGAGAAGCACGTGAGGCGCTGAGTGTTCGTCTTTGAGCGCCTACGTTGGAAGCACGTGAGGCGCCACGTTCCATTTAAGGGAATCTTTTAGGCGCTCACGTGTGTTTCATGTGAGGCGCTAAGTCCTTTTCGTTTTAGAGATTTAATCTCTATTAATGGCATTTTGACCATTAATGATCATCTAGATCTATGTTTTGAAGATCTGGGATCGTTTTTATTGGAGAACTAAGTTTCTCTGTTTCTTTTATTATAACTATGTTCTTTCATATAGGGTTAAACCCTGTTTGCAAAGGAATTAATTCCTAGAACATACGTTTTCTTCTCTCTTTTTCTTTTAATTTAGTTCTTTCCCCAATATTTTGAATTTGAAGAACAGAATCTCTCCGATGAGAATTAAATGCTCAATTTGTGGAGAGATTTTCTTTGCAAATCTTAGATCAGAGGAAGAACCAAGTTTTTTTGTTAAGGGTTAAACCCTTGTTTCTTTTTATATACTAGGCAAAAAAGATGTATTTATCTCTGCTTTTATTTACCTAGAGTTCGAAAGAGCGAGAATATTCTTCTTTTTTTAGAGAATTAAATTCTCAGTTTTCTTTTGTAGAGAAGCTTATGAGGTCGATCCTCGATATGAGACTTGAAGTCTCCTATTCTTTATAGAGGAGATGCAAATTGTTAATTGGTTTGAGAAAATCTCTCATTTGAGATATACCAATTGATTTAATTAGCTACAAAGATTATTTGGGGGATTTTATCCACCGTTGGATATTTGATCCAATGATTTTTGTTTTACAGAATATATATGTTCTTGGTTTTTTAAGCAAGATTAAGGAAATATTTTCCTCTATACAGAATTTAATTATGTCATACAATGATTTTTAATCATCATTGAATTTTTATTCCAAAGGCCTGGAGTATATCTTTCTCATTTGGAAATATTTTCCCAAATTAGAATTTAATTCTATTATTGGATCTTCGATCCAACAGCTCTCTGTTTAACAGAGAAGGTCTTTTTTATTCAGAAAAGACCAGGGAGATATTTTCCAACTAATAGAATTTAATTCTATCATTTGATGATTATTAATCACCATTGGATTTTTAATCCAACGACTCTGTTTAACAGAGAATATCCTCAGATTTTAGGGAAATAATTCCCCATGTAGTATTTAATTCTACCCGCTATGCATGTGGGCGTCGCCTAAGAATTTAATTCTTACGGAATCATACATCACGTACTTCGCACGTCGGCGCTTACGTGAGCTTCACGTGAGGCGCCGGGATATGACTTTTTAATCTTACTAAATACTGGCGCTGGCGCTCACGTGGGGAATATGTAAAGTGCTGCCCAACTGATTTAAAAAGCATTTTTTATGACGGAACACTGGACAACCTCATATCTTAATGAAATTAAGACATGGTCTCTTCCCCTCCCATATCTTATATGGAATGGTAGGCGCAGATTTGGTAGGAACCTTATTCAATATATAAGCAAATTTTTCAAGCGCAAATCCCCAGAATAATAGAGGTAACTCTGCAGTACTCATCATAGTGCGCATCATATCTAATAGGGTGCGATTCCTCCGCTCCGATACACCGTTGTGCTGTGGTGTTTACGGAAGAGTAAGCTGAGAGAGAATTTTATTCTCTTTTAGATAATCTCAGAATTTCGTGCTTAAATATTCTTCTTCTCGATCTAATCGAAGGATGTTGATATTTTTACTCGTTTGGTTCTCTACTTCACTCTTATATTCCATAAATTTCTCAAAAGGTTCAGATTTGTGTTTCATCAGGAACACATGTCCGAAACTTGAGAGATCATCTGTGAATGTAATGAAGTATGAGGAACTATTCCTGGCATGTCTAGACATAGGACCGCATACATCACTATGTATCAATCCCAAGAGTTCAGTAGCTCTTACTCCGTGTCCCGTAAATGGAGTTTTGGTCATCTTTACGTTGAGACAAACTGATAAGTTTCATAAGATATAAATTCGAACGAATCAAAAATTTCATCTTTATGTAACTTAGCTAGTCTGGTGGCATTGATATGACTAAGTCTACAATACCAGAAGAAGGCTTCGTTCATTTCTGAACTTTTCCACTTGCGCGTGTTCTGGATGTTAAGAACTGCATGTTGATTTAGAACGTATAAACCATCACACACCCAATCAACACCTAATTTAGGAAAACGTTCATAATATATTTCTCTAATGCAAAGTTATATCCTTATTTATCTAATAAAGAAACGAATATTATATTGCACATCATCGACGGTACGTAATAACAATCGTTCAAAATCAATGTATTACCAGTGGACAATACTAGGTGATATTCACCGACAGCTTCGGTAACAACAATTGCTTCGTTCTCTACTCTGAGAGACATATCACATTTTCCTAGTTCTCTACTCCTCTTTAGCCTTTGTAATATATTACAAATGTAGGATCCTGATCCGGTATCCAATACTCAGGACGTAAAGCATACCGAGAAATAGTTCTCAATAACCAATACACTTGAAGAAAATGCATCAGAATGCTCCTTCTTCATTAGGGTTGCATGGAAATCTTTGCATTCTCTTATCTTATGCCCTGGCTCATGATAGTTGTCACAAGCTAGAGCGGAACCAACGTTCCCCAGCCCAGTATAATAAACGGGTTCGGTCAATACATTTATGTTATTATCTTGATTAAGGCGTGACATGGTCGCTATCTGGAGGAAAGAAGAAAGCACTTTAGCGTGCGCTCATGCAAAATTAGATTGGTTATTATATTATCTAATCAGGATGTCTCCCACTGTTTTTATCAAATCTTCCTTCAAATTCTAAAAGAAAAGATTAGCCGGGATTAATTACACCCTACAAGTTCGCAAATTGGTCAGCCAGGTTGGTGTTGGTACTCCGAGGGAGTCTGCTCGTGCTTTCGCACGAAACTAATTAAATAATCTCGATTCCGTAGAGGTATAACCCCGTTAACACATTTCTAGCCACATACTGGATTAGCTAATTTTATAGTGGAAAACGCTTCCAGGAGCAACGCTTACTCACAGTGGGTATCGGGATCCAACTATCATATAGAAGGTATGCAATCTCATTGCAAATTTCAACACTTCAGATTCCTGATAATGCTTTTTACCCTTAATGATCTGTAATCCAACTATAGGCCGCCAGTTAAGTTCTACCCGTCATTTCTTAATCGATTCGAATCCATTCGCACAAACGTTTGACGGAGGTCAATAAGGTTATGTGACTGTCCCTACCGATTGCATCTATATGCTACAGATAAGTATTACCCAGCTATCGTATACTGTGCCTTAACGGAGCTCAACAAACAAAGCACGAATATTAAATACTATCTATCTGAAATGATGGAGGGTTATGGCTGGTTTTGACGAAAACCTTTAACGTAATGAACTTGATATCGTTGTAGAATCAAGCGATTTAAAAAGGAGTGGTTTAAGCTCCGCTTTAAAAATCAAGTAGTTTTCAAAACAAACCGAGTGGTATGCAGCATATGCTAGTTTTTGCTAAAGAGGTCATTCCCGGTGAAGAGATCTAGACTCTTTCCTTATCGAATGAAGTGCTAGATATTCATAAATGAATACCACTATGCAAAGCAAGAATTAGAGCTACCTTTTTGAAAAATGTGATTTTATAACATTTTTTAGATTTTTTTCTTTTCGTTAATCTCATTAATGAAGTCCCATCATTTATTTTTCCTAAATATCATAAAAGAAATGAAAATAAAACACACATATATGCCATCCGCATTCGCCACAGGGACCCGGGTCTTTACTGTAAACTTACTTAACTTACGGCAGGAAGGGGTCAAGACAAGTGCGGATGCAAAACATTTATAGTGTCTACTAATATATCATATATATATATATATATATATATAAGTAGCATTTGTTTCACGCATTTATATGATCACAGCATATCACAGCTCAGCAGAAGCAGATATACGAAATATAAGATATAATAGGAGATCCGTGTTTTAGATTGAGCCATTAACAAAAACATGGATTCCATGGTCGTGATGAATAGAAAAGCTTGCACCCCTAAACCCCTATGAGAGTGGCAAGTAACACTGTCAATTCTAGAGTTAGGTGCCACGCCCCACTTCCCAGTAGACGAAAATGATGACGTGGTAAGTTATATTTATTCAGAGAAGCTTATTCCCTAAAGAAATACACTAAGCGTATTGAAATAATAATACACGATTCAAGAATAAATGGAGACTGTAAAATTTTTAACAAATATCTTTATTTACATTCAACTTCAAATATTTACATGTATATGAGTATCAGCTGGAAAGTAAATACAATAAAAGAAAATGGCTATACATAAGCCAGAAAAAATGAAGCTAAGTTAGTTCTGAGTAGCAATCTGGTTATAGTCCTCCTTTGAAGCCTCCACTTCCTCCGTCTCGACCGTATCTGACGAACATTCCAAGAAAACAATGGTGGTGGAATTCCATCAGCGAACTAGCGCTCTGTAAATCCCAAGGATAAATTTAGAGTAAAAAGAATGAAAAGTGTAGGATATATATATATATATATATATATATATATATATATGACGAGTAAAACTATATGTTCATGGGTAAATATGTACCATAGGTCTCTATATGGTCACTGTCTTGACGTTAAGTTCCATGTATGAATGTCAACGCATCCGTAGAAATATTCACGAGCTCAAGAGTGACGCACCAGGAGTAAAGAAACACGGGCCCATTTCATATGTTAGCATCGGAGTTCTAGGCCGTGGATGAGTTGACCCGACTAATATTTGAGTAAAATACAAAAAGAGGTTAATATGGGAATCCTGAAACTCCGTTGAATTCACACAAGAAACTATCCCAAACATCCCGAGTATAATATATATTATAATTGATTTGATTGGTTGATTATAACATGACTTGATCGAAACTATAGAGTGCAAAAAGTGAAATAATGAAATCGAGTGAGTCGAGTAAGGTGCGAAGCATACCAATTGCAATCTTGGGCCGAGACAAGTTAGCTCAAGTAGATTGAGTTCGGGTTTAAGTTCGGGTTTAGATTCAAGTTTGGATTCGAGTTCAAGCTCAACTTTAGATTCGGGTTTGGATTCGAGTTCAGGATTTTTTCATATGAATTAATGTAACTGTTAAGATCTTACGTTCGGGAAAAATAGATAATTGTTGTACATGGATGGCAGGATTTGTGTCATTTTCCAAGACAATTGCTATTGATAACTCCGTTAAGTTGTCTAACCTGAATAGGTAAGCACTCACTTTCTCCGGCTCTCTGGGGTTCAAGAGAAATGATACAGCTTAAACCTATATTAATATAGAGTACTTAAATATTGTTTGCATATCTCGAGGGGGTTTTATGGAAAATATGTTAATATTGTTTAAAAATAAGCCTCGATGGTGATTTATAATATTTAGGGTTTTTATGAACATGTATTTTAATTGTTGTGGTATTTTAGTGATAAAACCTAGCTTTATGAAAGTTTATGATATTTTTATGAAAACTACTAATTTTGGAAACTTGTTGATATTTTATTAAAAATACTAATCATTCATTTTAAAAATATAGTTTTATAATTTGTTTTTATTAAAAATACGGGTTCATAACTTTATATAATTTTTTTCAAAGTTTGTTTTGTTTAGAAAAGTCGTATTTTTTAAAAACCATATTTTTATTTCCTTTCGAGACCGAATACTCCGTGAGGAGTTATGCATGTCGCTCTACTATTCTAAGGATGTATGATAATCCACACCATCCATTAGCGGGTCTCCTAATAAGGGTTGTAGAGGCGCACTTACCAAGAATTTAAAAATATCGATTAAAAGAAACCTGTTTTGAAAAATGTGGCATTTTAATGTAAAACCTATTTTTTAAATAAACCATAAATTTAGAATCTCGTACTATAAAACCATAGTGTGCGTGTGAGGTAGGTCGTTACCCCATGAATGATCTAAAGATTTATACTCTAATTATTGAAAATACGATTATATTAAAGTTCATGGTATTTTTATGAAAAATTCGTTTTATGATTATTTTACATGGAAAATTTTATTAAACTAAAACCAAAATGATTGTAAATAAGGTTAAGAGTGGTGTGGGGATGTTAGTTTGACATATTTTGCTTATAAAGTGGAGTACAATTGTTAAAAAAATAACATTATATCGGAGCTAACTCCATTTTGTCGATGTGCTTTTAAAAGGCAATTTGATATGAAAGAAATGGAGAGAAAAGGGAACTTACCGGTTTAGCTTATTAGCAAGGGAGAGAGGAAATCTTCGGGGGTCGTGGTCTCGTCGGAGATACTCCAGTCGTCGAGCTTGGCTTGCTACTCCACTTGGGTGCTTAACTCCACTTGGTATTTACAGAGTTTGAGAAAAAAATTTATAGAAATTTCGGAATGGTAGAGAGCTAGGAGATGGGGTGGATTTATAGTGAAATTTGAGAGTATGAGAATTAAAAAAGTGAATTAAAATAATATTAATTGGGGGATTTGAAGAGTCTCTGGTCAATTGCAGAGAAATCAAACACTACAAGGGAGTAGTGAGGAGTCAAAGGGACGCACGGGTAAAGAATGGAGGCGATTGGGGGCTACTTGGACCGTCGGTGGCGGCCAAAATGAGGATTTGGGTGGTTGGATTTACTCCATCTGCCCCAAGATTCGTGCTAAATATTATATTCTGTGTTTACTCCTTATTGCATCTGTTTGATTTTTTTGAAACCTTTTGATTCTCCGTGAATTGCATGTGCAACTCTTGGGCTTCCGAAAAATTAAAAGGAAAAATCTTAAAATAATTAGGACTGAGGGGATTCGAACACACAGGTTATGTCACAGCAGTGTAGATGCTTTACCAGTGAACTACAAATTGCTTCTTTATTTTATTGAACAAAAATAACTTATAACTCCTACACAGGTTGAAATACCATTTTTTATACATTTAATTTTGTACAGAGATTTCAGAGTCATTACATTAAGCAACCGGTCTCGACTCCTCGAGATGGCCACCCACTAGACTGTAGAACCCGGTTACTTGTGCCCTCCGCCTTGGGTGTATCCTAATGCGGAAAATTAAATAATATACATCAAGATGACTGCATCCTCACTCCCGGATGTGTCCCAATAAAAGAATATTACATACAATAATTTACATGAATGAAAATTGAAAAACTCTCATCTCACATAAACCCCCCGACTATTCAATCACGACGATCCAATAAATCATATCGATGTAGCAACACTATAACATCACATGTCATCAACGTAAATAAATATGCGTATCACTAATGTCATTGACGTATAGTAACGAAATTGGGGATAGCTCCATATATTACATTTACGGTCGCAGAAAAGAAATGAAAACTATAATAATTAGAACCCACAACTGTAAACATTATAAACCCGGATTATCTCATAATCTGAATTTCATGCCTAACCCTATAAATCTTACATTTAAGGCTCGAATTGAAAACCATTTTCAAATTTAAACTCGGGAAATTCAACAAAATTCCTGGTAAATGATTTGAAAGCTCATCGGGAACGTTAGTAGATGGTCGCACCCCCGAGGCCGTCGACGAAGTAGCCTTGGATAGGACACCATGGTCGCGAGCACCCAAGTGGATGCTCTTGGCCACGGGGTTCTCCCATGGTCACTTTGTCGGGGCAATGAGGCGTGGCTCTCTACTAGTATCTCCCGATGAATTTTCGTGTACGATACGAGATTATGACGGAGTTTCGATCCAAACCTAAATTCCGCGGTAATCCATCAAGTAAGACTAAAACGTGAGATTTATATATCGATAACTAGTTTTCGCAAAACTAATTAATTGTGGATTCTAAAAATTGCATCACATAACCAAAATATTAGACGATATTAATATTTCAATCGACATTCCAAACAACAACAATTAGCAGAAATCTCAACTACTTGAACCTCAACAAAAATACCCAGAAAGTCCAAAATCACATAATGAAGCAACATAAGAAAACTGGAGTTCCAAAGCCCGAAGTTGGCGGTGGATCCGCGGCCAAATCAATGTCTAGGTGGCGGATTTGTGACCATTTAGGAGCTTTAGAAGCTTCGTTTTCTTATGGAGTCTTAGAAAACCCTATATGATTTTCTGAGCATTTTTAATTTGAAAAAAAGACGAATTCTGAAAAAATGGATAGAAACTAGCAGTTCGTCGGATTTAAACGTCGATCAAACACTTTAATTTCTTCTAGACTTCGCCTAAGCCTCTAGTTTGGCTCTGATACTATGAAAGTAAGTCTTAGCACCTTTACTAGAGTTTTAGGAATATCAAGTATGCAATTTTAAAATTTTAGAGGGCTAAGTATACTAAATAAGATCATACTAGAGATTTAGGGTTTCTAAGTTAGCAAACTAAAGTTCTAAACAAGTGAAAATGTGCTACAACCTTTGTGGCCAAGTCCTTCACTTCAATAGCTCTTTGTAGTAGTCCATTGAACTTCTTATAGGGCTCTAATTGAAGAAACGAACGAGCTTGCTCGAAGTCTTCTTCTTCAAAGATGATCCACCTTGAGCTAACTCACACTCAAGCTCACACTTCACTAATCAAAGTATTAGTGAAGAGGACAACCTAAACTAAATTGCTAGAATGGTTTAGGTTGATGAAGTAGGGTTTTTTCCACTAAAAATTCTCCTCTTTATTTTTTCTCTTGAGTGAAAAGTGTCTCAAGAAGAAGTGAAGATGATAAAGATGAAGATGAGAATTGAGCAAGTGTGTTGTGTGAGGATAAGAATGGAATGATAATCTATATGAATTAAAATGAAAAGAGCAAATGAGTCATACACTCTCCAAGGTTCCAAGTAATGAATCATTAATGATTCTTTTCATAAATTCAAAAAGGAAATCATTATTCTCTTATCCTAACCATAATGTAATTCTCATACATCCATCAATAGTGCATCATCAACCATGATACATAAGAATACATATTTATATCATATAAAAAATATATATAAAAAGAAGAAAATCTTAAGTGAGCACAATATTAGTTTATATATATACATATATCAGATTATTAAATCAACACTTGATTCAATAATCTGGTTATATCATATATAACTCGGCCAATATCATATAACGCTAGATTAGAATACAATATCATATATCGGTATTTAATTAAGCTCCCGCATATATCTACATACATGCCCTATTTCGTTTCGCTTGAGCTAGGAAAGCTCTATGTGGGACTTTAAAAACTTGCTAATACGCTAGCAGTAGGTAATGATCACAATAAAGACCTACAAGCCGTCAACGGTACTAGCTGGACGTAACGGCCATCCAGATATTGAACGAATAGAAGATCAACAAGTAAACTTGTCCAAACTCCCATAGAGTCTATAAGCAATACTTACCGTACAGTCCGGTCTCTTCGTCTGATATGTATACTGAGTCTGGGGATGGAATCGTCAGACCCCAATAACTCGATAAGTCATGCCGATGTGTGGACTATAACAAATCGAGAAACTACTGATAACACTTATCAGTAAATCTCATCAGCCCTGATCAGGGACTTGCTGTTACAGCTAATCGAGCATAGCACAACATCAACTCCCAATACCGGGAGAGACGAAACCATTCCTATTGCTCACCGCTTCCATATGACTCGGAATTGTACCTAACTTGTAGGGTTCCCTAGCACGACAGCATGGTTTCGGGAGGCATCGTCCATGCCATTTTCAAAAAATTGTCATGCTAAGCAACTTTAAACTAAGAATCTTTAACTAGAGATTTAGACAAAAGCTAATGTAAACTACTTTTACATCAAGAGAACAAGAATACAACTTTTGTAGATGGTCCTTCTCTTCACTTGCTCCGTGTAGTAGTCCCGCGACTCCACTAGGCTTCTCTTGAGACTTTGAACAGGCTTCCTTCGATGACCTTCGTGCCGATGATGATCCACGTGAAGTCCCTCCAATTCAAGCTAGCTATTACACTAAACACTTTAGCGTAAGAAACACGCTACACTTGATCGCTAGTCGAGTGTAAGATGGTGAAGTAGGGGATATAAAGAGCTCACAAGTTTGTGTTCAAGCTTCATGATTCACATCACATGTGAGGGTTGAAGCTTGAACCATGACTAGAGGAGGAGGAAGAAGCTAGAGAGCAACCTTAGGAGAAACTCAACCAAAATGGCTAAGTGTTGAGAATGAGCAAGAATGAATGCCAAGTCTTGACCTCTCACTCATTCAAGCATGGAATTATGCAATATGAAATTGCAACCATGCTTGAATAGTGAGTCAAGATGAATAAACAAGAGTAAATCCCATACTTGCAACCATGCTTCCACTTTACACCTCATTTATATTTTCACAAAATAGAAATATAAATGACATGCTTCATTATATATATATATATAATGAAGAATAATTAGTGAGCTAATTATATTAGTTAAGATATAATTGTATCACATTATTAAATCAACACTTGATTTAATAATCCGATTATATTACATATGACAGACTAATATCATTTATCTGTATATCACATTATCAAATCAACACTTGATTCGACAATCTGGTTATATCATATATAACCGAAACGATAACAGATGACTGCCAGATTACAATACGGTATCATATACACGCATTTAATCAAGCCCACACACATATCACATATGTGTCCTACTTCGTTTCGCTTAAACAAGGAAACTTCTGAGTGGGACTCTAAAGACTCGTTAATACGCCAACAGTAGGTGATGATCACATCAGTCACCTGCAAGCCGTCAGCGGTACTAGCTGGACGTAATGGCTACCCGGGTATTGAGCAATATGAAGATCAACAATCAAGCATGTCCACAGTCTCCATGAAGCCTATCAGTAACACTACCATACAGTCCGGTCTCTTCGTTTGATGTGTCACATATCATGTCTAGGGGTGGAAATTATCAGACCCCAGTAATGTGATAAGTCATGCCGATATCTGGCCTATAACGGTTTGAGAAACTACTGATAACACTTATCAATAAATCTCGGCAGCATCCCTGGCCAGGGACTTCCAGTTATAGCCAATCAATTATAGCACAACATCATCCCCTAATACCGGGAGAAACGAAACCCCTCCTATCGCTCATTGCCTCCATGTGACTCAGGACTGTACCCAAAATACACCTGTTTGCACAATTCCTCTTGATCGTGGTAGGGAGGAATTCAAAGCACAGTGGGAGCCACGCAAGACTCTATGACGATCTCGGGTCTATACACTAACCTGTACCAGTGTTACCAGAGAACTGCTATCTGATGATAAGTTTACTACCACATAGGAGTCCTCGGCGAGTCCTATTCAGTGTACCCAGTCTCCACTGAGCACCCGTATACCATCTCTGATGTCAAACACCAATGGATGTGGGATCATCCATCGCCCATCATATGGGTCAAGAAGCGTATACGCTAGTCTACTCTAGAATATTGATGCCCTGTCTCGATATTCCTTCGACTATGAACAATTAAAGGATGTACTTGTGAACTACCCTGGCCCCACTAGTATGATCTCCATCATAGTCCTGGTAGTCAAGTACATATCCTAAGGGCTTTATCAACATGTGAAGCAAGACAGTATAAATACCAGTCTACATGTTAAGATAAAAGTAACCAGATAGCATACTATCATGTCGAGCAAGAAAGCCCACTCTATATATGTCCAAGCATCCACTATAATATACATCATATGTACAATAATGGCCTCTAGGGCATACATATAACTAACAATCTCCCACTTGCACTAAGGCCAGTTGTTGTAGTATATCATACCCAACGTTCCAAAAGTCTCTCGAATAGCATCTGGGGAATTGCCTCGGTGAGTGGATCTGCTGTGTTATCATCTGTGTCAACTCTCCTGACCTTGATCTCCCAAAGATCAACTATCTCCCTGATCAGGTGATACTGTCTAAGAATGTGTCTGGATCGCTGACGGGACTAGGGTTCCTAGGCTAAAGCCACAGCTCCATTGTCATCCCAATACACAGGTATTGGATGCCCAATGGTAGGAACCAAGTTCATCATATGAACCTTATTCATCAAGACAAATTCTTTGGTAGCATCGTTGGTAGCGATATAATTGGCCTTTATCGTCTAGTATGTTACGGTATCTAGCTTGGAGTTCTTCCAACACACCGTCCCTCCACTGAGGGTAAAGACAATGCCTATGACTGACTTTCAGTCGACCTTATCACTCTAGAAGCTTGAACCAAGAATATTCTTTTAGTGCTTCTCAAGTATTTAAGAACGTCCTCCACAGCTGTCCAGTGATTCTGCCAAGATCCGATTGATTCCTGATCACTACTCCTAGGAAGTCGACTACATCTAGTCTGGTACATAACATCGCATATATGATAGAGCCTACTGCCGAAGTATAGGGTATCCCTTGCATGCGAGCTCTCTTCAAATCAGTCTCGGGAGACTTCATTTTGGAGAGAGTGATTCCTGAGTAAGTGGGCGAACCACTACGCTTAGAATCCTCCATACTAAACCCCTTTAGTATGGTGTTAATGTACCTGGATTTTGGGACACTCCTAACATCCACTTAGATCTATCACCATAGATCATAATCCACAAGATGTAGTAGGTATCATCCAGATCTTCTATGGAGAATCCTCAGGATAAGAGGAGCTTGACCGAGTGTAGCATACGAAACCATTTCCTATCAAGAGTATGCCATCTACATACAATACGTGGAAGACAACCTTACTCTCTACAACCTTCTTGTATATATAAGGTTCATCTACCATTTTGATGAAGTCAAATTCTTTAACTGTCATATCAAAACAGATGTTCCATCTCCGCGATGCTTGCATTGATCCTGATGGACTTAAGCATAGCTTTGAAAGTCTCATCTTTTCCATTTACACCAAGAATCTTCTCAAGATCCATTTTCTCCTAATAGGTTTTATCCCTTCAGGTGCAACATGCAAAGTCATACTTTGTTGGTGTACATGGATTCCATCTTTGATCGTATAGCATCCAGCCTTTCACAGAGTCCCCACTCGTGATGGCCTGCCTGAACCTAGTTGGGCCATCATCTACCATGATGCAATCCTTGCTCCCACTATCACCGAGAAGACCATAGTATCTCTCAAGTAGATGAGGAATCCTACCAGATTCGCGGAGAGGCTGAGGTTCGTTGAAGACTATTGAATCCTTTGGTTTCACCAAATTATCAGCTGTTAGTTTGTCAAGCTGGAACAACTTTCGGTTCTACATCATGTCCACAAATTTCTTCACAAGTAATTCCTTTTCTAAAAAGGTGGCATGCTGAGAAACAAAACACCTTTTGCTCCTCAGTTAGGTAGAAGATATACCCTCGCAAACGTTTGGGATATCCTAAAAAACTTACAGAACTGACCTTGCCTCGAGCTTGTCCGGATTCTTCTTTTCAACATAGGTTAGACAACTCTATATCTTAACTCGTTTAAGACATGGTCTCTTTCCATTCCATATCTCATATGTAGTGGTAGGCACTGATTTGGTTGGAACCCTATTCAATAGGTATGCAGCTTATCAAGTGCATAACACCAAAAGAAAATTGGTAACTCAGCAATACTCATCATAGAGCGCGCCATATCTCATAGGGTATGATACATCTGCTCCGATACACCGTTGTGCTGTAGTGTATTCGAAGGAGTAAGCTGAGAGAGAATCACATTCTCCTTTTAGAAATTTCAGGAACTCCATGCGGAAGTATTCTCCTCCTTGATCACATCAAAGGACTTAATACTTCTACCCGTCTGGTTTTTAATCTTTAAGCTTATATTCCTTGAATTTCTCAAAAGTTTCAGACTTGTGTTTTATTAGGAACATATGTCTGAATCCAGAGAGTAGATCAGTGAATATAATGAAGTACGAAAAACCAACCTTGGCATTTGTAGACATAAGACCGTATACATCATCATGTATCCGTCCCAAGAGTTCAATAACTCTTTCTCTATTTCTAGTAAATAGAGTATTGGTCATTTTACCTTTGAGACAAGACTGACAAGTATCATAAGATGAAAATTTGAACAGATTCTCACATTCATCCTTATGTAACTTAGCTAGTCGTGTCGCATTGATATGACTAAGTCTACAATACCACAAGAAGGATTCTTTCATTTCTGAACTACTCCTCTTGTGTGTGTTCTATATACTTTGAACTATGGTTTGATTTAGAACTTTATATGCTATTACATAACGTGCTTGATCCAATCAACTCTTGATTAAGGAAAAATGTTCACAACATTATCCGCCAATACAGAATTATATGCTTCTTTAACTTAATAAAGAAACTGATGTAATGTTGTATATCAGGTTCGGTATATAATAATATTAGTTCAGAATCAATGTATTTGGTAATACAAGGTGATTGTTCCCCTCCGAACGGCGGCCGAGATGCGGGCGTCTAGCCTGAGATTCGGGGCAGATGCTAATAGGTGCTATCCGTCCACCTTTCCGAAGATGCCAAGTTGATCTATGGCACCGTGTATCGAAGGTTTAGACGGATGCGGCCGATGTAGCAGACTTCGTCAGATTCCCCCTCGTTTGAGGGGTTTTTGATTGTGGGGACGCTCTTCCCTGCAGGCGCAAGCCCCTGCAGTTAATTACGCTACCGCATCGCGGTAACAACTTTCTCCTTCTCCAGCTGGTCACTTCGTGTCGTGGGTGTTTGTTTTGTTTGTGGTTGCCCGTGGATTGTATACGGAGACTAATTTATGTAGTCGCCCGTAGGACGTGGATTAATCCAAATCCGTGTTTACTTAGATTTGGGTTTGTGGTTTTGGTTTGAGGATACGTTAGCCATATTTGAGGATACGTTAGCCATATTTGAGGCTAAGATCAACTCAAACGTTTGTTAAGGATACGTTAGTCCAGTTTGGGACTAAGATCAACTTAACGGGATCGTTTAGATCCGACAAAAGAGCAATTGGCTCTATTATTCCAGTTTAGGGACATAGTGGTCCATCGTATGTATGGCTGTCGGGACCCGTCACCTCTCTGATGACGTTGAAGGATTACAACGACAGATGTCAGAGGAGTTCGGAGATGTACCCTCGAACCAGAGTTAATTGGGGGAGATCCATAGCCCGGTTTGTTTGAAGGTTTAAGGAAACGTTAGCCATCTTTCAGGCTAAGATCAACTTAAACGGGATCATTTAGATCCGACAAAAGAGCATGCGGAGGCTCTATTGTTCCAGTTTTAGGGACGTGGTGGTCCATTGCTAGTTTAAAGACATTACGGTCCATGGGTAGTTTAAGGACATTGCGGTCCATGGGTAGTTTAAGGACATTGCGGTCCATGGGTAGTTTAAGGACGTTGAGGTCCATTGTTAGTTTTAAGACATCTCGGTCGAGGTTAAGGACGTCGTAGTCCATGGGTTTAAGGACTCCACGGTCCGATATGTGCTCTGGATGCTTCACACGGGTTCACTGCCGCGCTTGGCGAGGACCAGGCTCCGCTCTGGGCGTTTTCCGCGGGGTCAAAGAGTGACGTTATCCGCGTTCCACGTAACCAGGAATTTTGCACTAGATGCTTCACACGGGTTCACTGCCGTGCTCGGCGAGGACTAGGCTCCGCTCTGGGCGTTTTCCGCGGGGTCAAAGAGTGACGTTATCCGCGTTCCACGTAACCAGGAATTTTGCATTGGATGCTTCACACGGGTTTAAGGACCCCACAGTCCATATCAATGTGTGGTCGTCGGGACCCGTCACCTCTTTGAAGACATTGAGGGATTACAATGCCAAGTATCAAAGGAGTGAAGAGATGTACCCTATAACCGGAATGGCTTAAATAGTCCTTGGCCCAATTTGGGATCAAGACCGATTAATTATGTTATGAGCCCATTAGCCCAGTTAATTACGAATTGAAGACTCATGGCCTAGCTTGGGCTAAGTCCGATCATGTCTGGAATATTGGCTTCCTGTTGGTCCATTGAAGGAGAGACTTTGTCTCTGGCCATTTAGCCAATTGGGCCAAATCCTAGTGTTAAACACTACAGACCAATCAGTGTTGAACACTGGGAATGAGGTTGACAAGTTAGTGTTTAACACTAAAAGATAATTGGTGTTAAACACCAGCAACAAGGCTTTCAAATTATCATAAACACTAAAACAGATCAGTGTTAAACACTGGCAAAGGAGATCTCAGATTAGTGTTAAATACTAAGGTAATCAGTGTTGAACACTGCGAATAAAGTTCTTTGATTAGTGTTGAACACTAAGGCCCAACAGTGTTTCAATACTGGGTTCGGGAGTTTCAATTTAGTGTTAAACACTAAGGCAAGAGGGGTCACGTGGCAACACGTGAGAGCGCCCACCCTTCATTTGTTCTTCTGAGACTGTTGCATCTTTCAGAGCATCACGTGCCATCACGTGACGGGCATTCAAATGCTTATGTGTTAAAGCTTCTGTCAAGGGTCACGTGGGTCATGTGGGGCACCGCCTCAAAGGGGCTTTCTGTAGATCTTTTGGGGGGGTCGCGTGGTGACACGTGACCCTGCCTCTATGTATGTTGTTTAGAGGATCTGTTAATCTTTTCCAGGAATTAAATTCCTCGTAGGGTTAAACCCTGACAGTAATTTCAGAGGAATTAAATTTCTACTTCCTTTTGAAGATTTATATTCTGAATAGAGTTGGACTCTGAATTTTCTGTGGGAATTAAATTCCTCATATATGTGAAGAACTGAATAGGGTTAAACCCTAATAAAAGCTTTTAAGGAATTAAACTCCCATTTTAAAGAATTATGATTAAGGGAATTAAATTCCCGCTGTTTCAACAGAACTATGTTCTTAATTAGGGTTAAACCCTGTCTCTTTTTGTTCTGAAGGAATTAAATTCCCATGACACAGGGTCAGGCCCTAGTTTTATTTTAAAGGAATTAAATTCCTATAGTTCTGTGAGAATTAAATTCTCGTGCTTCCATTCCCTCTCTATGTTTTGGATCTGCATGGCAGGATCTCAACCCATTGAGAATTAAATTCTCAACTTCAAGGGGAGATGTGCACTTTGCAGATCCTCTAGCAAAGAGAGAAGAAATATATTCTTCTGTTTTATATATCAAAGTTAAACTCTGTTGAGAATTAAATTCTCCTTCTTTTAAAAAGCCTTCCCTTTCTTACCTAGGGTTTTCTTTTGCAGAAGATCCAAATTCCTCAAAGTATCAATGCTTTCTCTCCTTTTCTTCCCTTTTCGTATATGTCTCTCTTTTTTGTATCTCTTGGCTCCTATTTATAGGAGAAGCAGCCGAGTCAATTAGTTTTTGACGAATCTTCATTGAGAGATTTGATTTGCATCCATCATTCGTCCTGGACCTTTGGATTATTAGGTGAATTTTATTCACCATTGGATTTTAAATCCAGGGATTCTCCTTTGTTATTTCGGTTAGATTTAAAGGGGAAATCTTTCTAAACCCGAGATTTTCCCATAGATAGATGATATTTAATCACCTCTGAATCTTTAATTCGATTGGTTCCAGGTAATCGCTTTCCTTTGGAAAGATTTAAATCTCTTTCAGAATTTAATTCTGTTAGCAAAATGGGCTTTGAAAACCGGTCACGTGTGGGCACGTGACCCATGGTCACGTGTGGGCACGTGACCCTCTTTGGAATGAGCCCTCTTCTTTCCTTTGCGCTATGTCTTCTGGTTGCTGCTTAACCGTCACGTGCCACCACGTGACCCCTGGTCACGTGTGAGCACGTGACCCTTGTCAGGATTCTTTTTCTTGGTTTAGCGGGAGAACAAATCTGCTGCTTTTGATTATCACGTGCCAACACGTGACCCTGGTCACGTGGGAGCACGTGACCTCTTCTGAAGCCTTTTCCTTGATCTGATCAGGGATCCGGTGTGCCTTTGCCGCTTGCATTTAAATGTCGCGTGCCGACACGTGACCCTGGTCACGTGGGAGCACGTGACTCTTTCTGAAGCCCTTTTCTTCGATGTAGTTGGGAAACGGAACTTGCCTCGCCGATACTTTTAGGTGTCACGTGCCAACACGTGACTGGTGGTCACGTGTAAGCATGTGACCCTCTTCTGAAGCTTTTTCCATAAGTTTTTCTGATTTTAATCAGGAAACAAATGCCCCCACAGCGTTGTTCTCACGTGTCTGCACGTGAGCGCAACGCTGTCACCTCTTGTGACCGTTGGATTCCTCTAGGGATCTGGGGAGATGAAACGTTTCCATTGCCTTCTATAAATACCTCTGTCTCTTCATAGGAGCCTTCACTTTGCTCATCTTCTTCTTCTGAGAACTTTTTCCTTTGAGAATTTAATTCTCGCTTCCAGAGCTTAGTTCTCTGTCTTGAAACAATCTTCAGAGTTTAACTCTATTCGAAAAGAATTCTTTTCCTCAGGTAATGTTTTTGGACAAACGATGGACCTTCACATTCCTCTGGATTTTAAATCCAAAACAAGGGTTTTTACCCTTTTTTCTTCATGTTTTTCCATAAGAACATGAAACCGCTTAACCTTCAAACTGTAGATCTCTTAGGGTTTAGATGATCTTTGGGGAGATGATGATGGCGTTTCAACTCCATGGAATTTAATTCCATCCAAAAATGTTTCTGGGAATTTAATTCCCTTTTCTTAATAAGGAATTTAATTCCAATGAAGGACTTGATTTATTCACGCGGAGGCTTCCTGGGGTCCCTTGGCCCGAGGTTGTTCTTCTGCAATTAATGCAATGGGGGTTTTGTAATGATGTCTTCTGTGGGAATTTAATTCCTTTGATCTTGTTGGATTCATTGTAGAGCCCGAGACAGATCCTGTTGGGGGGAATGTGCATGGTCATCATTCTTTATTAAATGAGGATATTCCCTTTGTTTTATTGTAACTATTTGGTCTCATTGTTAATGAGCCGTCATCCGGATTCTGTGGGGCCCATATGTTTTGTGGCCAATGGTCCCAGAAAGCTCTGCTGTTGCTTTCTTTAACTAGTCTTCATGTTCATGCATGAATATATATTGCTGACTTTTCTTTTAACGGTCTTCCTTTATTGGATTTCAGGTGCGATGGCTTCTGTTCCACGCTTTCCTTTTTCTCGCTCGGAGGCTGCTCTTCCTCAGTCACCATCTGATGAGGAAGCGATGGCGATGATTCGGGCCCATGACCCGAACTGCACCAACCTTCTTCAATGGGGATCTTGGTACAGTCAGATTATTCAGGGTCGCCGGAGTTTTCTTTGCGCGGTGCCGACAGAGCCCACTTTCCCATTTTTACCGATGGATCCTCCGAGGACAGTTTTTGCTGTAGAAATGCCCAACTGGACTCCAACGGGGAGGCTCGAGCCTTCGACGACCGGTATTCCGAACCATCCGATCCCGGCCATAGACATCTTGGGGCGGCGTATCTGTCAGGGTGAGGCCCACCAATGGGGGCAAATTTATAAGATAGGGCTCACTCCCCGGCATCCTACGGGCTACCTTCTCTGGGCTCGCTACATCCTTTCTGCCCATCGCGCGCGGTTGCAGAAAGTCGGGCTTTATCAGGCCATATACGCGTCACTATTCCATTATAAGTCCCCGCATGTCTGGTGGGTTAAGGTATTTTTAAACCAATGGAATCTTCCTACCAACACTTTCATCCTAGGAGATCGCGAGGTCTCGATTTCCCTAGCAGAATTCTATGATATTTCGGGGTTGCCAATCAGGGGTAGTTTGTATGAGGAGTTGTTGCCTCCTGACGAGTACGTTTTTGAACCCGAGCCCGCCCCGGTTGACGGCCTGTCTGCTGAGAATGCTGTTCGCCACAAGCGCCCCAGTTTAATCAAGGCACTAGGCATCTTCGACCGATTATTCACCGAGTCCGAGGAGCAGGGTGTTACTTTCAAGAGCTTCATTGCTCATTTCCTTCGTGAGGATGCCTTATCGAAGACAGCCCCGAAGTTTGCCAACATTGGGGACCCCTTTGGGTTCGGTCCGAAGAGGTTGCCGACCAACGAATCAGATTTACCTCAGTACTACATCCCTATTATATCGCCGATATCTTTTGAATCCATTTCCGTCCCGGGCATGGACGAGGAGACGTTCTTTATGGGGTTTGTTAGTGTCTGGCTTAGTTGGTTCGTTATCCCCATGCATCGCCGCTTCATGAGAGCCTCGGTCATCTACCCGGCTCATCGTATTGCTGAGGGGACGCGGTTGGCCATTGGCATCCCGGCCTTGGCGCACCTCTATAATGGATTGGGCACCGCAGCTAATACCTCTACGCCTGGCGTGGATGTAGTGAACTTTTCGCTTCATTATTTCACGTCCTGGGTCGAAATGCATGTGCTAGGGTCTTTCGCTATGCATCAGAGGCCTGCCTTTTACGACGCCTATCCCTTCCCGCGACTTATGCGACTAGTGGGTGCTTCTGCTGCCGACCCGACTCAATTCAGGGCTATTCGGGTGCTGATTTCTCCTCATGCCACCACTGGCGGGTTGGTTTTTAATGATCGGGTCTTGTCTACTCCTTCTGGTCCCGTTCAACAACTCTGGGACCAGTCGAAAGACAACGCACCTTCTTTGAAGCCCCGGGAGGCCGCGCATTTGTATACAATTAGACCGGGCTACTTGGTGTTTCGCCAGGACAGTGCAGCTCTTTTTATGCGGTACAATCCGCATCGATTCGCCCGGCAGCTTGGATACGACCAGGGCGTTCCTTTCGAGGCTTTTATAGTTGCCCCGATCCCTTCGCTCGATGCCGTTCACGATGCCGCTCATCATTTCATGAGGCTGAACACCGGCTCTCATTTCATGGTCCCTGAAGCCGAGTACATGCCCCGATGTGTAGGTGCATTTACGGGCTGGTATCTTCATCGGATCAACCCAATTATTGTTGAAGAAAGAAGGGTGCTTCTTGGTCACGACGCCCCTCCTCAGGTTTCGGGAGCTAAGCTACGACCGAGGGTTTCAGTGCGCTTCCCTTTGAGGGAGATGGGCACCGCGCTCATTCCGGGGGAGTCAGGGGTAGACCTTACTCCAACAGCTGGTATGCCCTTGGGTTCCCGATCGCGGGGTAAACGAGCCCCAGTGGTAGCACCTCTGCCGGTGGCGGCACCGCCCCCCGTGGCGTCGACAATGGCGATGTCGTCCTCGGTTGTGGCACCGAGCGAGAGTAACAGGGATGAGGGCGCTGAGGGTGATGTGGGCCAGCGCCGCCCTAAGGCTTCGCGAGGGAGGAAGCGGTCATCCTCAGCGACCGGCTCTGGGTCTAAACGGCGAAGGAAAGCGGCTACCACCCCGCTTGATCCTGTGGTGGAGTCTGAGCCTATCCTTGAAGACGAACCATTGGCCTTGCAAGAGTCAGACGCTGGACTTCTCTTCCCGAGTTCGGCTGATGAGGAGGCTGCACAGTTGGCTGAGGCCATACGGCGTTCAAAAGACGCGTCCCATAACGCCAGGGTTCCGAAGAAGTCTTATCCCGCTGTAATTTTTTACGAAGACCCTTCGTGGATTCGGCGGCGATTTATCGGCCCTTTGGAGGAATGGGGGGAAAGGGCTTTGAAGCAGGCCGCTTCAGAAGACGCAGCTGATGCACTTTCTTTATGGACCGACGGTCATGAGTCTACCCTCGAACCTCGGCAAGCTTACCTCCTTGAGAAGGAGAAGCGGCTTGAAGAAGCCATATTGAGGGCTTCTTTGCGTATAGGTACGTTGTGCTTCTTTTGTAATCTTTCCGATTATTTATGCCCGTGCATATGTATCATTATTCTTATTTGAATCGTGCAGAACCTTCGACGCTGGGGGAGCTCCCTACTGGCCCATTAAAGCTAAAGCCCGCCGAAATTCTTAATGAAGCCTTGCTGGATGTGGAGGGGGCTGATGAGGCTGCTCCTCTCATGGTAGAACTTCCAGCGGCGTTTCTTGATCAGGGAGTGCTTGCCCCTTTGGGGGAGGCTCCCTTGGAGGCCGCCGCCCCAATGACCCTTACTGAGGGCGGCCCAAAGGCTGGAAGTGCGGTAGTCGGGACTACTCTCCCTTTGTTGGAGCCTGAGGTCAAAGCGGAGACCATTGAAGCTGCTATCCCCCCGGCTCAGAATGGGAGGAGTGTTGAAGGTATCCCTCTGCGTTTTAATTTAGCAACCCCTTCATAGTGTGAACTCTTTTATCTTTCCCAGAATTGCGCGGTTTGGCGGCCACGATCGCGGATCTGTCGCCTCGATAGTCATTTCAGCGTTTATTGGAGATGGCAGCTCCGCAGGCGATCTCCCCTCAGCGTATTGTCCTTTCCTCTGGGCAAGGTCAGTGTCATTCGCCCTTCCTTTACCATAGCATTGTTACTATTTTGCGAAATGACGTTGATGTCTCTTATAGTTTTGGAAACCGACGATGAGGTCGAGATCGTTGAAGGGCCAGGGGAACCTTCAGCTCCTACTTGCATGACTGTCGGTGAGTGACATTTTTATTATAGTCCCGTTCGTTCTGCGTTTAAGAGTTTTACTAACATTTGCCAAATTTGAACAGCCCTGCTAGTCTCCATGGCTTTGGAATCACGCATTGTGATGCCGCCCGGCCCCTACGCTTTGCGGGCTTCAGAACGCTTGGCCCGATTGAGCCTTGTCTCCCTATCTTCTTTCGTCGAGGAGCTCCGTGCTGGTAGTGCGACCACAGCCGAAGCGTTTGCCGCTGAAGCTAACGGCTCCCTTCCTTTTCTCGCCACCTATCACAGCGAGGAGGTGGTGCGGGTCTGGGTGGAGTTCTGTAGGAAGGTAGAGGCTTGTCTGTACGCTCTCGAGTGTACTCGCCTTTCCTCGGAGGCCGTGGCTGCAAAGGCGGAGTTACGGGGGCTGATAGCATGGTGCGCGGCAAACATGACGTCATGTGAGAAGAGGCTTGGTCGCAAGTTCTCGGAGAGGGAGCTAGCCTCCAAGGCGCTGGGCGAGCTTCAAGCCAATCTCACAGCCAAGGCCAACAAAGCGTATGAACTCTGGCGGGTGCTTCAGGAGTCCATCAAAGAGGTGGTAGCTCTCGATAAAGCTGTCACGTTCACTCGTGAGAGGGTCGAGGCTCATAAAGCCACCGAGAAAGAGCTCGAAGCTCGGCTCGCTTCGTATCAGGCTCAGCAAGCTCAGGCGGAGGCTCGTCTTCTGGAGATCTTGTGTCATGAAGCCGTGGCTCAGCAACAGAATGATGAGCTGGTAAAATTATTGCACCGCTCGCCGGCTTGAGGATTTGTATCTTTTTTCCTTTTTTGTACATACTCATGGATGAGTATCTTTCTTTTTTTTTGTTTCTTTCATGAATTGTACTTTGTATCCCTTTTGGTTTATGAATAAAAGATACATTTTTCTTCTCAATGGTGTGTCCCCTTTTATTGAATGTATTCTGCGGATATTCTATCTTGATCTCCTTGCAGGACAGCGATGGCTCAGGATTCAGGGTTAAGATCTGCTTCCTAAGACTTTTGCATTTTATGAGCCACAAGGGTCTCATAAAGAGTTTTTCTCCCTACAGGTCGAGAGGATCCCATGTAAGTTCTTCTTAAAGATCGTGAGGATCCTTAAGCGGGTTTTCCCTTGAGGGTCGTAGGGATCTCACAAGAGACTTTTTCTTCCTTACAGGTCGTGAGGACTTGTAAGTGCTGGATGTGGTCACCCTTGTCCGTGTTTTATGGAGTCAGGGGTTTCTCCAGGTATCGTAGTTTAAAGACGTCGCGGTCAAGGTTAAGGACCTCATAGTCCGTGGATTTTAAGGACTCCACCGTCCGCTGTTAGTTTTAAGACATCACGGTCAAGGTTAAGGACCTCATAGTCCGTGGATTTAGGGACTCCACAGTCCGATGTTAGTTTTAAGACATTACGGTCAAGGTTAAGGACCTCATAGTCCGTGGATTTAAGGACTCCACAGTCCGATGTGTGGTTGCAGGGACCCGTCACCTCTTTGAAGACGTTGAGGAATTACAACGCCAGGCATCAAAGGAGTGAAGAGATGTACCCTTAAACGAAGGCAAAATTTGTAAGGAATCGGGGTGGTTGATCGTTAGTTTTAAGACATCACGGTCGAGGTTAAGGACGTCATAGTCCGTGGATTTTAAGGACTCCACAGTCCGGTATTTGCTCTGGATGCTTCACACGGGTTCACTGCCGTGCTTGGCGAGGACCAGGCTCCGCTCTGGGCGTTTTCCGCAGGGTCAAAGAGTGACGTTATCCGCGTTCCACGTAACCAGGAATTTTGCACTAGATACTTCACATGGGTTCACTGCCGTGCTCGGCGAGGACTAGGCTCCACTCTGGACGTTTTCCACGGGGTCAAAGAGTGACATTATCCGCGTTCCACGTAACCAGGAATTTTGCACTGGATGCTTCACACGGGTTCACTGCCGTGCTCAGCGAGGACTAGGCTCCGCTCTGGACATTTTCCACGGGGTCAAAGAGTGACATTATCCGCGTTCTACGTAACCAGGAATTTTGCACTAAATGCTTCACACGGGTTCACTGCCGTGCTCGGCAAGGACTAGGCTCCGCTCTGGATGCTTCACACGGGTTCACTGCCGTGCTCTGCAAGGACCAGGATCCGCTCTGGACGTTTTCCACGGGGTCAAAGAGTGACATTATCCGCGTTCCACATAACCAGGAATTTTGCACTAGATGCTTCACACGGGTTCACTGCCGTGCTTGGCGAGGACTAGGCTCCGCTCTGGATGCATCACACGGGTTCACTGCCGTGCTCTGCGAGGACCAGGATCCGCTCTGGACGTTTTCCACGGGGTCAAAGAGTGACGTTATCCGCGTTCCACGTAACCAGGAATTTTGCACTAGATGCTTCACACGGGTTCACTGCCGTGCTCGGCGAGGACTAGGCTCCGCTCTGGATACTTCACACGGGTTCACTGCCGTGCTCTGCGAGGACCAGGATCCGCTCTGGACGTTTTCCACGGGGTCAAAGAGTGACATTATCCGCGTTCCACGTAACCAGGAATTTTGCACTAGATGCTTCACACGGGTTCACTGCCGTGCTCGGCGAGGACTAGGCTCCGCTCTGGATGCTTCACACGAGTTCACCGCCGTGCTCTGCGAGGACCAGGATCCGCTCTGGACGTTTTCCACGGGGTCAAAGAGTGACGTTATCCGCGTTCTACGTGACCAGGAATTTTGCTGATTGTATCCGCATTTCACGGGATGGAGGTTTGACTGTTGGCGATATGTATACCACCGAGCCATGGAACCGGGAGTTGCCCCTATTCCGCTTAGCTTGAAGTTGTGTCCGTCGTTACGAGACGAGTGTTGGGATGATCTCTAGGTCGCTTGTAGCCCATCGAGATTTAGCTTCTTTCTTTGGTGAAACCTGGGGGGGAAGGTATGTTCCCTTTTTGTTTACGTCCTTGGATTGTGTACAGGGTGTAATGGAACATCACCTGTAAGGCATAAATTTTATTTTTATTTTATTTCTTTTTCCACGATGCTCTATCGTTTCAGCTTTTATATCGCGAAGGTCGCGGTTGCCCCATCATTTCGGCTATCTATTTATTTTCTGCTCGCTGCTTTTTATTGCGAGTTGCCCCATCATTTCGGCTATTCTTCATGCCTTCATTTTTACTTGCTGCTTTTTATTGCAAGTTTCCCCATCATTTCGGCTATTTTGTAGGCATGTGTGGCTTGCTAGCTTTCTCGCTGCAAGCCTGGATTTTAGGCACCGATTTCGGCATCAGCACCGCTACAACTGGAATGTTGCCAGGAACGAATCATCATTTGCCTTTGTCGATGATGAACAAAGGTAGCTCAGCAAACAGGGTTAAGGGTCCTGTCGACCGAGGCTTTTGACTTCATGAGCCGTAAGGGTCTCACAAAGGTATTTCTCCCTACAAGTCGTGAGGATCTTGCAGGTGTATTTTCTCCTTAGGGATCGTGAGGATTCCTAAGTGTGTGCTCCTCTGTAAGTCGTAAGGATCCTACAAGAGGGCTTTCTCCTTATGGATCGAGAGGACCTACAAGGGTTGGAATTTGCTGGGGAAATGTTTATTCGCGCCCGTGGATTGTATACAGGGGTCAGTATTGAGTCCCTTGTAGGACAATATCGAAGGTTGTGGAGGATTTGCTTAAGAACAGGTTTAGGTTTCTGTAACTTAAGACTTTCAAATCTTATGAGCCATGAGGGTCCCATAAGAGAGTTCTCCTTACGAGTCGTGAGGATCTCGTAAGTGTATTTTCTCCTTAGGAATCGTGAGGATCCCTAAGTGTGTTGCTTCTTTGTGAGTCGTAAGGATCTCACGCAGGTGGTTTCTCCTTACAAGGTCGAGAGGACCCTACAAGTGTCTTTTAACGAGGTTGCGTCTTTTCGGGTTTTCACAAACACTCGCCGGTAGTCCTGCTGTTTTTACTCACGGAGCCCTTTAGGGTTTTCATCCGTGCGCATTTTGCTTGTGGACACACCGTTTTTTATTCTTTTTCTCTCTTTTTTTTTATCTCGTTAGCCTAAGGATGCTGCGGTAGTAGTTTAGGGACGTTTCGGTCCGTCGTTAGTTTAAAGACATTTCGGTCCATCGATAGTTTAAGGACGTTTCGGTCCGTCGTTAGTTTAAGGACGTTTCGGTCCATCGTTAGTTTAAGGATGTTTCGGTCCATCGTTATGGGAAGGCCGGCTACTGCTTGTAAAGTCTGAGCTTAGGAAGATAGCGAGCGGAAATAGTCGTCGTCATCTATCATTGACCCAGGCTGTGGCTCATTAAGCATAGTATTTCTTTAAGAAGCGGCCGTTTATTGGCCTGGAAGGCCTTTCACCGTGCATGTCCATGAGTAGGTAGGCTCCACCCTGGTAGACCTTGTCTATGATGTACGGGCCTTCATAGTTTGGCTCAAATTTTCCCCGCTTGGCACGATTGGGGATCATAGGTCTTTTGACCACTAGTACGAGTTCGCCTTGGCGGAATGTCCTCGGCCCGGTCAATCTTTCGTACGAGCGCGTCATCTTTGCTTTGTAGGCTTCTAGATGTTGTTGCGCTATGAGCCGGGTTTCGTCGAGGGCATCAAGCTCCTCAAGCCGAAGGTGAGCATTTTCTTCGTCCGTCAGCTCGTGGTGGACTGCTACTCGTAGAGAGGGTAACTCTATCTCGAGGGGGAGCACTGCTTCCGTCCCAAATACCAACGCGTACGGCGTTGTGTTCGTGGCCGTCTTGAATGTAGTTCGATAAGCCCAAAGGGCTTCTTGCAGCCTTTCGTGCCAGTCTCTCTTATTCCGGGAAACGGTCTTTTTTATGATCTTCGTCAAGGTCTTATTGAAGGCCTCGGCCAGACCGTTAGCTCGTGGGTTGTAAACTGAAGAATATCTCCAGTCTATATTGTGCTGCTGCGCGAAGCGGCTAATCTTATGGCTTCTGTAGACTGGCCCGTTATTGGAGATAATCCGCCGTGGGGTTCCAAACCGATAGATGACGTGCGTCTTGAAGAAATGGAGGATATTCTCCGTCTTCACTTCCCTCAGTGGTACTGCTTCTGCCCATTTGGAGAAGTAATCAGTTGTCGCCAGGATAAAATGATGTCCCCGGGATGATGCTGGCTCAATGGGGCCGACTATGTCAGTCCCCCACATTTCGAATGGCCAGCTAGCCACCTTTGGGTGTAGTGGATTCGGATGTTAGTGGATAAAGTCTCCATGAATCTGGCATGAGTGGCATTGCTTCGCATACACGAGGCAGTCCTGGATCATCGTGGGCCAGTAGTAACCCATCCGTTTAATTTTTAACTTCATCTTTGGGCCTGCTTGGTGAGAACCGCAAAGTCCGTCGTGAACTTCTTGAATGACTCTTTCTGCTTCGTCAGGTCCTAAGCATCTCAGCCATAGAGAATCAAACGATCTCTTGTATAGAGTATCGTTGACGAAAGCGAAAGATAGAGCTCATTTCATGAGCTGATGTCTTGAGGACGCTTCTTTGGGCATTCGGTGGGACTTAAAGTAGTCTATGAAGACTTCCCTCCAGTCCTCGGCCTTCTCATGGTCTTTAATTTGTAGGGTCGTCTGCTCAGTCGCTCCCTTTTCTTTATATAATTCCGGGGGTATTTCTTCTGGGGCGAGCACTCGACGGCTTTGTACCACGATTCTGACGTCATCGAGGTTCTCGTCAGCCAGTTCTTTAGCAAGTTTGGCCAACGCGTCTGCTTTGCTGTTTTCCGCGCGCGGTATGTTCTCCAGAATATAGGAGGGAATTTGGGTCAGTAGTTGTTGCACCTTTTCGCCGTACTTCACCAACTCCGGTTTGCACGTTTGGTAGTCACCATTTACTTGACTAACGACCAGTTGAGAATCCCCGTATATAAGGAGGTCTTCAACTCCCAGGTCGATGGCGATTTCGAGGCCTGCTATCAGAGCTTCGTATTCAGCTTCATTGTTTGTCCTCGGCTCTGTTAAGGAGAAGGCGAAGCGCATTATCCCTCCTTGTGGAGTTGCAAAGACGAGACCTATCCCCGATTTGATCATTGGGATACCTTGTTTCTGTTTCTTTACGGAGGACGCTCCATCGAAATAGAGTTCCCATCGTTTGCTACCGCCGCCAATCGCATCAAATGCATGCTCGTCCGGCAAATCACAGTTCAGAGGAGAATCGGCCGGTATCAGGTGCTCAGCGAGGAAATCGGCAATGGCCTGGCCTTTCACTGCCTTGAGAGGTTGATACGTTATCGAGAACTCCATCAAGAGCAGGGCCCACTTAGCAAGTCGTCCCGTCAATATGGCTTTCGACATCAAGTATTTAAGGGGATCCACCTTTGAAATGAGACGGACTTCATGTGCCAACGCATAGTGCCTGAGCTTTGTTATCGCGAAGATTAACGCCAAGCAATGTTTTTCAATGGGAGAGTAGTTGCTTTCTGCCCCCAGTAGAACTCGACTTAAGTAGTAGAGTGCCCTCTCTTTCCCCTGATCGTTCTCTTGTGCCCATAATGCGCCCAGGGAACCTTCGAGGGCGGTCGTATAAAGAATGAGGGGTTTTCCCTTGACCGGCGCAGCCAACACCAGAGGGTTCTGCAGGTACTGCTTGATCTCGTCTAGTGCACCCTGGCATTTGTGATCCCAAACGAATGGAGTTCCCTTCTTCATCAGGTGGCTGTAAGGAAGGCATTTGCCTGAAAGATTAGCGATAAACCGCCGGATGTATGCGAGCTTCCCTTGGAGAGACCGCAACTGTTTGAGGGTTCTTGGCGGAGGCATTTCCATGATCGCTTTAATCTTTGACGGATCTATTTCAATGCCTCGGTGTCGAACGATGAATCCCAGAAATTTGCCCGAGGAGACTCCAAACGCGCATTTGAGGGGATTCATTTTCAAATTATATTGCCGAAGGCATCGAAATACAGTCTCCAAATGTTTTAAATGATCATCATATGGCATGCTCTTTACTACGAGGTCATCGATATAGCACTCGACGATGTCATGTATGAGGTCATCGAAGATCTTCGTCATGGCCCTTTGATAGGTAGCGCCAGCGTTCTTTAGAACAAAGGGCATAACCCTGTAGCAGAATATACCCAAAGGGGTCCGGAAAGCGGTGTGCTTCTGGTCTTCGGGATGCATCTTTATCTGATTGTATCCTGACGTACCATCCATAAAGGAGAAAACCTCGTGAGTGGACGTGTTATCTATCATTAGCTCGGTTACTGGTACTGGGAAATCATCCTTTGGACAGGCTTTATTGAGATCCCTGAAATCCACACATATGCGTACCGTCCCATTCTTCTTCATTACCGGGACGATATTGGCGATCCAGTCGGGATACTGGACTTCTTGGATAAATCCAGAATCGATCAGCTTCTTGACTTCGGCGTTGATGCTCATCTCAAGCTCGAGTCGCATCCTCCTTGGCGCCTGCTTGACTGGCTTGATATCTGGGGATATTGCTAATTTATGCACAGCAATCTCCGGATCTAATCCTGGCATCTCGGAGTAGTTCCACGCGAAGCAGTCTTTATGCCGTAGAAGCACGCTCTTTAATGCAGCCACCCTTTCTTCAGATAGCAGCTCGCTGACAAATGTCGGCCGCGGGTCGTCTGCCGATCCCAACTCAATCTTCTTGAGGTTATCTGCAGTAGTATGTATACCATCTTCCAGTTCTTTCGGAGCGGGCGGAAATTCTGAGATCACCTCATCATCGCTGTTCTCAAAGCACAGGGGAAGGTCATCTATGTTCTCGGGCTCTTCTTTTAATATCGTAATCGTATAACAGGTGCGAATCCGCTCCCCGGACTGAGGTGGATCCGGTTCTGCTCTTGCGGCCTTAGGTTCATGCTTTTGTGGCGGCGTTACCCTCCAGCCGTCGGATAAAGCGAATCTGCCCTGTTGGTATTGGTCCTCGACCCAGTTCTTGAAGGTGAAGTAGTCTTCGGTAGGATGTCCTATGGCTTGGTGATAAGAGCAATAGCTCAGATGAGAAGCCTTGTTAGCTTGCTCAGGATGTCTAGACTCTGGAAGAGCGATCATTTGATGTTTTATAGCGAGCTTGAGTAACCTCTCCGTCTTGTCTCGGGGGAAGGAGTACGCTCGACTCGTTTTCTTCATGAGGGACAAATCCGAGCCGTGCAATACCCGATCACGTAATCCTCTAATCCTGCGTCGTTGTTGTCGGCTCCTCTTTCCGCTTCTTGATTTATTTCCGTCTCTGCGTCGGGCCTTTCGTACGACGGGTTGACAAGGATGAGCATCTTTGTCTTTTGCAGCCTGTTGAAATAGACGTTGCGTCCTGGCCTTCTCGTAGATGGCCATTTCGCGGTTGTGGTCTTCTCGAACTTTCTGACCCACTTTCCTGATAGGCTTGCCCATTCGTTCTTCAGACGACGGACTTGGCGCTTCAATCGCGGGGTCTAGTTTTGATGAGGGGTTGGCATCTCCTGACAGGGCGTCCTCTTCTTCATCAAAGGTATATATGGCGTAGCTACTGTGGGCCCGTTCCCGTTTTCCAGCTCTCGCGTATCCAAGCCCGAGTGTTTCCATTTTCCCGTTGGGCAATTTGCGTTGAGTCCCGGGGACATCCCAAATCCTGTTGTAGAACCGAGCCTGCCGAACAGTCTGTTTTAAGGGTACTCCTTGGTGCTTCAATAGCTTCTTTAATCCATTTGTATAGTATCTAGGCAGACGGATGGGTTGGAGCCTGTCAAGTGTAGCATCCGCGCCATGCCAGATCTCTTTCTCTATTTTCGACTCTGAGGATCGGTAGAATAGGATCACCTTCTCACCCCTTTGCCTGGGAGGGACGTAAAATGTTTGTAGGTCCTGCACATTGTGAGTTTGAAGCGTGTCGAGATCCTTGTAGCATTCTCGCGGTACCATGGTGATTTGCAAACTATGGTCATCGCCAGGGGGTGCTTGTATTGACAGCCGATTGGAGAACACGGCATTAACTTCATCTTCTGAATCACTTCCGAAGACCAACATGGGGGCGGGCGTCCCCAGGTTGTTGCGTTGAGATGGCCCTGCATAAACTATCTCTTCCTCTTCTTCGGTACCGCTCCCGAAGACAGAGATGGTGGCGGCGGTTTTGTTCTCCGGATTGCGACACCTTTCTGTATCCTCGAAATCTGGCAAAAAGTACTTCGCATCTTCGTATTTGCGGACTTCGTTCACGGAAAATGGGTTCAACTCACCTGTTACAGTGTACTCGGAACCATCCTTAAAGTACTTCATACACTGATGTTGCGTAGAAGGGATGATGTTGTACTCGTGTAGCCAAGGACGACCGAGCAGGGCGTTGTAGCAAGTCTTGGCGTCAATGACATGGAATTTGATGTCTGTGACGAGAAGTCCAAAGAGTAATGTTAGTATCACAGATCCGAGAGTCCGTGACGATTGTGAATCGAAACCGGAGATAGTAATTTTGTCACGAGCGATGTGTTGCACACTCATGCAGATTTCCTTCAACACCCGAACATTAAGGAGATTGACGGAGGATCCATTATCCACCAGGATCTTGCCTATCTTGATATCATGGCAGTATCCGGAGACATATAGGGGACGGTTGTGGTCGCACTTCCCGAGAAGGAGGTCTTCATCACCGAAAGTGACGTCGGCCGTATGCACATCCTCCAGTTCATCCTTCATCTTTTCAGTGGAGAGGAAGGCTTGGAATTGCTCAGGTTCTTGTAACGCCTTAATTAGTGAGTCTCGCGCTTCTTTTGATAATAGGAGGGCATCGAGGATGCTAAGCTGAGAAGGTAACTTTCTTAGGTGCGCTAGGATGTTATAGTCCACCTTATCCTTCCTAGGAGGGTCTTTGGCAGCCAGCTCTCTCATGACTTGGTCGTCTAAAGTGATATCTTCAGTGACCTTTTCCTTTCCCTTATCTTTTCTACTCACGGGCCCGAGATTCTTCTCTGGGAGTGTGCGATTGCGCAGCTGAATGTTCTCGCAGGTCTCCGGTTTCTCCTCTTTCCCTAAAACGGATTCTTTAAAGAGAGGGCCCAGAGCCATTTCTTCATCAGAGCCGCTCCCAAAGGTGAGAACTTGTGACCCCCCGGCGTGAGCCATACAACAGTTGCCAGTAGTTCTGTTGTGCCCATCGACAGTACTTCTTTGCTCTCGACGGATCTTGCGTTTCATGCGCTTAACGTGTTGCCGACGAGCAACATATCCTTGCCACCATATCTTAAAGGCGTCGCACTCCTCCGTGGGGTGTGAGATTTTCCGATGATATGCGCAATAATCAGGGTGTCTCTCCACCCCATCATGTGTGTTTCCTTCCGAGGGTGGTAGCTTCATCCCCATTGACATGGCTTTGGCAAACCTTTTCCTCGTTTTGAATATCCTCTTGTCTACTTCGGATGCCTTTCGCTTTGGCAGAGGTAGTTCAACTCTTCCGTTCAGTCGCCTGCATTTGGTTCCTTCTGACGCTGCCATCTCACGCTCCTGATCCGCTTTACTTTTTAGACGAATCTCTTCTAGAAAGGCATTGATCATTTCATTTGTCGGCCGCACACGCTCTGGTTCAGGCTCTGCCTCCAGCTTCTTAGTGCCTGGAGTTTTCTCATCATCGGTAAACGAGTGGGAGATTACGTTACAACTCGCCACATATCCTTCGGATTCATTCGACGAGCTCTCTCCCTCATATCTCTCTTGAAAGATGTGGTTGAGGAACTCTTGCAGAGTGACAGGAGTTCGCGCCTTTTGATTGTATTCTTCCAGCGCGTCGATTTGCTTCTGCAAGTTCGTGTGCTCGTCTCCAAGCTTCGCGGGCTTCTTGGATTTCTTCTTCTTTTTCTTCGAAGATTTTGACAGTTGGGCGTGAGTATTTGGGCCCTTATCACGAGTCTTCGTAGTTGTGCAGGGATTCAACATCCCTTCGATAATTTGAGGTTCAAGAGGGTCCTTCCATTCGATCGCAGGGCACGCATGAAGGTCTCTCAGCATTCTTTTGGTTTTAGTTGATAGCACGACCTCCCATGGAGCTTCTTCAATAAAGGAGCAGGTTGCCCCCGGTGTATCTGCTTTCTTAGGAGTATGCGGTTGTGGTGGGTTCACTTTCCACTTTTCAGATAGTATAAACTTCCCTTGGAGGTATTGATCTTCAATCCATCCTTTGAAGACGAAGCAATCTTCAATCGGATGACTTACCGTTTGATGGTAAGGGCAATAGTTAGGGTTATTCACCTCGGTGGGTTGCGGCGATCGCCTTGGATTTGGTAGGTTTATAAGTCTGTTGCGTATTGCCAGTTCGAATAACCGTTTCGTCTTGTCTCGTGGGAACGAGTAGGGACGTTTCATCTTCTCATTATAATACCGGCATCTTTCTTCCAGTTGATCTACCGGTTTCGGGGCGTTAGGTTGTTGTTGGGCATTCGCAACAAAGGTTGCCCTTCCTTTACCCTTGTCATTCCGAGGTTCCGACTTTGGGGGAGGTGGTCTATGACCCATCTGGTCCATCTGAGCCAACTTGTCGATTAAAGCCTGGAATGTGGTTGGCTTAAAGAACATCATAAACTGGGAGATAGTTGCGTGGGGGTCTAGGGTTCCCACGAACATGCCCACTGCGGGTGCCTCCTCAATGCGTTGTTCACATCTCGACCACAAATTCCGCCAGCGTATAGCATACTGGACCCAGGTTTCGCCTGGTTTTACCCTGGCGTTAATCAATGCGGTTATTGGAGTGCGTTCGCTGGCACTTGCGAATCGCTGAGTGAATAACAACTCCATTTCAGCGAACGTTTTGATAGAATCGTTCGGGAGTTCCGAATACCATTCGAACGCTGTTTCTGATAAGCTGCCCACAAACTGGCGGATCAACAGTTTATCATCACCGCCGGTGTTACCGCAGAGGGCCCGGAACTGGGCGACATGTTGATGGGGATTGCCGGTCCCCTTATACACGTGGAATTTTGGTATCGTATAGCCTTGCGGGTATTTGATTTGGTCGTACCAGCTTGGATATGGCCGCCCCGTTTTTACGACTTGACCAGCTGCCTCAGTCGCGTGATGCACCCGGATTTGCTGGGCTATGTAGTCAACCAAGTCAGCCTTGGAGATTGTCTCCTCCTTGGCCGTCGAGAGGGCTGGTAGTGGATTCGACGTTTCTCCTCGGTCGTCTTCAAGAACGATTGGGGGATCCTCGGCGGGTAAGTCCTGCTGGATCATCATTCCTATCATATCTTGGAAGAGAAGGCCCATACGTTGTATGTTGGCCGCTTGTTCAGCAGCCTCTTTGTCCTTTTTCTCCAGTATCCGGCGAAGGAATTCAGCGTCGGTTTCTTCCTCCTGGCGTGCGTCTGAGGACGTTTCTGGGCTTTCTTTTGGCCCGGTAAGTGCGGCCATAGCATTCATCATTTCCTGAAGCTTTTGTTGCTGCTCCTGAGCTTTTGTCACGGATCGGGTTAGCGGTCGGTGGCCCGTAGAAGTGCGGCTTTCCTCCTTTCCAGAAGCCATGTAAACAGTGTGCACCACCATGCCCCCAGACTTCGGGCGTCTGGGCTCAGTGCTTTTAACCGTCGTTGCAGGCTGGGGGATCTTCTCTGGCCTCCTCCTTTTATGAGCCATGGAGGTTGAGGGGGCCGTTGAGGTGGGCGTCCAGACAGCCTTTTGGGGTTTAGCCTGGTGACCAGCTTCCGGTTGGGTTTTCAGCTTCTTGTGCTGGCTGGAGAAGTTTGGATCGATGATCGAGTCTCGGGCCTGCCGCCAAACCTTATAGATTTTGGAAGACAGCCGTTGAGGGGATCGGGGCTGTTCTGATTTTATTTCCACAATCTTTTTTAATGGGGGAGGAGACATTTTTAGCACTACAGTAGGAGAATTCCTTCGCACCCTATTTAGCATCTCGAAGCTGTTCCCAGTTGGAACAGCAGCATTAACTTCTGCCGTCGGGGTTGGTGGAGTTAGTCCCGAGGGGGAGTTGCCCCCAGCCCTCCTTACTCGGCGCCAGTGGCGACGTCGAGCGTGTCGAGCGGACGGTGCGGGTTCAGCGGTGAGAATAGCTTCGTCTTGCCCCCTGTGTAGGTGAGGGGTCGTTGCTGGTGTTAGCCTGTCAAAGACCGGCGTCCTTTGGGCAGCAGGAGCGGGAGCTGAAGCCGTTAATCTTGTAAAGACCGACTTTTTGGTCAGAGGAGCCGCCTTGGCGATTTCGGGAGCAGGAGCGGCCACTTTCTTAGAAGCAGCCTTCTCTGGGATTGTAGGCCCCATAATGGGTTCGCAGGATTTCTGGCCCAATCTAGAGAAGACCGAGGCGCTGATGTTGGGCGACTCGTTGAGAGGAGCCGCGGCAGGGGTAAGACGATCAAAGACCGACTTCTTGAGAGCTTCCTTTGTCAGCACCGGCGCCGTGAAGCTTGTTGGCGGGAGTATAGTCCCAAAGAACAATCCGGTAGTGGTCTGAGTCACCTGATCCACCGGCATTGTGAACAACGAAGCAGCTTGGGGTCCATAGGCTATACCTCCTGGCGAGGTAAAGCGTTGGTCGCAATTGCAGTCTGAGCGGTTGGAGGATTTTGCAGAAGTAGAAGCTATCGATCCTTTGCTTTCTGCAATAAGCAAGACGCCAATTCTTAGTATCTTGAAACCCAAGAGCAACCATCAACGAACCGCGATTGGTTCGCAAATTACGACACATGAAGAGTGGAGTGGAAAGAGGAAAAGGTCCCACCGGGCGTGCCAGAATCTGTTCCCCTCCGAACGGCGGCCGAGACGCGGGCGTCTAGCCTGAGATTCGGGGCAGATGCTAATAGGTGCTATCCGTCCACCTTTCCGAAGATGCCAAGTTGATCTATGGCACCGTGTATCGAAGGTTTAGACGGATGCGGCCGATGTAGCAGACTTCATCAGATTCCCCCTCGTTTGAGGGGTTTTTGATTGTGGGGACGCTCTTCCCTGCAGGCGCAAGCCCCTGCAGTTAATTACGCTACCGCATCGCGGTAACAACTTTCTCCTTCTCCAGCTGGTCACTTCGTGTCGTGGGTGTTTGTTTTGTTTGTGGTTGCCCGTGGATTGCATACGGAGACTAATTTATGTAGTCGCCCGTAGGACGTAGATTAATCCAAATCCGTGTTTACTTAGATTTGGGTTTGTGGTTTTGGTTTGAGGATACGTTAGCCATATTTGAGGCTAAGATCAACTCAAATGTTTGTTAAGGATACGTTAGTCCAGTTTGGGACTAAGATCAACTTAACGGGATCGTTTAGATCCGACAAAAGAGCAATTGGCTCTATTATTCCAGTTTAGGGACATAGTGGTCCATCGTATGTATGGCCGTCGGGACCCGTCACCTTTCTGACGACGTTGAAGGATTACAACGACAGATGTCAGAGGAGTTCGGAGATGTACCCTCGAACCAGAGTTAATTGGGGGAGATCCATAGCCCGATTTGTTTGAAGGTTTAAGGAAACGTTAGCCATCTTTGAGGCTAAGATCAACTTAAACGGGATCATTTAGATCCGACAAAAGAGCATGCGGAGGCTCTATTGTTCCAGTTTTAGGGACGTGGTGGTCCATTGCTAGTTTAAAGACATTACGGTCCATGGGTAGTTTAAGGACATTGCGGTCCATGGGTAGTTTAAGGACATTGCGGTCCATGGGTAGTTTAAGGACGTTGCGGTCCATTGTTAGTTTTAAGACATCTCGGTCGAGGTTAAGGATGTCGTAGTCCATGGGTTTAAGGACTCCACAGTCCGGTATGTGCTCTGGATGCTTCACACGGGTTCACTGCCGTGCTTGGCGAGGACCAGGCTCCGCTCTGGGCATTTTCCACGGGGTCAAAGAGTGACTTTATCCGCGTTCCACGTAACCAGGAATTTTGCACTAGATGGTTCACACGGGTTCACTGCCGTGCTCGGCGAGGACTAGGCTCCGCTCTGGGCGTTTTCCGCGGGGTCAAAGAGTGACGTTATCCGCGTTCCACGTAACCAGGAATTTTGCATTAGATGCTTCACACGGGTTTAAGGACCCCACAGTCCATATCAATGTGTGGTCGTCGGGACCCGTCACCTCTTTGAAGACATTGAGGGATTACAATGCCAAGTATCAAAGGAGTGAAGAGATGTACCCTAGAACCGGAATGGCTTAAATAGTCCTTGGCCCAATTTGGGATCAAGACCGATTAATTATGTTATGAGCCCATTAGCCCAGTTAATTACGAATTGAAGACTCATGGCCTAGCTTGGGCTAAGTCCGATCATGTCTGGAATATTGGCTTCCTGTTGGTCCATTGAAGGAGAGACTTTGTCTCTGGCCATTTAGCCAATTGGGCCAAATCCTAGTGTTAAACACTACAGACCAATCAGTGTTGAACACTGGGAATGAGGTTGACAAGTTAGTGTTTAACACTAAAAGATAATTGGTGTTAAACACCAGCAACAAGGCTTTCAAATTATCATAAACACTAAAACAGATCAGTGTTAAACACTGGCAATGGAGATCTCAGATTAGTGTTAAATACTAAGGTAATCAATGTTGAACACTGCGAATAAAGTTCTTTGATTAGTGTTGAACACTAAGGCCCAACAGTGTTTCAATATTGGGTTCGGGAGTTTCAATTTAGTGTTAAACACTAAGGCAAGAGGGGTCACGTGGCAACACGTGAGAGCGCCCTCCCTTCATTTGTTCTTCTGAGACTGTTGCATCTTTCAGAGCATCACGTGCCATCACGTGACGGGCATTCAAATGCTTGTGTGTTAAAGCTTCTGTCAAGGGTCACGTGGGTCACGTGGGGCACCGCCTCAAAGGGGCTTTCTGTAGATCTTTTGGGGGGGTCGCGTGGTGACACGTGACCCTGCCTTTATGTATGTTGTTTAGAGGATCTGTTAATCTTTTCCAGGAATTAAATTCCTCGTAGGGTTAAACCCTGACAGTAATTTCAGAGGAATTAAATTCCTACTTCCTTTTGAAAATTTATATTCTGAATAGAGTTGGACTTTGAATTTTCTGTGGGAATTAAATTCCTCATATATGTGAAGAACTGAATAGGGTTAAACCCTAATAAAAGCTTTTAAGGAATTAAACTCCCATTTTAAAGAATTATGATTAAGGGAATTAAATTCCCGCTGTTTCAACAGAACTATGTTCTTAATTAGGGTTAAACCCTGTCTCTTTTTGTTCTGAAGGAATTAAATTCCCATGACACAGGGTCAGGCCCTAGTTTTATTTTAAAGGAATTAAATTCCTATAGTTCTGTGAGAATTAAATTCTCGTGCTTCCATTCACTCTCTATGTTTTGGATCTGCATGGCAGGATCTCAACACATTGAGAATTAAATTCTCAACTTCAAGGGGAGATGTGCACTTTGCAGATCCTCTAGCAAAGAGAGAAGAAATATATTCTTCTGTTTTATATATCAGAGTTAAACTCTGTTGAGAATTAAATTCTCCTTCTTTCAAAAAGCCTTCCCTTTCTTACCTAGGGTTTTCTTTTGCAGAAGATCCAAATTCCTCAAAGTATCAAGGCTCTCTCTCCCTTTCTTCCCTTTTCGTATATGTCTCTCTTTTTTGTATCTCTTGGCTCCTATTTATAGGAGAAGCAGCCGAGTCAATTAGTTTTTGACGAATCTTCATTGAGAGATTTGATTTGCATCCATCATTCATCCTGGACCTTTGGATTATTAGGTGAATTTTATTCACCATTGGATTTTAAATCCAGGGATTCTCCTTTGTTATTTTGGTTAGATTTAAAGGGGAAATCTTTCCAAACCCGAGATTTTCCCATAGATAGATGATATTTAATCACCTCTGAATCTTTAATTCGATTGGTTCCAGGTAATCGCTTTCCTTTGGAAAGATTTAAATCTCTTTCAGAATTTAATTCTGTTAGCAAAATGGGCTTTGAAAACCGGTCACGTGTGACCACGTGACCCATGGTCACGTGTGGGCACGTGACCCTCTTTGGAATGAGCCCTCTTCTTTCCTTTGCGCTATGTCTTCTGGTTGCTGCTTAACCGTCACGTGCCACCACGTGACCCCTGGTCACGTGTGAGCACGTGACCCTTGTCAGGATTCTTTTTCTTGGTTTAGCGGGAGAACAAATCTGCTGCTTTTGATTATCACGTGCCAACACGTGACCCTGGTCACGTGGGAGCACGTGACCTCTTCTGAAGCCTTTTCCTTGATCTGATCAGGGATCCGGTGTGCCTTTGCCGCTTGCATTTAAATGTCACGTGCCGACACGTGACCCTGGTCACATGGGAGCACGTGACTCTTTTTGAAGCCCTTTTCTTCGATGTAGTTGGGAAACGGAACTTGCCTCGCCGATACTTTTAGGTGTCACGTGCCAACACGTGACTGCTGGTCACGTGTAACCATGTGAGCCTTTTCTGAAGCTTTTTCCATAAGTTTTTCTGATTTTAAATCAGGAAACAGTGATATCTGCCAATTGATTTGGCTGTAACACTTGCACCATTCTCTAACACTTAGAGATATATCACCATTTCCTAGTTTTCTACCTTTCTGTATCCTATGTAACATATTACATATGTGGGATCCTGATCCGGTATCATAGACCTAGGACGTAGAGTGTACTGAGAAACAGTTCTCTGTAACTAACACACCCAAAGAAGATGCATCAACATGCTTATTCTTTGTCTGGGTGGCATGGTAATCCGGATATTCCTCTATTTCCTGCTTGGACTTATAACACTTATAAGTTGGAGCGGAACCAACGTTCCCCTGCTCAGTATAACAAGCGGGTTCGGTCAATACATCCAAATTATTTTCTTGATTAAGGCGTGACATTGGTCGCTACTAGGAGAGAGAGAAGGATAATCACTTTGCGTGTGCTCTTTGCAAGATTAGATTAGTTATTATCTTATCTAATCAGGACGTCTCCCGCTTTTTTTATCAAATCTTCCTTCAAATCCTAAAGGGTAAGACTAGCCGGAATTAATTACACCTTACAAGTTCGCCAATCTTTCAGCCAGGCCAGTACCGGTATTTTGAGAGAGGTTCCTCGTGCTTTCACACAGACCTAATTAAAATATCATTTTTCTAGAGGCATAGCCATGTTAACACCTTTCTAGACACCTACTTGATTGGCTAATTATAATGTGTAAAATTCTCCCAGGAGTAACTTTTACTCGCAGTGGGTATCGAGATCCAACTATCTTATAGAAGGTATGCAATCTCATTGCAAATTTCAATACTTGAAATTCTCGATAATATTTTTGCCCCTAGCAACTTATGATCTTAACATAGTCAACAAATCATAAGCGCTGACCATGTTCAACCCGTCATTTCCTGATTGAATTAAACCCACCTTCACGACCCTTAACAAATTCAACAAAGTCGCATGACTACCTTAATCCAAACGCATCTCATGCTTTAACAGATGAGCACTAATTAGCTACCGCACACTACGCCTTAATATAGTCAACAAACGTAGCACGAATACTAAGTAGTACCTATCTGAAATGACGGAGGGCTACCACAGGTTTTTAGGAAAACCTTTTGCGTAATGAACTTGATATCGTTGCAGAATCGAGTGATTTTGAAAAGGAGTGTTTTTGAGGCTTTTGCTAGTTTTGCTAAAGAGGTCACTCCCGGTGAATGGATCCCGGCTCTTTCCTTATCGAATAAGATGCTGGATAGTCTACAAAGAATACCGCTATGCAAAGCAAGAACTAAAAAAGGAAATCAAAAAACAAAACCGAGTGGGTTGTAGAATCTGCTAGTTTCGCTAAAGAGGTCACTCCCGGCAAAGGGAACTCGGCTCTTTCCTTATTGAATAAGGTGCTAGATATTCTACAAGGAATACCTCTATACAAAGCAAAAACTTGAGCTACCCTTTTTGAAAATTTGATTCTAAAACATCTTTATGTTTCTTTTCTTTCATTAATCTTATTAATGAAGTCCCATCAATTATGCTTCCTAAGCATCACAGGAGAAACGAAAATACAACGTACGCTTATGCCATCCGCATTCGCCACAATGTCCCATTATTCACCGTTAAGTTACTTAACTAACAGCATAACGGGACGGGACTAGCGCGGGTGTAAAATATAAGCAACGTTTATTATATATCATATATACAATAATAAAGCATTCGTCTCACGTATATAAAGTGATCACATCACAGTTTATCAGCAGCAGAAGATAACATATGAAATATTGGATATACTAGGAATTCCGTGTTTTAAGTTAAGCCAGTATAAAACACGGATTCCACGGTCGTGATGAATAGCCAAACCCACATCTCTAGACCCCTACGAGAGCGGCAAGCAACCCTACCAATTCTAGAGTTAGGAGACCCGGACTCAACTCCTTGAGATGGTCTCCTACTGAACTTTAGAACCCGGTTACTTGTGCTCCCCTCCTTGGGTCAATCCTAATGCGGAAAAGTAAATAATATACAACAATGGTGACATCATCCTCAATCCGGAAGTGCCCCAATAAAAGAATATTATATACAATGAATTTTACATGAATGAAAATAAAAACTCTCATCTCACATAAAACCCCTGACTATTCAAAAAGCGACGATCCAATATAACATAACGCAGCAACACATAGCATCACATGTCATCAACGTAAGTAAATATGCGTATCCCAATTGTCGTTGACATATAGCAACGAAACCGGCGATACACCACATATTACACTTACGGTCGCAGAAAAGAAAATGTCGAACTACAACATTTGGAATCCATAATAACCTTAGACATCATAAATCCAAAATATCACATACTTTGGATTTCATGCCTAACTATATGAATTCCACATATTGTATCACATTCCAGAAAAATCTAGACGATATTAAACATTCTGATCGAATCAACAAACACCCAAAATCATCCAAAAAGCTCAACCCTTGAACGTAGTTTAAAATTATTCAGCACATGCCACAGTACCAATAGACCAACCGTAGAAGGGTGAACCAAAGCCTCACCTGTGGCACCGCGGAACTACCGCAAACCCTAGGGTTTAGCGGCGGTTCTTACAGTTACAGAATCGAGTTAGGGTTTCGTTCTTCTAGAGGGTCAATCGCATAATTTGCATGATGTTTGAATATTCTTTAACTCGGAAAAAATCCAACTCTTGGAAAATTTCTGGCGAGGGTTAAAATGGGTATTTGATATCCGTCCGAACTTTTTAACACCTTCTTAAATAACCCGAAATTTTTTTTAAACTACGACTATGTAACACTCCGAGTTGCCTTTGTAGAAAATTAACATCACATGCAAATTTAGTAAAAATAAACAACACCTGAAACACCAAAACTAAAAGCCTGGAACACCAAAACAATTTCAAGCCCAGAATACAAATAACGCCCGGCCAGCTCGGAAATTCCCTTCATGTGCTCGGCCAAAATCCGAGCAAATTGCTTGAAATTTTCATGGTGTTCATGCTATATCACATATAACATTCTGCAGTTGTTTAAAAAAAATTTAGAGCTCATTTAAAAATCGACAGAAACCAGGTTTTGACATTTTAAGTTTCGTAGTAGTTTCGGTTTCGTAATCCTACACAATCCGTTTAAATCTCTAGCTTGACTCTGATACCACTGTAGGGTTCCCTAGCACGACAGCAAGATTTCGGGAGGCATCGTCCATGCCATTTTCAAAAAATTGTCATGCTAAGCAACTCTAAACTAAGAATTTTTAACTAGAGATTTAGACAAAAGCTAATGTAAACTACTTTTACATCAAGAGAACAAGAATACAACCTTTGTAGACGGTCCTTCTCTTCACTTGCTCCGTGTAGTAGTCCCGCGACTCCACTAGGCTTCTCTTGAGACTTTGAACAAGCTTCCTCCAATGACCTTCGTACCGAAGATGATTCACGCGAAGTCCCTCCAATTCAAGCTAGCTATTACACTAAACACTTTAGAATAAGAAACACGCTACACTTGATCGCTGGTCAAGTGTAGGATGGTGAAGTAGGGGATGTAAAGAGCTCACAATTTTGTGTTCCAGCTTCATGATTCACATCACATGTGAGAGTTGAAGCTTGAACCATGATTAGAGGAGGAAGAAGAAGCTAGAGAGCAACCATGGGAAAAACTCAACCAAAATGGTTAAGTGTTGAGAATGAGCAAGAATGAATGCCAAGTCTTGACCACTCACTCATTCAAGCATGGAATTATGCAATATAAAATTGCAACCATGCTTGAACAGTAAGTCAAGATGAATAAACAAGAATAAATCCCATGCTTGCAACCATGCTTCCACTTTACACCTCATTTCTATTTTCACAAAATAGAAATATAAATGACATGCTTCATTATATATATATATATATATATATATATATATATATAATGAAGAATAATTAATGAGCTAATGATAAGTTAAGATATAATTATATCACATATAATATATATCACATTATTAAATCAACACTTGATTTAATAATACGGTTATATTACATATTACCGACTAATATCATTTATCTGTATATCACATTATCAAATCAACACTTGATTCGATAATCTGGTTATATCATATATAACCGAATCGATAACAGATGACTGCCAGAATACAATACGGTATCACATACACGTATTTTATCATGCCCACACACATATCATATATGTGTCCTACTTCATTTCGCTTGAACCAGGGAACTTCTGTGTGGGACTCTAAAGACTCGTCAATACGCCAACAGTAGTTGATGATCATATCGGTCACCTACAAGCCGTCAACAGTACTAGCTAGACGTAACGGCTATCCGGATATTGAGCGATATGAAGATCAACAAGCAAGCCTGTCCATAGTCTCTATGAAGCCTATCAGTAATACTACCGTACAGTCCGGTCTCTTCGTCTGATATGTCACATATCATGTCTAGGGGTGGAAATCATCAAACCCCAGTAACGTGATAATTCATGCCGATGTATGGCCTATAAAGGTTCGAGAAACTACTGATAACACTTATCAGTAAATCTCGGTAGCTGCCCTGGCCAGGGACTTCCAGTTATAGCCAATCGAGCATAGCGCAATATCAACCCCCAATACCGAGAGAAACGAAACCCCTCCTATTGCTCATTGCTTCCATGTGATTCGGGACTGTACCCAAAAACCACATGTTTGCACAACTCCTCTTGAGCATGGTAGGGAGGAAATCAAAGTACAGTGGGAGCCACACAAGACTCTATGACGATTTCGGGTCTACAGACTAACCTGTACCAGTGTCACCAGAGAACTGCTATCTGACGATAGGTATACTACCACATAGGAGTCCTCGGCGAGTCCTGTTCAGTGTACCCAGTCTCCACTGAGCACCCGTATACCATCTCTAATGTCAAACATGAATGTATGTGGGGTCATCCATCGTCCATCATATGGATCAAGAAGCGTATACGCTAGTTTACTCTGAAATATCGATGCCCTGTCTCGATATTCCCTCTACTAGGAACAATAAAAGGATGTACTTATGAACTACCTTTGCCCCACTAGTATGATCTCCATCATAGTCCTGATAGTCAAGTACATATCCTAAAGGATTTATCAACATGTGAGAGCAAGATAGTATAAATACCAATCTACATATTAAGATAAAGATAACCGGATAGCATACTATCATGTCGAGCAAGAACGTCCTCTCTATATATGTCCAAGTATCCACTATAATATAAATCATATGTACAATAATGGCCTCTATGGCATACATATAACTAACATAACTACCCCTGTTTGCACGACCCAGTAAAGCCGTGGTAAGGAGGTAATCAAAGTACAATAGGAACCACACAAGATATTATGATGATCTCGGGTCTACAGACTAATCTGTACAAGTGTCACCAAGGAACCGCTATCTGACTATCAGTATGGTACCATCTAGAAGTTTTCGGTATATCCGTTCGGTGTACTCATTCTCCAATGAGTACCTGTGTACAATCTTTTACGTCAAAAACCAATGGTTGTGGGATCAACCATCGCCCCATACAGGATCAAGAAACGTACACATTAGTCTGCTCTAGAATATTGATACCCTATCTCGATACTCTCTCGACTATGAACACTTCAAGGATGTGCTTGTAGACTATACAAGCCCCACTAGTATGATGATCTACATCATAGTCTTGGTAGTCAAGCAAAACATCTTAAAGACTTTATCAACATGTATCAGTGAAATAGTAAAATAGAACAAATATACATGTTAAGATAAAAAGTAACCAGATATCATACTATCATTTTGAGCAAGAAAATACTCTATATATATGTCCAAGAATCCATTATAATATACAATAATGGTCTTTAGGATATATATATTTCTAACACCCACTCATTCACCATCACCACCACAACCATCACAATCACCCTACCCCACCCCATCTCTCCTCCCTTCTTCTACATCATCATCAGAATCATCCTTCGCCATCATTATCATCTTCATCAATTTTCTTCTTCTTCTTCTTCTACCTTCCCTCTACTCCTCTCGACCTCCTCGGTCCCTACCTTTCGCCAACTCACCCCCGCTTCCTCCTTCCGCCGCCCCAACACCGCCTCTTCCTCCTCCCTCCGCCGCCTCCAGCCCCCTTATCTCATCACCAAACTAATAATCCTTTATTTAATTAATATTTAATAATCTAAAATTATTAAGAATGTATCATGAAGGGCAAAAAAGTCTATTGATATGGAATTTAATTGTGTTAAATTTGACTATTAAAAATGGGAGTTATCCGTCTTTTTGAAATTTTAAGGAAGTTTTTTGAAAAACCTGAAATTTTTGGTTATTTTTTGGTAAATAAACCTATTTTAAAAGAAAATTGTATATTTATTTTTTTTTACTGCCGATGTGACGCTTTTTTAGCCTACATTAGACTATCGAATTGAAATCAAATTTGGGAACCCTCAAGTTTTGTGGTTATAGTAGTTGTTCGACATGAATATTTACATATCATACTTCCCATTTCTATCCATTTTAGTATACGAATGAGTGCTACTGAGATATTATATTGCAATTGTGCAGGATACATGACTTAACAGCTAATGGATGAAGGATATGATAGAATACGGGTTTTGAACACTCCATTGCTTCACGTGCAAAGCACGTGCTCCAAATACACGACAAAGAAGGAGCATTCCTTGTCTTGGACAACACAGAACATAAGAAAGGAAGCACAAAGCTCAAGGGGATAGAAAATATAGGATGTGATGTAAGAAAAATGACGAAATAAGCCGCAACATTGGATCGGAATACCCGAGGGCAGTTCATAAATAATTATGACATTTAGAGTAGGTTTTAGAGATCCTCATGAGCACATAAGACCTTAGAATGAAAACGAGGACCAATAGCCCCCAAAGTGCAGTCCCAAACGGCGGTTTGGCAGTCTTAGACGGCATGACTGTAGCAAATGGGCCCACTTTGGTCAGCCGCTAGCTTGTGTGGAACACGTGCTAATTATATGGTCTAAATTTTTTGAAATTTCCTATATATGTAGCAGTTTGCAAAACATAAGGGTGTGGGTTTTGGGTTAAGTTTTAAGCTTGTTGTTTTTCTTCTTTCTTTTTCGTCGTCTTTCAAGCTCTCATTTGGAGAGCTTCGGAGTAGAGGTTCAATAAAGATTGATTTTTATACTAGTGTTAATATTATAGATGCTTTGCTATTTTCTTTCTAGTTTTCTATTTTTCATGTTTAACCATTGATGGGGGTCGTAGGCCTCTTTCAGATGTTGCCCTCCGTTGATCTGCCGATGGCTGCGATGGATGGCTGAGATTGGATCTGGAGGCTGTCGCTCGTGAAGCGTATGGTTCTCAATGGGTTTGAGGTTTTGGTTGCCGAGCTACCTGCAAGGAAGTCCCGGGGTGGTTGTACCACCGAGGACCCTCCGACGGTCAAGTTAGACTAGAGATCCGAGCAGAGTAACGACTTAATGGAGTAAAAATGGCTTACTTGGACAGTCTGAAGAAGGGGTTTATATAGCAGTGACAACAGCTAGGGTAGGCGCGAGAATCATGCCGGCCGTTACGCTTCCGACGTCACACCCGCGTGATGAGCGAGACCTCCCATTAATGGCGAGACAGGCTCGTTAATTGGGGATCGTGGCAGCATGGAACGTGGGATATGGCCGGCGGAGATCTCGCGCATGGCGAGATTCATAGGATGGTGGTTACGCCTGCAAGCGATGTCGTTGGTCGGTCGATGAGACCGAGGAAGATGACCTCGGCGGGAGAGCTCGCGGTCGAGCGGGAGAGCCGAGGAATCCTGGTTCTGCTCGAGCCCGGAGGCGAGCTGAGAGAGCCGAGGAGGCTCAGGCCTGTGATAGCTCAGAGATGAGCTGTGAGCCCGAGGAGGCCAATTGTGCTGGGGGCTCGGAGGTGAGCCGGCGTTTGCTTGTAGGACGGGCACAGGAGTGGTCTGATCCGCTGCTATAGGTCCTTTCTTGTGAGCCTTGGGACACGTCATCTGCCACGTGTCATGATCTGGGAGATCACCGATATCAAGCATCATCATTAGCCCCCCACTCTCGTCCTGACCAGCTGACGGGTCAGGTCGAGAGTGGTTTGCCGGGTCACCCGAGGTGAGCTCCTTTTCGAAGATATCGTCGGGTGTGTCCCTGGACGATCAGTTGTTTTTTTTGGGTGATGTCAGCGAATCAGGGCAAGATCTTCGCATTAAAGAGGGTGCGCCGGATCGTGTGCCCTTTTGCTGAAGTAACAGGCCATGTGTTGGGTGCCGGTTAGCTGATGTGACGTGCCGCAGGCTTTTGGCGTCCGATGGGATGCTGCCAATGCGCTTGCGGTAGGTGGAGTGATCGTGGCCGTCGGGGGCAGTGAACCGTTTTGGCGGGAGTCGACCGTCACGGTTGGATGAGGATGCCGATAGCATAAATTGAGGGGAGGCCTGATCCAGGATCTCTCTCTTCACATTTTCCTCATTCTTAGTCTTGTTAGCTCGGCTCTCTCCCCTTTTAGGTCAGATTTTGCGTTTTCTCTTCTCGAGGATTTCTTCCCATCAGGTTAGATGTCTTGTTTTGAGGAGTTTGTAGATGTTGTAGGGGTAGATACTAGGGATTCTTCCTCTGGGTTGGAGCCCTTTCGGGAAGTTAGGGTCAGATCCTCTTCCCGGGGTCGTGCGTCTGGGGCGGTTCCCGGAGCGGTGGCGGCGGACGTCCCTGGTGCGTCGTCCTTAGTGAGATATAAGGACGAGCTTGTCACCATTCGGGCTCATTTCCATATTCCTTCCGGCTACACGCTACGATTGGCCGAGGAAGGAGAGAGGGCAGATCTGGTGCGGGGCAAAGAGATCGCCTTATACCTGGAAGCCCATTGTGTCGGAATGCGTCTGTCTTTCTTTCCCGAGGTTGTCGCTGTACTAAATTACTTTGGGCTAGCCCCGTGCCAGCTAGTGCCGAACTCCTGGAGGATTCTCCTAGGGTTTCTGATCCGGCTGAAGCTGCAGATGATTCCTTTTAGTCTGTCCATCCTTGCCTCCTCTCTTGTTTACAAAAGTCATCCCGGAACTCGTGTGGGCGACCCGAGGTGGGTTTACCCCTCCTTTAGGAAGCAACGGGGGAGTGTAGCCGGGTCAGGAGTTGTCGTTTTGCCTTCTTCCATCTATGATTGGAAGAAGAAGTTTTTCTTCATCGGGCCGCCAGAGGGTGAGGACTGGCCCGTACCCATCCAGTGGTCTAGGGATAGGTGCTGGCAGCGAAATCCGTCCAATGACCCCGACGCGGTGGGGGTGGCGGGGTGGGAGCCTATTCCCGGGCCGATATGCTGCTTTTTGAGCGGCCCTTAATTGGGCCGGGCTCATCCCCGCCCAGTTCTTCGGTAAGTTAAGCTTGTGTTTGTTTCTGTTTCTATTTGTGTCGCTGATTCCATTATATCTTGTCTTGTGCAGAGACCATGGACGTAGACCTCCTCCGGGCAGCCATGCGCAAGCCAAAGAAAGGGTCGAAGGCTGGAGGGGCCAGCTCTTCTCGTCAGACGCCGATCCCGGCTCCCCCCGCAGCCTTCCCGCCCCAGCGCTTGAGTGTGGGCCGTGCCCCGAAGCCCGGCCAGGCACCGAGTAGAAAAAGGGCTCGGGGAAAGGATGCCCAGGCTTCGGAGGTGGAGACGAGCTCCCCGCTGTCGTCTCTCAAGAGGTTCCCCTGAATAGTTCCGCGGACCCCGGCCTCTCCGATCTTGGTGGACAACGGGGAGCTCCTCTTTGAGGTGCCCTCGGGGCTTTTCGTTGCTAACAGCTTGCTGCATGACATGGAGAGGTCGGACGTAGGCCGGGTTCATGGGGGGACGCTAAAGGCACAAATAGCGTCCATCGCCCAAGAGGTCGTGCTGGTTAGTGCTCGTACATCGTCTCATCGCTTGCGAGATTTGGTGCCCCTTTTTCTTCCTGACCCCCCTCCGATTTCTTCAGGCTCTCCAGCACGTCGCTGTCGTCGCCCGTATGGAGGAGGAGGAGATAGCCCCGGCGATGCGGGCCGCGGGAGAGCTCTCCTCGCTGAGGGAGAGCTTGAAACGGGAGCTGGAGGCAGCGATGGCGAGGGTCGCTGCCCTTGAGGGCGAGGTGGCGGCCGGGAGGCAGGAGGCAGCGGCCGCGAAGCAGGAGGTTACCAGGTTCCATGAGGCCGCCCAGGCTGCCGATGCCGAGCTTCGGGACTCAAAGGTGCTCGTCGGAACCATGAAGAAGTCCGTGAGCACCCTCCGGAAAGAGCTGGAGGCTGCGGGAGAGGCGGCGTAGCGAGCCAACCTCAAAGCGGGGAAGGCGGTGGATAACTTTCAGAAATCGGAACAGTTCTATACCGTCCTAGCCTCGGCCACCATCACCATCTGGCATGAAGCCCTCGACGCCGTCAAGGCTCGGATGCCGGAGTTCGCTGACGAAGAGCTCTGAGTCGAATATCCCCGAGGGGATGACGAGCAGGAGGATGGCCCCTGGGAGATACCTGACGAGGGCACGCCGAGGCTCCTATGGTGGGCGCTGGGTTTCCCGAGGTTGCGCCCGGCCCTGAGGCCTGAAGCCTCTTGTCTTCATGCTTTTTTCTTCTTTTTGTTGCCCCGGGTATTTGTAAGCCTTCGAGCATTTTTGTAAGGTTGGGGAGCCCACAGTACCCTTGTAAAAGCTTTGACTTTGTGAATAAAGATTTTGTTTTTGCGGTAGTGTTTGTGCTTGTATTTTCCTTTGTCTGTAAACACTCGTATTTGTGCAGTACTGCCTTCGTTTTATGTCGGTTCTCTGTCTAGTGATGACACATCGAGTTGAATCTATTCGCTTGCCAAATGTGCAAAGATCGGTGTGAAGACGGTATCTTCATGGCCCCAAAGTAGGGGTGGAGATTGCTTAGACGTAGAATCAGATGCCTCTTGGTGAGGTCATGTTCCTTAGCGTAGGAAGCTTGGAGAGGCATGCTGGTTATCGACCGAGCAGGGTAGCTGCTCGGTGCCTCTTGGCGAGGGCTTTGATCCCTGGTGTGTTGTGGTAGGGAGCCACCAGCCAGGAATAATCGAGTAAGGGTGGGCCCAGTTGCCTCTTTAGAGGGCTTTCGATCCTTAGCGCGGGAAGGGCCTTGAGTGGCCTACTAAGGATGGGGCCGAGCAGGGTAGCTACTCGGTTCCTCTTGGCGAGGGCTTTGATCCTTAGCGTCGGAGGGGCCGTGAGTGGCCTACTAAGGATGGGGCCGATCAGGGTGGCTGCTTGGTGCCTATTGGCGAAGGCTTTGATCCTTAAGGGCGGGTCGAGCAGGGTTATTGCCCGGTGCCTCTTGGCGAGGGCTTTGATCCCTGGTTTGGTAGGGAGCTACCAGCCAGGGATAACCGATCGGTTGCTTCTTGACGAGGGCTTTGATCCCTGATTTGTTAGGGTAGGGAGCTACCAGCCAGGGATAACCGAGCAAGGGCGGGTCCGGTTTCCTCTTTCGAGGACTTTTCATCTTTAGCGCGGGAGTGGCCGTAAGTGGCCTACTAAGGATGGACGAGGAGGGTTGCTACCCGGTGCCTCTTGGCAAGGGCTTTTTGTCTTTGTTCCTCTTGGCGAGGGTTTTGATCCCTGGCGTCGTAGGGTAGAGAAGCTACCAGTCAGGGATAGCCGAGCAGGGTAGCTGCAGGGCTACTTCTTCATGAGGGCTTCGATCCTTGGTGCTGGAGGGGCCGTAGGAGGCCTGCCAAGGATGATCCAAGCAGGGAAGCTGCTCGGTCGCCTCTTTATGAGGGTTTAGATCCCTGGCGTTGTGTGATAGGCGAGCTACCGGCTAGGGATAGCCGAGTAGGGTAGCTGCAGGGCTGCCTCTTGGCGAGGGCTTCGATCCCTGGCGTTATGGGGGTAGAGAAGCTACCAGCCAGGGATAGCCGAGCAGGGTAGCTGCAGGGCTGCCTCTTGGCGAGGGCTTCGATCCCTGGCGTTGTGGGGTAGAGAAGCTACCAGCCAGGGATAGCCGAACAGGATAGCTGCAGGGCTGCCTTTTTGTGAGGGCTTTGATCTTTGGCGCTGGAGGGGCCGTGGGAGGCCTGCCAAGGATGAACCAAGCAGAGAAGCTGCTCGGTCGCCTTTTTATGAGGGCTTAGATCCCTGGCGTTGTGTGGTAGACGAGCTACCAGCCAGGGATAGCCGAGCAGGGATGATTCCAACAGACGGCGCCAGCTGATGGGGGCCGTAGGCCTCCTTCAGATGTTGCCCTCCGTTGATCTGCTGATGGCTGCGATGGGTGGCTGAGATTGGATCTGGAGGCTGTCGCTCCTGAAGCGTGTGGATCTCGATGGGTTTGAGGTTGTGGTTGCCGAGCTACCTGCAAGGAAGTCCCAGGGTGGTTGTACCGCCGAGGACCCTCCGACGGTCAAGTTAGACTAGAGATCCGAGCAGAGTAACGGCTTTGTGGAGTAAAAATGGTTTACTTGGACCGTTTGAAGAAGGGGTTTATATAGCGGTGGCAGCAGGCAGGGTAGGCACGAGAATCACGCTGGCCGTTACGCTACCGACGTCACGACCGCGTGATGAGCGAGACCTCCCATTAATGGTGAGACATGTTCGTTAATGGAGGATCGTGGCGGCGTGGAACGTGGGATGTGGCCGGCGGAGATCTCGCGCATGGCAAGATTCGCGGGATGGCGGTTACACCTGCAAGCGGTGCCGTCGGTCGGTCGATGAGACCGAGGAAGATGACCTCAGTGGAGAGCTCGCGGTCGAGCGGGAGAGCCGAAGTATCCTTGTTCTGCGCGAGCCCGAAGGCAAGCTGAGAGAGCCGAGGAGGCTCAGGCCTGTGATAGCTCGGAGACGAGCTGTGAGGCCGAGGAGGCCAATTGTGCTGGGGGCTCGGAGGTGAGCCGGCGTTTGCTTGTAGGACGTGCACAGGAGTGGTCTGGTCGGCCACTGTAGGTCCTTTCTTGTAAGCCCTGGGACACGTCATCTGCCACGTGTCATGCTCTGGGAGATCACCGATATCGAGCATCATCAACCATTTTCCATTTTCTTGGATTTATTTTGTTATTATAATTTAGTTGTTTCCTTGGCTATGTTGAAGATAAGTAATGATGATGAATGGTAAAGCCTTCCTTCATTCTCTTTTGATTATATATTGTGTTAAACTAGTGCAAACTATAGCATTGAAGGTGCTCGATGAAAAATTGGATAGGGCATCTTGTGTGGCAGTTTAACCATCCTCATAGCATATGCCTTGCACTTGCAAAAATATAGCACTTTATGAGGGTACGGTTTGACACAATTTTAGTATTGATGTTGCTAGGTGTTTTGATAGGATATGTAGCTTGAAAGGTGGTGACGTCCATGATGAGCATATATTCTCCATTTGCTTTTACACACTTAATAAGTTTGAGGCTAAGCCACTTGCAAGAAGCATTTGTTTCATTCTCGCGGTGTGACTTCGTTTGTCTTGATGGTTTATACTTCGTGATCCGCTTGATAGGTCATGCTTCACAATCAGTTATAACAAGAGAGGAAACACTCATGATCAAGAGAGAGAATCAAGATCAGTGCCGCAATTCATTCATCCGAACCGGAGCCAAGCCTTTTTTACTTTTCGTATAATTTCGTATTTTCTAAAACGTGACAACCCATTTTACGATATTCTTTTCTTGAATTCTTTATAACAATATCTAATTATCGTTTCTTCGTGGATTAATCCGTACTTGCCGACTCGCTCCAAATGAGCCGTGCATTTGCACTTATATATTTTAAAACGAAACTTTGGTCTTGTGCACGCGATATTTCTAATTTAATTCACTCTTTCATAAAAAAGAAAAGCAAGTTAAATCTCAAGGAGTAGAGATAGAGATGATGAGAGAATATATTTTAGATTCTAAATATATTTTAGATTCTAAATGATTCAAGTCACATCAATTTAAACCCTCTCTAATTCATGCTTAGAGTATAACATTTGTTATTATACTCTATCTTTATGTGAATTACTGAAAAATGTGATAAATGCTAGATTTTTTCTATGGCAATCAATCTTTACTATTAAACTCGTATGCTGGGAATGTGGCATTTTCATGTTTAATTCAAATTAAATATATTAATAGAAAGAGAAAAATCTTGATTCTAAGATCCGCATTATCGACTCCTCCAATAATTTAAGGAAATATTTATGGTTATCAAAATCTTTAATAGCTATAACCAATTTGAGACCTACATATATTTATCAAAAAACTAAAAAAAACAAAAAACAAAAAAAATTTAAAAAACATGACAAACTTATAAAACCTCCTGAAATCTTTTAAATTAATAATAAATTAAACCAATTAAACATATATTTACAGATTCAACGATTTCATTCATTTTTAAATATCTTATTAATTTAATCACGTGCAACTTACTTGTGAAAAAGCTAGTTTATATTTAACCTTGTGACACTAAAAATAGACAAAAGTTAAGTAAAACACGTGTCTACACAAACAGAAGCAAAGTGAACCACCAGTTTCACTATAAAGATACGCGGACAACAAGATTACAGTATCCGAAATCCTGATTTCATGCGATCAAGATGCTAAACTTCAAAATTAAACCGTGGCTCGTCTGATAAACAAAAATACAGTTTTCATATCGCGGTTTCAAGAAATTTCAAGCTCGAAACCTTGTTTTATTAAATTACAGGATGGAGTTTCGCAAAATTACATGTCATCTCTCTTTATTCTTTCTTTCACACTTAAACATAGACGAAGTAAAACAAAACGTTTGTTTCATAAACAATGTTAATGGACGATTCTAAACTAAGTGAAACCCAATTTTACGAAACCGCGTTTCGCAAACATGCAAACTATGATTTCGTTTCAACTTGATCGAAACTGTTTCAAAAACCTTGTTGCGAAATTAGGCCTAGAAAGCAAAGTTGAATTTTATATTTTTATCAGTTTGTATTTTCTTAAAAATTTCTCTTTTGCGACTTTTTTTCTAAAACATGGATGCGACATTTTTGCAATTAATGTAGTAGATGGATGTACCTGTCATGTATAATATAATATATAATAATAAAAGAAATATACAAAATATTTAGGTTGTTGATGAGTCATGATTTGACTATTAATTAATTAATTAATTATCGTGATCTGGCATTAATAATTGATGGTTGTGCGATGATCACGGGGCGAAGTGCTTAATAAGAAGGGTAAATTGACCAAAAGAAAAAACCCGGGCCATCTTGGGTAAAAAAACCCGGCCCAAAATACTCATTAGACCATTAAAACTCATGATATCACAGTAGTTGCTTTGATAATATCTAAGTAGTTGGAGGGAATAAAAACCTGAATGAACTGCAGACCAGAGGTTTTTTCCATAAAGATTTTGAACAGCAGGCCTTTCCCAACAATTTCAACAATATCAGGGTTTTTAGAGAACTCCTGAACGGATCAGAGGCTTTTTTTGACAATTTACCCTAATAAAAAATAGGATTAAATCCAAAAAGAAACTACCAAAAGATTTGCTGGTTTGGCAACTAATCACCAAATAGTCTCAAAATTACGAGAAACTACCATGGTTAACGCACTACTACAAATAAGGGTTGCCCCTACGGATTTATCGGTAGGGGCAACCCACTGCCCCTACGGATATGTGCGTAGGGACGAAAAAAGACCCCGTAGGTGTAAAGGCCGCAGGTGCAAATTGAAGCCCTGAACTTGCCCTTACGGGCAGAATCTTGCCCCTACGGATTTATGTGTAGGTCATGTTTCACCTACGGAGTAGGCCGTAAGGTAAAAAAAGTTATATTATTTACGGTTTTTTTAAATATATTAACTGTACCTACGTATATACCCGTAGGGCCACGTACTATCCCCTACGGATATGTCCGTAGGGGCACTCCCAATCCCCTGGTACTGAGATCAGGGGGGAAATATCAGTTACTGCTGATATTTTGCCCCTACGGATATAGCCGTAGGGGCAACATGTGTACCTACGGATTAATCCGTAGGTACAAATTATCTGTAATTTTTTTAAAAGGGGCTACCTGATTTTTTCCCGCTCTGTGCACAATAATATATATAACAATAAAATATAAAATTAATTATCACACAACATATATCGCAGTATTCATAATCACATCTCACGCATATAATATACAAAAGAAAACCCCAAAACTGAATATGATATAAATATAAACCAATATCAATATCGTTTCAAAATGTAGTACAATATGTATGATATAAATAAATACATGTTTCAAAAAATAAGAACCAAAAAGCTATCCTAACTCGGTCCAGCTCTACCTCTGAATAACGATAGAATAACACACGCCTGCTCCTCGGTCAATAAACTCTGCAATTCGGCGCGAGCGGGAGTCTGAGCGGCCTGTGGAGCTGGCGATGTGGTCTGCGCAGCCGCCGTCGGGGTAGTCGCTTGCGGAGCCGCGGCTGCGGGAGTCTGAGCGGGCGGTGGAGCTATAGGAGCTGTCTGCGGAACCGCAGCCGATGTAGTAGCTTGCAGAGCCGCAGCCGAAGGAGATGGATGTGGAGGCTCAGTCGATGTACCCTGTCGCGTCTGGACCTAACGTGTGTAAGAAGCGTGTAAGAACTGTGTATTATTCGAATTCGTATCATTATTAAGTTATTTCGAAACCCCGTTTGGATATCTAGTTTGGAAAACCGTTGTTTATTTTAATTACATATGTATGTATGATTAATCAAACTTAAGTCTAAAACCAAATAATCTCAAGCTACGTACTAATTATGGATATGTTGATATCTATATAATATGACATGATATTTTACTATAAAGTAGTATACATACCAGCATCTCCTTCAACTCCTGAACGGTGGCCCTCAAGCTCTCTAGTTCCTGATGAACACGTCGGTCACTGGAGACGGAGGAAGTAACCGCGGGGGTGGAGTCCACCCTCATATGGGCCCTGCTAGGGCCCAGTCCCCGGCCTCTCTCCCAACCTTCGTGGTGCCCTCCGTGTGCGGCGTCTAGAACTGGGGTCAGCAGCCTCGGATCGCTCTGTCCGGTAAAATCGATCCCCGAGACCTCGGCCTGCTCAACCACCCGCTCCTACACCCATATTAAGCAGTAAAGTATAAGTATAAAATTTAAACTTGAACCTTCCAAAACTAAAATTTCAAATTTGGGTAGAAAAAATATTAACACTTGCGCAATACTCCTGGGTATCGACGTCGGGATATCGAAGCTCGCCCGTGGCGAGATCTGTCGAGGTGCCGTAGACGGCAAGATATGCGGACAGCATGCTCGGTGTACCACCTGACGCCACGGTCCGAGCTGTCTGCAATATTAGAAAATAACTCTTAATATTAGAAATATTAGAAAATAACTCTTAATATTGCAGAATATCACAAAGGGCGGTCTATTGTAATTTACCGATAACTCCATGGCTCGAGTAATGTTCCTCGAGCCACCTGTGTAAGTAGGGCGACCCCTCTTCGCCGACTTCCTGTTCTCTGTATTCTGAGCGGACTGTTTCTGCACAACGCATTAACATTTAGTTTTCTAATTAAGAAACACAAAAAATAAATTATATCCTAAACAATGAATTACATTTAAAATACATACATGTTTGCGCTGGGAGTCGAAATATTCGCACAATAGAGGCCATGTCTCTACGTCGACTCTCGCAAACGCCGGAGTAGATAGGAGGGCCGCTCTCTCTGCCTCGGGGGTCGCCATCCACACGGAGTAGCTGTCGGCCTTCAGCTCATTCCTGTTGTATCGGACCTTGGCCTGCATGTTCTTCATCAGGCCATTGTACAGAGCATGAAAGTCGAGCACCCTCCCCGGATGATCAGGGTCGGCTACAGGCTGAAAATCGTAATCCAACTGAAAATACAAAAAAAAACATTGGTATTAGATTGCAAGTGTTAATAATAAATATGATAAGCGGATAGATCAACTGAAAATATATATTAATACGTACCCGAGCCTGATCAAAGAAGAGGGCGAATGAGCACCGGTGCGGCTCGCCCCACTTAATGTGAAGTGGATAGTTCTTCACGAGCCGGCTCTCGTCCCCCATATACCGGCCGAACCTCTCGTCATAAGGACCGGTATAGCGATAGTCAAGGGTAAAAAAAAGGGGGAATGCTGCCTCCCCCCTAGCTCTGTCAGGCCTCAGCCTATGGGACTGATTCGGGCCTCGAGTCCCCCTCTGGGGATGGGGAGGCCCTGCGTCTGCATGAAATATCAAGACAATCAATATTAAGACAAAGTTATATTAAGAAATCAAGGTTAAACGAAAATTCAAGTGTGATATATACCTCCGGTGATTATCGCACGAGCCTGGGCCCGGGCAACAGCACGAGCGGGACGATAGTTCCTCCGGTGAGGAACAACCGGGGTCCCGGATGTGGACGCATCCTCTCCAACTAGAAAATAAACATCGACGCTAAATTTCCATGAAGTTCATATTTATTCTATAGAGCATATGTAAAATGAATAAATATTTTAAATTTATTCATACTAACCTGCAGACGATGCGGAGGGTATGGAAGCGGCAGGAGTGGCCCCTGCGGAAGATGTGGACGCACCACCTATAATTAGACAGTTAAAAATAGATTATATAAGTAATTGCAAAAAGAATGTGTAGATCAATAATATAACGTTCTAAATCAATATGCATGCACTATAGGATATATAAACATACCCGCAGGTGCGGTGGTGTCACCACCTACAGCTAGACAATAATAAAAATTGCTAAGTAAGAGCAAAAGAAATGTGTGTATTTATGATATAGCATTCTAAATCAATATACATGCACTATATGATATATAAACATACCTGGAGGAGCGGAAGTGGCCTCTGTCCCAGACGTGGATGCATCGCCAACAACTTGACAATCAAACATTGACAATATAAGTAATTTTGACATAAACAGGCATGAATATCTGTAATATTACATTCAAAATGGATATGCGTGCAGTATACCTGGAGGTGTGGCAAAATCCACAAGGAAGGAGGCATCCGAAGGGGTCTCCGATCTGGGTGCAAGACCGGCCCTCTGAAGCTCCCTACGGAGCTCTCCGGGCGGCAGAACCGCTCTGCCTCTGCCTCTGCCGCGGCTGGAGCTCCTGCCGCCCCTCGCTGCTCCCGACATCGTCATCAAATCTAGATAAACGGTTCGTGAACGCATTAGACAATCATTAAAAGTATTGACTATATATGTATAGAGCGTAAAATGTGAAGTAATAATATAACATTACTGATAACCTTTTTCGTTTCGTGGGCGCATTATACATATCTACTTGGATTTCATCGTCGATGTCATTTCTAACCCACGTAACTTCATGATCGGTCGAAGACAACCTGTCTTTCGAAACAGACGGTCGGAGCACTTTAAGCCTTCTTTCTTCTTTGTCCTCATCGCTGTCCTCGAATTCTGGGACATCGTAGATATCTCTGGGTTTCCATCGGCATACAACACTCCATCCCAGATTCTTCAAACACTGTGAGTAATATACTTGGAATGCTTGGTTCGGAAAGATAAACGGATCTTCCTGACCGTAAAATCGAAGTGTGTTCACACTGGTCAATCCATATTCATCTTTCCAAGTCCCAAGATTGCTTCTCCACCTGTCCGTATCGGTTCGCGGATCGTACCAAGTACACTGGAATATATAAAAGGGTTCTGATCGTCCGGGATAGTGGATGCCGAGTATACAATTTAAGTACCCATAGTAAATCACACCGTCCGATCCTACCGTCGCAATCCCACTATTCTGAGTGGTTCTAGATGTTTCTATGTCCTTAACTTCGAATTTGTATCCAAGGACACCAAATCCTTTGTAATATGCAACCTCCATACTAGGAAATTGAGCTAAACATCTTGAATCACTCTCAAATGATGCAGACAAGTTCGGATCGTGGATCTAACAAAACAAATTTTACGACAAATACATAACGATACAAGTTTAGATTAAAACTGATAGCAATAAAATGTTATTCGAATAACTTACATGATCTGTGACCCAATCACAAAAATTATCCTGATGGTATTTTTCCAAACGTTCTTCGTTCCAATCAGGATGCCCCTCACGTACCTCGTTAAAATGAATTCTGTTTTCGATAAATAATTGTGACATTAATATTATATCATTTCATACACACACAAATACAGATATAACAATTAATCCAAAAAAACTTACTCTCTAATTTGTTCAAGACATGCGCAATTAAGCAAGATAAACCGGTATATCTTGTTGATAAACATAGTGTCTACCCTCTTATACTCGGCTTTACCATATGGCCCGTCTTGAATTCTTCGTGGTCGGTTAAGCCTTGTCTCAATGTTCTCGTCCAGATAGCGGGAATAAAATGTGGTTGCTTCATCAAGAAGATAACCTTGCATGATAGAACCCTCTGGTCGATTTTTATTGCGTATATACTTCTTAAGAATGTAGAGGTACCTAATGAGAATATGTTGAATAAATAAATACGGGCATACAGGACAACAATAAATTTATAAATTGCACGAAACGAAAAATTACACGTACCTCTCGACGGGATACATCCATCGATATTGTACCGGTCCGGCTAACTTCGCCTCAGTTGCAAGATGAACCATCAAGTGTATTATGATATCGAAGAATGACGGTGGGAAAATACGCTCAAACTTGCAAAGTATCAAACCTAATAGAATTTTCTAGTTTATCCAGCGTCGCAACCTCCAGTGTTTTAGCACACAACTCCCTGAAAAAACAACATAGGTCGTTGATTACTAGACCAACCGAGTCGGGGAGAGAAGTCCTGAGGGCTAATGGAAGAAGGTGCTCCATGATAACATGGTGATCATGACTTTTCAGCCCATCGATCTTACCCTTCACAATTTTTATTTTTTTGCTGAATGATTCTGAGAAACCTGTAGGGACTTTCAAATTATGCAACACCTGCAGGAATCTTTTCTTCTCCGGTTGTGAGATATGATAAGCGGTATTGGGAAGTACAAACTTGCCCGATTTACCCGCTACCGGTCTAGGGTGCAATTCACTTCTTATTCCCCACTCTTGTAGATCCATCCGAACATTCATGTTGTCTTTCGATTTCCCGTCTTTACAAAGAAGCAAGTTAAGTATGTGCTTTGATACTCCCTTCTCTATATGCATGACATCCAGACAATGACGTACTGAATTTGTAGACCAGTACGGAAGCTCGAAGAAAATGCTTAACTTGTTCCAATATTGTGGTTTGACCTGTTTCGTCGGATCTATCCCGAAGGTCACGTTATTGTAACCATCCCATTTAGCAGTCACGTCCTCTCCGGACAATGGGGATGGAGGTCCAAGAAGCTCCTGATGACCATCAAAGTGAACCATGTCTAACCTATAGGGGTAGTCTGGAGGCAGGAAACGTCGATGGTCGCAATAACAAACCTTCCTGCTAAAATTCAAGAATTTTGATGTTGTGTGTTCATGGCAATGAGGCCATGCTTTGTGACCATGTACGGACCAACCTGATAGCATTCCATACACAGGAAAGTCATTAATTGTCCACATTAAAGCCGCACGCAGTATGAAAGTTGTATTTGTGTTTGCATCATATGTCTCTACACCATCAATGAACAAAGATTTCAACTCCTCGATCAGAGGTCGGAGATAGACGTCGATATTGTTCCCTGGTGAGTTTGGTCCGTCGATAAGAAGAGGCATCATAAAGTATGATTGGTCCATAGCCAACCAAGGCGACAGATTATAAATTATCATTACAACGGGCCATGTGCTGTGACTTCCAGCCATATAGTTGAATGGGCAGAAACCATCAGTAGCCAGTCCGAGCCGGACATTGCGAGGATCGCTACTGAATATTGCGTGCCTCCTATCGAAATCCTTCCATGCCGGTGAATCTCTTGGATGGCTCATTTTTCCATCTTCGCTTGGAGGCGCATGGTGATGCCAAATCATTGCCTCGGCTGTTTTCTTGCACCTGAATAGCCTCTGTGTTATGGGAAAGTATCGTGCTATCTTCACAGGTATATCAGGTTTCTTATCAGAATCTTTCGGGTTATACCTGGCCTCTCCGCATGTTGGACACTCTTTCAAATCTGAATTCTCTTTCCGGTACAACACGCAATTTTTAGGACATGCTTGAATCTTCTCGCACTTTAGACCCAAATCAGACATTATCTTCTGGGCTTCGTACCAGCTGTCGGGCACATTATTTTCCGGAGGCATAGAATCTTTTAAGAACGAAAGAAGTATTGTGAATGACTTGTTGCTCCATCCATTTAGGCACTTAATCTGGAAAAGTTGGACGAACCATTAGAGGGTGGAATACTTCGCATTCTCATAAATTGGTTTCCTAGCATCATTCATGAAATTTTCATATTTATCCGCACGCGGTCCTTGACCGGAAGGAATGTCATCTTCGGTACGAATAGATTCACCTAGGGCAGCCTCTACCATATCCTCCATTTCTTCTGATGGAAATAAATTTCCGTCTCCTGCCGCATTACCGAATTTTTCTTCTTCTCCTGCCTCATTATCGTGTTCTCCTTCTTCTTTTGCCGCAGTACTGCATTCTTCTCCTTCACCGTGATATTTTCAAGTTGTATAAAGTCTAGTAAACCCATGTTTTACAATATGAAGCTCTGCCAATTCTACCTTCTGCCAGTACTTATTGCCACATCTATCGCACGGACAGAGAATCTTCTCTATTATGATCTTATTATGTCCACGTGCAAATTCAAGGAAAGCAGCAACTCCTGCGACAAATTTAGGTTGCATACGTTGTTTCCAATCCACATACATCCAGTCCTTAACTCTGACGTACCCATGGGCCATGTTAGACTGTATAACATATAAATTGTAAGTTATGCTGACTATATTGAGAAATATAAGAACGGGATAGTTACTGACAAAGGAGAAAATTCGTGTATATGCTTTGTGTGTGCATTTGTCGTTGAAAAGAATAAATTATCGCACGTATGTTAACCGATAGACGGAGACTAAGTAGCGCTTTTAGTTTCATATATGAGTATCGATGGGAATATGAAGGTTTCATATTATCATATATTGGTTTTAACCCGAACATCTCGAATCGCTCTCTAATTATGTGTTTGTTGTGTATTCTTGTTGTATGTGTGTGTTCCGGCTGTCGGGGGTAGGCTTCTATCCCATTAAGAATGTATAGAGCGAACACCCATCACTTGTGCTTTCAACCGTTTCGAGTAAATTTCGGCATCACCTCCCTACCGTTCTTCGAGTACACTGTAATAGAATAGATAATCATTTCAAAGCTGTGAAACAACGTTGAAATGAACATCTAATCTATCTTTGTACACGGAGAACCAGCGAAAAGGTACCGACGAAATATCTCGAAACGGATGAAAACACAAGTAAATGAAGGCGTTTGCTTTATACATTCTTAACTTGTCCACACGGGACAAATCTATGGGTTACCATACGATTGAATTTTCTCATCGCGTAGACTATACGACGGTTGTTAGTATCGAGCTATACTGTCCGATATTTAACAACCTTCGTATAGTTCTAGGTCACGATGAGCATCGCACATATGTTAACCGATAGACGGGGACTAAGTGGCGCTTTTAGTTTCATATATGAGTATCGATGGGAATATGAAGGTTTCATATTATCATATATTGGTTTTAACCCGAACATCTCAAATCGCTATCTAATTATGCGTTTGTTGTGTATTCTTGTTGTATGTGTGTGTTCTGGCTATCGGGGGTAGGCTTCTATCCCATTAAGAATGTATAGAGCGAACACCTATCACTTGTGCTTTCAACCGTTTCGAGTAAATTTCGGCATCACCTCCCTACCGTTCTTCGAGTACACTGTAATAGAATAGATAATCATTTCAAAGCTGTGAAACAACGTTGAAATGAACATCTAATCTATCTTTGTACACGGAGAACCAGCGAAAAGGTACCGACGAAATATCTCGAAACGGATGAAAACACAAGTAAATGAAGGCGTTTGCTTTATACATTCTTAACTTGTCCACACGGGACAAATCTATGGGTTACCATACGATTGAATTTTCTCATCGTGTAGACTATACGACGGTTGTTAGTATCGAGCTATACTGTCCGATATTTAACAACCTTCGTATAGTTCTAGGTCACGATGAGCATCGCACATATGTTAACCGATAGACGGGGACTAAGTGGTGCTTTTAGTTTCATATATGAGTATCGATGGGAATATGAAGGTTTCATATTATCATATATTGGTTTTAACCCGAACATCTCAAATCGCTATCTAATTATGCGTTTGTTGTGTATTCTTGTTGTATGTGTGTGTTCTGGCTATCGGGGGTAGGCTTCTATCCCATTAAGAATGTATAGAGCGAACACCTATCACTTGTGCTTTCAACCGTTTCGAGTAAATTTCGGCAGCACCTCCCCGCTGTTCTCCGAGAACACTGTAATAGAATAAATAATCATTTCAAAGCTGTGAAACAACGTTGAAATGAACATCTAATCTATCTTTGTATACGGAGAACCAGCGGAAAGGTACCGACGAAATATCTCAAAACGGATGAAAACACAAGTGAATGAAGGCGTTTGCTTTATACATTCTTAACTTGTCCACACGGGACAAATCTATGGGTTACCATACGATTGAATTTTCTTGTCGCGTAGACTATACGACGGCTGTTAGTATCGAGCTATACTGTCCGATATTTAACAACCTTCGTATAGTTCTATGTCACGACGAGCATCGCACGTATGTTAACCGATAGACGGGGACTAAGTGGCGCTTTTAGTTTCATATATGAGTGTCGATGGGAATAAGAAGGTTTCATATTATCATCGAGTATCATATATTGGTTTTAATCTGAACATCTCGAATCGCTCTCTAATTATGCGTTTGTTGTGCATTCGTGTTGTATGTGTAACATGATTTTAAACCATTGAGATCAAGATTGATAGAACTGATCATCCTACATTGCAATAGCATTCATCAACCAAAAACTATTATTGCAATGGCATTCATCTATAACAATCAATAATTAAAACTACAAATGTAGGATACTGATATCATAAAGCGTTATACGCAACATATGAATTCACATGACTGAAACATGCATCAAAAAAACATGTTCATCCAAAAGAAAGGCCACTGTCAACAAATATAGACAAATACGTTATAAAAACAGTAACTAATTAACAAGTTGATTAGCATCTGGATCAAGAAAATGATAGGAAAAACAATTGACTATGATCTATAATGACAAGTCTATTACCATGACTCTCGACTAACAAAGGTGGCTTTTCATATTTCTATTAATGATGCAAGTCTCCACCAAGTCAAATTCTTGCAATATCATTCTTTTTAGAGTATGTCTAATTTAATAGATAGAATTTTCAAAGTTGGGCAACCGAGAAAAAGTAACAAGGGATTTTACATACATGCCAAAGCTTTGATTATTTATTTATTTATTTTCCATTTCATATTAGTACTTTTATATGTTTGATGATGGCAAGAAATACAAATTATATTAGAACATTGTACATACCTAATTTCCACTTGAAATCGGTTTTTTCTTTTATCAGTACTCGTTGACATATAGTAACAAACAATGTTTGATTAGAAGGACCCAAGATTTTCTCGATCAACAATAATTTTAGTAATCAAACTAGGCTAAAATTGCTGGAAATTCCTCTCAGGTTTGCCAAATTCAGCAAACCCCAACCCCAACCCCAACCCCAACCTAACCCTAACCCCAGACCCAGCCCCAACCTAGCCCTACCCCAACCCCAACCTAACCCTAGCCCCAGCCCAGCCCAGCCCCGCCCCAACCTAACCCTAACCCCAGCCCCAGCTAAACCCCAACCCTAACCCTAAGACAAACCCTAACCCCAGACCCAGCCCCAGCCCCAACCCCAGCCCCAGCCCCAGCCCCAGCCCAGCCCCGCCCCAACCTAACCCTAACCCCAGCCCCAGCTAAACCCCAAGACCAACACTAAGCCAAACCCTAACCCCAGCCCCAGCCGCAGCCGAACCCCAACCCAAACCCTAACCCAAACCCTAACCCCAACCCCAACCCCAACCCTGACCGCAACCCCTGCCGAACCCCAACTGATCCAACCGCAACCCCAGCCCCAGCCATGAACCCTAGCCCTAAATAATCAAAAATTTCTTTAATTTAGTTGAAGATTTACTAACCTGAACGGCGGCGGCGACGACGAGAACGGCGGCGGCGACGACGAGAACGGCGGTGGCGATGATGAGAACGGCGGGAATGATTTGGGGATTTTGTTTCGCGCGCGATCGAGAGAGGGAGAAAGAGATAACGGGTGTAGGCGATCGATCTGTGCCCTTTATTAAATCGCTATTTAGTTGCCCCTACGGATATGTCCGTAGGTCCTTGGTTTGCGACTCCGTAGGGGCAAACGCCAAATTAAGAATTAATATTTTTATTCTTGAACGTCTTGGCCCGTAGGGGCAACCTTATAGCCCTACGGATTAATCCGTAGGGCCAACATAAATCTGCCCCTACGGATTTCAATATCCGTAGGGGCAACCCCCTATTTTAGTAGTGACGGTGGCACCTCAGCCCTAACGGTGCCACGTCATCGCCACATCACAGTTAGTTAAGTTGCCATGCGTCATTTTAAAAGATGCAAAAATTTCAAAACTACCCTTCTTCCTCATTCTATCCCTAATCCTAAACTCTAACCTTAACCCTGCCGGCACTCTTCCACCTCCACCTCCGTTGCCACCACCGACTGTCTTCACTGCGACGACGGTCACCGCCGCCGCCCTCAAGCCGTCGCCATCCTTCCCTGCTTCATCTTCATCCTCATTCTTATTTTTTCCCCTCATTGCATAACTCCGCCGCCATCCTTCATCTCGTCGCCGCCGTCCCAACCACCACATGGCATACCTTTCCCCATCTCCTTCCCTAAATCAATTCTTCATCTAATAATACCCCTAATCCTAACCACTCTGCCGACCGCCTTTCTCTTTTGCCGCCATTGCTCTAGCCGTCTCACCATCTCTTCATCCTTCTGCTGCTGCTTCTTCCTCCTCCTCCTCCTCTTCTTTCTCTCCCATTTATCCAAACCCTAATCCTAGCTCTGACCCTAGCCACCATCATCATACTTCTCCACCCCCTCTCTTGCTGCCACCGTTGACCACCCCCACCATCGGCTGGAGTGCATATTAATCAACCAACAATTATTAATAAAATAAATAAAAAATTATATGATTTAATTAATTAAATCAATTCAAATGGGTAAAACGGTCATTTTACATACACGGTTAACACCATTTAGGGTTGAGTGACGTTGACTCTTAATCATGGTAGTTTCTCATAATTTTGAGACTATTTGATAATTAGTTGCCAAACCAACATACCGTTTGGTGGCTTTTTTGGATTTAAACCTAAAATAAACAAATAAGGAATCAAATATACATGAGCCATTCATATTCCATAATCCTTCCAAATTTCCTTTTTTATTCTTTTTATGAACTTAAATACTCAAGTAATTTTTATCCTTTTTTAATAGGTTGATGTATTTAAGAAAATAATAATAGAGAAACACAAAATCGATAGGAATATGGCTCAAAGAGTTCTTGATGGGCGAGCTTAAAGGGTTGGAATATATATATACTACTGCGTTTTGTATGACCTCAATGTAGAAACTAACATAGTCTCAACGCCAACAGTTACATTATCATTATCTCGTCTTAGGATCATGGGCGCGTAAAGCCATCACTGATGTTAAAATTTTCCCCATCAACTAAGCGGCGGTAGTCTACTTGGTGGTACGTAGCCGGAAAAGCAACAATGTTTAAGGGCACGCGCGCATTGTAATTTCATATCGATCGTCAATTGCTGGTGTTAACAGTCAGCAAATGTGTAATATTTTTATCATTAGTTACACCGTCGGCAATTAGCCGTATAATGGCCAACCAAGTTTGAAATAGCAATTTTATCTTGTAAACCCTAATCTTGGAAGCAATATCTACTGCTCAAAATTCTAGTTCTTTCTTATACCATCAATGACTTGAGGATCGAAGGAGGAGGTGCATAATCGTCGTACTCCGATAATTTGTTAGATGTTTTCACCGTCGTTTTCGGGGGGTAGGGGTGGGGGTGGGGAAGGTGATGAGGCTCGATATCGTGACTCTCCAGATGCTGACACGTCGCAGATGACGTATCCCGAACCCTACAAGACAGGACCATGAACTTTGGTTTGGGATCACACCTCGGGCCTACGGCCCGAGGATTCTCCCTACCTTCGGTGACCCTCCAGACCGCCTAGCTTTCCCCCGAGCTATCGCAGGACTAAGATGCCTCGGTCTCCCGCTTGTTCCCGAGCCTCCCGCCGAGCTCATGTTCCTCGGTCTCGCCAGCACCGACCAAGGGCGCCTCCGCCACGGTAAGCAATTCTCACTCTACTAAGCCGTTATTCTGCCCAAGTTACACCACTAACTTGATCGTCGGAGGGTTCTCGGTGGCACAACCACCCCGGGACTTCCTTGCAGGTAGCTCGGCTCAACCTCAAATCCAAGCCCATTGAGATCCACACGCTCCAGGAGTCAACCCTCTAACTCAATCTCAGCCGTCCATCAGCGCTCGCAGCAGATCAACGGAAGATAACATCTGAAGGAGATCCATGCCTTCATAGGCTGGACAACCCCAAATCTTAACATACTTAAGATATGGGCTCTTCCCATTCCATATCACATATGAAGTGATAGGCAACTGATTTGATTGGAACCCTATTCAATAGATATGCAGCTTCACAAGTGCATAACTCCCAAAAGGAAATAGGAAACTCAGTAGTACTCATCATAGAGCGCACCATATCAAATAGGGTGTATTTGCTCCTCCCCAATATACCGACGTGCTGTGGTGTATACGGAGGAGTAATGCTGAGAGAGAATCTCATTCTCCTTTAGAAAAGTCCAGGAATCCCGTGCTCAAGTATTCTCCTCCTTGATCTCATCAAAGGACATAATACTTATACCCGTTTTTGGTTCTCTACTTCTAACTTATATTCATTGAATTTCTCAAAAGGTTCAGACTTGTGTTTCAACAGGAACACATGTGCGAATCTTAAGAGACCATCAGTGAATATAATGAATTATAAAGAACCGGTCTTGGCATGTATAGACAGGGGACCTTACATACATCATTATATATCAATCCCAAGAGTTCACTAACTCTTTCTCTGTTTCCAATAAACAGAGCTGTGGTCATCTTATCTTTGTGACATGACCGGCAAGTTTCACAAGATGTAAATTCAAACTAATTTAAATATGCATCTAAATGTAACTTCAGCTAGTCGGGTCACATTGATATGACCTAGTCTATAATATCACAAGAAGGATTCGTTCATTTTTGAACTCTTCCTCTTGTGTGTGTTCTGTACACTAAGAACCGCGGTTTGATTTAGAACGTCAATGCTTTTAGATAACGTGCCTGAACCGATCAACTCTTGATATAGGAAATGTTCAAAACATTATCCAACAATACAAAATTATATCCTTCTTTACTAATAAAGAGACTGATATGATGTTGTATATCAGGTTCGGTATCTAATAACATTCGTTCAGAATCAATGTATTTTGGTAATACAGGGTGATAACTGCCAACAGACTTGGCTGCAACACTTGCATCATTTCCAACTCTTGAAACTTATCACTCATTCTCAGTTTTCTACCTATCTGTAGCCCATGTAACAGATTAAATTTGCGGGATCCAGATCTGGTATCACATACCCAGGACGTAAAGGATACTGAGAAACAGTTCTCTGTAATGAACACACCCAAAGATGATGCATCAGCATGCACTTTCTTCGTTTGGGTGGCACGGGAATTCTGGTAATCCCCTAATCCTGCTCTATCTTATAACAATTATAAGTTGGAGCGGGACCAACGTTCCCCAGCTCAGTATAACAAGCGGGTTCGGTTAATACATCTGTATTATTATCTTGATTAAGGCGTGACATGGTCGCTACCTGGAGAGAGAGAGAAGAAAACACTCAGCGTGCGCTTTTACAAGATTAGATTGGTTATCAATTTATCTAATCAGGATGTCTCCCACTGTTTTAGTCAAATCTTTCTTCAAACCCTGAAAAGAAATACTAGCCGGGATTAATTACACGCTACAAGTTCGCTAGTCTTTCAGCCAGGCCAGTGCCGGTACTTTGAGGGAGGTTCTCCGTTCTTTCGCACGGACCTAATTAAAATAAACCTCGTTTTCCCAGGGGCGTAACCCCGTTAACACCTTTCTAGACACCTACTTGATCAGCTAATTGTAATGTGTAAAAGTTTCCCAGGAGTAACTCTTACTCGCAGCGGGTATCGGGATCCAACTATCTCATAGAAGGTATGCAATCTCATTGCAAATTTCAACACTTGAAATTCCCAATAGTATTTTACCCCTGACCTCCTATGACTTTGACAAAGGCCAACAAACCATAGGATGCTAGTCAAGTTCAACCCATCATTTCCTGATTGAATTAAACCCACCCGCACGACCCTTGACAAAGGCTAACAAGGTCGCACGACTACCCTAACTCAATCGCATCATATGCTTATGCAGATAAGCAGTAATCAGCTACCGCACACTACGCCTTGACAAAGACCAACAAACATAGCACGAATACTAACTATTACTTATCTGAAATGACGGAGGGCTACGATAGGTTTTTAAGAAAACCCTTTGCGTAATGAACTTGATATCGTTGTAGAATCGAGTGATTTTAAATGGAATGTTTTTAGGCCTTTTCTAGTTTTGCTAAAGAGGTCACTCCCTGTTAGTGTATATGCCCTAGAGGCTATTACTGTATCATACTAGTTTGTATATTACTTGATGGAAGCTTGGGATATTCACCTTGTATAAACAATCTTGCTCAATATAATAGTATGCTACTTGGTTTGTTTCTACTTCAATGTGTACATGTGTTTATTTTAGTATATCACCTATACGCATTAGTGGAGCCCTTAGGATCTTTGCTTGATTACCAGCGTTGTGATGGCAGTCACACTAGTGGGGGCTGGGTAATCTATAAGCACATCCTTATACAGGTCCCTAGTCGCAGGACTATCGAGACAGGGCATTGATACTCCGGAGTAGACTAGCATATGCGCTTCTCATCCCAGTGTGGGAGATGGTCTGTCCCACAGCCATCGGTACGTCATACTGGAGATAGTATACGGGTGCTCGTTGGGTTACGAGTACACTGGACAGGACTCGTCGGGAACTGAGAGGTTGATATTATACCTATCGTCAGTTATCAGTTCCCAGGTGACATGAGTACAGCTTAGTCCGCTGACTTGACACTGGCACTTCGCCTTGAGTGTGTTCCCACTGCACTTTGATCACTACCCTACCACGGCTCAAAGGAGTCGTGCAAACAGGTAATGGTTGGGTGCAATCCCGAAGCACTTGGAGGTAGTGACGGTTAGACAGGATTCGTCTCTCCCGGTATTGGGGGTTGACATCGCGCTGTGTCTAGGAGAGCCATTACACGAGTAGTCCCTGGCCAGGGCAAGCGAGATATACTGGTAGGCTTCCAGTGTTATTTCAGGGTGTTTTGGGCTTCACTCCGACACGACTTGTACCGCTATTAGGGGACTGACGTTTTACCGCCCCCTAGGCCCGACATGCGATGTATTAGACGAACAGACCGGACTGTACGGAGACTGTCACATTCAGACTCAGTAGGAGTTCAGATGGGGTTCACCTCGTCAGCCTTCTTGTCGGCATCTACCTAGGGACCGTTACGCACAGCTAGTGCCGCTTGCGGTCTGTGGTTAAACCCACTGCCAGCGTAGTGTCGAGTCTTTAGAGTCCCACACAGAGGGTATTCGCCTCTGGACAAAACAGAGTAGAGGTCGTATGGTTTTGCGACAGGGTTCGTTCTCATCCGCGCACTTGTGCACGTTTGGAGTCCGGACGGATATTACTAGTAGGCTCTGGTTTGAGCCAGATACTGGTATATGTTTTGGGGTTGATTTTATCTCTTGGTATTCTTGTTCCTCGGAACAAGAATGCGGGTGTGTATGCACAGTTGATTGAGGCGGAGGAAGAGGTTTTTCATTAGGGTTTCGGAACGGGTGCGTATGCACAGTTGACAGTCGTCTTTTTCCAAACCCTAATGGAATTATGATATATCAATTAATAATATTAATTAAATGAAATTGTGTCATGGTTGGATTTTGTTGACTTGTTGACCATGGTTGACTTGTTGACCATGGTTGAAGGTTTGACCATCATCATTACAAAAGAAAGATGCTTTTTGATTCTTGCAAAACCATTTAAAGATTGTAATGATAATGGTCATTCCAAACCATCCATCAACTATTTCATTTTTATTATTATTGTTAATTGATAATTCTTTTTCTTTTGTGATATGGTTGCAAGAAAGGAAAAAGAGAGCTCATTCTATCATAACCATTCTCTCTCCTCACTTGTTCTTCTTCCTCCTCTAGTTCAAGGAGAATCCTTCTCATGAGTTGAGAATCCCTCTCCTTGAGATAAAAACACCCCTTAGACACTCTCTACTCACTCTAGGTTCAAAGGTTTAGCAAGCCGAAGATTCTAGTTCTCTCAAAGTTCGAGAAAGAGCCCGAAGGTTGAACCCTCAGGTGGATCCATCTTTGACGGAAGAAGGCAACACGGAAAGAACCATCAACCCCTACAAAAGTTTCAAGAAGAAGGAGTTCAAGTTAGGTATAACCTTTTATCCGAGTAGCTAACTCTCTTTAGCATTATAGCTAGTTTAGTTTAGAAAAGATCCCGACTTTGTTAGTCCATGTTGCCCCATGTGCTAAAAATTTGATTTTTATACCGTTTCCGCTTCCCCGTAAGAACCGAGGGTCGCAACGTGGACTTACAGTGGTATCAGAGCCTAACTAAACTTAAACTAGCTTTGTAGTAAAGTGTATGGAAGTTCGATCGAGAAAAATCACAAAACCGGAAAAACAAAAACCCTAAGTTTCTGTTGAAATTTTTTGTGCTCTAAATGTAAAAAGTTTTACTCCTAAAATCGGCTCAGGGTTTTGTGAAAACACCCACAAAATACGATCGCATGATTCCTTCAAAGCGCCGCGGTTCCGCGGCAATGGGTGGCTTAGGCCGCGGAACCGCCGCCGTTTTGTCTCTTCGTATGGTCCTGTTTTGTGCAGTGTTCTTCTGGTAGGGTTTTGGGATTTTTAAGATATGTCATTTGTGCCCAGATTTTCCAGAAAAGAAATTTGTTTTGGAGGGCCTATAAATCCGTATTTTTATCGAATTTCACTGCACTTTGACTACAATGGTTATATCTGTGATATATGCATGTATTGAACGTCGGCTAATCGCTATATGTCGATTAGTCGGGGTTATACATATCTGTGATCTGTGTTTGTTGATGGTATGTATATATGAATGGATTGGATTGTCGCGGGTGAATAGCCGGGATGGATGTGAGATGAGTGTTGTTTTTCTTTCATTCATTTGTAATATGTAAATTGATGTAATATTATTATTTGTATAGCCGCACAACCGGGTCGGGGTTGTAGCCGTCATTGTATAATTCTTTTTACTGTTTTTGCTCCTAGGATAGACCCATGAAGGGGTGCACAAACTACCGGGTACTTGGCGGGTAGTTTGCCGCACCCGTAGGGGTCTTGGGTGGGGTTTTGGCTATTCACCGCGACCGTGTAATCCGCTTTTCGTTGCAGGCTCGAACGGATTGCGGATTCCTAGTATATCCAATGTATTCATCTGTGATCTGTAATGTCTATCATTGCTATATTTATAACTATTTAGGCGTTGCTTATGTTTTACAGCTGCGCTAGCCCATCCCCCGCTCTGTCGTTAGTTAAGTAACCTAACGGGTGATGACGGGGCCCCGTGGTGAATGCGAATGGCATAAGCGTACGTCATATTTTGGTTGTTTTCTGCAATGGTAGGATTAAATGATGGGACGCATTAAAAGAACTAATGTAAGAATATCACGCATTAAAAGAACTAATGCAAGATAATAAACCAAGTTAAAGTCGTTGGAACACTTTCGAAAAACCACTCGGTTCTTTTCAAAACTAACTTTTAAATGCGGAGATTGAGCCATTCCTTCTAAAAGCTATCTCGTTCCATCGATTATATCAAGTTCACTACGTTCACGGTTTCGCCAAAACCATTCGTAGCCCTCCGTCGTTTCGTATGAATATTTAATAGTATTCAAGCTATGTTTGTTGACCTTCGTCAAGGCATAGAGATTGGTAGCTGTTGGGTGTTCATATGTAGCATAGATAGATGCGTTGGTTTGGGACAGTCGTATCACCTTGTTGACCTTCTTCAAGGGTATATACGGGTGGATTCAAATTAACCTGGAAAATGACGGGCAGAACTTGACATGTGACTTATGATTTGTTGACCTTCGTCAAGGTCATAAGAGCATGGGGCAAAAATCCACATCGGGAGTTTCATAAGTACTGAAACTTGCTAGATTTGCATACCATTTGGAGTGTGGTGATTCTGGTAGGATTCCTTCAGTTTCGTCACGTGATGATATTTGGATCCCGATCCTACTGTAAGTATATGCTACTCCTCGGGAAATTTCTCGCTAAACGATCAATGCTATAAACCTAGTAGGTGCCTAGAAAGGTGTTAGCGGGGCTACGCCCCCAGGGAAAAGAGGTTCTTAAATTAAGGAACTTCGCGAAAGCGTTGGAAAACCTCTCTCGAAGTACCAACACTGGCCTGGCTGAACGGTTAAGCAAGTATTGTGCGGTGGGATTGATCCCGACTAATTCTTCCTTTATGGTTTGAGGAGGGATTCGAGAGACAGTGGGAGCCATCCTGTTTAGACAAATTAAAAACCACTCTAAACTTGCAAGAGCATCGTGCTAAAGTGTTTCTTCTCTCCCCCCTGCAGCGACCAAATCGAAATGACTGGACTTAAGTTACTTCTAGATAAAAACATACTGACAGGGCCAAACTACAAAGATTGGCTCAGGAATGTCAAAATGGCAATCACTTACGACAAGCTGGGGTATCTTCTTACCACCAAAGCTCCCCCCGTCCCAGGTCCCACCTCCAGCGTCGCGGATAAGGAAATCCGTAAGACTTGGGAGATTGATTGCGCGAAGGCCAGGTGCCTCGTGCTTGCCTCTATGGACAACGAACATCAGAGGAGGCACGAGAATATGGATTTGGAATCCATATTTCTTCATACAAAAGAACTGTATGGAGAGCAGTCTCGTATCGCAAGATACGAATTGTCGAAGAAGTTATTTTCGGCAAAGTTGGCCGTCGGATCATCGGTAGCGGACCACGTGCTTAAGATGATTGGCTACATTGAGGAGCTCGCGGAACTTGGGACCACGTTGGAAAGTGAACTCTATACGGATTTAATTCTCCAGTCCCTTCCATCCACTTACGCCCAGTTTATACTGAACTTCAACTTATAAGAAAAAGAAGTTGAACTTTCAGAACTCCTCAACATGCTGAGGAGCGCAGAGGGCACCCTACAGAAAGGTAGGGAAACACCCGCTTTGTTTGTAGGAGGATCTTCTTCTTCTAGGTCCAAGGCGAAAGCCAAGGGAAAGAGGAAGAAAGCCCCCGCCAAACCAAGGGGCGGTGTTATTAAAGTGGGTGCGAAGGGAAAAGAAAAGGCAACAATGATAGCGGGGAAGCTTGTGGGTAAAGAAGAATGCTTCTATTGTCATAAAAGTGGACACTGGAAGAAAGATTGCAGGGCTTGGAAAGCCAGGACACAGGAACTGAAGCAGGTTGCGGCTTCAGCTTCAGGTGTGTATGTTATTGAAAATTGTCTTTCTATAAACTCTACTTCCTGGGTATTGGATACCGGATCAGGATCTCATATCTGTAATTCTTTGCAGGCGTTGAGAAACTGTAGGTTTTTGAAGGCAGGTGACATGACCCTCAGAGTTGCGAACGGAGCTAGCATGGATGCTAAAGCCGTGGGGGACTATCACCTGGGAATGTCAGATGGACATGTTTTGGTTTTGCGTAATTGCTTTTTTGTACCCAACGCAACTTGTAATATCATTTCTGTATCTTTGGTTTCTAAAGAAGGTTATGAATTTGCGTTTGTAAGTAATGTTGTAAACATTCACCTTAATCAAGTTCTGATTGGGTCAGGTACACTGAGCAATGGTATATACGTATTAAACCAACCACAGATTTTCAATGTCCAGAATACACACAAAGAAAGTCTCCAGATATCAATCAGGCTTTCTTGTGGCATTGTAGACTGGGTCACATCAATGAGACACGGTTGACTAAGTTACATAAAGAAGGATACTTGGATCCGTTCGAGTATCAGTCTTATGCCACTTGTGAATCTTGTCTCATGGGAAAGATGACAAAGACTCCGTTCACTGGACACGGAGAAAGAGCAAGCGAGCTCTTGGGACTCATACACAGTGACGTGTGTGGTCCAATGTCTACACATGCGCGAAGCGGTTATTCATACTTCATTACTTTCACAGACGATTTCTCTAGGTATGAACATGTCTTCTTAATGAAGCACAAATCCGAGGCCTTTGAGAAATTTCGGGATTACAAGAATGAAGTTGAAAAACAAACAGGCAAAAGTATTAAGATTCTAAGATCGGATCGAGGTGGTGAATACTTGAGTACCGAGTTCCTGGACTATTTAAAAGAGAATGGGATTCTCTCTTAGCGTACTCCTCCATACACTCCGTAACATAACGGTGTATCGGAAAGGAGGAATCGAACCCTATTGGATATGGTTCGTTCCATGATGAGTAAGGCTGAGTTACCGCGATCTTTCTGGGGCTATGCACTAGAAGCAGCTGCATATCTCTTGAACAAGGCTCCCACCAAGACTGTGCCTACCACTCCATATCAGATGTGGAGTGGGAAGAAACCCTGTCTTAAGTACCTTAAGATATGGGGATGTCCAGCTTTTGTAAAAAAGCAGCATGCGGATAACCTCGAGGCACGTTCAGTACAGTGTAAGTTTGTGGGATACCCAAAGAACTCCAGGGGGTATCTGTTCTATTCCGCTGAGAAACAAAAGGTTTTTGTTTCTCAACATGCCCGCTTCTTGGAAACTGAGTTTTTGGAAACCCAGATAAATGGGAACGCAATAGAACTGGAAGAAATTCCAGAACCACAAGCTATTACTGAAAGCTTGGATGAGCCAGTAAGTTCAAAAGAACAGGACATTCCTATGCCGCTCCGCAGGAGTAGTAGGCAGTCTCATCCGCCCGAGAGATACTACGGTTTTCTCATAGATGGGGATAGAGAGGATTGCATCATAGATTATGATGAGCCTACTAGCTTCCAGCAGGCCGTTCAGAGCGTTGACTCGGTAAAATGGCTGGATGCAATGCGGACCGAAATGGAGTCCATGTACACCAACAAAGTATGGACGTTGGACATTGCTCCAGACGGGGTAAAACCCGTAGGATGCAAGTGGATCTTCAAAAGGAAGATTGGTGTAGATGGACAGGTTGAGACCTATAAAGCTAGACTTGTAGCAAAGGGTTTCCGTCAAAGACCTGGTTTGGACTATGACGAAACCTTTTCTCCAGTGGCTATGCTGAAATCCATTCGGATCCTTCTTGCCATTGCTGCCTTCCACGATTATGAGATTTGGCAGATGGACGTAAAAACCGCTTTTCTAAATGGAAATTTAGAGGAGTGTGCCTATATGGACCAGCCAGAGGGTTTCATTCAGAGTGGGAGCAGCGGAAAGGTGTGCAAGTTGCTTAAGTCCATCTATGGACTAAAGCAGGCATCGCGGAGTTGGAACATCTGTTTTGATGAGACGGTCAAGGAATTTGGCTTTATCAAAAATCCAGATGAACCATGCATCTATAGTAGATTTGTAGCGAGAACTGTAGTATTCCTCGTTTTATACGTGGATGACATTCTCTTAATAGGAAATGACATTCCTATGCTACAATCTGTCAAGGGGTTCTTGTCACACAGGTTCTCCATGAAAGACCTGGGTGATGCCTCATACATCCTGGGGATCCGGATCCATCGTGATAGATCCAAGAGGATATTAGGACTTTCACAGTCCAGGTACATCGACACCATACTGAAAAGATTCAGTATGGAAGATTCCAAGCGCGGTAACCTACCGGCTTGTCACGGGATCACCCTCTCTAAAGAGATGTCCCCCAAGACTGATTTGGAGAGGGATCGCATGTCTATTATACCCTACGCTTCTGCGGTAGGCTCTATAATGTATGCGATGTTGTGTACCAGACCGGATGTAGCTTATGCACTGAGTGTGGTAAGCCGGTATCAGTCAAACCCTGGGGAGAAACACTGGATAGCGGTAAAGAACATTCTCAAGTACCTGAGAAGGACTAAGGAGATGTTCTTGGTGTATGGCGGAAAAGACCTCCAGATCGAGGCCTTTGCTGACTCCAGCTTCCAGAGTGACAAGGATGATTCCAAGTCCATGTCGGGTTTCGTCTTTACCCTCAATGGAGGGGCGATGTGTTGGAAGAGCTCCAAACAGGAAACCGTTGCAGACTCGACTATGGAAGCGGAATACATCGCTGCATCTGATGCCGCAAAAGAAGTTGTCTGGATGAGGAAGTTCTTGAAAGAACTTCAGGTGGTTCCGTCCATTGTTGACCCAATACCTCTGTATTGCGACAACAACGGGGCTATAGCTTTAGCGAAGGAACCCAGGTCCCATCAGAGATCCAGGCACATCTTGAGGCAGTATCACCTAATCAGGGAGATCGTGGATCGCAAGGAGATCGAGGTTCGGAGGGTTGCTTCAGAAGAAAACACTGCAGATCCATTCACCAAGGCACTGCCCCAGACTCAGTTCGAGCGGCTGATCGAGATGATAGGTCTTCGATACACCAGTACATGGCCTTAGTGCAAGTGGGAGATTGTTAGTGTATATGCCCTAGAGGCCATTACTGTATCATACTAGTTTGTATATTACTTGATGGAAGCTTGGGATATTCACCTTGTATAAACAATCTTGCTCAATATAGTAGTATGCTACTTGGTTTGTTTCTACTTCAATGTGTACATGTGTTTATTTTAGTATATCACCTATACGCATTAGTGGAGCCCTTAGGATCTTTGCTTGATTACTAGCGTTGTGATGGCAGTCACACTAGTGGGGGCTGGGTAATCTATAAGCATATCCTTATACAGGTCCCTAGTCGCAGGACTATCGAGACAGGGCATCGATACTCCGGAGTAGACTAGCGTATGCGCTTCTCATCCCAGTGTAGGAGATGGTCTGTCCCACAGCCATCAGTACGTCGTACTGAAGATAGTATATGGGTGCTCGTTGGGTTACGAGTACACTGGACAGGACTCGTCGGGAACTGAGAGGTTGGTATTATACCTATCGTCAGTTATCAGTTCCCAGGTGACATGAGTACAACTTAGTCCGCTGACTTGACACTGGCACTTTGCCTCGAGTGTGTTCCCACTGCACTTTGATCACTACCCTACCACGGCTCAAAGGAGTCGTGCAAACAGGTAATGGTTGGGTGCAGTCCCGAAGCACTTGGAGGCAGTGACGGTTAGACAGGATTCGTCTCTCCCGGTATTGGGGGTTGACATCGCGCTGTGTCTAGGAGAGCCATTACACGAGTAGTCCCTGGCCAGGGCAAGCGAGATATACTGGTAGGCTTCCAGTGTTATCTCAGGGTGTTTTGGGCTTCACTCCGACACGACTTGTACCGCTATTAGGGGACTGACGTTTTACCGCCCCTTAGGCCCGACATGCGATGTATTAGACGAACAGACCGGACTGTACGGAGACTGTCACATTCAGACTCAGTAGGAGTTCAGATGGGGTTCACCTCGTCAGCCTTCTTGTCGGCATCTACCTGGGGACCGTTACGCACAGCTAATGCCGCTTGCGGTCTGTGGTTAAACCCACTGCCAGCGTAGTGTCGAGTCTTTAGAGTCCCACATAGAGGGTATTCGCCTCTGGGCAAAACAGAGTAGAGGTCGCATGGTTTTGCGACAGGGTTCGTTCTCATCCGCGCACTTGTGCACGTTTGGAGTCCGGACGGATATTACTAGTAGGCTCTGGTTTGAGCCAGATACTGGTATATGTTTTGGGGTTGATTCTATCTCTTGGTATTCATGTTCCTCAGAACAAGAATGCGGGTGTGTATGCACAGTTGATTGAGGCGGAGGAAGAGGTTTTTCATTAGGGTTTCGGAACGGGTGCGTATGCACAGTTGACAGTCATCTTTTTCCAAACCCTAATGGAATTATGATATATCAATTAATAATATTAATTAAATGAAATTATGTCATGGTTGGATTTTGTTGACTTGTTGACCATGGTTAACTTGTTGACCATGGTTGAAGGTTTGACCATCATCATTACAAAAGAAAGATGCTTTTTGATTCTTGCAAAACCATTTAAAGATTGTAATGATAATGGTCATTCCAAACCATCCATCAACTATTTCATTTTTATTATTATTGTTAATTGATAATTCTTTTTCTTTTGTGATATGGTTGCAAGAAAGGAAAAAGAGAGCTCATTCTATCATAACCATTCTCTCTCCTCACTTGTTCTTCTTTCTCCTCTAGTTCAAGGAGAATCCTTCTCATGAGTTGAGAATCGCTCTCCTTGAGATAAAAACACCCCTTAGACACTCTCTACTCACTCTAGGTTCAAAGGTTTAGCAAGCCGAAGATTCTAGTTCTCTTAAAGTTCGAGAAAGAGCCCGAAGGTTAAACCCTCAGGTGGATCCATCTTTGACGGAAGAAGGCAACAAGGAAAGAACCATCAACCCCTACAAAAGTTTCAAGAAGAAGGAGTTCAAGTTAGGTATAACCTTTTATCCGAGTAGCTAACTCTCTTTAGCATTATAGCTAGTTTAGTTTAGAAAAGATCCCGACTTTGTTAGTCCATGTTGCCCCATGCGCTAAAAATTTGATTTTTATACCGTTTCCGCTTCCCCGTAAGAACCGGGGGTCGCAACGTGGACTTACACTCCCAGTGAAGGGATCTCGGCTCTTTCCTTATCGAATAAGGTGCAGGATATTTCGCAAATACCACTATGCAAAGCAAGAACTATAGAAGCAATCAAAAGACAAACCGAGTATGCAGCATCTGCTAGTTTCGCTAAAGAGGTCACTCCCGGTGAAGGGATCTCGGCTCTTTCCTTATCGAATAAGGTGCTGGATATTCTACAAGGAATACCGCTATGCAAAGCAAGAACTAGAGCTACCAGTTTTTACACAAGTTTTTACAACATCTTTAGGTTTCTTTTATTTCATTAATCTCGTTAATGAAGTCCCATTTTATTATGCTTCACAAGCATCACATTTGAAACTAAATCAGCAATATAGCATATATCTCATATATATATAATATAAACATTTGTATCAGGCAGTAATATGATCTCATCACAGAACATTGCAGCAGAAGAATATATATGAAATATTGGATATACTAGGACGTCCGTGTTTTAATACGAGCCTATGTAAAACACGGATCCCACGGTCGCGATGAATAGCCAAACCCACATCCCTAGACCCCTATGAGAGCGGCAAGTAACCCTGCCAGTTCTAGAGTAAGAAGACCAGTCTCGACTCCTCGAGATGGTCTCCCACTGGACCCTAGAACCCGATTACTTGTGCTCCTCGCCTTGGGTCTACCTAATGCGGAAAAGAAAATAATATACAATGGTGACATCATCCTCAGCCCGGAAGTGCCCCAATAAAAGAATATTACATATAAATGAATTTTACATGAATGAAAAAGAAAAACTCTCATCTCACATAAAACCCCGGCTATTCAAAACGCGACGATCCAATATAACATATCATAGCAACACATAATATCACATGTCATCAACGTAAGTAAATATGCGTATCACAATTGTCGTTGATGTATAGCAACGAAACCGGCGATACCCCACATATTACACTTACGGTCGCAGAAAAGAAAGTGTAAAACTACAACATTTGGAATCCGCAATCTCCTTAGACATCGCATGCCTAATCAAATGAATTCCTTAGACATCGCATGCCTAACAATTACAAACCCTGCATTTTAGTCTCATTATCGAAAACTCTTTTCAATATCAAGTTGGGCAATTTAACAAGATTCCCGACATCCTGATCGAATGATCGTCGCAAACTTTAGTAGACGGCCGCACCCCCGGATGCCGTCGACGAAGTGCACTAAGGCGGAACACAGTTGCCGCGAGCACCCGAACGGATGCTTTTGGCGACGGGGTTCTCCTACAGTCACATGGTCGGGGCTATGGGGCGTGGATGTCTGTTAAGTTTACCCGGCGAGTATCCGCGTACGCTACGTGATTGTGACGGACTTTTGATCTCATCAAAATCCCGTGTCAACCGATCATCTGAGACCAAACTGCTATGTTTATAATATTCAAATTAGTTATCTCATAACTACTTGTGAATTCCAAATATTGTATCACATTCCAGATAAATAGACAATGTTAAACTTTTCGATCGAATAATCAAACACCCAAGATTTCCCAAATAGTTCTCAACACTTGAAATTAGTTTAAAAACATCCATCATATGCTACAGTACCAATGGTCCAGCCGTAGAAGGGTCAAACCAACGCCTCACATGTGGCAACGCCATACTGCCCCAAACCCTAAAGTTTAGAGGCAGTTCAAGACGGTCACATAATCGAGTTAAGGTTTGTTGACTTCTAGAGGGTCCACCACGTTATTTGCACGACTTAGAACGTTCTTAAACTACGGAAAAATCCAACGCTTGGAAATTTTCCGGCAGGGGAAAAAGTGGGTTATTGATATCCGTTCGAACTTTTTAACACGTTCTAAAAATTACCCGGACAAAACTAAACGAAGTTATACTTTCTGATCGAATCAACGAGCACCCAATACAACCCAGAAAACTCAACACTTGAGTATAAATTAAAGATCCCCAGAAGAATCAGGAAGTGCCTACGGATGTTACTGTATAAAAACTATCCCTCAATCTACAGTGTTTGCCACGGAACCGCCTCTAATGCCTTGGTTTGGCCGTGGTTGCGCGGCGCTTTAAATGATTTAGGGGTGGGTTTCACAGGTCTCCATAGAATTCCCTGCTGATTTTTTTGAGTATTTTCAATATGAAAAATATCAACATTTTGAAATTTTTCCAGAAACTAGGGTTTTACGGGTATTCGGAGTTCGATCGGACTTTAAACTTCGTCTAGACTTCGCCTAAAGCTCTAGCTTGGCTCTGATACCACTGTAGGGTTACTAGGCACTCTAATAAGGTTCTACAAGGCATCAACCATGCCGGATTAAAATTTTAGCCGTGCCGAACAACCCTAAGCAAGATCTTTAAACTAGAGATTAGGCGAAACAAAGCATGTTAAACACTTTAACATCTAAGAATTTGGGATTACAACCTTTGTAGTCCGGTCCTTCACTTCATAAGCTCCGTGTTGAGGTCCCTTCGCTGCGATCATCAATAATCCAGACTCTAGAGAGGTTCCACGAAGAGAATGATGCAAGCTTGCTTCCGATCTTCGATAACAAAGATGATCTACCTTGAAGTTTCTTTAACACAAGCTCTCACTCACAAAATGAAGTGAACACCCTAATCTAATTGGAAAGAATAGATTAGGATGATGAAGTAGGAATTTAGCTCTCATTTGTTTTCTTTAACTCACTCAAAATCATCACTTCATAAAAAGCTAGAAAATTTTTCATGAAAGAACTCAAGGAAGAAGAAGAAGAAGAATCATGAATCCTTTTATGATGAATAATGAAAGTCAAGTATGAGGTAAGAAATGCAACCATGGTCAATGTAACCTTTGTAAAGATTTAACTAGGACTAGGGTTTTGGTGGGGTTAAAGAATGATTCACTTAAAATATCAACACAAATATCTTTGCACAAAACAAAACAAAACTTTCTAGAAACTTCTAGAAAAGCTTAACCCAAATCAAACCCTAACCATGTTTAATCTCCACTAATCATGTTACATTAATAACCATATTATGTTACAATATTATATATTACATATATAATATTTATTGTAACAAAATAAAATAATACAATCAACATATATCGCATATATATCAATGTATTACCCGAGTGAGAAAAAGAATCTTTTAGTGAGCTGATATTAGTTAATGTAATTTAATATATCATATATATAATTGTACATTAAATCATTGAATCAACACTTGATCCAACAATCCGGCTATATCGCATATAACCGACTAATATATCATATACCGATTCATCGAATCAACACTTGATCCGATGACCCGGCTGATATCAAATATCGTGAGAATAGAATACGGTATCTCATATCGCATTATCCTCGGTCTTGCACATATCACATATGTGCCCCTACTCTATTTTTCCTGAGTCAAGAAACCTCTGTGTAGGACTCTAAAGAATCGTCAATACGCCGGCAGTAGGTGATGATCATATCAAACACCCACAAGCTGCAAGCGGTCAGCTAAACGTAACAGCCACCCAGGTATTGAGTGATCGGAAGATCAACAAGAAAGCCTGTATATTCTCCTGCGAATCCAATCAGTAACACTTTCGTACAGTCCGGTCTCGTCGTCTAATATGTCGCATATCTCGCCTAGGGGTGGTAAACGTCAGAATCCAGTAGCTTGATAAGTCGTGTCGATATGAGGTGTATAACAGTTCGAGAAACTACTGATAACACTTACCAGTAAATCTCAGCAACCCTGGCCAGAGATTTCCAGTTATAGCTAATCGAACACAGCACAACATCAACTCCCTATACCGGGAGAGACGAATCCCCTCCTATCGCTCATTGCCTCCATGTGATTCGGGACTGTACCCCAAAGCCACCTTTTTGCATGCCCTCTTGGACGTGGTATGATGGAAATCAAAGCACAGTGGGAATCACACAAGACTCTATGACGATCTCGGGTCTACAGACTAACCTGTAGCAGTGTCACCAGAGAACTGCCATCTGACGTGAGGTATAGTACCATCTGGGAGTTCTCGGCGAGTCCGTCCAGTGTACCCAGTTTCCACTGAGCACCCGTACACCATCCTTGATGTCAAACATCGATGGATATGGGATCATCCATCGCCCATCATATGGGTCAAGATGCGTATACGCTAGTCTACTCTGGAGTATCGATGCCCTGTCTCGGTACTCCCACGACTAGGAACATTTGAAGGATGTACTTGACGACTACACTGTCCCCACTAGTATGATCCGCATCATAGTCCTTGTAGTCAAGTACTCATCCTAAGGGCTTTATCAACATGTAACATAGAGACAATCAGAGTACATGTTAAGATAAAGAGTAACCAGATAGCGTACTATCATGTCGAGCAAGAAAGTCCTCCCTATATATGTCATAGCATCCACTACAATATACATCGTATGTACAGTAATGGCCTCTAGGGCATACACATAACTAACAAGAAGTGGAAAAGGATGCCCCAGAAGACTCCCTAGACTCTACCCGGACGACATCTACAGACTCCTCAGAGGAAGACATCTAACCTGATCGAAGGGGGTCTCCTCAGGGAATCAAAAGCAAGAAACCCGATCTGAGGGGAAGAGCGCCGAGCTGACACGATCAAAGTCGAGGAGATTATGAGGAGGTATGCACCCTGATGAGGATCCCACCTCTATTTATAGCTTCCGGCGTACGCATCCTATGGCTTCGATCTCCTCCCGCCAAAACGACGTTTCGCAACCTACGGCCGACAACGCTCCACCTGTCGCGCCCACATTGGACGCATCCCTTAGAGCGCGGGAATGCCTGCGACACGTCTCGCCAGCCAACCAACGCCAGACATGCATGCTGTCGCTTCTCCCAACGAACGTGCGATCCGGCGCCTCCCCTTCTACGAGATCTCTCTCTTGATCCGCTGACGTCATCAAGAAAATATCACTCTTTGCCCGGGAATACAAGTCGACGATATCTTCCAATGAAAGCTCACCTCGGATGACCGGTTAGACCACTCTCGACCCAACCCACGAGCGGGTCGGGACGAGAGTGGGGGGCTAATGATGAGGCTTGATATCGTGACTCTCCAGATGCTGACACGTCGCAGATGACGTGTCCCAAATCCTACAAGAAAGGACCATGAACTTCGGTTGGGGATCACACCTCAGGCCTAAGGTCCGAGGATTCTCCCGAACTTTGGTGACCCTCCAGACCGCCTAGCTCGCCCCCGAGCTATCGCAGGACTAAGATGCCTCGATCTTCCGCTCATTCCCGAGCCTCCCGCAAAGCTCATGTTCCTCGGTCTCGCCAGCACCAACCACGGGTGCCTTCGCCATGGCTCCGCGAATCTCGCCACGCGCGAGATATCCGCTGCCCACGATCCCGCGTCCCGCGCCATCACGATCCCCTGTTAATGAGCCTGTCTCGCCATTAATGTGAGAACCCGCCTATCACGCGGGCGTGATGCGAGGGGCGTAACGGCCGGCGAGATTCTTGCGCCAGCCTGCCTATTGCTGCCACTATATAAACCCCTCTACGATCGAGGTAAGCAATTCTCACTCCACTAAGCCGTTGCTCTGCCCAAGTTACACCACTAACTTGATCGTCTGAGGGTCCTCGGTGGCACAACCACCCCGGGACTTCCTTGCAGGTAGCTCGGCTCAACCTAAAATCCAAGCCCATTGAGATCCACACGCTCCAGGAGTCAACCATCTAACTCAATCTCAGCCGTCTATCAGCGCTCGCAGCATATCAATGGAAGATAATATCTGAAGGAGATCCAGGCCTCCATCCGAAGGGGAGATGGACCTTTAGGTCCGTTGTTTGGTCGAAAATTCTCTCTTACCATGAAAAGTAGGAGGATTCGAACACATGACCTTTTATCTGGAGGAGGGGTGGAGGGTAGTGGGAGTCTTTGCCGTTCGAGTTACGACTCTTTGGTTTCATCCAAGTTCTTGATCTCCTTGTTTTCAACCATCTTGTTTCAATCTCATTCAACGAATCTTATTGACGCATACAAGTTTTTCATTATTGTCTATGTCATATAAGCAAAGAAGTTCTTTTTGTAAAACCTATAGTTTGAGCATTCGATTTATTTATATTTAAAATCCTAATCCTAATTCCACAAATTAAAAATAAAAATATGTATATAAGGTTTAGAGATCTCCTAATCCTGCAAAGTTGTTGGTAGTTTGAATCTATTGATAGCATTTGTATGTTGGAAATAGTCACACATTGGATGGAGAGACGTATGTCTAAGCCTTTATAATAATTCCCAATATTTAAGTAATATCTTGAACAAAATGGGTAATGAGCCAAGTGGGCCTAATTTCTAGCGGGCTTATAATATTTTTTTATTATCGTCTTTGATAGGGCACTTGGGGTTGACTTGATAACAAAGTTTATAATTTTTGAATTTCAAATTCAAAGGTTGTCTGAAAAACTGTCTACTGCAGTTTTGTTGTATGAAAGTCACAACCGTCCAAACAATTATGTCTATTCAACTCTTTAAATTAAGTCTTTCTCTTCACAGATATTGCTTCTTCTTCTCATTATCTTCTAAGAGAGTTTTAAGGGCTTTGTTGTATATTGGGAGTGATTGCCTTCTGCTGTACTCCCATAGTGGGGGCAATATTACCTTTCGGAAAGTGTATCATACACGCCTCAAAACTTTTAATTCTGTCTTAACCAAATTACAAATTCAATAATCGAAAGGTGATATCCTATGGAGACAGAATCAAATTCAAGTGTCAAGATTCATTTCCAGAACCAAGATATTATCAAATAGGATCGATTCGATGGGAGCAATTACACTAGATGAAAAGATAAGATGGTGTTCTGTTGACCATCTTGAAAAAATTTTACGTGCTCGATCCAAACTTGTCGCTAATCCCAGATTCAACCTCAACTTCAAATGATGCCGAGAGTGTCAAGACAGAGAAAAACAAGCATGAAGAAGATGAACTGGTTTATCGCGGGTACATTCTCAATTCCCTCACCGATCGTCTGCACGATCATTACAAAAATATGAAGACTCCAAAAGAAATCTGGAGTGCTCTTGAAACAAAGTACAAAAATGATAAGAAAGGTACGGATAAATTTCTAGCGCTTAAATATTTTGAATTTAAGATGACTGATGACATGCCAATCATAGATCAAATGCATGAATTACAAATTCTCGTCTCTAAATTGAGCGAACATGAAATTAAAGTCCCTGATTCATTTCAAGTTGGAGAAATTCTATCTAAATTTCCTTCTACTTGGAATGAATACAGGAAAAAAATTCTGCACTTTCCTGAAAATTTTACCATGGAGTAATTTCAGGTTCATCTGCAGATTGAGGCAGAGAACCGTGCATGTGACACGATTTTTCTTAGTTCTATATCTAACTCTAAAGTGAATCATGTCAGTGAAAATGGTCATAAAAAATTTCAGAACAATTTCAAAGTCCAGAAGAAGGGAAATGATTTTAAGAAATCTAATTTTGCAAAGAAAAAATGGCCTTATTATAGCTGTGGAAAGAAATGCCACTATATTAAAAATTGCAAATTCAAAAATATCGAAAAAAAACTTGGTTTTGGATCAGAAAATAGCAACGAGGCAAATCTAATAGAAAATGAAATCAAAGAACTTGCTGCTATGATTTCTGACATGCAGATAGGCATGATTATGGAATTACATATGGCTGCGGTAACTAGAACTGCAGATTGGTGGCTGGATTCTGGCACAACCATCCATGTATGTAATAACAAAACAATTTTTAAAACCTACACGGATCAGAAAGAACCTGAAGAAGTGTTGATGGGAAACCACGTTTCAGCCAAGATGCTCAGTAAAGAAAGTGTTGAATTGAAGTTTACATCTAGACAAAAACTTACTCTGCTTAATGTATTTCATGTTCCCGATTTGAGGAAAAATCTTGTATTTGCAAATATGTTGTGCAAGAAGGAATTTAAAATTGTTCTAGAGTCTGACAAAATTGTAATATCGAAGAATAGTATATTTGTAGGAAATGGATATTCCTGTGATGGCATGTTCAAATTCAGTATTAATGAAATAAATTGTGTGTTTACTTATATTGTTGAGTATTATTCTTCTTTGTGGCATGTTAGATTATGTCATTTAAATTTTCGTTATTTAAAGTATATGTCTAAACATAGTTACATTGTATGTCAGAATGATCATAATGATAAATGTGAGATTTGCGTAGAAGAAAAAATAACTAGAAAACCTTTCCCTAAAATTGAAAGTGATACTAATTTATTAGAACTTGTTCATTCTGATATTTGTGAATTAAATGGTCAATTAACTAGAGGAGGAAAAAATATTTTATAATTTTTACTGATGATCATTCTCGTTTTACATATATATATTTATTGAGAACAAAAGATGAAGCATTTGAGAAATTTAAAGAGTATAAATCTGTTGTAGAAAATCAAAAAGATAAAAACATTAAAATCCTTAGAAGTGATAGAGGGGGAGAATATTTTTCTGATTCTTTTTCTCAATTTTGCGAAATGCATGGTATTATTCATCAAAGAACTGTACCTTATACGTCTCAACACAATGGACTAGTCGAAAGAAAAAATAGGACTTTAGTTGAAATGGTAAATGCTATACTTTTAAATGCTAAATTAGCTTTTAATTTTTGGGGTGAGGCACTTTTAACAGTATGTTATATTCATAATAGAATACCATTCAAGAAAACTCATACTTCACTATATGAAATTTGGAATAGTAGAAAACCCAATTTAAACTATATTAAAGTGTGGGGATGCATAGAATATTATAAAGTGATTGATCCATATAAATCTAAATTAGGGCCGAGAGGTATTAGAAATATATTTGTTGGATATGTACAAAATTCTAAAGCATATCGACTTCTACATTTAAAATCAAATGTCATAATTGAATCGATACATGTTGCATTTTTTGAAAATAAATTTATGCATGACAATATTGATTCTAATTTGTATAATAAGGAAAATACAGCAATTTCTAAGAAAATTACCAATGAGTAAAGAAGAGAAAGTAATGAAAATATCGAACCAAGGAAAAGTCAAAGAATCAGGAAAGAAAATTTTTTTGGTCCTGATTTTATTGATTCGCGTTCAATAATCTTTCTCGTTGAAGGAAATAGAACCAAAGTGCTTAACAAAGTACATATTCTACTTAATATAGAAGATGATCCTAAAACATTTAGTGAAACAATGTCTTCAAAAAATACTGCATTTTGGAAAGAGCTTATTGATGACGAAATAGACTCAATAATGTCTAACAATACTTGGATATTGGTTGACCTGCTTCAAGGATCTAAGCCTATAAAGTGTAAATGTGTATTTAGAAGAAAACAAAATACAGATGGTTCTATACAAACTTTCAAGAAAAGATTAGTGGCTAAAGGATTCACACAAAAGGAGAACATAGATTATTTTGATACTTATGCACCGGTGGCCATAGTCGCATAATTCGCGAATTATTCGCGAAATCGCCGAATAATTCGCGAATTATGTCACTGCCGATTAAATCTGCGAATTATTCGCCGTCACCGAACGCGGCGAATAATTCGCGAATTATTCGCGAATAATTCCCGAATTATTCGCGAATTATTAAAAAAAGGCGAATTATTCAAAAAATAGGAAATAATTCACGAAATCAAAATCTAGCGTCTCATATATTAATTTTTTGCTCGAAATCCTTCCCGAATATTTCCCGAACACTTACCGAATCTTTCCCGAATACCTGCCGATTTTTTCCGAATAGTTCTCCGAATCCGAATTTTCAACTTCGCCGAATTATTGCCGAATCACGAAATTGTGACTATGCTTGTGGCTAGAATAACCTCCATTAGAGTTCTTATTGTTTTGGCTTCAATATATAATTTATATGTGTATCAAATGGATGTAAAAACAACCTTTTTAAATGGTGAATTAAATGAGGAAGTATACATGGAACAACCTGAAGGTTTCATATTTTCTGAAAATGCGAATAAAGTGTTAGTTGTATGTATGCCCTAGAGGCCAGTATTGTACAGACGATGTATATTATATTGGATGCTTGGACATATAGAGAGAGGACTTTCTTGCTCGATATGATAGTATGCTATCTGGTTGCACTTTACTTTAACATGTATACTTGTCTCTTTATACTTTCTTATAGTTACATGTTGGTAAAGCCCTTAGGATGTGTACTTGACTACCTGGACTATGATGCGGATCATACTAGTGGGGACATGGTAGTCCATAAGTACATCCTTCAAGGTCCCTAGTCGTGGGTGTATCGAGACGGTGCATCGATATACCAGTGTAGACTAGCGTATACGCTTCTCGACCCATGAGATGGGCGATGGATGATCTCATATCCATTGGTGTTTGACATCAGAGATGGTATACGAGTGCTCAGTGGAGACTAGGTACACTGGACGGACTCGCCGAGAACTCCCAGATGGTATTATACCTCACGTCAGATGGCAGTTCTCTGGTGACACTTGTGCAGGTTAGTCTGTAGACCCGAGATCGTCATAGAGTCTTGTGTGATTCCCACTGTGATTTGATTTCCACCTTACCACGTCCATGAGGGCGTGCAAAAAGGTGGTTTTTGGGTACAGTCCCGATTCACATGGAGGCAATGAGCGATATGAGGGTTTCGTCTCTCCCGGTATTGGGGGTTGATGTTGCGATGTGCTCGATTGGCCGTAACAGGGAAGTCCCTGGCCAGGGCTGATTAGAGATTTACTGGAAAGTGTTACCAGTAGTTTCTCGACCCGTTATGAGCCTCACATCGGCATGACTTATCGGTTATTGGGGTCTGACGTTTACCACCCCTAGACTTGATATGCGACATATCAGACGAGGAGACCGGACTGTACGGGAAGTGTTACCGGCAGGCTTTTACAGGAGTTGGAGCGGGCTTGCTTGCCGATCTTCTGATCGCTCAATACCCGGGTAGCCGTTACGTCCAGCTAGTACCGCCGACGGCTTATGGGTGCTTGATGTGATCATCACCTGCTGCCGGAGTATTGACGAGTCTTTAGAGTCCTACATAGAGGTTTTACTGGCTCAGGCAAAACAAAATAGGAGCGCATATGTGATATGTGCAGGACCGAGAATAATGCGTGTATGTGATACCGTATTTTATTCTCGTGACTTTTTGTATCGATCGGTTGTATATGATATAGCCGGGTTATCGAATCAAGTGTTGATTCGATAAGTCGATACATTGGATGTTAGTCGGTTATATGTGATATGACCGGATTATTAAGTCAAGTGTTGATTTAATAATTTATTGTATAATTGTATATTTGATATACTAGTTTACATTTACTAACACTTGTTCACTTTAGGTTTTTTCTCACTTGAACACAACTTTAATATATATGTGATATATATTAAAATGTGTTTTCTTTTTAGTATCATGGTTGATGATACATCATACATGGGTGTGCAAGACATACACCATACTATTTTAGATGGTGGTTAATATTTATTTAAATTAATTACAAATTAGTGAAGCTTATGTCATAAGCATGAAGCTTGTAGAAGCTTTTGGATGCTTTGACAAAGTCCACTTAATTTGTTTTACTTTAGATTTTTATTAACCTAACCATCTTGACTTAACCATGGTTATGTCCCACCATGAGTTAGTATATGATACTCACTCACCATGGTTAGCTTTGACACTTGATCATTATCCTCATTTTTCTTTTCTTTTGTTCATCACCTTCTTCTTTATTGAGCAAAAGAAAAGGCTAGCTAGGGTTTGATCCAAAGTGAGAAAGCTTGTGAGAAAACAAATTCTAAAGAGAACCCACTTTCTATTTCTCCATCCTCTACTAGATTAGCACTTTAGTATAGGGTGTTTACTTCACTAATTCTCTAGTTAGTGAAGTAGGAGCTTGAGTCGGAATTCCCTCGACGTAGATCATCTTCGGCCTCGGAGACTTCAAGCAAGGTCGCACATTTCGCCTCGTGAAGCCATGCAAGGGTCCGGGAGAACCAAGATCGCAGCGAAGGGATTTCATCAAGGAGCTAAAGAAGTGAAGGACCGATCTACAAAGGTTGTATTTCGAATTCCCTTTAGAGTAAAGTTGTTTAGTTGCTTTTAGTTTCGTCTAAACTCTAGTATACGATCTTGCTTAGTGTTATTCGGCACATAAAAATTTAATTTTGGCATGGTCGATGCCTTGTAGAGCCTTGTTAGTGTGTCTAGTAACCCTACAGTAGTATCAGAGCCTAGCTAGAGCATTAGGCGATGTGTTAACGAAGTTAAAACTCCGAACGAACCCGAATACGCGAACTTAAACCCCTCTCTGGACAATTTCTAAAAATGTGGATTTTTCTGTATTAAAAATGCCTAAAAAATTCAGCAGGGAAATATAAGACTTTTTGTGAAAAACGAGGGAATACACTGTTCATACCGCCGCGGAACCGCAGCCGTACCGCGCTTGGGTTGCGGATCCGCGGCAGAAAAGATGACGTATGCCCTAGTTTTTACACTATAATTTCTTTCTCTGTGATTGCTATTTTCTGGGTATTTTTAATCTGACTCAAGTGTTGAGTATTTTGGGGTTTATTTTGTAATTGTCGATTCGATCGGAGAATTTAATTTTGTTCTGTTATTCCGGATAATTTAGAAAGTACTAAAATATTCGAACGGATATCATTAACTCAATTTTTCCCGGCATGAAAAACATTCAAGTGTTGAATTTTTATCGGGTTTTAAATCTTTCGGAAAAACGTGCATGTGATGTGAGGGACCCTCTAGAAGACAACAAACCTTAACTCGATTATGTGACCGTCTTGAACTGCCCTTTGAACCTTAGGGTTTGGGGAAGTACAGCGTGCCATATGTGAGGCGTTAGCTTGACCCTTCTACGGTTGGACCGTTGCTACTGTGACGTATTCTGGAATTTTTGAACTCCGCTCAAGTGTAGAGCTATTTAGGAAATCTTGGGTATTTGAATATTCGATCGGAAAGTTTAATACTGTCTATTTATCTGGAATGTGATACAATATGTGGAATTCACACAGTTTGGCATGAAATGCGAAATATGTGATATTTCGGATTTACGATGTCTAAAGAGATTGTGGATTCCAAATGTTGTAGTTTTACACTTTCTTTTCTGTGACCGTAAGTGTAATATGTGTTATCGCCGGTTTCGTTGCTATAAGTCAACGATAATTGGGATGCGCATATTTACTTACGTTGATGACATATGTTGTGATGTGTTGCTGGATATGTTATATTGGATCGCCGCGTTCTGAATAGCCGGGTTTTTTTTATGTGAGATGAGAGTTTTTATTTTCATTCATGTAAAATAAAATGTATGTAATATTCTTTTATTGGGGCACTTCCGGGATGAGGTTGATGTCACCTTTTGTATATTATTTACTTTTCCGCACTAGGATAGATCCAAGGAGGAGAGCACAAGTAACCGGGTTCTGGAGTCCAGTGGGAGACCAACTCGAGGAGTCGAGTCCGGGTCTCCTAACTCTAGAATTGGTAGGGTTGCTTGCCGCTCTCGTAGGGGTCAGGGGTGTGGATTTGGCTATTCATCGCGACCGTGGAATCCGTGTTTTATAGAGGCTCAAAATAAAACATGGACATCCTAGTATATCCAATGTTTCATATGTTTCTTCTGCTGCGATATCTGTGATGTGATCATTTGATGTGCTGTGATAAATACTGCATATTGTATATGTGATATATTATATAGGCGTTACTTATGTTTTACACCCGCACTAGCCCTGCCCCGCTCTGCCGTTAGTTACCTAACCTAACGGTGCACGAGGGGACATCGAGGCGAATGTGGATGGCATAAGTGTACGTCGTATTTATCTGTGATATTTAGGTGACTTAAATGATGGGACTTCATTAATGTGATTAATGAAAGAAAAGAAACTTAAAAGATGTTGCAGAATCAAATTTTCAAATAAAAAGGGTAGCTATAGTTTTGCTTTGCATAGCGGTATATATGATATACCCTGCACCTTATTCGATGAGGAAAGAGCCGAGATCCTTTCACCGGGAGTGACCACTTTAGTAAAACTGGCAGATGCTACAACATTCGGTTTGCTTTTAATTGCTTTTAGAGTTTTGCTTTGCATAGTGATGTATATGATATATCCTGCACCTTATTCCATAAGGAAAGAGCCGAGATCCCTTCACCGGGAGTGACCTCTTTAGCAAAACTAATGAAAGCCTCAAAATCACTCCATTTCAAAATTCACTCGATTCTACAACGATATCAAGTTCATTACGCTCATGGTTTTCTCAAAAACCTGCGTAACCCTCCGACATTTCAGATAGATATTACTTAGTATTCGTGCTACGGTAGTTTGGCATTCGTCAAGGCGTAGTGTACGGTAGCTATTTACTATTTATCTGTAGCATATAATGCGATTGGATTAGGGTATTCGTACGGCGTTGTTTGGCATTCGTTAAGGGTCGTGCGGGTGGGTTTAATTCAATCAAGAAATGTACGGGTTGAACTTGATTAGCGCACTATGGGTTGTTTGGCATTCGTCAAGGTCATAGCGCGTTAGGGGCAAAAACATTATCGGGAATTTCAAGAGTTGAAATTTGCAATGAGATTGCATACCTTCTATGAGATAGTTGGATCCCGATACCCACTGCGAGTAATTGTTACTCCCGGGAGAGTTTTACACAGGACAATTAGCCGATCAAGTAGGTGTCTAGAAAGGTGTCAACGGGGTTACGCCTCTGGGAAAACGAGATTTACTTTAATTAGGTCCGTGCGAAAGTACGGGGAACCTCTCTCAAAGTACCGACACTGGCCTGGCTGAAAGATTGGCGAAATTGTAGGGTGTAATTAATCCCGGTTAGTCTTTCCTTTTAGGGTTTGAAGGAAGATTTGATAAAAACAGTGGGAGACATCCTGATTAGATAAAATAATAACCAATCTGATCTTGCAAGAGCATACGCTAAAGTGTTTTCTTCTCTCTCTCTCCAGGTAGCGACCATATCATGCCTTAATCAAGATAATAATATAGATGTATTGACCAAACCCGCATGTTATACTGTGCAGGGTAACGTTGGACCCGTTCTATCTTATAAGTGTTATAAGACTGAACAGGAAACAGGAGAATATCTGGATTCTCACGCCGCCCAAACGGAGAACATGCATGTTGATGCACCTTCGTCGGGTGTGTTAGTCATTGAGAACTGTTTCTCAGTTCATCCTACGTCCTGGGTATTAGATACCGGATCAGGATCCCACATATGTAAACTATTACATGGGCTACGGAAAGGTAGAGAACTGGGAAAGGGTGATCATTCCGTTCAAGTAGGGAATGGTGCAAGTGTTGCAGCCAAAGCAGTTGGCAAATATCACCTTGTATTACCAAGTCGTAATACACTGATTCTGAATGAGTGCTATTATATACCGAACATAATGTGCAACATTATATCAGTTTCTTTACTAAGTAAAGAAGGATATAATTTTGTAGTACAGGATAATGTTATGAACATTTTTCTAGATCAAAAGTTGATTGCTTCAGGCTCGTTACATAATGGCATATTCATTCTCAATCAAAATACAGTCCTCAATATACAAAACACACACAAGAGGAAGAGTTCAGAAATGAACGAATCCTTCTTGTGGTATTGTAGACTTGGTCATATCAATGCGACACGACTAGCTAAGTTACATAAAGATGGATATTTGAATCCGTTCGAATTATCATCTTATGATACTTGCCATTCATGTCTCAAAGGAAAAATGACCAAAGCTCCGTTTAGTGGACACGGAGAAAGAGTTACGGAACTCTTAGGGCTAATACATAGTGATGTATGCGGTCCCATGTCTACACACGCCAGGAACGGTTCTTCCTAGTTCATTACATTCACTGACAATCTCTCTAGATACGGACATGTATTCCTGATAAAACACAAGTCTGAAGCTTTTGAGAAATTCAGAGAATATAAACACGAAGTAGAGAACCAAACGGGCAAAAGTATTAAGATCCTTCGATCTGATCGAGTAGGAGAATACTTGAGCAATGATTTTCTGGATTATTTAAAAGAGAATGGGATTCTTTCTCATCTCACTCCTCCTTATACACCACAGCACAACGGTGTTTCGGAACGGAGGAATCGCACACTATTAGATATGGTGCGCTCTATGATGAGCACTGCTGAGTTGCCTATTTCCTTCTGGGGGTATGCGCTTGAGACAGCCATGCACCTATTGAATATGGTTCCCACCAAATCAGTGCCTACTACTCTATATGAGATATGGAAAGGGAAGAGACTATCGCTTAAGTATGTTAAGATATGGGGTTGTCCGGCCTATGTCAAAAGACAAAATCCGGACAAACTCGAGGCAAGATCTGTCTTATGTAAGTTTGTAGGATATCCCAAAAATTCACAAGGGTATATCTTCTACCACCCCGAGGAACAAAAGGTGTTTGTTTCTCGACATGCCACTTTCTTAGAAAAAGGTTTTCTTATGAAACAGATCAGTGGCATTGAGGTAGAACTGGAAGAGGTTCCAGCGACACAAACTATAACAGAAGAATTGGTAGAACCAGAGGATTCAGTAGTACCCGACGAACCCCAGCCGCTCCGCCGATCTAGCAGGGTTTCTAATCCACCTGAGAGATACTACGGTTTTCTCATTGATGGTGGGAGCGAGGATTGCATCTTGGTAGATGATGACCCAACTAGCTTCGAGCAGGCCATCACGAGTGGGGACTCAGTGAAATGGCTGGATGCAATGCGGTCCGAGATGGAATCCATGTACACCAACAAAGTATGGACTTTGGAAGTTGCTCCTGAAGGGGTAAAACCCATTGGGAGCAAGTGGATCTTCAAGAAAAAACTTGGTGTAGATGGGAAAGTGGAGACTTTCAAAGCTAGACTTGTTGCAAAGGGTTTTCGTCAAAGACCAGGTGTGGACTATGATGAAACTTTTTCTCCAGTGGCTATGCTTAAATCCATCCGGATCATGCTTGCCATCGCTGCATATCATGACTACGAAATCTGGCAAATGGATGTTAAGACCGCCTTTCTAAACGGTGATTTAGAAGAGTGCGTGTACATGACTCAGCCAGAGGGTTTCGTAGATAGTGGGAGCTGCGGGAAGGTGTGCAAGCTGCTTAAATCCATTTATGGATTAAAGCAAGCATCGCGGAGTTGGAACATCTGCTTTGACATCGTTATCAAAGAGTTTGATTTCGTCAAAAACGTAGATGAACCTTGTATCTACAAGAAGGTGGCAGAGAGTAAGGTTGTCTTCCTCGTATTGTACATGGACGACATACTCTTGATAGGAAATGACATTCCTATGCTGCAATCGGTCAAGCTCTTCTTATCATAAAGATTCTCAATGAAAGATCTAGGTGATGCCTCCTGCATATTGGGAATTAGGATCTATAAAGATAGATCTAAAAGGATATTGGGATTGTCCCAGTCCAGGTACATTGACACCATACTAAAAAGGTTTAGTATGGAAGAGTCCAAATGTGGGTTTTTACCCATGATCTCAGGGCTCACTCTCTCCAAAGAGATGTCTCCCAATACTGATTTGGAGAGAGCTCGCATGCAAGGGATACCCTATGCTTCGGCTGTAGGCTCTATCATGTACGCGATGCTATGTACTAGACCCGATATAGCATACTCACTAAGTGTAGTGAGTAGGTATCAAGCTGATCCTGGAGAGAGTAACTGGACAGCTGTGAAGAGCATTCTCAAGTACTTGCGAAGGACTAAAGAGATGCTCTTGGTGTATGGTAACGGAGAACTCCAAGTGGAGTCCTTAACCGATTCGTGCTTCCAGAGTGATAAGGACGACTCTAAGTCGCAGTCGAGATTTGTCTTTACCCTTTAAGGAGGGGCGGTTAGCTGGAAGAGTTCCAAGAAGGAAACCGTGGCAGACTCGACGATGGAGGCTGAATACATCGCTGCCAACGATGCTGCCAAAGAGGCTGTCTGGATCAAGAAGTTCATTACTGAACTTGGAGTGGTTCCATCCATTGAGCATCCAATACCTTTGTATTGCGATAACAATAGAGCGGTGGCTTTGGCCAAGGAACCCAGGTCCCATCAGCGATCCAGGCATATTCTGAGGCGGTATCACCTGATCCGGGAGATTGTTGATCGCCGGGAGATCGAGGTCAGGAGGGTTGACACGAAGAACAACACCGCGGATCCACTCACGAAGGACATTCCCCAGATACAGTTTGAGAGACTCTTCGGGATGCTCGGTATGCGATACTATAGCAGCTGGCCCTAGTGCAAGTGAGAGATTGTTAGTTGTATGTATGCCCTAGAGGCCAGTATTATACAGATGATGTATATTATATTGGATGCTTGGACATATATAGAGAGGACTTTCTTGCTCGATATGATAGTATGCTATCTGGTTGCACTTTACTTTAACATGTATACTTGTCTCTTTATACTGTCTTATAGTTAGTTGGTAAAGCCCTTAGGATGTGTACTTGACTACCTGGACTATGATGCGGATCATACTAGTGGGGACATGGTAGTCCATAAGTACATCCTTCAAGGTCCCTAGTCGTGGATGTATCGAGATGGGGCATCGATATACCAGTGTAGACTAGCGTATACGCTTCTCGACCCATGAGATGGGCGATGGATGATCCCATATCCATTTGTGTTTGACATCAGAGATGGTATACGGGTGCTCAGTGGAGACTGGGTATACTGGACGGACTCGCCGAGAACTCCCAGATGGTATTATACCTCACGTCAGATGGCGGTTCACTGGTGACACTTGTGCAGGTTAGTCTGTAGACCCGAGATCGTCATAGAGTCTTGTGTGATTCCCACTGTGCTTTGATTTCCACCTTACCACGTCCATGAGGGCGTGCAAAGCGGTGGTTTTTGGGTACAGTCCCGATTCACATGGAGGCAATGAGCGATAGGAGAGGTTTCGTCTCTCCCGGTATTGGGGGTTGATGTTGCGCTGTGCTCGATTGGCCGTAACAGGGAAGTCCCTGGCCACGGCTGATTAGAGATTTACTGGTAAGTGTTACCAGTAGTTTCTCGACCCGTTACGAGCCTCACATCGGCACGACTTATAGGTTATTGGGGTCTGACGTTTACTACCCCTAGACTTGATATGCGACATATCAGACGAGGAGACCGGACTGTACGGGAAGTGTTACCGGCAGGCTTTTACAGGAGTTGGAGCGGGCTTGCTTGCTGATCTTCTGATCGCTCAATACCCGGGTAGCCGTTACGTCCATCTAGTACCGCCGACGGCTTATGGATGCTTGATGTGATCATCACCTGCTGCCGGAGTATTGACGAGTCTTTAGAGTCCTACATAAAGGTTTTACTGGCTCAGGCAAAACAAAATAGGAGCGCATATGTGATATGTGCAGGACCGAGAATAATGCGTGTATGTGATACCGTATTCTATTCTCATGACTTTTTGTATTGATCGGTTGTATATGATATAGCCGGGTTATCGAATTAAGTGTTGATTCGATAAGTCGATACATTGGATGTTAGTCGGTTATATGTGATATGACCGGATTATTAAGTCAAGTGTTGATTTAATAATTTATTGTATAATTGTATATTTGATATACTAGTTTACATTTACTAATACTTGTTCACTTTAGGTTTTTTCTCACTTGAACACAACTTTAATATATATGTGATATATATTAAAATGTGTTTTCTTTTTAGTATCATGGTTGATGATACATCATACATGGGTGTGCAAGACATACACCATACTATTTTAGATGGTGGTTAATATTTATTTAAAGTAATTACAAATTAGTGAAGCTTATGTCATAAGCATGAAGCTTGTAGAAGCTTTTGGATGCTTTGACAAAGTCCACTTAATTTGTTTTACTTTAGATTTTTATTAACCTAACCATCTTGACTTAGCCATGGTTATGTCCCATCATGAGTTAGTATATGATACTCACTCACCATGGTTAGCTTTGACACTTGATCATTATCCTCATTTTTCTTTTCTTTTGTTCATCATCTTCTTCTTCATTGAGCAAAAGAAAAGGCTAGCTAGGGTTTGATCCAAAGTGAGAAAGCTTGTGAGAAAACATATTCTAAAGAGAACCCACTTCCTATTTCTCCATCCTCTACTAGATTAGCACTTTAGTATAGGGTGTTTACTTCACTAATTCTCTAGTTAGTGAAGTAGGAGCTTGAGTCGGAATTCCCTCGACGTAGATCGTCTTCGGCCTCGGAGACTTCAAGCAAGGTCGCACCTTTCGCCTCGTGAAGCCATGCAAGGGTCCGGGAGAACCACGATCGCAGCAAAGGGACTTCATCAAGGAGCTAAAGAAGTGAAGGACCGATCTACAAAGGTTGTATTTCGAATTCCCTTTAGATTAAAGTTGTTTAGTTGCTTTTAGTTTCGCCTAAACTCTAGTATACGATCCTGCTTAGTGTTATTCGGCACATAAAAATTTAATTTTGGCACGGTCGATGCCTTGTAGAGCCTTGTTAGTATGCCTAGTAACCCTACAGTGGTATCAGAGCCTAGCTAGAGCATTAGGCGATGTGTTAACAAAGTTAAAACTCTGAACGAACCCGAATACGCGAACTTAAACCCCTCTCTGGACAATTTCTACAAATGTGGATTTTTCTGTACTAAAAATGCCTAAAAAATTCAGCAGGGAAATATAAGACTTTTTGTGAAAAACGAGGGAATACACTGTTCATACCGCCGCGGAACCGCGGCCGTACCGCGCTTGAGCTGCGGATCCGCGGCAGAAAAGATGACGTATGCCCTAGTTTTTACACTATAATTTCTTTCTCTGTGATTGCTATTTTCTGGGTATTTTTAATCTGACTCAAGTGTTGAGTATTTTGGGGTTTATTTTGTAATCGTCGATTCGATCGGAGAATTTAATTTTGTTCTGTTATTCCGGATAATTTAGAAAGTACTAAAATGTTCGAATGGATATCATTAACTCAATTTTTCCCGGCACGAAAAACATTCAAGTGTTGAATTTTTATCGGAATTTAAATCTTTCGGAAAAACGTGCATGTGATGTGACGGACCCTCTAGAAGACAACAAACCTTAACTCGATTATGTGACCGTCTTGAACTACCCTTTGAACCTTAGGGTTTGGGGCAGTACGGCATGCCACATGTGAGGCGTTGGCTTGACCCTTCTACGGTTGGACCGTTGCTACTGTGACGTATTCTGGAATTTTTGAACTCCACTCAAGTGTTGAGCTATTTAGGAAATCTTGGGTATTTGAATATTCGATCAGAAAGTTTAATACTGTCTATTTATCTGGAATGTGATATAATATGTGGAATTCACATAGTTTGGCATGAAATGCGAAATATGTGATATTTCGGATTTACTATGTCTAAAGAGATTGTGGATTCCAAATGTTGTAGTTTTACACCCACGATGCGCCCTCCGTTTTGAAGAGTCTGGACGAGCTTTCCGAAATTTGGGCTCGATTCCACATCCCCTCTAACTATTCACTTCGCTTAGCTAGAGAGGGTGAGCGGGCGGGTCAGGTGTGGGGCAAGGAGATTTCCCTATATCTGGAAGCGTTACGGGAAGGAATGTGTCTTCCCTTCCCCACTGAGGTTTATGGGATGCTTTGTTGTTTCCACCTTTCCCCGGGCCAGCTAGCGCCGAACTCGTGGAGAATCCTCATCGGGTTTCTGGTCCGTTAAACTTTGAAAATATCTCCTTCAGTTTGACTCTCCTTGTCTCTTTCCTTTGTTATAAGAATCACCCCGGCACCAGTAAGGATGAGCCGAGCTGGGTGTATTTTTCGTATAAGAAACGTAAGGACGGGACGGCCGGGTCAGGGGTAGTATTCGTCCCTTATTCCATCCATGAGTGGAAGGAGAAGTTTGTATTTGTCGGGCCGCCTGAGGGCGAGGATTGGCATATGCCTACAAAGTGGCACAGTGCCGACTGCCCGAGGGCAAAGCAGCCGACTTCCCCCGAAGCGAGGGCGGTGTCCCAGTGGGAGCCGATCAAATGGGCAGATGTCCTGCTATCCAAGCAGGTATTGAACTGGGCTGGGCTTAGTCCTGCGCGTTTCTTGGGTAAGTTAGATCTTTCGACGATCTGTTAGACATTACCAAATTTCCTTTGATGTTTTAGTGTCGCTAACCCCCCTTTGTTTGTATGTCCCATTTTTTTTGCAGAGCCCATGGACCGAGCAAAAATCCTAGCTGCCCTGGCCGCCAAGACTCAGGGAAAGAAGGCCGGGGGCGCAAGCTCGTCCCGACACGGTCCATGCTGGGCCCCGAGGCCAACTCCACCGCCCAAGCCTTCCGCCGCTCCCCGAGTTTCAGATTTACGCTGCGGGGGGATCCATAAGCACTGGCGGGACCCGTCGCCCCGAGCACGAGAGGAGGAGGAGGAGGCTGGGCCCGTCGAAGTCCCTATTAAAAGGCTGAAGCGGATGGTCTCCCGGCCACCTTCTTCTGGGACCGCAGTGCAGAAGGGCGAGTTCTGTATTGAGGTGCCCTCGAGGCTCTCCATCATCGACAACCTTCTTTCCGACATAGAGTAGGCGGCCGGGGTTAAATTACCCCGGGGGACCATGAAGGACCAGGTGGCCGCCTTAGCACAAGAGGCGGTTCAGGTCGGTTCCTGACTTTTCTCAAAAGATTTTTCAAGTCTTATTTCCTCGGTTTGAGCTTTCTAACCCGTTTGCTGCTTTCCACAGGTCCTCCACCACTGCACACTCCTCGTCGTCATGGAGCTCCGCGCTAAGTATCCCCTGGCCGAGGAGGTGTCGCAGGGGGAAGTCGCCGAGGCACCCGTTGGGGGCGAGGCTGCAGGTGAAAGCGCCGACCTCGAAGTCACCGTTTTGGTCCCCGAGGTTTGTATTGAGTAGGGAGAGATCCTCCCCGTGTGGGCGGACCGAGCTTTTCTTCCATGGGGAATTTTATTCTTTTTCAAAATTTTTGTAAGCCTCCGGACATTTTTCCTTTTCCACAATTTTGTAAGCCTCCGGGCATTTTTGTAAGGCTGAGGAGCCCAAAATACCTTGTATTTATTTTTGATTATAAATAAAGTGCACTTTTTTCCCTTGCCCGAATGCCTGCTCACTGCGCAAGTACTTTTAGCTCATATACTTTTATTCAAATCTTCATTCTGCAAGTATTTTAGCTCGTAGGACTTTTCATCTTGCAAGTACTTTTAGCCCGTAGGTCTTTTCATCTTGCAAGTACTTTCAGCCCGCAGGTCTTTTCATCTTTCAAGTATTAGGCCGGTGTCTACTCCTCCCGCACTTGCTGACCGTTCATCGAGTAGAGTCGAACGATAGCCAAGTGTAGGAAGGTCGGTATACTTCTTTTCCCCGGAATCGAGGTGGCGATCACGCGTCGAATCGAACCGATTGATGGGCCGAGCAAGAATTTTCTTGATGGCCTCATGAGGAAGGCTTTTAGATCCGCTTCATTGATGGGCAGAAGCTACCCACTACGGATGGACCGAGCGGGAAGCTACTTGGTCGCCTTTTTGTGAGGTCTTTAGATCCTTAGCGTTGTTGGGTAGGAATCTATCCGCTAGGGATGACCGGGAAGGAAGCTACTCGGCCGCCTCGGGATGAGGGCTTTGATCCTTAGTGTTGTTGGGTAGGAAACTACCAACTAGGGATGGACAGAGCAGGAAGCTACTCGGCCGCCTCTAGACGAGGTCTTTGATCCTTAGTGTTGTTTGGTAGGAAACTACCCACTAGGGATGGACCGAGCAGGAAGCTACTCGGTCGCCTCTTGGTGAGGACTTTAGATCCTTAGCGTCATTGGGTAGGAAGCTACTTGCTAGGGATGGATCGAGCAGGAAGCTACTTGGTCGCTTCTTGGTGAGGGCTTTAGATCCTTTGTGTCATTGGGTAGGAAGTTACCCGCTATGGATGGACCGAGCAGGAAGCTACTCGGCCGCCTCGGGATGAGGGCTTTGATCCACAGCATTGTTGGGCAGGAAGCTACCCGCTGCGGATGGACCGAGCAGGAAACTACTCGGTGGCCTCATGAGGAGGGCTTTGATCTAATGCGTTGATGGGCAGGAAGCTACCCACCACAAATGGACCGCGCGGGAGGCTACTCGATGGCCTCGTGAGGAGGGCTTTTGATCACAGCGTTGATGGGTAGGAAGCTACCCGCTGCGGATGGACCGAGCAGGAAGCTACTCGGTGGCCTCGTAAGGAGGTCATTGGATCCACAGCGTTGATGGGCAGGAAGCTACCCACGGCGGATGGACCAAGCAGGAAATTACTCGGTGACCTCGCGAGGAAGGCTTTTGATTCACAGCGTTGATGGGCAGGAAGCTACCCGCTGCGGATGGACCGAGTAGAAAGCTACTCGGTGGCCTTGCGAGGAGGGATTTTGTTCCACAGCGTTGATGGGTAGGAAGCTATCCACTGTGGATGGACCGAGTAGAAAACTACTCGGTGGCCTCTTGAGGAGGGCTTTTGATCCACAGCTTTGATGGGCAGGAAGCTACCTGCTGCGGATGGACTGAGAAGGAAGCTACTCGCTGGCCTCGTGAGGAGGGCTTCATTTTCTCCCTAGTATCTCCTTGGGGGGTCGTTCAATCTTCCTTGACCCATAAAGGGTGGGAATGGTGACCGTCGCGGATGACACGTGGCAGTGCCATATCGGGAAAGTGCGATATTCCATGATTTGCGTCGTTGCACGAGTAAATCTCGGCCGTTGGAAGATTTTTGTTGAGACTATAAATAGCGAGGGCATGCTGATTTCTTTCTATTCTTGCATTCCCTGAAGATGGACGGCCGCGTGTATACTATCAGGGGGATCGTTTCCCATGATGACGTATACTTTTACAACCTTGATCGTTCTGAAGAAACGTATGAGGCGGTGATAACCCGCTTGGAGGGCCAATGTGGGCGCTTACTCCCCCGGAGATCTCCTCTTCTTCAGGTGTTGATTTATGCGATATGGAGGACGTTGCCGGGTCTGCACAATACACTATCCCTGTGGTTGATGGAAGAGGTGTTCGAAAAAATGCACACGGTCCACGGTCTCGGTCTGATCTCAAAAAGTAGGCGAGAACGCTCGGTGGACCTACTTCTTGAGAGTTTCCAACAAAGGTTGGTCATAACTTCATGCTCGGTGGAAGAGGATCTCGGGGAATCCATGGCTTCGAGGGTCCGCGAGTACCGTCGTAGGGAGCGTGTCGAAGCTGCTCGGGATCGGCTGGAGGAGCTTTCCTCGGTGTACCACCGATAGTGTTTCCTTAACCCTCGCCCCCTTTTGTTGTAATGGTTGTAAGGCTGGGGAGCCCACAATACCTCCTAACAAATAAAGTTATCTTTCGCCGAAGTATGTTGTTTTATTTTATCTCTTCAGTACATTTTATACTTTATCTTAAAACGAAAAGACAAAGGGCTGGAGTCCTATAGTGGACCGAGCCCGGAAGACTAAGTTAAATGCAAAAAAGGAATTACATTATTTCAAAAAGAGGATACATATTTACTTATACAATTTGAGCTTTTTTGCGTTATAAGCTCGAGGGAAATTACGCCCTCCGGCGTCTTGCAGGAGGTATGCTCCACCGGAAAAAATCTCTGTAACGAGGAACGGTGGACTCTGGCCGTTATCATGAGAGGGTCATTGTAGGGGAGCGATATGCCGTAGAGGTCTTCATTTGTGAAAGTGATCGGCTCGTCCTTACTGTACCTCTTGTGTGACATACCGCTTATACCCTCGATTAGGAGGATGTGGCGGTTCCCCTCGCTTTCTTGAGCTGGATCCGAGGTAATGACCATGATCTGCTCGATCGTTAATTCCCCGGGAGGGGTTTGGTCATTTTTCTCCCGCTCCGCCTGCCGCTTGTCCTACAGGTACTTATCCAGGTGGCCAGAGCGGATCAACTCCTCGATGTAGTTACAGAGTTGTTTGCAGTTCTCAGTCGGGTGACCCTGCGGCCTATGGAAGGCTTAGTATAGGCCGCGGAGTTGCTTGCCTGCTCTTTGGGTGACTGGCGGGAGCTTGAAGAACCTCTCACCCTTAGCTTCCTCCAACAGCTCGGTCTGAGAGATGTTTAGGGGAGTGTACTCTTGAAACCTCGGGGAGTAAGGCTTCGGACGATCGACCTTCTTTTTCTCCTCCCTGTCCTTTTTCTTCCTGTCCGCCTGGTCGGCTCGGAGTAGGTTCGAGTTTACCACGGACTCGAGTTGAATTTCTCGCTCGGTCCAGGCTTTTACTTTGGCCATGGTCTTAGGTTGCGCTAATGCAAAAGAGCGGAGCCACTCTTTATGCCTAAGACTCGACCTCAGCACGGTGATGACAGTTTCGTCGTGGTGCTCGGGGACTTCAAGGAGGGCATTGTAGAAGCGGGTGACATATCCTTTGAAGGATTCTTTATCTCTGCTCTTGATGGTGAACAGGTAGTCGACCGTCCTTTTTTGTCGTCGATTCCCGACGAAGTGCCCGATGAATTGGGTGGCCAGCTCATCGAAGGTCGAGATGGAGCGTGGCGTAAGTCCTAAGAATCAATCCCGACCAGCCCGAATGAGGGTGGTGCGGAAAGATTGGTATTAAGCCACTTCCGAGTTATCTTGGAAGCTCGTACCCGCCGTAAATGCGTCTATATGGTCCTTCGGGTCGTATTTCCCGTCGAAGAGGGCTACTTTTGGCGGCATGTTCCTGATTAAGATGTGCTCAACCAGCAGCTCTTCTGTGAAGGGATTTGTTAATGAGTCAGCGGAGTGCCTGGCCCCTTCGCCAGACGCACGGCCATCCCGTCGTATGCCTTCGATTTTCTTTTCGAGGGCTTCAAGCCGGTGGTGGTACCCCGAGGATTCCATGCAGTCGGAGTGGTGGCTACCCCCGCTCCGGGTCTGCGCGACGGTGCGGTTTCGATTCCGCTCTATCAAATTTCTCAAATCCTCGGGTGAGGTTCTTCTCAAATAGTCCCGACGTTCGCCGTACGCGCGGCCCCGGTGAGTGTGGGGGCGTCGATCATGCCTGAAATCAGGCGAGCTGACCGACACCTGCTCAGGGGGCGAGAACGCATGGCGGGCATTGGAGCCACAACCTAGTCTTCCCTGGGATCGGGGTGTGGAGATGTCCGGCACCCAGCGGGTCATGGAATCAATCGCCGCATGCGGGTCACGGTGGCCGGAGTCGGCTCGCCGGCGCTCGGTGACACTGAGATGAGTGTGGGTGAGATTGAAGGCCTGAGCATGGCCATCTGTCCTTTTTCCGGAGTCGTCATCCCGGGGAGGGGGAGCTGCAGTTTGGTGGGTAGGGCCCGCCGCTTGAACGCGGACAAGGGCATCTACCAGTGATGTGAGCCTGTCTATCCGAGCGGATAAGGAGTTGATGACGTTAGGAGAGGGAGAAGAGCCGCTCCAGCCTCCGTTGTGGCGGCTCGTATTTGGACCGTCGCGATTGTCGCTCGCCATTGAATCGAGGGCAAAATATCAACTTTGATGAGTGTAGAAACTTTAGAGATTTCCCACAGAAGGCGCCCACTGATGGAGCTTGAGATCTCCCTCAGATGTTGTCCTTCGTCGATCTGGTAGACTTGGACTGTTGAGATTTGATGTGGCTATTGCTGAGCGTGTGGATCTCAGTGGGTTGATGTTGGAGTTGAAGCCGAGCTACCTGCAAGTAAAGTCCCAGGGTGGGCGACCACCGTAGAGCCCTCCGACGATCAAGTTAGTGCCGAGGAATATCAGCAGAGTAGCGGTGTATTGGAATGAGTTCGAGTTACCTGAGTCGTCTGAGAGAGGGGTTTATATAGGGGTCACGTGGAGCGAGTAGGGGTAAGATCATCGCCGTCGTTACGTCCTTGCGTTATCCCCGCCATGAATGGAGGGTGTTCTCTGCCGAAAGACGCGACCGGGACGTTGGGACGTCCGGCCTGAATTTTGGGGGCAGATGCTATTTGGTGCTATCTGTCCACCTCTCCGAAGATGCCAAGTTGATTTATGACACCATGTATCGAAGGTTTAAACGGATGTGGCCGATGTAGCAGGCTTCGTTAGATTCCCCCTCGTTGAGGGGTTTTTGATTGTGGGGACGCTCTTCCCTGCAGGCGCAAGGCCCTGCAGTTAATTACGCTACCGCATCGCGGTAACCACTTTCTTCTTCTCCAGATGGTCACTTCGTGTCGTGTGTGTTGGTTTTGTTTTTGGTTGCCCGTGGATTGTATACGGAGACTAATTTATGTCGTCGCCCATAAGGCGTGGATTAGTCCAAATTCGTATTTTCTTAGTTTGGGTTTGGGTTGGGTTTAAGGATCGTTAATCTCATTTGAGACTAAAATCAACTTAAACGTTTGTTAAGGATACGTTAGTCTAATTTTAGACTAAGATCTATTTAACAGGATCATTTAGATCCAACAAAAGAGTATTTGGACTCTATTGTTTTAGTTTAGGGACATTGCGGTCCATAAGTTTATGGACATCATAGTCCATGGAGTTTAAGGACATCATAGTCCATACAGTTTTTGGTTGTCGGGACCTATCACCTCTCTGAAGACGTTGAAGAATTATAACGACACATATCAGAGGTGTGACGAGATGTACCCTTGAACCAATATCAGTTGAGAGATCTGTAGTTGGATTGATTTAAGGATCGTTGATCTCATTTGAGATTAAGATCAATTTAAATGGTTGTTAAGGATACATTAGTCTAATTTTAGACTAAGATCTACTCAACAGGGTTTTTAGGATCATTTATATCCAGCGAAAGAGCATTTGGGCTCTATTGTCTTAGTTTAGGGACGTTGCGGTCCATTGGGTTTAAGGACATCATAGTCCATGAGTTTAAGGACCTCATAGTCTAGTTTAAAGACCTCATAGTCTGTAAAGTTTAAGGACATCATAGTCCATGAGTTTAAGGACCTCATAGTCCATAAGTTTAAGGACATCATCGTCCATAGAGTTTAAAGACATCATAGTCTGTGGGGTTTTTAGTTTAAGGACCTCATAGTCCATGAAGGTTAGTTTAAGGACGTTACGATCCAAGGTTTAGATGCAAATATGGGTTTGGAAATGCACCAGATAGTTATTGGTTATTGGGACCCACCACTTCTCTGAAGACGTTGAAGAATTACAACATGTATCAGATGTGTGAAAAGATGTACCCTTGAACCAAATGCCAGATTGAGGAGCAATGGGATGAACATTATTATAAATGCCATCTGAGAAGATTTGAAGCGCTCACATGGGGTCACGTGAGGCATTTGAAGTAGTATTAAACACTGAAAATTTGAAGCACTCACGTGGGGTCACGTGAGGCATTTGAAGTAGTGTTAAGCACTGAAGATTTGGGGCGCTCACGTGGGGTCACGTGAGGCGCTTGAAGTAGTGTTAAACACTGAAGATTTGAAGTGCTCACGTGGGGTCACGTGAGGCGCTTGAAGTAGTGTTAAACACTGAAGATTTGAAGCGCTCACGTGGGGTCATGTGAAGCGCTAGAAGTAGTGTTAAACACTGAAGATCTGAGGCGCTCACGTGGGGTCACGTGAGGCGCTTGAAATGGTGTTAAACACTGAAGATTTGAAGCGCTCACGTGGGGTCACATGAGGCGCTTGAAGTAGTGTTAAACAATGAAGATTTGAAGCGCTCACGTGGGGTCACGTGATGCGCTAGAGGTAGTGTTAAACACTGAAGATCTGAGGCGCTCACGTGGGGTCATGTGAGGCGCCTGAGATATGGCACAACTTCTTTGAATTTATTCCCTTTTTTCTTTTCTGAGTGCACTATTGGGTCACGTGGAATCACATGAGGCGTCCCCAAAGTCTGAAAGTTGCCTCTATTTTATTCTCTTTTGAAAAGTGCTAATCACTATTAGGGGGTCACGTGATGTCACGTGAGGCGCCCTAAAATAGAAATTGCCTTGGGTTTACTCCCTTTTTATTTTGAGAAGCTTGTTCAAGGGTCACGTGGGAGCACGTGAGACGCCAGAAAGTGAAATGCCTCGGCTTTACTCCCTTTTTATTTTGGGAAGCTTATTCAAGGGTCACGTGGGAGCATGTGAGACGCCAGAAAGTGAAATGCCTCGGCTTTACTCCCTTTTTATTTTGGGAAGCTTATTCAAGGGTCGCGTGGGAGCACATGACCTAAACTTATTCATTCTATTTTGATCATTGAGGGGGCTCACGCGGACACACGTGATCATGTTGGGTACTGATCTTTTTTACGTGCATGGAGAGTTAAATCCCTTATTTGAGAATTAAATTCTTTTATAGGGTTAAACCCCAGTTTTATTTAGAGGAATTAAATTCCTCTGCATTTGAAAGAATTAAATTCTTTAAACCCAATTCTCCCTCTAAGTTTTGGATCTGCAAGGCAGAATCTTCCCGATGAGAATTAAATTCTCAACTTACGGGGAGATCTGCTTCTGCAGATCTTCAACCAGAGGAAAAACTGAGTTCTTATTTAGAAGAGTTAAACTCTTGGTTTGAGAATTAAATTCTCATTTGTTTTGTGGGAGCTTATAGAATGATCTCCTTCCTTATCTTATCTAGAGTTTCTTTCTTCTCTATTTCTTTCTATTCTCTTCTTTTTTCTCTTTTCTTCTTGGCTCTTATTTATAGGAGAAAGAAAAGAATCAGTTTGTTCAGCCAATCTCTTATTGAGAGATTTTGATTGATTTTACAACCAACATGATCTTTTAGATCACTCGGTGAATTTTATTCACCGTTGGATTTTTAATCCGAAGGCTTCTATTTCATATCGGATATTTCATTTGTTGTTCCTGACAAATTTTTAGGAAAATATTTCCTTATACAAAATCTTTCTATAAATTGGTAATTTTTTAATCACCATTGGATTTTTAATCCAACGGTGCTCCACTTTACAGAATGCAATCTTTTTTTGTTTGGAAAGATCTAGGAAAATATTTTTCCAATTAGGGTTTTTGATTCCTTTTAATTAGAATTTAATTCTATTGGTTTAGAGGGTTCGGGAACCCATCACGTGTTGGCACGTGATCCCACTGATTAAGCATCTAATTAGAACTTAATTCCATTAGTTCAGAGGGCTTAGGAACCCATCACGTGTTGGCACGTGACCCCCCTGATTAAGCATCTCCAATTGTTTATTTCAGCGCCTATAGACTTTGCCCATAAAAGATCACGTGTCCTCACGTGAGGCCCGATTTTTAGTTTAGTTTTTCCAAGCACAGCGTCTATCACATATGGGCACATGATGCTCTACTTGGGGGTTTTCTCCGTTGCTCCATATATTTATTTATTTTCCGTAAGGGAACAAATGCCCCCACTACTTTGCCCACGTAAGCATGTATGTGGGTGAAGTAGTGCAAAGTAATGTGTGACCGTAGAATTGATGACTTGGGATACAAGATTAGGGTCCTTGTAACCTAAGACTTTTTCCATCTTCATGAGCCGTAAGGGTCTGAAGAAGGTTTTTCTCCCTACAAGTCGAGAGGATCTCGTTGGTGCAAATTCTCCCTAGAAATCATGAGGATTTCTAAGTGTTCATCGCTTCCGTAAGTCGTAAGGATCTCACTCGGGTATTTTTCCTTATAAATCGTGAGGCCCCGTAAGTAGTTTCTTTATTTCAGTGGCATGTAATTTTAGCAAATGTGGCCCGTAGATAGTCCATCTTGACCTCCTTGTAGGGAAGCAATGGCTTAGGAGACAGGGTTAGGATCTGCCACATAAAACTTTTCATCTTTATGAGCCATGAGGGTCTCATAAAGACTTTTCTCCCTACAGGTCGAGAGGATCCCGCATGTGTATTTTCTCCTTAGGGGTCGTGAGAACTCCTAAGTGCGTTTTCTCTTGAGAGTCGTAGGGATCTCACAAAAAAAAAATTCTCCCTAACAAGTCGAGAGGACTCATAAGTGATTGTTTCCCTGCTTGTCGATATTCGACTTCGGAGAGTGTGGCCCGTAGATCGTCTATTTTGACCTCCCTGCAGGGCAATGATGGCTTATGAGACGGGGTTAGGATCTGCCACCTAAGACTTTTCAACTTTATGAGCCATGAGGGTCTCATGAAGACTTTTCTCCCTACAGGTCGAGAGGATCCCGTAGGTGTATTTTCATCTTAGGAATCGTGAGGACTCCTAAGTGCGTTTTCTCTTGAGAGTCGTAAGGATCTCACAAGAGAATTTTTTTTCCTCATGTGCGGGGACACTAATTTCCCTGATTGTCAGCAAAAATCGAGAGGTTCTCGTCAAGGACGTTGATTTTCCTGAATCGAGAAGTTTAGCCAAGGACATTGATTTCCCTGAATCGAGATATGTTGCCAAGGACATTGATTTCCCTGGGGTTGATACGAATCGAGAGATTCCTGCAAAGACACTGATTTCCCTGCGGGTCGACGCGAATCGAGGTTCTTGTCAAGGACACCGATTTCCCTAAATCGAGATATGTTGCCAAGGAAACTGATTTCCCTAGGGTTGATACGAATCGAGAGATTCCTGCAAAGATACTGATTTCCCTGCGGGTCGACGTGAATCGAGGTTCTCGTCAAGGACACTGATTTCCCTGAATTGAGAAGTTTAGCCAAAGACACTGATTTCCCTGGGGTTGATATGAATCGAGAGATTTCTGCAAAGACACTGATTTCCCTGCGGGTCGACGCGAATCGAGGTTCTCGTCAAGGACACTGATTTCCCTGAATCGAGAAGTTTAGCCAAGGACACTGATTTCCTTGAATCGAGATATGTTGCCAAGGACACTGATTAACCTGGGGTTGATACGAATCGAGAGATTCCTGCAAAGACACTGATTTCCCTGCGGGTCGACGCGAATCGAGGTTCTCGTCAAGGACACTGATTTCCCTGAATCGAGAAGTTTAGCTAAGGACACCGATTTCCCTGGGGTTGATACGAATCGAGAGATTCCTGCAAAGACACTGATTTCCCTGCGGGTCGACGCGAATTGAGGTTCTCGTCAAGGACACTGATTTCCCTGAATCGAGAAGTTTAGCCAAGGACATTGATTTCCCTGAATCGAGATATGTTGCCAAGGACACTGATTACCCTGGGGTTGATACGAATCGAGAGATTCCTACAAAGACACTGATTTCCCTGCGGGTCGATGCGAATTGAGGTTCTCGTCAAGGACACTGATTTCCCTGAATCGAGAAGTTTAGCCAAGGACATTGATTTCCCTGGGGTTGATACGAATCGAGAGATTCCAGCAAAGACACCGATTTCCCTGCGAGTCGACGTGAATCGAGGTTCTCGTCAAGGACACTGATTTCCCTGAATCGAGAAGTTTGGCCAAGGACACTGATTTCCCTAGGGTTGATACAAATCGAGGGATTCCTACAAAGACACTGATTTCCTTGCGGGTCAACGCGAATCGAGATGCTCTCGCCAAGAACGCTGATTTCCCTGAATCGAGGTATTTGCCAAGGACACTGATTTTCTCGGGGTTGAGACGAATCGATGTATTCCTGCAAAGACACCGATTTCCTTGCGGGTCGACGCGAATCGAGATGCTCTCGTCAAGGACGCTGATTTCCCTGAATCGAGGTATTTGCCAAGGATACTGATTTCCTCGGAGTTGAGACGAATCGAGGTATTCCTGCAACGACATTGATTTCCCTGCGGGTCGACAAGAATCGAGGTTCTCGTCAAGGACACTGATTTCCCTGAATCGAGAAGTGTGGTCAAGGACACTGATTTCCCTGAGGTTGATACGAATTGAGGGATTCCTGAAAAGACATTGATTTCCTTGCGGGTCGACGCGAATTGAGATACTCTCGTCAAGGACGCTGATTTCCCTGAATCGAGGTATTTGCCAAGGACACTGATTTCCTCGGAGTTGAGACGAATCGAGGTATTCCTGCAAAGACACTGATTTCCTTGCGGGTCGACGCGAATCGAGATGCTCTCGTCAAGGACGCTGATTTCCCTGAATCGAGGTATTTGCCAAGGACACTGATTTCCTCGGAGTTGGGACGAATCGAGGTATTCCTGCAAAGACACTGATTTTCTTGCGGGTCGACGCGAATCGAGATGCTCTTGCCAAGGACGCTGATTTCCCTGAATCGAGGTATTTGCCAAGGACACTGATTTCCTCGGAGTTGAGACGAATCGAGGTATTTCTGCAAAGACACTGATTTCCTTGCGGGTCGACGCGAATCGAGATGCTCTCGCCAAGGACGTTGATTTCCCTGAATCGAGGTTTTGCCAAGGACACTGATTTCCTTGGGGTTGGTTGACTTGTTTCCGAGACGGAGCGTTGATCCGACGGGGAGGTCGTGGGTTGACTCTAGGTTGTCTGTGGACCGTAGAGTCTTGGAACTAGGGACTTTGCCGTGGCTCCGCTTTGTTGACGTCACGTCCGAATCCTGCTGGAATGAGGAGGAACGCCGTTGTTGTTCTTTTGGGATGCAGATGTTGCCGTCGAGATCTGACTCTCCCTTTGATAAGGTCTGGTGGGGAAATGTGGTTCCCTTTTTTTTTATGCCCATGGATTGTATACAGGGGTTAGTGTGGACTTACCTGTAGGGCAAAAGTTTCATCATTATTATTTTTATTTCTTTCCGCGATGCTCTATCATTTCTGCTTTTATATCGCGAAGTTCGTGATTGCGCAATCATTTCGGCTATTTTTCGCGGTGCCCAATCATTTCGGCTATTTTTTCTTTTTTTACTCGCTGCTTTTTATTTTGAGTTGCCCAATCATTTCGGCTGTTTTTGTATGCATATATTTTACTCGCTGATTTTGTTGCAAGTTGCCCTATCATTTCGGCTATTTCATATGCATTTTTGGCTCGCTGATTTTTATCGCGAGTATGGGACTTGGGATCTGATACCGATTTAGGCATCAGTATCGCTACAACTGGGATATTGTCAGGAGCGAATCATCATATGCCTTTGTCGGTTCGAACAAAGGTGGCTTAGCAAACAGGGTTAAGATCCTGTCGACTAAGGTTTTTGACTTCATGAGCCGTAAGGGTCTCATAAAGGTATTTCTTCCTACGAGTCGTGAGGATCTCGTAGGTGCGTTTTCTCCTTAAGAATCATGAGGATTCTTAAGTGTATGGTCTCTTATAAGTCGTAAGGATCTCACAATAGTGCTTTCTCCTTATAAGTCGAGAGGACTTACAAGTGTCGTTCGCCATATGAAGATATCCCTCGTCAGTGGTCGGACTCTGTTGGGGAAGACGTTTGTTTGTGCCCGTGGAATGTATACAAGGGTCAATATTGAACCGCTTGTTGGGCAAATGGAGGTGTATGATGGCTTAAGAACAGGTTCAGATCTCTGTAGCTTAAGGCTTTTGAATCCTATGAGCCATGTGGGCTCATAAGAGAGTTCTCCTTACGAGTCGTGAGGATCTCGTAAGTGTAATTTCTCCTTAGGAATCGTGGGGATCCCTAAGTGTGTCGCTCCTTTGTGAGTCGTAAGGATCTCACACAGGTAGTTTTCTCCTTAGAAGGTCGAGATGACCTCGCAAGTGTCTTTTAACGAGATTGCGCACATTCGGGTTTTCGCAAACTCGCCGGTAGCCCTGCTGTTTTTACTCACGGAGCCCTTTCGGGTTTTCATCCGTGCACATTCTGCTTATGGACGTACCGTTTTTTTTAACTCGTCAGCCTTAGGATGCTGCGGTTTGTAGTAGTTTAACGACGTTTCGGTCAGTAGTTGGTTTTAGGACGTTTCGGTCCATTGTTAGTTTAAGGACATTTCGGTCCATTGTTGCCATTTTGGAGACAACGGGTTCGCTGGATACTACTTATAGAGTTTGGACCTGGGAAGATAGCGAGCGGACATATGTGTCGTCATCTATCATTGACCCGGGCCGTGACTCGTCAGGCGTAGTATTTTTTCAGGACCCGGCCGTTTATTGGCCTGAAGGGACTTTTGCCATGCATATCCATGAGCAAGTAAGCCCCACCTTGGTAGACTTTGTCACATAATCCAAGGATTTTGACACTGCTCCTGCCCCCAGATTCTTATGTTATCTTCTAACGCCGAGTGAGCTTCTTCGTTATGTAGCGATGAATGAGAGATCATGTGGCAACTTGCCACATAATCTTTGGGTTCCTCTAACAAGTCGTCTCCCTCATCATTGTCGTTATCTCCACTTTCAAGGATATGGTTGAGAAACTCTTGGAGTGTGACCGAGGTTCGCGCCCTCCGATTGTATTCCTCTGGCGCGTCAATATGCTTTTGCATGTCTGTGCGCTTGTCGCCAGGCTGCGCGGGCTTTTTGGTCTTCTTCTTTTTCTTTGTAGACTTTAACGGCTGGGCCTGGGTATTTTGCCCATCATTACCAGTTGTCAGTGTTGGGCACGGTTTCAGCACCCCCTCAATGATTTCCGGCTCTAGCGGGCTTCTCCATCTGATTGCCGGGCATGCTTGAAGATCCTTCAGCGTTCTCTTAGTTTTTTCCAAGAGGACAACTTCCCATGGAGCTTCCTCTATAAACGAGCATGATGCCCCCGGCGTATCCGTCTTTTTAAAAGCGTGCGGTTGTGGCGGGTTTACCCGCTAGTTTTCAGACAACGCGAATTTGGCTTGCTGGTACTGGTCTTCAACCCAGTTTTTGAAGACGTAGCAATCTTCGATTGAGTGACCCACTACTCTGTGGTAGGAACAATAGTTAAGATGGTTGACGTCACTTAGTTGCGATGGGTGTCTCGGCTCTAGCAGAGTGATGAGCCCGTTGCGCATTGCCAGTTCGAACAGTCTCCTTGTTTTATCCTAGGGGAACAAGTAAGGACGTCTCAACTTCTCATCGAGGGATCGCGATTTGCTGCTTTGGCGAACAACCAGTCTCGGGCCACTCAGTTGTTGTTGAGTGTTGGCGACAAATGTCGCTTTCCCTTTGCCCTTTTCATTTCGAAGCTCCGTCTTTGAGGAGGACGGTCTATGGCACATCTGGTCCATTTAGGCCAGCTTGTCGTTCAAGTCCTGGAAAGTGGTCGGCTTGAAGAACATCATGAATTGGGAAATGGTTGCCTGAGGGTCAAGGGTCCCTACGAGCATGCCTACGGCAGGAGCTTCTTCAATGCGTTGTTCACATTTTGACTATAGATTTCGCCACCGAATGGCGTATTGAACCCAGGTTTCTCCCGACTTCACTCTAGCGTTAATTAGTGCGGTGATCGGGGTGCGCTCGCTAGCGCTCGCGAATCTTTGTGTAAACAGTAGCTCCATTTCTGCAAATGTCTTAACGGAGTCGTTCGGGAGTTCAGAGTACCATTCAAACGCTGTCTCCGACAAGCTGCCAACAAACTGGTGAAGCAGCAATTTGTTGTCACCCCCAGTGTTGCCGCATAGAGCCCTGAACTGAGTGACATGTTGGTGGGGATTGCCTGTCCCCTTGTATACGTGGAACTTAGGGATCGTGTATCCCGGTGGGTACTTTATTTGATCGTACCAACCCGGATAGGGTCGCCCAGTCTTAACGATTTGGCCGGCCGCTTCGCCCGCCTGATGAGCTCGTATCTGTTGAGCTATATAATCATACAGGACGGCTTTGGAGATCGTCTCCTCTTTGGCTGCTGATAGAGCCGGAAGAGGGTTCGATGTTTCCCCTCTGTCGTCTTCAAGGATTATTGGAGGGTCTTCAGCTGGGGGATCCGGTTGGATCATCATGCCGACCATGTCTTGGAATAGTAATGCCATTTGATTTATGTTGGACGCTTGTTCTGCAGCCTCTTTGTCTTTCCTCTCGAGCATTCTTCGGAGGAATTCGGCATCAGTTTCTTGTTCTTGGCGCTACTCCAACGACACCTCCGGGCTTTCTTTTGGCCCAGTGAGTGCAGCCATAGTTGTCAGCATCTCCTGGAGCTTTTGCTGTTGTTGCTCCTGAGCCTTTGTCACTGATCGGGTGAGCGGTCGGTGACCCGTAGAAGCACGGCTTTCCTCTTTTCTGAAAGCCATATAAACAGTGTGCACCACCATGCCCCCAGACTTAGGGCGTTTAGGTTCGTTGCTCTTTAGATTCGTCATAGACACGGGGATTTTCTCCGGCCTTCTTCTTTTGTGAGCGGTCGAAGTCGAGGGGGTCGGCGATGTAGGCATCTGTGCAGACGACACCTTTCGTGGCTTGGCGGAGCGATGGTCCCTCTCTTGCTGAATCTTTATTTTCTTGGATCGACGGGAGTAGTCCTTGTCGATTACTGAGTCTTGGACTCTTCGCCAGACCCTGTGAATTTTTTAGGACAGCCGCCGAGGGGGTTGTTCTTGCTTTGTCTTTATAGCATTCTCCACAGGTGGAGGAGATCTTTTTAGCACGGCCGTCGGAGAGTTCTTGCGCACCCTCCTAAGTGGTTCAAAGTTGTTCCCAGTTGGAACAGCAGCATCGACTTCCACCGTTGGAGCTGGCGGCGTAAATCCAGAGGGGGAACTGCCCCCAGCTTTCCTCACTCGGCGCCAGTGGCGACGTCGAGCATGCCTTGTAGACGGTATTGGCTCGGATATGGAGGTGGCTTCATCATGCTCCCTGCTCTGGTGAAGTGGTTGCCACCGGTGCCAGCCTCTTGAAAACTGATGTCCGCTGAGAAGAAGCGCCCAACCTATCGAAGATTGACCCTTGGGCAGGGGAAGCAACTTTGGTGATCTCGCCTGAAGCAGGATTTGGAACGGCCAGTCTTGTGAAGACCGACGCCTTAGCAGGAGAAACCGCTTTGACGACTTCAGGAGCAGGAATGGCTAACCGCTTTGGGATAACCCATTCAGGTATTGCGGGCTTCTTCATGGATCCGTTGGAGCTTTGGTCCAGTCGATTAAAGACCGATGTGTTGGATTTGGGCGACCCGTTGAGAGAGGCCGTGGTAGTCGTAAGCCGATCAAAGACCGACTTTTTCGGAGCTTCTTACGACGGCAGTGGGGCGTTGAAGCTCATTGGTGGGAGCATGGTCCCGAAGAATAGCCCAGTAGTGTCTTGCGTCACCTGTTCTACTGGCATCATAAAAAGGGAGGTTGCTCGAGGCCCATAGGTTACTCCTCCGACAGGGACGGAGTGGGAGTTGTTGCAGTTGTTGCAGTTGGTGCAGTTGAAAGCTATTGATCTTCTTTTTCTGCACGGAGCATGACACCAAATCTTAGTACCTTGAATCCAGGAGCAACCATAGCAAACCGCGATTCGTTCGCGAAACACGACACACGAAGTGTGGAGTGGAAAGAGGAAAAGGTCCCACCGGGCGTGCCAAAATCTGTTCTCCGGCGAAAGACGTAACCGGGACGTTGGGACGTCCGGCCTGAATTTTAGGGACAGATGCTATTTGGTGCTATCCGTCCACCTCTCCGAAGATGCCAAGTTGATTTATGACACCATATATCGAAGGTTTAAATAGATGCGGCCGATGTAGCAGACTTCGTCAGATTCCCACTCGTTGAAGGGTTTTTGATTGTGGGGACGCTCTTCCCTGCAGGCGCAAGCCTATGCAGTTAATTACGCTACCGCATCACGGTAACCACTTTCTTCTTCTCCAGATGGTCACTTCGTGTCGTGTGTGTTGGGTTTTTTTTGGTTGCCCGTGGATTGTATACGGAGACTAATTTTTGTCGTCACCCATAGGGCGTGGATTAGTCTAAATCCGTATTTTCTTAGATTTGGGTTTAGGTTGGGTTTAAGGATCGTTAATCTCATTTGAGACTAAGATCAACTTAAACATTTGTTAAGGATACGTTAGTCTAATTTTAGACTAAGATCTACTTAACAGGATCATTTAGATCCAACAAAAGAGCATTTGGTCTCTATTGTTTTAGTTAAGGGACATTGCGGTCCATAAGTTTAAGGACATCATAGTCTATGGAGTTTAAGGACATCATAGTCCATACAGTTTTTGGTTGTTGAGACCCATCACCTCTCTGAAGACGTTGAAGAATTACAATGACACATATCAGATGTGTGAAGAGATGTACCCTTAAACCAATATCAGTTGAAGGATCTGTAGCTGGATTGATTTAAGGATCCTTAATCTCATTTGAGATTAAGATCAACTTAAATGGTTGTTAAGGATACGTTAGTCTAATTTTAGACTAATATCTACTCAACAGGGTTTTTAGGATCATTTAGATCCAGCGAAAGAGCATTTGGGCTCTATCGTCTTAGTTTAGGGACGTTGCGGTCCATTGGGTTTAAGGACATCATGGTCCATGAGTTTAAGGATCTCATAGTCCAGTTTAAAGACCTCATAGTCTGTAATGTTTAAGGACATCATAGTCCATGAGTTTAAGGACCTCATAGTCTATAAGTTTAAGTACATCATCGTCAATGGAGTTTAAAGACATCATAGTCTGTGGGGTTTTTAGTTTAAGGACCTCATAGTCCATGAAGGTTAGTTTAAGGACGTTACGGTCCAAGGTTTAGATGCAAACATGGGTTTGGAAATGCACTAGATAGTTATTGGTTATTGGGACCAACCACCTCTCTGAAGACGTTGAAGAATTACAACGACATGTATCAGAGGTGTGAAGAGATGTACCCTTGAACCAAATGCCAGATTGAGAAGAAATAGGATGAACATTATTGTAAATGCCATCTGAGAAGATTTGAAGCGCTCACGTAGGGTCACGTGAGGCGTTTGAAGTAGTGTTAAACACTGAAAATTTGAAGCGCTCACGTGGGGTCACGTGAGGCGTTTGAAGTGGTGTTAAACACTGAAGATTTGGAGCGCTCACGTAGGGTCACGTGAGGCGCTTGAAGTGGTGTTAAATACTGAAGATTTGAAGCGCTCATGTAGGGTCACGTGAGGCGCTTGAAGTAGTGTTAAACACTGACGATTTTGTAAATTCCCGGTTCCGTCAATAAAATTTCTATAAATTTTCCCACAATATTTTTCCAAGTCCCCTTGAACGTTTTTCTATTTTCTCCATATTTACTTTTGTCTGTAGGAATTTAGATACACATTTTCTTAATTCTGAATTTATTCATAAACAAAAAAACAAACCCTCAGCCCAAAACCCAAGCCCATGCTCTTACCTTGCCCGACCCGGCTCGTGCCCAAAACCCGACCTGTCTTCTATTCTTCCTCACTCCTTTTCATTTTCCCGCTTCTCCTTTCCTACGTGCCCACGCCGTGCCCCCGTTCGTCGCCCCACGTCCCCGCGCCCCTACCCACAATATCGCGCACGCCGCTCATCCATCTCTACCTCGTCTCTCTAACTCTCTCCTCCCCCTCACACTCTCTCTCTCTCTTTCCCCATTTTCTCCCGCTCCCCCTCGCTCGAACCCACGCCCACTTCGCCCTCACCTCCTTCCTGCACCGCCGACCCTATCCAACCGCGAGCGCCACCATCATCACCTCAACACCAACATAACGACGCCAGCTACTCTCCTCCCTCTCCAAAACCAACAACCGAGATCCTCAACCCACCACCTCCGTGCACCCGCTGAGCTCCCTTCAACGACGACACGCCGACGAGCCTCTTCCCTCCTCCTCATCGCCATCCCCTCTCGCCGCCGGCATCCCCCTCTGCATCACCTGAGCTTCGACATTGCAGCCACTCGAGCTCTTCAACCCTCCTCGACGCCAACAGAGCCCTCCCCCTGAGCAACTTCGGCGACCACCACAGCCATCTCTGTCCACCTCGCCTTCGCCTCCTCTTCCGGCCACCACACGGCAATCGACCCCGTCACCATCGACACCTCCTCGATGCAGTCGCAGCTGAGGCTCGAGCCTAGTCGCTGCCGTGTCGTGTTCAGGTCGCGTTCGTGTTATTGCCGCTGCCGTGCGTCGTCAACGCGTCATCAGGAAAGTACCTTGCTTGCTCCATGCTAATTCTATCTATTACATTTCTAGATGACAATAAATACAGTATATACTTTACTTGCGAGTCTATAATATGTACGTGTTCGATGACAAACCCGAGGGGAAAACCCCCGTTAAATTGACGAAAACTGATCACATAGGTTGGCCTGTATAGTAATGAACATCGTGTTATATTTTGGCTGAAAAATACAGTCGTTACCGACGTGATCGATCATTCCCATTTAATCCCGTTAAAACTGAAATTTTCCGCGTCTGAAACTTGTAAAAATCACAGCTAATTGATTATAGATTGGAATGTTGCATTCAAGGGCTCAAATTGAATCCTACTCGACGACCTAGAACCCCATAAGAGTTTTAATTTGTTTCTTTGCTAAAAAGACGATGGAAACTGGCTCGGAGTGCGGCTCTGGACATCACTGGCTGTTGATTCTCATCTTGTAACGCTTACCCTCTGCTTCTTGAACATGTTATATTGTATAACCCTATACCATAGCGAAGATGAAACAGTTAACTAACTAATGAAAGTTATTTCATCCCTTTCCAATGCCGTTTACTATTTAAACTGTATTTTAAATTAACATAACGTATAGCAGTTCCAAACAGGGACAGAACTTATACCCCATTGTTGTACAGTACATAACTTCTGACGTAGAGGTGCAAATGAAAATAAGTCTAGTGCGTTGGAAACCTAATTGATAAACCTAAATTTTGTTCAACTATAGCGTCGCCTAATTTTGATCCCAACAGGGTGAAAATTGTGTTGCGAAATGGACATTCAGTTCAGGAACTGAAATTCCAGCAGCGAACACTTAATTCGAAACGTCTATAACTTGTGAACCCAAAACCCGTTTGGCTTGAAATTAATTTCATTTTATTTCTAACTGAGGTTACTTGCTACCGCCTTTGTATCATTTTACTGAATTTTGAATGTATGATTTAAGGCAATTTATATAAGTTCATAAGATGCATGATAGCTCGTATTACACATGATTTGTTTAACTGCATAAATGCACATATTCTACCCGACTACAAGACCTCTAGTGTTAGTGAATTCGTGTTAATTCTCAGTGTATATTATATTGTCGAACGTGTGTAGTATTTGTGCGGTTGTGTCAAGTACGCCAATGAATAGTGAGTGATTCGTGACAATGAACCATACAGTGAACAATGAAAGAAATCATGTTATTGATGCATACCTGTACACAACTAGCCTATACTCACGAATAGTGAAACCTGGGTAAAAAGGGGGAAATCGAAGTGGAAAGGGAATTGTATTTAGCGAGGACAGTGATTTAGAGGATGATCATTCGAACAACGACTCTTATATATATTTGGTTGGGCCTAGCGGTCCGGCTGACAGGGTTATGTCCCGGACGATAGCGGGCCGTAGTCTCGGGTATGTACGAGACCCTCGTTAAACATGATCCTCCTTTCCACAACTCGATTTCAAAAGTGACTTAGAGACCGATAGGGACACAGATTATACATTGCATCAGTTAGTGACATATTGATTACCTGCATTTTATCCCCATCATTATTACTTTTATTTTCTTGCCTCTTTGTTATTATTATAATATTGCTATTGTGTCGCTCTGATGACCTGAGTATGCATGCTCAGTGATAGAGGTGGATTTGTCTGATCTCGAGAAGACCGTGAAGATCCAAACCAGTGAACCAGTTATAATTCTCCATTTGATATTCCTGGTTAGTTGCTCTCTTGCTTACTTCCTTTGAGCTCAGATCTCTTTATATCCTATAGTTTTGGTGACTGCATTCTCTTTACCCGTATTGTATTTCTACTGATTACCATATAATGCTAAAAGCCGAAGTGTGACTACGACAGGATTGTTCCTTGATCTTAGGAGCATGGCTGGCCTTGTCACCCTTGTATTCCGTATTTTGAGAAGCGGGGTGTGACATGGTTTTGTTGGTATCAGAGCGCCAGGTTTAGAATAAAATTGCAGTTCAATTTAGGGGTCCCTTGAATCATACGTTGATATTGATAAGGAAAGTGGCTATCAGTGTGATGGTGGTAAAGGATTGAGGAAATTCGTGGAGGTGGTTCGTGCTGGGGGAGGAAGGTAGGCTATTGGTGGAGGTATTCAGGTTGCTAGTCATTGCGATCAGAAGAGTGGGATTGAGCGGGGTAAGGGTGGTGGTGGTAAAGGTAGGCGAGATGCTGGCAAGGCTTTTGATGGTGGTGGTGGTAGTGATGGGAGTAGGGATGGTGGACGAGTTGCTGGCAGATATATTGAGGGTTACCTTCAGGTATTCAGGAACGAAGTGGTGAGGGACATAGTATTGGTGGCCGCTGTGAAGGTGGGACAGCTATCGAGGACGTTCACTATGGTTCTAGCTGCATTGGCGATGGTGGGAGAGGTATAGAAGGGTATGTTGCTAGTGGGGCTCTTGCTGAGGCCCGGGGTCGTGACAGTGAGAGGCGCGGGGGTTGTCGCGAGGGGTCTCGTGGAGGTGACTTCCACGATAGAGAACAGTTTGTGGGAAGGCGTGAGCTTCTTACCTTAGGACACGGGCCGTTAATTTGGAGTCTTCGAGGCAAGGTAGTGGAAGGGGGAAGGTCGAAGGTGGAATGTGGATTTGAGGGAAGCTGTATGCTTAGGATGAGGTCATCACGGTGGTGGAGGAGGCGGCAAGACGGAGATTAGTTAGAGAAAGAGATCCGGAGAGTTTCAAGAGCATGATTTCATCAGTGGGCGTTAGACTGATTGATCAAGAAGGTTGGAATCGATCTCTGATTGACATAAGGAATGAGACTACTGTGGTGAGGTCTTTTAATGGTCGAAAGTCACCGCGCGGTGGGTTCAACAGAAACTGCTTAAATTGAAATTAATGGGTGCATTCGCAGCACGAGTGTCAATTTGGTCGGATTTTTTATAACTGCCAGGCGGAGGGACATTTAGCGAGGAATTGTCCCCTACTAGAAAGGGAAGATCAAAAAAGATATCGAGATAGGACAGGACATGTTATAGATATTATTGTGCCATACAACGATGAGATGGAGCAAAGAAGGAAAGAGCTGGAAAAAACTCTATGCGTGATTAGGGTGACTAAGGCTAGGGATGGGACCCTCCAGCAATACTAGTGGTGGAAAAGTTACGTGGCTTGCTGAGGAGATACAAGACGCATGATTGGGTTCTGGTCTTGCATCCTTTAGGATACGTCGCTCACTTTCCATCGGTGGAGTCTCTTGAGTTACTGGTGAAATAGCCGGCGATTGAAGACTCTGTTAACAATTTCCAGTTCAGATATACGAAGTGGACAGGTTATGAAGGATCTATAGCTCATCGACATCATTCGGAGGTGTGGCTGCGTGTGGAGAATCTGCCAGTACATGTGTGGTCATGGCACATGTTCGAAGAGTTAGTAAAGAGCTTTGGTGTCGTGTTAGAGATTGATGAGGCTACTGAGGCTAAGGTCATTAGTAATATGGCAAGTATTCGTGTGGGGTGCGAGGGGAGTCGTTATATTCCAAAAGAGAAGAAGGTGCTGATAGCTGGAAGGGTTTTTAAAGTGTTTTTCTCTGTGGAGGGGTGTGTGTCAATTACAAGAGTACCGGCAGTGAACTTCAAGGAGGCGGTAGTCAGTAAAGATGTAGGAGGCATGGGAAGGAGATTAAGGCTAGAAGCACCACAAAGCCCAAGGGAGAAAGATGCTAAGAGACAGCCCATTCAAGCGAAGACTTCACACGTATGGGTGGAGGTTGGCAAACCATCGACCTCAACGCCTTTCGAGCGTGAGCATCAGGTTACGGATCGGGTAGAGGATTCAAGCCTCAAAGAGAATATGGTCTTAAGAGATGTCAGTAATCTGAATTTGCATGGGGACGGTGGTTATCGATCGATGCCCCTAGGAGAGCAAGGTGGGAAACAAAATGTTGTGAAAGAGGTTGCGGTGGGGTCGGTCATCAAAGGGAATTAAAGCGCAAGCGGAACTCAAAACAGCTAGAGGCGAAGCAATATACAATAGAAGCGGATGAGGAGGATAAGGATTCGGCTGAACGGGTTTCTTATAGTTCGGATGATGCTCGATTGAAATCATTAAGTGAGGAAGGAAGTGAGGATGTGCCGGATAGGAGTATGGATGGGGTCACGGGCGTCGGGAAACAAAGGGAGCATGAGCAGGTTGAAGATAGAGCCATGACGAAAGAATTAAAGATATAGTGACCAAGAAGCTTGAACATGTATTCTCGACAGACTTGGGCAATTTTATAAGGTGGGGGGATAGAGGAAGCGGTAACCAAGGCGGTAGCAAAAAGAGGTGCATTTCCAGAACATGGTACTAACCTGACGGCTGGTCAAATGGGAGATAATTCGGCTGTGCCTATTAATGATAGAGAAAAGGATGCTTCGGTAAAGGGTGGAATGGAAGTTGAGTTTGTTCAAGAAGATAGTACCGCGGGGAAGAGTCGGAGGAGCAAAAGACTAAAGGAAAGAAAAGGCTTTGCGGTGGGAGCCAAATCAGTGAGGTGTTCAAAGGATATTGCAAGGGAAAAGAGCAATGCAATGTCCTCAGGTACACATTCAAACTCTTATGCAATTTTTGGTAATATCCCACATGAGAAATTGTTAGAGATATCAATGGCTATTGGGGTGGACATGGCTCGATTTGTTGATCTAGTAGATAGAAGCCTGGAAGTTGTTTGGTCATTAGAACTGGATAGCTGTGTCCTAGGGGTTCCTCCTCCTCGGATTGAGGGGGCAGTCGGAGTGGGGATGGGGAGAAGGTGAGCTCTCAGGGTTAGTTGTGCATAGATATCCGGGTTATGGGGTAGGGGTTCTTTTTTCCTTTGTTTAAGATGAGCTTTTTTTTTGGAATGTGCATGGGATAGGGCTGGCCTCCAAACGAAGGATAGTTTGGGATATCATTAGAAAAGATGCTTTTTCTTACGTAGGGTTGTTTAAGACCAAACTGTATAACCCGTCGTCTAGAGTGCTAAATAGTTTGGGTGGAGGGAGAGATGTTAAATGGGTGGTTAAGAAGGCGGAGGGTGCTCGTGGAGGGATCTTGCTAGGGATTCGGGAAGATATCTTGGAGATTGTGGATTCCTTTATTGGATCCTTTTCAATTACGACAGTGACTAAAAGAAAGCAGGACAGATGGGTCCAGATGATTACTGTGGTATATGGCCCGACCAGGAGGGAATCATGCGAAGAATTCTGGGATGAGTTAGGCCAGATAAAGAACAGATGGGGCATACCATGGGTGGTTAGAGGGAACCTCAATGTAGTTCATTTTGCGGATGAGAGGGTTGGGACTTTGAATGATTCTAGTGACAAACATCCTTTTAACCAAATGATTGATCAACTTAGTCTTATGGAAATTCCAGTAAAGGATAGGAAATTCACGTGGTTGAATCATAGTCATAGGGCACGTCTGGCGAAACTTGACAGAATTCTTGTGTCTCTGGATTGGGAGACTTATTGTCCTCTTGCATTCGCAAGGACAAAGGCAAAAAAAACCTCTGACCATGTACCCATCATACTATTTGATGGGAAGGATGAAAGAAGGCCAAGTATAAAAAAAATTCAGTTTGAGAAAAGATGGTTAGAAGACCCGTCTGTTCAGGATATCATCAAGAAAAGCTGGGCGTGTCCTACGAAATCTGTAGACGCTGTAAGTATCCTGGTGGTTAAATTGTAAAGGGTCAGACGTGTTTTGAAGAAGTGGGATAAGAAAAAAAGGGCATTGGAGAGACAAAAAAAGGAAGAACTCATAGGATTTATTGAAGAGATGGAGAAGCGGGAGGAAGATCGAGGCCTAACTTTGGGAGAGTATGGTTGTCTTCAATCATGGAGGGTGGAACTAAAAGAGATTTATGTGACCGAAAAGTTGGATTGGAGTCAAAAGGAAAACGAGAATTGGTTGAAGGAAGGAGACGAAAATACAAGCTATTTCACAGGATGGCGCATCTGAAAAGAAGGTTTAATCATATTCACGTGATCGAAGAAGATGTTGAGCTATTTATAGATAGGGAAAACTTAAGAAGGGTGGCATTGGGTTTTTATAATAATGGGCACGGTGAAGGAGAATAGATGAATGATGAAGGATGATTTTTGGAAGGATGGAGAGATGCACATAAATGGACAGAGAGAAGAGTTGGATACAAGGTTCTTAGAAGAGGAGGTTAAAGCAACGGTTTGGGAGATGGGAGCAGATAAAGCACTTGGACGAGATGCATTCCCAATATCTTGTTATCGTACATTTTGGGATATTGTGAAAGAGGACATTTTGAGGTTGTTTGTAGCAATGGAGGAGAATAGACTTAATTTAGATCTCCTTAATTGCTCAACTCTGGTTCTCATTCCAAAGAAAAGCAAGGCTAGGTGTTGTTCCCGCCAAATTTTTTGGCTAAAAGCTAGTTGTTCTCTTATAAAAAAGGGGGGAGAGTTCTCAAAATTTGGCCTCATGTGTTAAACACGTGAGCGCTCATATGTAAATCATATGAGCGCTGAAAACAAACAATTAAGGGCTAAACAAGCCTCACGTGCTAAACACGTGAGCTCTCATATGTAAAGTATATAAGCGCTGAAAATAAACTAAATAAAACAACTAATGTCCAAACAAGCCTCACGTGCTAAACACGCGAGCGCTCATATGTAAAGCATATGAGCGCTGAAAATAAAAAGGCTAAAACCCACAGGAGGGGTCACGTGTTAAACACGTGAGTTCTCTTGCCTCTCACATGCAAAACATGTGAGCGCCCTAATTTAAAATGTTCCCATTAAATTCTATGTGATAAAATTAAATCCTATTTGGGAAATATTTTCCCTGATCTTTCTAATATGGAAAGATCTTTCTCTAGCAGAGAATCCTGGATTTAAAATCCGATGGTGATAAAATATCACCAATTAAATTATATGATAGAATTAAATTCTATATTAAGAAAATATATCTCTGATCTTGTTAAACTAAAAAGATATGATAGAATACAATTCTAATCTTGTTAAAACCAACAAGATATTCATAATCTTGTTAAACAAACAAGAAATCTTCTCTGTTACACAGAGAGCCTTTGGATTAAAAACCCAACGGTGAATAAAATTCACCGATTGATCTAAAAGATCATGGAATCAATCATGATCTTTCAATGAGGGATTCTCTTATAAAATTGATTCTTGTTCTTCTTGTATAAATAATAAGAAGGAGAGAGGGGAAGAAAAAAGGGCAGAGAGAATTTAATTCTCTAAAAAGAGGAGATCACCCGATAAGCTTTCCAAAAAGCTCCCACAAAAACAAAAGAGAATTTAATTCTCAAACAAAAGGTTTAACCCTTCAAGAAAAGAACTTAGTTCTTCCTCTGGTTGAGGCCTGCAGAAGCAGATCTCTCCACAAGTTGAGAATTTAATCTCATCGGGAAGATTCTGTTATGCAAATTCAAAACTTAGGGGAAATAACTAAGTTCAAAGAATTTAATTCTTACAAAAGTATATAGGAATTTAATTCCTCTGATAAAACTAGGCTTTACCCCTGTAAAAAGAATTTATTTTTTATAAAACAAGTGACTTGAAATTCTCTAAACTCATATCCCAGCATCGTTAATATGAGATCAAAATCTTCATGCACATAGAAGGAAAGACTGGTGATTAATTATTATAACGAAATCTTACGTATTTCCCCACGTGAACACCTCTGATGAACAAAAAAGAATGTCTGAGACCGAGCCATGGGTTTTCCACGCGAGCGCCTAAAAGAAGAACAAGAAGTGTCTCCTAGGGCTGCCACGTGTTTTCCACGCAACCCCCAATCAAGTGCTTAGCACTTATATGAAAAATGGAATAGACCCAAAAACAGCGCTCACATTTTAAAGGCACCTCACATGTTCGCACGTGAGCACCATAGGGTCCAAGTGCTTAGCACTTATAAAAGAAAGAGAAATAAAATCCAGAGAACAGTTCCCATTTCGGGCGCCTCGCGTGCTCCCACGTGAGCCAAATGCTTAACACTTATAAAAGAAGAGGGAAGTAAAACCCAAAATGACAGTACTCAACTTTGGGGCGCCTCACGTGCTCACACGTGAGTGCCAAAAGAATTAAGTGTATAACATTTATATATAAACGGGGACTTGAACCCAATGTACAGCGCCGGCTTTGAGGCGCCTCACGTGCCGCACGTGAGCGCCCCCGAAATCCAGTGTTTAACACTACTTTAGAACCTCACGTAGGAACACGTGAGTGCTGAACGTATACTAGTTCTTAACACTATGGGAGTCAATTCCAGCCTCAAGTTGGCTAAGTCTTCTTGAGATTAAAACATCTTCGATCTCCAAATAGACCGAGCCTCTATGCTCATGACTTCCAAAACTAATTCCAGTTTCAAACATGACTGACGACTCCTCAATTGATGATGACCAAACGATATTCATCCCACATTCCCCCGGAGAAATCTTAGTCTCAAAATACGACTAATGATTTCTAGGCTTGACCATCAATTCCTTTTCCCTCAAACATGGAGTTGGTTCAAGGGTACATCTCTCTACACCTTTGATACATGTCGTTGTAGTTCCTCAATGTCTTCAGAGAGGTAGTGGGTCCCGACAACCAACTGTTTATTTGGGTACGCGTCCAGAGATGACATACACACCTCAAACTACTGCGGACCGAGACGTCCTTAAACTAACAACGGACCGAAACGTCCTTAAACTAAAGCAATAGAGCCCAAATGCTCTTTTGTTGGGTCTGAATGATCCTAAAATCCTGTTGAGTAGATTTTAGTCTCAAATTGGACTAACGTATCCTCAACAAAGATTAAAGTTGATCTTAATCTCAAACGAGATTAACGATTTTTAATCAAACCAAACCCAAATCTAAGAATATACGGATTTGGACTAATCCACGCCCTACGGGCGACAACATAAATTAGTCTCCGTATACAATCCACGGGCAACCATAAATAAAACAAACACACACGACACGAAGTGAACATCTTGAGCAGGAGAAAGTGGTTATCGCGATGTGATAACGTAATTAACTGCAGAGCCTTGCGCCTGCAGGAAAGAGCATCCCCACAATCAAAAACCCCTCACAAACGAGGAGGAATCTGACAAAGTCTGCTACAACGGCCGCATCCGTCCAAACCTGCGATATACGGTGCCATAAATCAACTTGGCATCTTTGGAGAGGTGGATGGATAAATCCAAATAGCATCTGCCCCCAAATTCAGGAAAGACGACCCATCCTGGTTCGTCTCCATTTTCGGCGGTATACAGATTCTGGCACGCCCGGAGGGACCTTTTCCTCTTTTCACTCCATACTTCGTGTGTCGTGTTTTTCCCGCGATCAGATAATCGTGATGTATATATTTGTAGTTGCCCTTGGGTGATGAGATACTGAAGTTGGCGTTCCGTCTTTTCCGAGAAAGGCGTTTGCTTTCACTCACCGCAACTCAGGCTCTGTCACATCTGGCGGAGTCAAGTATGGGTCACTTGCAACCTCAAATTTCTGCAATCCGGCTCTTCAAGAAATCAACGGGCTTCGATTTAGGTCGATACTCCCACCTCCCACCCTTGGTGCCTCAACGCCGAGGGAGAAAGCCTAGAAGAAGTCTGTCTTCCACAGGCTGGTAACCCAAGATGCAGCTTTGCCGATGGAATCGGTCCTCAAACAACTGGCACCTGCCAAGGACCAAGGTCGACGCAGGATGCAGAATATTCAAACTCTCAAAGGAAATAGGGGGCAGGCTCAGCAAAATCCTGAGGCTAATCAAATCCCGGCCGTAAGAAACGGTCGACGTCGATACCAGCTTCATACAAAACGAGCCGGGGGCAGTTCTTCATCAGCATTGACTCTACCTGCTTCCACTCTGATGATGAATGCTGCTGTTCCAATCGGGAACAGCTTCGAACTGCTGCAAAGGGTCAGACAAAATTCTCCCACCGCAGTATTGAAGAAAACTCTGCAGCCTAGGGAGATCCCACAAGAGCAGAAACCACTTCGCTCCCTAAAAGAACTTTCCTCGTCAATATATAAGTGTGGAAGCAGATGAAGGACTCAGTCATCAACCGCGGCTCTTCCCCTAAACATCAGCCATATTCTGACAAATCCCCTTTCAAATACAAGACGACTTATCCCAAGATGGATCCTGATACAACGGTTCCTTCCAAAAAAAGCGGCTTCTAAAAAAGGCCTAATAAAGCTCAAGTGCCCGAGGTAAACTTCGAAGGCCAAAACTCCAAACACCCCAAATCTGGGGGCACGGCAGTTCATGTTGTCCACATGGTGAACTCCAAAGATGAAGTTCAAGCATCTATTAGCCACGGACCACATACTCGGTCCCTGAAAAAGGCTCAAGTGCATTGTGAAAAGCTGCAGGAGATGCTTGCTCAGGCGGCAGCAAATGCTAATCCATCGCCTAAAGAAAATCCCGAGGATGCACCCGAAGAAAGAGTAGAGAAGGAGTCGGATATTGATTTCCTAAAGCGCGCTCTGAAATAGAGAGATGAAGAAGCGGTAGAAATGTCCACTAAAACGAACCAGATAGCCCTTCTGATTCAGAATATGGCTGGAATGATGGTTCAATCGGAACTACTGGCAGATGAACCGCCGGTAGTCAGTCTTAAAGATAAGGATGACATTTCAAATCCTCTGCAAACCTCATCAACGGTTGAGGAGGAAATGATTCCTAAAAGAAAAGCTGGACACATATATTTCTCAGCAAGTCAAAACTCACTATGCCAGTGAAGGATCAAATAGGCCAATCAAGACTGGTCGACCGTATCCGGCGTGCTACGATTAAATACAATACCCGCCAGAATACATACTTCCGACTCCACATATACAAAGGAACCGGGAATCCTCACCGGCACATCGCGCGATTTAAATCCATGTGCGGTAACACTGGAGAGAATGATATACTTCTCCTCTGACAGTTCGTCAGTTGTCTGGTGGGCACTGCCTTCGAATGGCATGCGGAACTACCGAATGACTCAGTGAATACCTTCGACGAGATAGAGATGCTCTTCTGTCAGAGATTCGCTAGTGTGAATAAACGTACTATTGTAACGACGTTGGTCAATGAAAGGGTTAGATCGAATGAGACCTGGGTTCAATATGTTGCCCGATGGCGAAATCTCTGGTCAAAATGCAAGCAACGTATCGACGAAGCTGCAGCTGTGGCAATGTTCATAGCCACCTTTGACCCAAATTCAAAAGGTGTTCCCATTTACGGCCCTCTTCAAGCTGATGACCTTCCAAGAACTCATGGATAAAATGACTCGATTGGATCAGCTGGGTCAAGACCCTTCATCATCCGATGAAGATGAATGAAAAGCGGAGTTAAGGTGGCATTTTTCGCCAACGCTCAACAAAAAATGAGCGACTTTGAAGCAACCTGTCGCCAAAATAGCGACGACGTGAGTACTCGCTCCCCCCGAGATATACACAGGGGGCATATTTCTCACTGGCGGAAGAATCTCTACATGGGATGGTCCTTTTTTCTCAAAGAACAAATAGAATATCAAGGGACTTATAAGCGGGTTCTGCAATCAAGTGGAATATCCCACTTGAACCAAAAAACCATGGGAGGGATGTGAAACCCATGTCCCACCTCGAATCAGAAGATGAGGAAAAAACCCCAAGTCAGATTAATTCTTCCAAGGAAGAGGAAGACTCGGCAGAAGGAATGACGTGATATCTCATTCCTTTGTATATGAAGAAAACGCTCCATCAGTATCGAAAAGCGGCATTGATAAGCAGGGGGCAGGTGCTGTTTAAAATGCCCAGTACTTCCTGCAAACAACCCGATTGGCACGATGATAGATGAAGAAGTCCAAGAGGGTGAAAATAGTCTAAGGCGTGAAGTGTCCATGCAAACAAAGGACAAGCTGCAGCGTCTCAGCAAAAAAGAGTTGGAAGGGGTGAGTTATGCAACTTCGCGACCGAATGAGAATGTTGGACCGAAAAGTCTTAAACTAGAAATTCGCCTCAAATATGGCGATAATGGACCGAAACGTCCCTAAACTAGTGTGTCGCCTCAAACATGGCACATCACCCCAAATACGGCGATATCCTCTCTTGAGATCTATATTGCAATCGAAATCCCAACGGCAAAGGTTGCAACTCAAGTCCTACCGGCTACACAGCTACTCTAGCAATGAATCCACCCCCAAGTCCCACTGGCAAACAGATGGGTCACCTGCCGCGAAACTATTTTCGAGAGTTTCATCGTTCGCAAAAAAACGGTATATCCACAAGCGAAATGGGCACGGATGAAAACCCGAAAGGACGCCGTGAGTAAAATCAGCAGAGCTACCGGTGAGCTTGTGAAAACCTGAAATGGCGCAATCTCGTTTTAAAAAAAAAGGGTATGTCCACAAGCGAAATGGGCACGGATGAAAACCCGAAAGGGCTCCGTGAGTAAAAACAGCAGGGCTACCGACGAGTTTGTGAAAACCCGAAAGGGCGCAATCTCGTTAAAATAAAAACACCTGCAAGGTCCTCTCGACCTTGTGAGGAGAAAACATCTGCGTGAGATCCTTACGACTCACAAGGTTGCAACACACTTAGGGATCCGCACGATTCCTAAGGAGACATTACACTTACGAGATCCTTACAACTCGTAAGGAGAATTCCCCCCTATGAGATCCTCATGGCTCAGAGGATTCAAAAGCCTTAAGATACATGGACCTGAACCTGTTCTTAAGCCATCACACTCACCAAGTTGCTCTATAAGCGGTCAATATTGGCTCTTGTATACAATCCACGGGCACAAATAAACGATTTCCCCCACCAAGTTCCACCAATGACGAGGAATGTTCTCATGTGGTGAACGACACTTATAAGTCCTCTCGACTTGTAAGGAGAAAACACTTTTGTAAGATCCTTACGACTTGCAAGAGAAAATATCACTTAGGAGTCCTCATGACTTCTAGGGAGAACCTACACCTACGGGATCCTTTCGACTCGTAGGGAGAAAACCCTTTATCTGACCCTTAAGACTCATAAAGTCAAAAGCCTTAGTCGACATGACCCTAACCCTGTCTACTAAGCCACCTTTGTTCAAATCAGCAAAGGCAAATGATAATTCGCTCCTGGCAATATTCCAGTGGTAGCGATGCTGATTTCTGAACAGGCGTCAATTTTTAAGTCCTTTCACGGAAAATGATGATTCGCTCCTGGCAATATTCCAGTCGCAGCGGTGCTGATGCCAAGATTGGTATCAGATCTCAAGTTCCATACTCGCAACAAAAATCAGCGAGCAAAAAAATGCATATGAAATAGCCGAAATGATGGGGCAACTCGCAATGAAAATTAGCGAGCAAAATATATGCATATAAAAACAGCCGAAATGTTTGGGCAACTCGCAATAAAAATCAACGAGCAAAATATATGCATATAAAAACATCCGAAATGTTTGGGCAACTCGCAATAAAAAACAACGAGTAAAAAGAAAAGAATAGCCGAAATGATTGGGCACCGCGATAAAAAAAGCCGAAATGATTAGGCAATCGCGACTTTCGCGATATAAAAAATATGAAATGATTGATCATCGTGGAAAGAAATAAAAAAAAATGATGAAACTTTTTCCCTGCAGGTGAGTCCACATCAACCCCTGTATACAATCCATGGGCATAAACGAAAAGGGAACCATATTTCCCCACCGGGCTCTGTCAAAAGGAGAGTCAGATCTCGACGGCAACATCTGCATCCTAGAAGATCAACACGGCGTTCCTTCTCACTCCAGCAGGATGCAAACATGACGTCAACAACAGACCCCAGGGTCAAAACAACGAAGCCATGGCAAAGTCCCTAGTTCCAAACCTCGACGGTTCACTAACAACCTAGAGACTACCTCGGAGCCATGGCAAAGTCCCTAGTTCCAGGTCCCGACGGTTCACAAACAACCTAAAGACCACCTCGATGTTCGTCTCGATACAGCATATGCAATGTCACCCCGGCGTTCCTTCTCAACTCCAGCAGGATGCAGATGCAACGTCAACAACCGACCTCAGGGTCAAAACCTCGGAGCCATGGAAAAGTCCCTAGTTCCAAGCCTCGACGTTTCACTAACAACCTAGAGACTATCTCGGAGCCATGGCAAAGTCCCTAGTTCCAAGCCTCGACGGTTCATAGACAACCTCGACATTCGTCTCGTTACAGCAGACACAATGTCAACAAACGAAGCAAAGGAAAATCTCTAGCTTCAGGGTCTTGACGGCAACTCAAATAAAACCTGAAATACTATCGGAGATCAGCCTACACCAGAGCGGAGTGGTTATAACTCATCGGGGCTCCCAAACTGAGCCTAATCTTAAGTAAAAAGCGGCATGAAAAATCCCTAACGCTTGCTCTTCCGACGGTAATATAACCTGGGAGATTACTTGAAGACGTCTTATCCAGCCCCCGAAGGGATCATAGACATGACAGTCACGGGGCTACTCGAACAACAAGACTGCATATCAGGGAATGAGTCAGCCAACGCGACGGTACCATGTACAAAAACCTTAGTACCAAAAAACCTAACGGACTTCTGCCGTAAAGAGCAGGGGTTATAATTGTTGGAGATAGTGCCCTCAGAGTCAATTATTGGATCACAGGCACGTGATTGCAATGATTGAGGGAGGACCTATCCCGGTAGGACAGTCTTACTCGAGATGATAGTATGCTATCTGGTTTACCTTTATCATCGTGTACTGCTTTAGGTGACCTGACATGTCGCTATTGCACGTTGATAGAGCCCCTAGGATTCTTGCTTGACTGCCAGCAGTATGAGGGCGATCATATAAGTGAGAGCTGGAGTCTATAAGCACATCCTTAAAAGGTCCCTAGTCGTGGGAGTTTCGAGACAGGGCATCGATTCTCCAGAGTAGACTAGTGTATACAGTCGAGACCCCGACGAGGGGCGGTGGCCGGTCTCATAAGCCACTGGTGTCAGTTGGTTCACCTAAGATGTATACAGGTGCTCATTGGGTTATGAGTACACCGGACAGGACTCGCCGGGAACATGCTAGTTGGTCTTATACCTGACGTCAGATAGCAGTTCCCAGGTGACATGTGTATAGGTTAGTTCATCGACCTGGGGATCGTCATTTGTCTCATGTGAGTTCCCACTGTGCTTTGATTACTACCCTACCACGGCTCAAAGGAGTCGTGCAAACAGGTTTTAGTTGGGTACAGTCCCGAGCCACATGGAGGCAGTGAGCGGATCTTCAGGGGTTCGTCTCTCCCGGTATTGGGGGTGAGGTCGCGTTGTGTCTAGGAGAGCCATTACACGAAGTCCTTGGCCAAGGCAGAAGATTTACTGGTAAGTATTCCAGTAGTATCTCAGGGTGTTCTGGACTACACTCCGACACGACTTGTACCGCTTTTGGGGGTCTGACTTTTACCAACCCCCTAGGCCCGACATGCGATGCTCATAGACGAACGGACCGGACTGTACGGATATTGTCACTGACAGGCTCAGTAGGGTGTCAGGATGAGTTCGCTCATCGACGTCCCTTTTGGTCAATAGCTGGTGGCCCGTCACGTATTGGCTTATACCTCTGACGTGCTAGTGGTTAAATCCACAGCCATAGTATTGACGAGTCTTTAGAGTCCACCACACTTACAGTTACTCAAGCTTTCGGGCGAAACGCTGTAGAGGCCGTATGGAGATATGGCAGGGTTCGATCAGATACGTGCGGTATTGCACGGATGGTGATCGGACGGTTTTTACTAGCCGGCTTTGGCTTAAGCCGGATCCTAGTATTTGACAGTGTAGTTTTGTCTCTTTGCACTTGTATTCAGTGGGAATGCAAATGTGGGCATGTATTTGCAGTAGCGGGGTTTTCCTGTAATTTATTACGGGATCGGTTTTCTGGGGTTGCCAGTTTGCATTCCGTTCCGGCCGTTTTTCTTTTATTTCTTCACGGACGGACTTTTCGTTGGAGGGGGTTAATTGCAAGTTTGCAATTAACTTAGTTGTGAGGGGTTTTCTTGCATATGTGGCTTTATGATTTGACCATCATCATGAGATTCTCTTTGCATCATTCTTTTGCATTTATGTGACAAGAATGAGATTGGAAATGGTTGTGACTTTTTTCCTTTTAGATTTTAATTCTTTTTCCCACCCATGGATTGAGAGGGGGCCGGCCACTGTTGTTATGAGTGAGGAGTGAGGTTTATTTGTGTGTGTGAATTAATTCCATCATGCTTAATTAGTGGGCCCTCCATTTGTTTGTGTGTGCTGTGAGAAATATTCCTTTTTTCCTTAGGCTTGGGATTAATTTGCAACATTCACACATTCTTTATATGAGAGAATGATGCTTCATTCACTTTTCCAGTGAGCATTTTTGGCCGAGCTCTTGTTAAGGATAGGCTTATTCTTTTTGCTTGGATGTTCCATTATTCCCTCAAGCATCCATAAATATCTTTGTGCAAAATTCCTCCAACATGGCAACCTCATAAACCCCAAAGAGACCTGTTTACTACACTATTCTACAGCATCCCTTGGACGCGTCGGCTAGCCAACTTCGCGCCCGAGTTGTCTCGGTCAAGAGGTGGGAGCCCGTAAAAGATTCCGGTTATGTGGTGCCCGTTTCGACGAGGAGGTGATGGACGATATATCCGCGGGAGATCGGAGTGGAGACGAAGACCGGAGGACTCGGATCAGTCGGTATATCTCTCTAACCTTTCTCTTGTTTGCTAGATCTAGTTTAATGGCCCGATCCGGGTTTTAGTGCGCGGTGGTGCCGGTATGCTAGTTTGCAAAATTAAAGTTTATCACCGCTTCCGCATTTGGCCGTCAGTTTGACGGCTGGGGCGCCGCCGTGCACTTACAGTGGTATCAGAGCCTCGCCATTAACTTCGTCTAGTTTTGTTTGATGTGTTTTTCAGTTCCGATCGACCAAAATTCCAAAAACCCAATTTTAGTTCACATCAGTTTTCTGTTGATTTTTTTCTTGCTCAAAAAATTTTTTTTTCAGGCTGTAGAAAACTGATGTACATGAAATTCTAAGAATACTGGAAAAGTTCGACACTGTCAGTTGACAACTGGAGCGCGGAACCGCGGCCAAACCCCCCCTTGGGCCGCGGTTCCGCCGCACATTGGTGTCCTCACTGCATCGTATTTTTCCAGTGGGCTTCTGGGCTAATTTTAGGGGTTTTGGAATATTAAACTTGGGCCCAGAATTTTCTGTGAGTGCTACAGTATTGCTTGGGGGCCCACTTGTTAATTTTTGATCGATCGGATATTTTAAACACATTTTTCACAGTATTTACATTATATCTGCGACCGTGAATGTCACTTGATCGGTAAATCCGGTCTAACTGCTATAGCCCGGTTAGACGGATTTGCGAACGTGACTTTCACGTTGATATTTTGTGTTTTTGCTGTGATGTTGCGGATCGGTCATGGGGATAGCCTGGATGCAATGCTAGTACAGTTGTGGTTGTATTATGTACATTTGATATTGCGGGGCGAGCGTCCGACATGTGGACTGCCGTCACTGCCTGTTTGTATTATTATTTTGGGGCACGGCCAGGTTGCGGTCGATGTACCCGGTGTATGTATATTTTACTTTCTGTACTAGGATTACCCCGCGGAGGAGTGCACGGATTGCCGGGTTCTGGAAGGCAACAAGCCCGCATCTCATGGCATTGAGACGGAGGGGGCTTCACTCTGGGATTGGCGGGCTATTCGCCGCACTCGTAGGGGGTACAGGTTGACCCAGGAGGGGTGCTCAAGTTGCCGGATTCCGTGAGGTGCTGGGTGGTCCATTCACGGAGCTGAAGGGGGCTGCCTCGCTTCAGGTTTTGGCGGGTAACTTGCCGCGCCCGTAGGGGTCTAGGATTTCATTGCACAGGCTATCCACACGACCAGGGGAACGTCGGGTTTCAGTAGTGGCTCTGTGAAACCCGGGGATCCCAGATATCTGTATTGTTCTGTGATGCTGTACATTTCTGTGATGTTGCATTTTTATCACGCCTTGAGCGAATATAATATATTGGTATATATATATTAGATGTTGTATATGTTTTACATCCGCGCTAGTCCAGTCCCTGCTCTGTCGTTAGTTAGCTAACCTAACGGGTGATGACGGGACCCAGTGGCGAATGCGGATGGCATATACGTACATCAGTATATTTTCGTTCTTTGTGGTGTGATCAATTGATGGGACTGCGTTGATTCGGATCAATGCAAGTTAAAACAAACCTAATCTGATGTTGTTGGAACACTTTTCAAAAAGCTGTTATTGCAAGGACGTTCACTTTTGTTTTGCATCGTGGTATTCATTTAGAATATCCTGCTCCTCAGTCGACGAGGCAAGGGCCGAGATCCCTTCACCGGGAGTGACCCCTTGGACAGAAGTTTGCGTCAGGGCATTAACTTCACTATAGCCGATTACTTTTGCTTTGCATAGTGGTATTCATTTGGGATATCCTGCACCCCATTCTACGGGGAAAGAGCCGAGATCCCTTCACCGGGAGTGACCCCTTGGACAGAAGTTTGCGTCAGGGCATTAACTTCACTATAGCCGATTACTTTTGCTTTGCATAGTGGTATTCATTTGGGATATCCTGCACCCCATTCTACGGGGAAAGAGCCGAGATCCCTTCACCGGGAGTGACCTCTTTAGTAAAGGTTTTCATCACTATATTTTCTAAAAAGCTATCCGTTCCTTCAACGATATCAAGTTCATTACGTTAAAGGTTTTCGCCAGAAACCATTCGTAGCCCTCCGTCGTTTTATATGGGTAGTCAATAGTATTCAAGCTGTGTTTGTTGGCCAAAGTCAAGGCACAGTGTTTGGTAGCTGTTGGTTATTCATATGCAGCATAGATAGATGCGTTGGTTTGGGGCAGTCGTATAGCCTTGTTGGCCAAAGTCAAGGGCTTGTACGGGTGGGCTCAAATTAACCTGGAGAATGACGGGCAGAACTTGACATGTGACTTATGATTTGTTGGCCAAAGTCAAGGTCATAAGAGCATGGGGTAAAAATCACATCGGGAGTTTCAAAAGAATTGAAACTTGCCAGATATGCGCATACCTTCTGGAGTGTGATACCGTGAGCGGATTCCGTCACGTTATAATGCGATGAGAGTTGGATCCCGATTCCCACTGATGAGTTGGTTTACTCCTCGGGTGACCCCGACTAATTCTTCTTTCAGGTTTGGAGGAGAATTTGAGGTACAGTAGGAGGTTTCCTGATTAGAAAAAGTGATAACCATTCTGATCTAGGATAGAGTGCACGCTGAGTGTTTCTTTTCTCTCTCTCTTCGGCAGCGACCAATGACCCGACCCTAGACTATGACTCAATGACCAAGTTGACCGAACCTTCTTAAACACTGGTTTTTGGATTGTCAGAGTTGCAGACCTCATTGCCACTCCTACTTTTACCCTTTTCTCCGGGACACCCCGTATTACTACGAACGTCCACTTCCATTGGACAAAACCATCGTATGGTTAGATACGAACTCGAAGGAATTCGAGGATGGTTTCTGGTTCTGGAGAAAACGAATAGGATTATTCAGTTATCTTTTCTTTTCACCTTCTCTCAGGTTGCGAGTACTCCTTGGTTTAGGAGTAGTACACCTATTACGCAAATTGGATAGTCTTCTTCCAAACCATAGGCTAGTGCCGACCGGTAGGGAATGAAGAAAACCAGTTAGCCTAAACGGTGTACAGAAGGTATTAAGTTCAGACAAAGAAAGGGATTAGTAAGAGGGCAAAGTAAATTGCGACTGATATTCACGACCAAACCAAGTATTTCTTCGCCAATCCTAAATCACCTTTGTATTTCTCCAGGACACTCCGTATCACTACGAAGATCCACAGTTTATTGGATACTCCATCGTATGGTTATATACGAACTCGAAAGGAACTTGTTCCAGTTCGGGGATGGATTCTGGTCCAGGAGATATAGGAATATGGTTTATTCGGTTGTCTTTTATCTTCACCTTCTCTCGCATTGCGAGTGCTCCTAGGATTAGGACAGTACACCCATTATGCTTACTGGATAGTCTTCTTCCAAACCATAGGCTGGTGCCGAACGGTAGGGAAGGAAGAAAACCATTTGGCCTAAGGGGTGTGCAGAAGGTAATGACTAAAGACATATAAAGGGATTTGGAGAGGTGGCAAAGAATTATACGGTTATAGTTGTGAATCTGGATAATGGAAGAGGCATTACTAAGAATACCGGGATACCCCAACGAAACATTTCAATGTTTCAGGTTCACTGTGTACTGTTAATAGAAAACTGATTTCCCGATTGGACACTTGCTCCAGGGTATGTATTTACCAGGTTTGATTCTTACATCTGTATGGTTTTACAGATGATGAGTGGGAGTAAGTTATTGGGAATTGGGTGATCATCCTCATTATATCGGGATTCGTTGTAATCCGTGATATTTGAGGAGATCACTTGGGCTGTTTGCCGGTCGGCAAATATTTGGTTTTGAATATCCGCTGTTGTGCACCAATTTCAAATTGATATATCTGTACGTCTATTTTCATAGAGTGAGATATACCTTTTGATATTATGTCGATGACATTTACCTATATCAGTGGATGGTTGGGTAAGGAGCATTAAACAGCGGTGTAATTCTTCTTAACCATAAGTACAGTTTTCAACCTACGACACACAGTGAAAGAGTTGTTAGACTCAGCGGACTTATACAGAGTATTGTATGTTGTCCAGTGTCCATTAGGACAGAGGGGTTGGTCCTCATACTATATTCTGTTTACTTTTAACTTCTCTAGTTCTTAGACATGTGTTTCGTAGAAACACAGGGTCTAAGTTTTGAGGAGTTATAGGTATTTGAATAGAGTAGAGAACCAGGTGTAGCAAGTATCGGGATTCTTCAAAGTGATCGAAGATGTAGATATTTGTGTATGGTATTCAGTTGATAGTAGTGGTAAAGAGAAATTGCTTCTCTTTCAGGTTACTCATAATTGGAAGCATTCCTAAGTTGAGTAACGCTGATCGGCCTCTCTCCATTTAGTTGACATGCACTGGAGACAGCTGCATGATTTGAATCTGGTTAAATTAAATCAGTGTCTCTGGTTCTATATTGGATGTAGAACAGTTCATATCTTAACGTTGTTAAGGTACGGGGAGTTGTCCGGCTTATGATTAAAACCTGACACTGGACAACTCAAGGCACGTTTCTGTAATGGCTATTTGTGGGTTGACCCAGACTATGACGAGGGTTGATTTTCTACCATCTAGAATATCAATAGTGATATTGTTCTTCACTCACCACAATTTTAAAAGAAATGGATTTTTTCAGAAAACAGTAGTGGGAGTATGGTAGAACTGGAAGTGATTCCAGAACCGCAAACGATTACTGAAGATTTGATAAGGAACCTAAGGATTCAATCTGGTTTGACATTCCATTGGCCACTCCGCAGATAAGGTGGGTAACCTCAGGCACCCGAGAGGTACTTCGGTATACTCAAGGACGGTGGCAGAGAGGTTCTTGTTTATCCAGACTTGCCATTGCTGTTGTTCCAGACTATGAGACCCGGCAGGAGGATGAGTATAGCGTCGTTCTAAACTAGCTTTAGAAGTGTACGCCTATATGACTCTGCCAGAGGGTTGTCGTAGTCAGTAGGAGCAGCGGAAGCATTGGTGGATATCAGGCTTATGTCTATTTATAGACTAAAACAGATATAGCGGAGATAGATCATCTATTTCTGATGTGACAGTCATAGGTTTGACTTCATCAGAATAGGGGATGAATCTGTTGAGAAGGTAGTAGGGTGTGATGTCATGGTATTTGGATGACATACACAGAATAGGAAAAGAAACTCCTATACTACGATAGGTTATACTTTGGTTGTCACACAGTGGTTTCTCCACATGGGACTTGGACATTATATCAGACATACTGGTTACTAGATCCGTGGTTTCAGATCTAGATTCGGGTGGTTTCCCAATCAGGGTACTTAGACAGCATTCTAAGAGTTTTTAGAATGGACGACTCCTGGCACGGTAGTATACCTGCAGGTGATGGAGTCACCTTCTCTAAAGGTGTCTTACAGACTAAAGGGGAGAGGGATGTTCATGATTGGCAGATCACTTGCTTAGGCAATTGAGTCAATCATAAGATGTCAAGTACCACACCAGATGTTGTTCTTGCATTATATGCAATAAGTTTACATTGATCTAATCCTGGAGGAACAGTCGGAAGCAGTTTTAGAACATAAGTGGCTGTTCTAGGGATATGATAACGAAAGCCCCATTCGGGAAACAGTTATCATTCCAGGCTTCCAAAGTGACCTGGACGACAAGGAGGTCGTCAGAGTTATAGTTTTCCTTCTGACGAGGGGCAGCATTTTGGACAGGTGGTCCAAGGCAATACTGAGGGAAGCATGGCGCAGGATACTGACTAGATTCAGTTGACGATACAGTCTAAGAAGTTTGGATTTGGAGTTCACTTATGAGCTAGGTCCCATCAGACATCCAGACATTCTAAGACAGGTATTGCTCATTTCGGGAGATGGTTTTCTCCGCGAACTTGAGATATAGAGAGACATAGAAAGAAACATCTAGGCGGATCTACTCACTGAGGCTATTCCTCGACCGCAATAGTTTCACAAATGGGATTTGTGAGACTGACTAGTAGAGGAGTTGGGTGTTCGGTATCACACGGGCTGTGAGTATACGACATCGCAATAATTAGCCATGAGTGCAAGTGGGAGATTGTTGGAGATAGTGCCCTCAGAGTCAATTATTGGATCACAGGCACGTGATTGCAATGATTGAGGGAGGACCTATCCCGGTAAGACAGTCTTACTCGAGATGATAGTATGCTATCTGGTTTACCTTTATCATCGTGTACTGCTTTAGGTGACCTGACATGTCGCTATTGCACGTTGATAGAGCCCCTAGGATTCTTGCTTGACTGCCAGCAGTATGAGGGCGATCATATAAGTGAGAGCTGGAGTCTATAAGCACATCCTTAAAAGGTCCCTAGTCGTGGGAGTTTCGAGACAGGGCATCGATTCTCCAGAGTAGACTAGTGTATACAGTCGAGACCCCGACGAGGGGCGGTGGCCGGTCTCACAAGCCACTGGTGTCAGTTGGTTCACCTAAGATGTATACAGGTGCTCATTGGGTTATGAGTACACCGGACAGGACTCGCCGGGAATATGCTAGTTGGTCTTATACCTGACGTCAGATAGCAGTTCCCAGGTGACATGTGTACAGGTTAGTTCATCGACCTGGGGATCGTCATTTGTCTCGTGTGAGTTCCCACTGTGCTTTGATTACTACCCTACCACGGCTCAAAGGAGTCGTGCAAACAGGTTTTAGTTGGGTACAGTCCCGAGCCACATGGAGGCAGTGAGCGGATCTTCAGGGGTTCGTCTCTCCCGGTATTGGGGGTGAGGTCGCGTTGTGTCTAGGAGAGCCATTACACGAAGTCCTTGGCCAAGGCAGGAGATTTACTGGTAAGTATTCCAGTAGTATCTCAGGGTGTTCTGGACTACACTCCGACACGACTTGTACCGCTTTTGGGTGTCTGACTTTTACCAACCCCCTAGGCCCGACATGCGATGCTCATAGACGAACGGACCGGACTGTACCGATATTGTCACTGACAGGCTCAGTAGGGTGTCAGGATGAGTTCGCTCATCGACGTCCCTTTTGGTCAATAGCTGGTGGCCCGTCACGTATTGGCTTATACCTCTGACGTGCTAGTGGTTAAATCCACAGCCATAGTATTGACGAGTCTTTAGAGTCCACCACACTTACAGTTACTCAAGCTTTCGGGCGAAACGCTGTAGAGGCCGTATGGAGATATGGCAGGGTTCGATCAGATACGTGCGGTATTGCACGGATGGTGATCGGACGGTTTTTACTAGCCGGCTTTGGCTTAAGCCGGATCCTAGTATTTGACAGTGTAGTTTTGTCTCTTTGCACTTGTATTCAGTGGGAATGCAAATGCGGGCATGTATTTGCAGTAGCGGGGTTTTCCTGTAATTTATTACGGGATCGGTTTTCTGGGGTTGCCAGTTTGCATTCCGTTCCGGCCGTTTTTCTTTTATTTCTTCACGGCCGGACTTTTCGTTGGAGGGGGTTAATTGCAAGTTTGCAATTAACTTAGTTGTGAGGGGTTTTCTTGCATATGTGGCTTTATGATTTGACCATCATCATGAGATTCTCTTTGCATCATTCTTTTGCATTTATGTGACAAGAATGAGATTGGAAATGGTTGTGACTTTTTTCCTTTTAGATTTTAATTCTTTTTCCCACCTATGGATTGAGAGGGGGCCAGCCACTGTTGTTATGAGTGAGGAGTGAGGTTTATTTGTGTGTGTGAATTAATTCCATCATGCTTAATTAGTGGGCCCTCCTTTTGTTTGTGTGTGCTGTGAGAAATATTCCTTTTTTCCTTAGGCTTGGGATTAATTTGCAACATTCACACATTCTTTATATGAGAGAATGATGCTTCATTCACTTTTCCAGTGAGCATTTTTGGCCGAGCTCTTGTTAAGGAGAGGCTTATTATTTTTGCTTGGATGCTCCATTATTCCCTCAAGCATCCATAAATATCTTTGTGCAAAATTCCTCCAACATGGCAACCTCATAAACCCCAAAGAGACCTGTTTACTACACTATTCTACAGCATCCCTTGGACGCGTCGGCTAGCCAACTTCGCGCCCGAGTTGTCTCGGTCAAGAGGTGGGAGCCCGTAAAAGATTCCGGCTATGTGGTGCCCGTTTCGACTAGGAGGTGACGGACGATATATCCGCGGGAGATCGTAGTGGAGACGAAGACCGGAGGACTCGGATCAGTCGGTATATCTCTCTAACCTTTCTCTTGTTTGCTAGATCTAGTTTAATGGCCCGATCCGGGTTTTAGTGCGCGGTGGTGCCGGTATGCTAGTTTGCAAAATTAAAGTTTATCACCGCTTCCGCATTTGGCCGTCGGCTTGACGGCTGGGGCGCAGCCGTGCACTTACAATAATATTAGGATATTCCTGCGAGAACTTCTTGACTCGTCTCGACTCGTTAGGAAAACAATGTTCTTGCGAGAACTTCTTGACTCGTCTCTACCCGTAGGGGAAAACATCTTCATGAAACCCTCATGGCTCATGAAGGTGAAAAGCCTTAGGCAACGGGGATATCAACCTGTTTCCTAAGCACTGTGGCCCTACAAGCAGGTCCAAACTGACTCTTGTATACTATCCACGAGTCATATTCTCCAAAGTCGAATATCGACAAGGAGGAAAAAAAACCACTTACGAGTCCTCTCGACTTGTAAGGGGGAAAATTCACTTGTGAGATCCTTACGACTCTCAAGAGAAAATGCACCTAGGAGATCCTCACGACTTCTAAGGAGAAAATACACCTGCGAGATCCTCTCAACTCGTAGGGAGAAAAGTCTTTATGAGATCCTTACGGCTCATAAAGTTGAAAAGTCTCAGGCGGCAGATCCAAACCTGTTTCCTAAGCCATCGTTGCCTTACAAGAAGGACCAAACTAACTCTTGTACACTATCCATGGGCCACATTCGCCAATGAAATGAAGAAGCTACTTACGGGTCCTCACGATTCGTAAGGGAAAAATACCCGAGTGAGATCCTTACGACTAATGAAGGCGATGAACACTTAGAAATCCTCACGATTTCTAGGGAGAATATGCACCTATGAGATCCTCTCGACTTGTAGGGAGAAAAACCTTCTTGAGACCCTTACGACTCAGGTAAATGAAAAAGACTTAGGCTACAAGGATTCTAAACTTTTCTTTTAAGCCATCAATTCTATGGCCATGCATAACTCTGCACTACTCCACCCACGTACATACTTACGTGGGCAAAATAGTGGAGGGATTTGTTCCTGCCAAATTTTTTGGCTAAAATCTACTTGTTCCCTTATAAAAAAGGAATGAGCCTCACGTATTAAACACGTGAGCGCTCATATGTAAAGCATATGGGCGCTGAAAACAAACAACTAAGAGCCAAACAGGCCTCACGTGCTAAACACCTGAGTGCTCATATGTAAAGCATATGAGCGCTGAAAATAAACTAAATAAAACAACTAATGGCCAAACAGGCCTTACGTGCTAAACACGTGAGCGCTCATATTTAAAGCATATGAGCGCTGAAAATAAACAAGCTAAAACCCACAGCAGGGACCATGTGTTAAACACGTGAGTTCTCTTGCCTCTCACATGCAAAGAATGTGAGCGCCCCAATTTAAAATGTTCCCATTAAATTCTATGTGATAAAATTAAATCTTATTTGGGAAATATTTTCCCTGATCTTTCTAATATGAAAAGATCTTTCTTTAACAGAGAATCCTGGATTTAAAATCCGATTGTGATAAAATATCACCAATTAAATCATATGATAGAATTAAATTCTATATTTAGAAAATATATTTCTGATCTTGTTAAACTAAAAGGATATGATAGAATAAAATTATAATCTTGTTAAAACTAACAAGATATTCATAATCTTGTTAAACAAATAAGAAATCTTCTCTGTTACACAGAGAGCCTTTGGATTAAAAATCCAACGGTGAATAAAATTCAGCGATTGATCTAAAAGATCATGGAATTAATCATGATCTCTCAATGAGAGATTCTCTTAACAAATTGATTCTTTTGCTTCTCGTATAAATAGAAAGAAGAAGAGAGGGGAAGAAAAAAGGACAGAGAGAATTTAATTCTCTAAAAGGAGGAGACCGCCCGATAAGCTTTCCAAAAAGCTCCCACAAACCAAAAGAGAATTTAATTCTCAAACAAAGGGTTTAACCCTTCAAAAAATGAACTTAGTTCTTCATCTGGTTGAGTCCTGCAGAAGAAGATCTCCCCACAAGTTGAGAATTTAATTCTTATCGAGGAGATTCTGTTATGCAGATTCAAAACTTAGGGGAAAGAACTAAGTTCAAAGAATTTAATTCTTACAAAAGTATATAGGAATTTAATTCCTCTGATAAAACTAGGGTTTAACCCTGTAAAAAGATTATTTATTATAAAACAAGAGACTTGAAATTTTCTAAACTCAGATCCTAGCATCGTTAATATGAGATCAAAATCTTCATGCACATAGAAGGAAAGACTGGTGATTCATTATTATAACGAAACCCCACGTGAGCACATATGATGAACAAAAAAGAATGGCTGAGACCGAGTCGTAGGTTTCCCACACGAGCGCCTAAAAGAAGAACAAGAAGTGCCTCCTAGGGCAGCCACGCGTTTTCCACGCAACCCTCAATCAAGTGCTTAGCACTTATATGAAAAAGGGAATAGACCCAAAAACAGCGCTCATATTTTGAAGGCGTCTCACATGTTCGCATGTGAGCACCACAGGGTCCAAGTTCTTAGCACTTATAAAAGAAAGAGAAATAAAATCCAGAGAACAGTTCCCATTTCAGACGCCTCACCTGCTCACACGTGAGTCAAATGTTTAGCACTTATAAAAGAAGAGGGAAGTAAAACCCAAAAAGGAAGTACTCAACTTTGGGACATTGATTAATACGTTTTTACCGTGCCGTATTTAGAAAGATTTTGAAATTACCGCAATCAAAGACGGTGTCGCGTGTAGTGAGCCGCGATGAGTACGGGTCGTCCGCAGGGAGATGGTAAGTTTTCAAGCTTGTTTTAACGAGTTAATACCGTGTTTTGAGTTGGTGTTTATGCTAAGTGTCGTAACTAGGATACGTTCAATAAAAATACTTGTTAAGGGTAGTTTTAGGTTAGCTTGCATGAGGATGGTGTTTGCCGCTTCCTTATAGAACAAATTTTGATATTGACACTAAGGTAATAGGCAACAATGTGGATTAGGGAACTTGAAATACGGTATTTGCGATTGTTAAGCTAAATCTGTATTCCTTGTCCCTTGTCCTTCCATTCTGGTCTCTTGACCTTAGCCCTCGGCAAACCACTTGTAATCCGGTCACAATTAGGATTCACCGCTATCGTGGTAGGATAGGATGCCTAACGGAGCGAAATTGTGAGTGGTTTGCTCGGAGTTTAAATTGCAAAGTTAAGGTTTTTTAAGGTTTTAGAAAACACTTCTCCTACACAAACTAACCATATTCTACCCTTAACAAGTAAATCAATTACTCACACATATTTACAATACCAAAATAAAAAGAAAAGAGTAAGGCAACATAACAAAAAATTACAATAAAAGAAAAGATAAAGAGAGAACTGATAAAACGTGCAAATTCCTTCAATTGTTCTTTAATCCCGTACCAATGTGAAATCAAAATACCAGACTTTAAGGTTACAAGCTCACTTAAGAGGTTGTAAGATCAAAGTAAAGGAATGATTCCACGAGTTCAAAGTATGTAGAAAGCAAGACATATGTAATGAAATGAGAATTTTATTGAATTTCAAACAAGATACTACTAATATTGATGTCTAGAACCTAAATCTTAAACTTGTAAGTTTAATAAAGAAGTTGCAAGGTTAAGACAAAGGGGCAAGAGCTCAAGAGTTCAAAGGAAAAGCAAGTTACAAATTACAAGTGTTCTAAAGCAAAAGCTAAAGCAAAAGTATCCCTTCCCCCTGCCCATTGATCTGGTATTTATAGGCTCAAAATTAAAATAAACAAATAATAAAAATAGGAAGATAGGACAATAATGAGTACACAGACAAAAATTGAAGCCATTTCTCCTTAGTGGGCCCGGCGCCGCCGGCAATTCTGAGGATGTCGCCGGTCTCGTGTAGGCCAATGGGTCTCGTCTTGGTTTTGTGAAGTTGTGTGCACTCCACAAGTCTACTGGTATTACTTGATTTCTTGATAACAACATGGGTTGCTAGTAGCTTTTGGAGGGAAATCATGATGCTTCAAATCACATCAACTCTTTTAGCATTTAATGCTCATGTTCCCCATTGCACAATTTCATCATGTCATGTAGCCAAGACAGCCCCACCATGGTCCATGTGCACACTTGCATTGTGTTGGACCAAAATTGTGTGCACACATTTATTTGCAAAAAGAACTCTTTGGACATTGATCGGTTTTCTGTTCTGTTTGCAGTGTCGGCTCCAAACATTATATTCGTGATTTTGAGTGTGTTTCCAGTATTTTATCACAAACACCTGTACTCTGTATTACTGAGCAGACACTGGTCAAAAGTACCGATATATAACAAAATAGATAATGAATGAGCGGTATTAAAATGCAGTTTTCAGTGATGAAAAAATACCCCCAAACTTTTCATTTGCTCGTCCCGAGCAAAAACAAAAATCCTAACCTCACTTTCGCAGGGAACGCGAATTCACTGAGCTTGTGCAACAAGCCGTTAAACCTCTAGGTGTCCCTAATAGGAGGAGTGTTGTCTCCTGAGCGTTTTCAGCGGATTTCACCCAAAAAAACCCGTCAAGCTTGTTTTGCGAACTAACTGTGATTCTAACCCTAAAGTTTTGCTTCAAAGCTAGCAAATCTATTATCTTAAGTTAGAAATATCGAACCCTTATTTTTCACACCTTACTTCTTATTTAATCTGAATATCTTATACATCTTTACGTGCAGTGCAAATAGTGTCGTTTAGTTTCAAAAGGATCGATTAAAGTCGTCATGTCACAAAATAAAGCCCAGACAAAAAACTTAAAAAGGATTACACAAGTTTTATAAAGGGTTAAGTATTTTTCAAGTTTCGGTTCCCAGTTAGGTTTCAAATTCAGAATTTCTATTTTTCTTAATAGGAAACTAGGTCTTATTTTTCACTCCACCTTTTACTTGTTTTCGTTTCATGCACACCTCCGTGAACGTGCAATAGTCTTCATCATAGGATAAAACCTTCATATCTCTATTAAAAATATTTTTATAAAAACCTGTCTTTTTTCAAGATTATTCTCACACAAAGAATCGTTAGGATTTTTTAACTCGGAGAGAACACTTGCTTGACTTTGTTTTAATTTGGACTTTCTAGGTTTCTAAGCGAGCTTTGGGCCAATGCTCCCAAACCAGTTAGTTTTAGGGTATTAAGTGTAGAGACATCCCGGCGGACTTAATTTCTCAAGTTACCTAGGCCCTAAAACAAAAGACTTTTGGTAGCGTGAAAATCATATTGATTTAATGCGAACCGAGATATAACCAGTTGTTCAATTATTTTTAGTATAAAAGGCTTGTTTAGTGGATCAGGTGTGTAATCACTCTAATCAAGTTCCATATGGGTTATTCTTCAGAATTAGTTCCTATTAAGGCTTCTATAATATCCCTTCATATCCACTTTACCTTCGAAACTATTCTTGATAGTACTTATTTCAGAACAAACCTATTTGATTCTAAAAAAAATTGTTTATCAATTTAAAAGTTTTCAGACATATTAGACTTGTCATCTAATTTTCAAAACTCACGACACGTGTAGTGTGATGTAAAGACGTATATTAGCTACAGTTAAATTCAAAGAAGGGTTATCTTTCAGGTTTTCAAAATCTAACAATAGGATCTAGTTGTTCCTTTCTTATCAAACAAAACCGTCGAAATATCGAATCTAAGTTCTCCCACTAGCTAACTTGACGACAACGTTTTTATATTTTTGTAAAAAGATTCAATTTTTATGGTTTTTTTTTAAAATATGTATGCAAATGCAGAATATATAAATGAATGCGAAGGGAGAAAGCTTACCGAGCATACCCCCAAACTTAAACTGGACAGTGCTCTCACTGTCAATGAACATCAAGAGGGCAAAATTGTTGAAGGGTCAAAAGCGGCGGTTCTCCCTGAATTTTAATTTTTTTTTGTTTTTTTATGAACAAAGACCGAGCATCACCAGACAAGGTTGCTCGTCAAAAAGAAAAATGGATATGCACAAGACAAGAATATCCATATATATATACCAAAAAATAGTATATACTTATCCCCAAACTTATTTGAAACAGTGTTTCTACTGTTTATGGCTGGATAACTGAAGTTTGGTGGTAAACATAGGAAGATTATGCAGGGTAAACCGGCTCCTGCAATATCAGGAGCTCCTCAGATGGTTCTGCTTTAAGGAATGGTTTCAATCTGTGTCCTTTTACTTTGAAAAATGAACTATCCTTTGGATTCTCCAAATCCACTGCGCCTTGCGGGTACACACATCGCACAAGAAAAGGTCCCTTCCAACGAGATCGAAGTTTACCGGGATGGAAATGGAGTCGGGTGTCATAAAGAAGTACTTGTTGTCCAGGCGTGAAGGTTTTCCGCGTAAGGTGTTTATCATGAAATAACTTCGTTCGGTTCTTTATAATAACCGCGTTGTAGTAAGGCTCATCCTGAAGCTCGTTTAGTTTGTTCAGTTGCAGCTTCCAATAGCTGCCCGCATCTTCAAGATTGAGATTCATCTCTTTGATCGTCCAAATAGCACGATGTTCGATTTCCACAGGGAGGTGGCAAGCCTTTCCATACACAAGCCGATAGAGAGACATTCCAAGATCAGTCTTGTACGCAGTTCAAAATGCCCAAAGGGCATCGGTTAATTTCAAAGACCAATCTTTACGGTTCTTGGAAACCGTTTTCTCCAGAATCTGCTAGATCTGCCGATTTGAAACTTCGGCTTGCCCACATGTTTGGGGATGGTAGGGTGTGGATAGCTTATGATTGATTGAGTATTTCCGCATCATGGCCTCGAAAGTCCTATTGCAGAAATGCATCCTATTGTCGCTAATGATAGCGCGAGGGTGCCCGAACCGGGAAAAGATGTTTCCTTTAAGGAATTTAATGACAGCCTTATTGTCATTAGTCCGGCTCGGTACTGTCTCGACCCATTTGGAGACATAATCAACAGCTAAGAGAATGTACAGCTTTCCAAAAGAGTTGGGAAACGGGCCCATGAGATCTATCCCCCAAATATTGAACATCTCAACAACCAAGATTGGTTGGAGCGGCATCTCATTTCGCCTGGAAATCCGGCCTAAATGTTGGCACCAGGAGCAAGTCTTGCAGTATTCTTGTGCATCTTTGAAAAGTTTTGGCCAGTAAAAGCCACATTGCAAGACTTTCTCAGCTGTCTTTCTTGGGCCAAAGTGCCCGCCACATGCTTGATCGTGGTAAAAAGACAACACACTCTTGAATTCGTTTTCCGGAACACACTGGCGGATGATTTGGTCTGGACAGTACTTGAACAGGTAGAGCTCGTCCTAGTAAAAGTGTTTTACTTGGGTTAAAAATCTAAGTATGTCCTGACTTGACCAATCGTCAGGTATGAGTCCAGTCGCCAGGTAGTTCACAATATCTGCGAACCAGGGTTCTCAAGATATCGTTAAGAGTTGTTCAACAGGGAAAGTGTTGTCGATTGGGAGAGGAAGCGTCGGTGAAGAAGAAAGTCGTGAAAGATGATCGGGTACTACATTTTCACATCCTCTTTTGTCCTTAATGACAAGGTCAAATTCTTGAAGTAAGAGGATCCAACGTATTAACTGAGATTTTGCATCATTTTTTGCAAAAAGATGTCGCGGAGCTGAATGATCGGTGTAGACAATGACAGAGGAGCCGATCAGATAGGGCTTGAATTTTTCTAAAGCAAACACGATATGCAAGAACTCTTTCTCGGTTGTAGTGTAATTCATTTGGGCGTCATTCAGGGCCCGGCTCACATAATAGATTACGTGCGGCATCTTATCGATGTGCTGTCCTAGGACACCACCGATAGCAAAGTCAGATGCATCGCACATAATCTTAAAAGGATGCATCCAGTCAGGTGAAGAAAGAACGGGAGCAGTGGTGAGTGAGTTTCTTAGTGATTCAAAAGCAGTCAAACAGTGCGAGTCAAAGTTGAACGTGGTATCCTTGGCCAGAAGAAGAGTCAAGGGTCTAGCAATCTTGCTAAAGTCCTTAATAAACCGTCTGTAAAAACCGGCATGGCTAAGGAAAGATCGGATATCTCTGACGCATTTGGGAGCATGGAGGTTGGAAATGACATCAATCTTTGCTTTGTCAACCTCAATGCTATTTCGCAAAATGATATGTCTTAAGACAATACCTTCACGTACCATGAAGTGGCATTTTTTCCAGTTTAAAGTGAGATTTTTATCCTTACATCGGGTAAGGACAGCGTCAAGATGTTGCAGACACTCGTCGAAAGAATCGCCAAAGATGGAGAAATCATCCATGAATATGTCCAAAAATTTCTCAACCATGTCAGAGAAAATTCCCATCATACACCGCTGGAAGGTAGAGGGAGCATTGCATAGCCTAATGGGCATGCGACGATATGCGAACGTGCCGAAAGGACAAGTGAAAGTGGTCTTGTCCTGGTCTTTCTCGGCAATGGGAATCTGGTTATAGCCTGAGTAACCATCCAGAAAACAGTAATACTCATGTCCAGCTAATCTTTCGAGCATTTGGTCAATGAATGGCAGCGGAAAGTGATCCTTCCGCGTTGCGGCGTTGAGTTTTCGATAATCAATGCATACTCGCCCCCCGGTCTGGGTGCGAGTAGGGATCAACTCATTCGCCTCGTTTGTGATGACCGTAATGTCCGACTTCTTAGGGACAACGTGTAAACGACTGACCCATTGGCTGTCTGAAATAGGGTAAATGATACCACTATCCAAACATTTGACGATTTTCTTTTTCACAGCCTCCTTGATGACTGGATTTAATCGCCTCTGTGGATCCCTACCTTGTTTGGCATCATCCATCAGGTGAATGATATGTTCAACAATTAGGGAGCTAATCCCCTTGATGCCCGCCATCGTCCAGCCGAAAGATTGCCGATTGGATTGCAAGACCGTGAGAAGGGCTTCCTCATGCTCTAGAGCTAGAGAAGACGAGATGATGACTGGGAGGGTCTCGTTTTCACCTAAGTAAGCATACTTGAGGTGAGACGGCAGAGGCTTGAGTTCGAGCGTAGAAGGTGAAATGACTGAAGGCAATATTGAAGAAAATGTCTCGAACTCAAAAGATTTCAACAAGGGGCTCAAAATGAGTGTATGCGACTAAGTCGGATGGTTCAACTAACGCATCTGAAAACACAAAAGATTCAAACTCGGGCGGCGACAAGCCAAGATCATTCGAAAACGTGAAGCACTCGTAATCGTTATCTGGAGCGGAAGCAGCAGGTTCAAATAGGGACGCACTAGTGGCGTCAAGATCACTGTGATCAAATAAGAATTCCTCAAATTCACAGTCCTCGGGGGTTATCTCTTGGATGGAACAAACATCCAGTATATGTGCACTTGGTTCGGATGGCTGATTCCCTAACCTAAAAATGTTGAGTTCAATTGTCATGTTGCCAAAAGATAGGTTCATCGAACCATTTCGACAATTGATCACAGCATTTGAGGTTGCAAGGAATGGATGACCGAGTATCACCGGTATTTGATTCCGGGGGTTAGCTACAGGTTGTGTGACTAAAACAATGAAGTCAACGGGGAATATGAAGTCCCCAACCTTTATTAACACATCCTCTAGCTCACCCTTAGGATGAGTTATAGATCGGTCGGCCATTTGAAGTGTACAATGTGTAGGTTTCAGTTCTCCTACACATAGTTGCTTATATATAGAATAAGGAAGCAGATTAACACTGGCACCAAGATCCAAAAGAACGCGGTTGATGTTCTTATCCCCAATGGTTTTTGAAATCGTAGGACAGCCAGGGTCCTTCCATTTTTGTGGTAAATTTTGGGTAAGAGCATCGCTCACGTTACTAGCTAGGAAAACCTTCTTTAGTACCTGAGATTTCCTCTTCTTAGTGCACAAGCCTTTCAAGATTTTTGCATAGGAGGGGACTTGTTGGATTGCATCTAAGAAGGGAATGTTGATGTTAACCTGTTTGAACAACTCCAGAATCTTCTCCATTTGTGGATTTTGTTTATTGGACCTCAACCGGTTTGGAAATGGAACGTTTTTGAAATTAGTTGAGTTCAATACTTGTGAAGGAGATTGTGGAGTTGGAACGGATCCCAAAACTGGAGTTTGAATGGAGTGAGAAGTGGATCCGTTCGGAGCAGAAATTGAAGAAGAAGAAGAGCCTTTTGAAGAATGGAGAATAGGCTCAGAAGAAGAAGGAGGAGTAGAAGAAACGGCCGGGGTGTCATCATCTATCCGTGTGCCAATGTTGTTATGCAGCATCCTTCCAGATCTCAATGTAGTCATAGAACTCACATTATGGTTCTGTTGTTCAAGAGCAACATGTACATTATGTGGGTGACCAGGATTTGGGAGTGGTTGAGATGGAAGCTTCCCTTTCTCTCGCTCGATTAAAGCTGCGTTCAGCTGTGCAATCTAGGCTTTGATGGTCTTGATGCTTTGCCCGTGTGCGGCGGTGTGTTGCACCAGAGACTGAATAGAAGACTGGATGTTTGCGGTGGATTGAGTCGATTGCTTTAAAAAAGCCTCTAGACTCCGTTCTAGCGAGGAAACATTATCGTTGTTTGACGGAACAAAATTGTTTTGAGGAAAAGAATTGTTGTAGGGTGCAAGGTTGTTCGTCGGATTCTGAAAAGGTTGGGGTTGGAAAGGCTGCTGAAATTGTTGTTGAGTTTATTGTTGAGCTTGTTTTTGAGCTTGTTGTTGAGGAGGAGGAGGCCTCTGAAAGTTGTTGTGGCCTTGGAATTGATGCTGGTTCTGATTCCAAGAAAAATTGGGATAGTTCCTCCAACCGGGATTGTATGTGGAAGAATTTGGATCGTTTCTTGATCTCTGCTGAAATGCAGCATTAACCTGATACTGTCCTTGAGAAGGTGGGTTGTAAGGACACTCTTCGGTCAAATGAGATGGATCCGAACAACAAGCGCAAATGGTACGAGGGGGAAGAGCAGGGGCAGGAGAAGGAGACGAGAATTTGCTCTTAATTGCTTCCACTTTCCGCGTGATTGCGGCCATCTCGGCCTTCATTGCCATTGAGATGTCGAGTTGATGAACTCCTGTCCTAGAGAGACCGGAAGAAGTAGATGAAGAAGAATAATTGTTCGGTCTGGTGCTCTCCCATTGAAGCTTCTGTTCCTCAAGATCATCGAAGAATTTCCAAGCTTCCTCGTCATATTTGGATAGGATGTGGCCTTGACAAATGGTTTCCAGCAACTGCTTAGTTGCTGGATTCAAGCCCTCATATAAAGTTTGGCAAAGTTGCCATCTATCAATACCGTGGTGAGGGCACTGAACAAGAAGGTCTTTGTATCAGTCAAAGCACTTCCAAATAGGTTCAGTAGGACGCTGGGAGAATTGTTTAATTTCGTTTCGAATTCGTGCGGTCTTATGATTTGGGCAGAATTTCTTTAGAAATGCTTTCACAAACTTGTCACAACTGGTTATCGAATGAGATGCGGTGCTATACAACCACTTTTCACCAAGGTCGCACAAAATGAAAGGAATAACTCGTAACCGTATAGCATCATCAGACAGTTGGGTTGTCTTCATCATCGTACAAACGTTCTGTTATTTATTGATGAAGATGTAGGCATCTTCGGATTCAAGCCCGTGAAATTTGGGCAACATGTTGATAAATTGGGGCTTAATTTCGAAATTATCCCCATTAGCCGGTGGAAGAGAAAGACAGGTAGGGAGTGCGGTGTGGGTAGGATAGGATCGATCTTGGAGCGCAATTCGCTGTGGCGCTTCAACAAGAGGTGGTCGCGGGTTATTCACACCTAATGGAGGTGGAATAATTTCCGGGGGAGGTAAAGAGATGTTAGGAGGAAATCCCGACATCTCGGAAGAGGAGTCTGGTGAAATTGAAGGTGAAGAAGTATGGACAGAATCACGGTCAACGTCGGAGTTGACCGGCAAGGGTAAAGGTGAAAGAGGCGTGAAAGGAGTTTCGACTACGGTGTCGATCGCGTAGTCCGTAGCGACTAACGAAATACTGACTAAACGGGCACTAGGATCCTTAGTCCAAGCGGACATACACTAAACAAGTTTAATATAGTCAAAGCGTAGAATGTGAGGGTAAGAAAGCGAAAGTGGAGAAAAAATTAGGTGAAGGTGGTAAAAATGGCGAATTTATGTTTGTTTTGCAAGAATGTGAAAATGAAACGACGGTTCAACAAACACAATCACAAATGCACGGTCATAAATGCACAATCAATACCTAGACTAAGGTTCTCTAAGTCCACTAGAGTTGCTCTTAACAGTTCTAAAGTGACAAATTGTGAGATAACCCTCAAATCTCCTCTTCACAGCCAGTTGTGGCCAGGTAAGCATAAGTGAGGTAAGGAGGGTTCCGCTCACGAATCACCATGAGACGGGCCCTTTAAAGTTATTGTTTCCCCTAATCAGAGAGCAAAGCTCTGTTCAAAATTTGAAATTTGAACTGAGGCAGCGCCTCACATGCAAAGCATGAGAGCGCCAGCGCTAAGAGTCAAAGACTCTGAGGCAGCGCCTCACGTGCAAAGCACGAGAGCGCTCGCGCCAAGAGCGCCATCGCTAAGAGTCAAAGACTCTGAGGCAGTGCCTCACGTACAAAGCAAGAGAGCGCTCGCGCCAAGAGCGCCAGTGCTAAGAGCCAAAGACTCTGAGGCAGCGCCTCTCGTGCAAAGCACGAGAGCGCTGGCGCCAAAAGCGCTGATGCCAAGAGTCAAAGACTCTGAGGCAACGCCTCATGTGCAAAGCACGAGAGCGCCAGCGCTAGAACTAAATGTTCTCCACCATTGGATCAAAGTTCCACCGAAGATGATAAATCATCAAAATTACAGAATTAAATTCTGTTGAGGAAATACTCCTCAAATCTTTCCAAACAAGAAAGATTGCACTCTATAAATCAGAGCACCGTTGGATCAAAGATCCAATGATGATTAAAAATCATCAAGATACAGAATAAGTTCTCTATGGGAAAATATTTTCCCAATCTTGTTAATAAAAAGAAAATTGTCTTCTGTAAAACAAAAGTCCTTGGATCAAAAATCCAACGGTGGATAAAATCCCCAAATCAATTAGAGATCTCTCAATGAGAGATTTCCTTAACTGATTCAACAGATCAGCCTCCCCTATATAAAGGACCCAAGGCTTCAAGTCTTGAATAGAAGAACCCCCCCATAAACTTCAAACTTCAAAGACGAGAGCAATTTATTCTCAAGGCAAAAAGAGAACATAGCATCTCATAAAAAAAAGAACTTAGTTCTTTTTCTAGATCATAGATCTATAAGAAAAAGTCTTTCATAAAAGTAAAAGAGATCACAGCATCTCATCAAAAAAAGGAAGAACTTAGTTCTTAAATCTATGAGACAAAGTCTCTCACAAATGAGAATTTAATTCTCAGAGTATTGAACTGATCAGAACAATAAAAACCGTGCCTGGCGCTCAGTGCCAAGCGCTCCACGTGCTCCTCACGTGGGCGCTATCTTATAAGAAGCGCTCAGCACTACAAGTCTGGTGCTCAGCGCCGAGCGCTCCACGTTCTCCTCACGTGAGCGCCTCTTAATAAAAAGTTCTTAGCACTCAAAGTCTGGCACTCAACGCCGAGCACTCCACGTGCTCCTCATGTGAGCGCCACTTAATAAGGAGTACATAGTACTCATTGTCTGGCGCTCAGCGCCGAACGCTCCACGTGCTTCTCACGTGAGCGCCAATTAATAAAGAGTACATAGTACTCATTGTCTGGCGCTCAGCGCCAAGTGCTCCACGTGTTTCTCACGTGAGCGCTATCAAGTGTTTAACACTCTATATAAAAGAAAACAAATAAAACAAAAAGAATAAAGGGTGTCAGAACCCATTTCAGTGCTCAGCACTGTTGATGCAGAAAGAGGACCAAGCCCAAATAAATAATTAAGTGGGCAGAGCCTAAAGTTGGTCAAGTCCCAAATTAACCCAACCAATATGTTTTTAAATTGGACTTAGTCCCAAACAGGATAATCAAATCTTTGATGAACATTTTCTGGTTCAAGGGTACATCTCTTCATATCTTTGATACATGTCGTTGTAATCCTTCAACGTCTTCAGAGAGATGGAGGGTCCCAATAACCAATAACTTTTGGCGCATCCTAAATTGTTAAACCAAAAGACAGACTATGATGTCTTTAAACACGGACTATGACGTCCTTAAACCCAATAGACCGTAACGTCCCTAAACTAAAACGAGAGAGCCCAAATGCTCTGTCATCAGATCTAAATGATCCTAAACCCCCGTTGAGTAGATCTTAGTCTAAAATTAGACTAACGTATCCTTAACAAACATTTAAGTCGATCTTAATCTCAAACGAGATTAACGAGCCTTAAAGCAAACCAAACCCAAATCCAAGAAAATACGGATTTGGACTAACCCCCGCCCTACGGGCGACAACATAAATTAGTCTCCATATACAATCCATGGGCAACCACAAATAAAACAAACACACACGACACGAAGTGAACATCTGGAGAAGGAGAAAATGGTTATCGCTATGCGGTAACGTAATTAACTGCAGGGGCTTGCGCCTGCAGGGAAGAGCATCCCCACAATCAAAAACACTTCATAATGAGGGGGAATCTGACGAAGTCTTCTACAATGGCCGCATCCGTCAAAACCTTCGATACACGGTGCCATAAATCAATTTGGCATCTTCAGAGAGGTGGACAGATAAAACCAAATTGCATCTGCCCCCAAAATTCAGGCCAGACGTCCCAACGTCCCGTTCGCGTCTTTCGGCGGTGAACAGTTACCTCCTCACTTGTCTAGGCTAGACACCATAAAAGTCATGTTTAGATAAACGACCGAATGTCCACAATCTTCCTTTGTCCTATCGAGCGTGACAAGTCCTTAGTTGGCTGAGTCTAGATATTTTTTATTAATCTTGAGATGACACTTATGCAATTAGTGATTTTCGGGGTCTTAGGAAGGGTGATGAAATCCCCACCCAATATGAATTGGTGTTATAGCCCCCTATGTTCGTATTAATGATGCAATGTGCAAATAAACAAGGTTTTGTTATCAAACATTCAATCAATTTTTCTTTTACTTTAAATGTGGCGCTGCAACAAATACGGTTAGTTTTTCTTTGGCTATTGCGGCGGTGTTGCAAAGAATCCTACAAAGATAGGAATAATGGAGCGTCGGATTTGAGAAGAGGAAGTTTAGAAAGATACGTACCAAAAGTGTTGAGTTTAAGAAACTCGTGTTGATATCACCTTCGAGTGTTTGAATGTTACGCTTGCGCGGGTCAAACTATCCGGGTCTTTGGTACTAAGTCTTCAATATCCTTATACTTGAAAAACGCCCCCTTGCTCCGCATGATTGCTGCTCGTTAATCCGTCAAATCTGCAAATTTCGGAAATACGGATATTTGAGCAAGAAAACGATAAAGATAGCCAAAGTTCTTAACACAAATATTTAAGAAAATCAAATAATAAAAATGGGATACTAACATAACACTGGAGGCAACACAAAAAACCAATTTTTAAAATCCCACCAGAAAACCGGCGACATCGGGCATTTGCAAGTTCTCGCCGGCCAAATTTGCAAGTTTGGTGCTTAAATTTTGTAAGTTTTCTCTATGTAACAATAGTATTCCACTCTTATACTTTGATTTTCAAGTTAAAGCACAGTGTGTTAGCAGATCAAAAATCTAGAGAACATCATTGTTTTTAGTTCTCGTGTCGGTTTAAAAGAATGTGTTTTATCCGTTGAATCTGTTAGAAGTTAGTTTTGTAAAAAATATTCAGAAATTAACCCGAGACTACAAGTGTAAAAGCGTTACCGTCTCCCCGGCAACGGCGCCATTTGATTAATACATTTTTACCGTGTCGTATATAGAAAGAATTTGAAATTACCGCAATCAAAGACGTTGTCGTGTGTAGCGAGCCGCGATGAGTACGGGTCGTCCGCAGGGAGATGGTAAGTTTTCAAGCTTGTTTTAACGAGTTAATACCGTGTTTTGAGTTGTTGTTTATGCTAAGTGTCGTAACTAGCATATGTTCAATAAAAAGACTTGTTAAGGGTAGTTTTAGGTTAGCTTGCATGAGAATGATATTTGCCACTTCCTTATAGACCCAATTTTGATATTGACACTAAGCTAGTAGGAAACAACGTGGATTAGGGAACTTGAAATACGATATTTGCGATTGTTAAGCTAAATCCGTATTCCTTGTCCCTTGTCCTTCCATTGATATCTCTTGACCTTAGTCCTCGGCAAACCACTTGTAATCCGGTCATGATTAGGATTCATCGCTATCGTGGTAGGATAGGATACCTAACGGAGCGGAATTGAGGGTGGTTTGCTCGGAGTTTAAATTGCAAAGTTAAGATTTTTTAAGGTTTTAGAAAACACATCTCCTACACAAACTAACCATATTCTACCCTTAACAAGTAAATCAATTACTCACACATATTTACAATACCAAAATAAAAAGAAAAGAGTAAGGCAACATAACAAAAAATTGCAATAAAAGAAAAGACAAAGAGAGAACCGATAAAACGTGTAAATTCTTTCAATTATTCTTTAATCCCGTACCAATGTGAAATCAAAATACCAAACTTTAAGATTGCAAGCTCACTTAAGAGATTGCAAGATCAAAGTAAAGGAATGATTCCACGAGTTCAAAGTATGTAGAAAGCAAGACATATGTAATGAAATGAGAACTTTTTTGAATTTCAAACAAGATACTACAAATCTTGAAGTGAAGAACCTAAATCTTAAGCTTGCAAGTTCAATGAAGAAGTTGCAAGGTCAAGACAAAAGGGTAAGAGCTCAAGAGTTCAAAGGAAAAGCAAGTTACAAATTACAAGTGTTCTAAAGCAAAAGCAAAAGCAAAAGTATCCCTTCCCCTTACCCATTGATCCGGTATTTATAGGCTCAAAATCAAAATAAAAAAATAATAAAAATAGAAAGATGGGACAATAATGAGTACACAGACAAAAATTGAAGCCATTTCTCCTTGGTGAGCCCGGCGCCACCGGCAATTCTGAGGATGTCGCTGGTCTCGTGTAGGCCAATGGGTCTCGTCTTGGTTCTGTGAAGTTGTGTGCACTCAACAAATCTACTGGCATTGCTTGATTTCTTGATAACAACATGGGTTGCTAGTAGCTTTTGGAGGGAAATCATGATGCTTCAAATCATATCAACTCTTTTAGCATTTAATGCTCATGTTCCCCATTGCACAATTTCATCATGTCATGTAGCCAAGGCAGCCCCACCATGGTCCATGTGCACACTTGCATTGTGTTGGACCAAAATTGTGTGCACACATTTATTTGCAAAAATAAATCTTTGGACATTGATCGGTTTTCTGTTCTGTTTGCAGTGTCGGCTCCAAACATTATATTCGTGATTTTGAGTGTGTTTCCAGTATTTTATCAAAAACACCTGTACTCTGTATTACTGAGCAGACACTGGTCAATAGTACCGATATATAACAAAATAGATAATGAATGAGCGGTATTAAAATGCAGTTTTCAGTGATGAAAAAATACCCCTAAACTGTAAATCCATGTCACGCACCCCACGAACTTGCGGGGAGGCGGAATATATGAAAAACGATTATCAAAGTTTCGTAACACGGACTTGAGCGCATGAATCGTGTCTAAACCATTACTAACAAACTACGAGAGGTTTAACTACTCGGATTCGAAGTTATACCTCACGTTACTTGTCCTTCGGGTCTTCATCGCTGTCCTCCACTTCTCGTAGGCTCCTTGGAACGTCGGCACCTCAACGGCCTCCTCGAGTCAAAGACGATCCACCCGAGAGCTCCTACTCCAAGCTTGATCTCTAACTTGAGATAACTAGGTTTCTTTAGTTGCTAATCAATGTGACCTAGGTGATATAGAGTATGAATATGGATTAATTAGTCTATCTAATCCTTGATCTCAACACATGATGGGTAGGATTAGGATTTGAAGAGAGAGCTTGAGGAGAGAGAAGGCGAGCATTCGAAAAAACCTAATGAAAATGTTTCTCACTACTAATATATTATGAAGCATAAAGAATTATCAAATGAATAAATCAAATGCATTATCATCATGCTTCATTAAATATATGCAATGAATCATCAAGTGAGTCATTAAGCAATAAATGCTTCATTAACTCACTTGAATGATTCATCTAAATGAGTCACAAATGCATTAAATGTAAATGCCACCTAAACCCTCAAGTAACCATGCTACTAGAAGCTTCCCGTCATATTACGAGAATGCCCCTCCTATCCGTGAAAACATGGAAAAAATTTAGACTGTATAAATACAATAACCCGATACTAGAATCTGGCTTAAACCAAAGCCGGCTAGTAAAAACTTTCCGAACGTCGTACGTGCGTTTAAACGCGTATGCGTCCGAACCCTTGTCGTAAAACCATACGACCTCTATATCGTTTCTCCTGGAGCAGGGAAACTCTCTGTGTGGGACTCTAAAGACTCGATACTACGCTGGCAGTAGGTTTAACCACAGACCGCAAGCGGCACTAGCTGTACGTAACAGTCCCCAGGTAGATATCGTTAAGAAGGCTGATGAAGAAACCCATCCGAACTCCTACTGAGCCTGTCCGTGACAATATCCGCGCAGTCCGGTCTGTTCGTCTAAGAGTATCGTACGTATGGTCTAGAGAGGTGGTAAACGCCAGACCCCTAATAACCGTACAAGTCGTGCCGATATAGCTCAAAACCATACGAGAATCTACTGATCAGTCCACCGGTAATTCTCAATCAGCCCTGGCCAGGGACTTATGGTAATGACCAACCGATCACTGTGCGATATCAACTCCCTATACCGGGAAAGACGAATCCCTAACAGTCACTCACTGCCTCCATGTGTCTCGGAACTGTGCCCAACTAAAACTTGTTTGCACGACTCCTTTGAGCCGTGATAGGGTAGTAATCAAAGCACAATGGGAACTCACACGAGACAAATGACGACCTTAAGTCAACAGACTATCTGCACACATGTCACCTGAGAACTGCTATCTGACGTTAGGTATAATACCAACCAGTCAGTTCTCCTGCGAGTCCTGTCCGGTGTACCCGTAACCCAACGAGCACCTGTATACTATCTCCAGTACGACGTACTGATGGCTGTGGGACAGACCATCTCCCCAACTGGGATGAGAAGCGTACACACTAGTCTACTCTGGAGTATCGATGCCCTGTCTCGATAATCCTACGACTAGGGACAAGTATAGGATGTTGCTTATAGACTACCCAGCCCCTACTAGTGTGACTGCCATCACAACGCTGGTAATCAAGCAAAGATCCTAATGGCTCTACTAATATGTATAAGTGATACGTTACAAGAAACATATGCACATATTAAAGTAGACAAAACCAAGTAGCATACTACCATGTTTAGCAAGACTGTTATATAACTGTGAATATCCCAAGCTTCCATTAAGTAATATACAACCTAGTATGATAAAATAATGGCCCCTAGGGCATATACACTAACAATCTCCCACTTGCACTAGAGCCATGAGCTGGCATATTGTAGACCTATCGTCTCGAATAGCCTCTCAAACTACGTCTGAGGAATGGCCTTTGTGAATGGATCGGCAATGTTATTCTCTGTCTCTACTCTCTTCACCTCGATCTCCCAGCGATGTACAATCTCCCTGATCATGTGATACTGCCTTAAGATGTGTATGGACTTCTGATGGTACCTGGGTTCCTTCGCTAAAGCTATAGCGCCGTTGTTGTCACAATACAGAGATATTGGACCAACACTGGTAGGAACCACCTGAAGTTCTGTGAGGAACTTCTTCATCCAGACAGCTTCTTTTGCGGCATCACAAGCAGCTATGTACTCCACTTCCATTGTTGAGTCAACAACGATCTCCTGCTTGGAACTCTTCCAACAGACCGCCCCTCCATTGAGGGTAAAGATATAACCCGACATGGATTTGGAGTCATCCTTGTCACTCTGGAAGCCGGAGTCGGCAAAGGCCTCGATCTGGAGGTCTTTTCCGCCATACACCAAGAACATCTCCTTAGTCCTCCTCAGGTACTTGAGAATGTTCTTTATTGCTATCCAGTGCTTCTCCCCTGGGTTTTCCTGATACCGGCTTACTACGCTCAATGCGTATGCTACATCTGGTCTGGTACATAACATCGCATACATTATAGAGCCTACCGCAGAAGCGTAGGGTATAATCGACATGCGATCCCTTTCCAAATCAGTCTTAGGAGACATCTCTTTGGAGAGGGTGATTCCGTGACAAGCCGGTATGTTACCGTGTTTAGAATCTTCCATACTGAATCTCTTTAATATGGTGTCTATGTACCTGGACCGCGAAAGTCCCAACATTCTTTTTGATCTATCACGATAGATCTGGATCCCCAGAATGTAGGTGGCATCACCCAGGTCCTTCATGGAGAACTTCTGTGACAAGAATCTTTTGACTGACTGTAACATAGGAATATCATTTCCTATTAGGAGAATGTCATCCACGTACAAGACGAGGAATACTACAGCTCTCCCTACAATCTTTCTGTATATGAATGGTTCATCTGGATTTTTGATAAAGTCAAATTCTTTGACAGCATCATCAAAACAGATGTTCCAACTCCGCGATGCCTGCTTTAGTCCATAAATGGACTTAAGCAACTTGCATACCTTACCGCTGTCCCACTCTGAATGAATCCCTTTAGCTGATCCATATAGACGCACTCTTCCAAATTACCATTTAGAAAATCCGTCTTTACGTCCATCTGCCAGATCTTATAATCGTGGAATGCAGCAATAGCAAGAAGGACCCGAATGGATTTGAGCATAGCCACTGGAGAAAAGATTTCGTCATAGTCCATACCAGGTCTTTGACGAAAACCCTTTGCAACAAGCCTAGCCTTATAGGTTTCAACCTGTCCATCTACACCAATCTTCTTTCTGAAGATCCATTTGCATCCTACGGGTTTTACCCCATCTGGAACAATGTCCAAAGTCCATACTTTTTTAGTGTACAGACTCCATTTCGGTCCGCATTGCATCCAGCCATTTTACCGAGTCGCCGCTCTGAATGGCTTGCTGAAAGCTAGTAGGGTCATCATTATCAATGATGCAATCTTCTCGATCCCCATCTATGAGAAAACCGTAGTATCTCTCGGGCGGATGAGACTGCCTACTACTTCTGCGGATAGGCGCCGGTATGTCCCATTCTTCTGAAACTTCTGGTTCTACCAAACTTTCAGTTGTAGTTTGTGGTTCTGGAATTTCTTCCAGTTCTATTTCGTTCCCACTTGTTTCCTTTTCAAAAAACTGATGTTCTAGAAAATGGGCATTATGAGAAACAAAAACCTTTTGTTCCTCTGCGTAATAGAAATAATATCCCTTGGAGTTCTTTGGATATCCCACAAACTTACACTGTACTGATCGTGCCTCGAGCTTGTTCGCGTGCTGCTTTTTAACAAAAGCTGGACATCTCTGTATCTTCATATGCTGAAGATGGGGTTTCTTCCCACTCCACATGTGATATGGCGTGGTAGGCACAGTCTTGGTAGGAGCCCTGTTAAGAGGATATGCCGCTGATTCTAGCGCATAACCCCAGAAAGATCGCGGTAACTCAGCCTTACTCATCATGGAACGAACCATATCTAATAGGGTTCGGTTCCGTCTCTCCGATACACCGTTATGTTATGGGGTGTATGGAGGAGTAAGCTGAGAGAGAATTCCATTCTCTTTTAAGAAACCTAGGAACTCGGCACTTAAGTATTCACCACCTCGATCAGATCTCAGTGTCTTGATACTTTTGCCTGTTTGGTTTTCTACTTCATTCTTGTATTCTTGGAATTTCTCAAAGGCCTCGGATTTATGCTTCATTAAGAAGACATATCCATACCTAGAGAAATCATCCGTAAAAGTAATGAAGTATGAATAACCACCTCGCACATGTGTAGACATTGGACCGCACACGTCACAGTGTACGAGTCCCAAGAGCTCGCTTGCTCTTACTCCGTGTCCAGTAAATGGAGTCTTTGTCATCTTTCCTATGAGACAAGATTCACAAGTAGCATAAGATTAATATTCGAACGGATTCAAATATCCTTCTCTATGTAACTTAGTCAACCTTCTCTCATTGATGTGACCTAGTCTACAATGCCATAAGAAAGCTTGATTTAATTCCGGAGACTTTCTTTTAAGTGTGTTCTGGACATTGAAAACTTGAGCTTGACTCAATACGTATATGCCGTTAACTAATGTACCAGACCCAATCATAACTTGATTTAGGTGGATGTAAACTACATCGCTTACGAATGTAAAATCATATCCCTCTCTCGAAAGTGAGGACACTGATATGATATTACAAGTCATACTAGGTACTGTTTCCTGATTTAAAATCAGGAAAGCTTCTGGGAAAAGCTTCAGAAGAGGGTCACGTGCTTACACGTGACCAGCAGCCACGTGACACCTAAACGCATCATCAAGGCAAGTTCAGTTTCCTGGCTACATTGAAGAAAAGGGGCCTCAGAAAGAGTCACGTGCGCCCACGTGACCAGGGTCACGTGTCGACACGTGACATTTAAATGCAAGCGTCAAAGGAACACCGGATCCCTGATCAAATCAAGGAAAAAGCTTCAAAAGAGGTCACGTGCTCCCACGTGACCAGGGGTCACGTGTTGACATGTGACGCTAAAAACATCAGAATTGTTCTCCAGTGAAATCAAGAAAAAGAGTCCAGACAAGGGTCACGTACTCACACGTGACCAGGGGTCACGTGGTGGCACGTGACGGCTAAGCAGCAACTAGAAGACAGAGCGCAAAAAGAAAGAGGAAGGCTCGTTCCAAGGGGGTCACGTGTCTACACGTGACCATGGGTCACGTGGTCGCACGTGACCGGCTTTCAAAGCCCATTTTGTCAACAGAATTAAATTCTGAAGGAGAATCAAATCTTTCCAAAGGAAAGTGATTATCTGGAGCAGATAGAATTAAAGATTCAGAGGTGATTAAATATCATCTATTTATGGAAAATCTCAAGTTTGGAAAGATTTCCCCTTTAAATCTAACAGAAATAACAAAGATGAATCTCTGGATTTAAAATCCAATGGTGAATAAAATTCACCCAATAATCCAAAGGTCAAAAACGAATGATGGATGCAAATCAAATCTCTTAATGAAGATTCATCAAAAACTAATTGATTCGGCTGCTTTTCCTATAAATAGGAGCCAAGAGACAAAAAAAGGGATAGAGGCAGAGGAAAAAAAAAAGGAGAGAGCCTTGATACTTTGAAGAATTTGAAGCTTATGCAAAAGAAAACCATAGGTAAGAAAGGGAAGGCTTTTTGAAAGAAGGAGAATTTAATTCTCAACAGAGTTTAACTCTGATAATATAAAAACAGAAGAACATATTTCTTCTCTCTTTGATAGAGGATCTGCAAAGTGCACATCTCCCCTTTAGGTTGAGAATTTAATTCTCAATGGGTTGAGATCCAGCCATGCAGATCCAAAACATAGAGAGGGAATGGAAACATGAGAATTTAATTCTCACAGAACTATAGGAATTTAATTCCTTTAAGATAAAAGTAGGGCTTGACCCTGTGTTATGGGAATTTAATTCCTTCAGAACAGAGAGAAACAGGGTTTAACCCTAATTAAGAACTTAGTTCTGTCGAAACAACGGGAATTTAATTCCCTTAATCATAATTTAACAGGAAATAGAAGTTTAATTCCTTAAAAAGCTTTTATTAGGGTTACCCTATTCAGTTCTTCACATATACGAGGAATTTAATTCCTACAGAAGATTCAGAGTTCAACTCTACTCTAGAATATAAGTCTTCAAAAGGAAGTAGGAATTTAATTCCTCTGAAATTTAAAGCTCGAGGAATTTAATTCCTGAAAAAAGATTAACAGAGCCTCTAAACAACATACATGAAGGCAGGGTCACGTGCCACCACGTGACCCCCCTAAAAGGTCTACAGAAAGCCCTTTGAGGCAGTCCTCCACGTGACCCACGTGACCCTTGACAGAAGCTCTAACACATAAGCGTATGAATGCCCGTCACGTGATGGCACGTGATGCTCTGAAAGATGCGATAATCTCAGCAGAATGAATGGAGAGAGGGCGCTCTCACGTGTTGCCACGTGACCCCTTTTGCCTTAATGTTTAACACTAAATTGGAACTCTCGAATCCAGTATTGAAACACTGTTGGGCCTTAGTGTTCAACACCAATTGAATAACTTTATTTGCAGTGTTCAACACTGACTACCTTAGTGTTTAACACTAATTTGAGATCTCTGTTGCCGATGCTCGATGCTGATCTGTCTTAGTGTTTAACACTAATTTGAAAGCCTTGTTGCTGGTATTTGACACCAATTATATTTAGTTCTAAACACTAATTTGTCAATCTCATTCCCAGTGTTCAGCACCGATTGCCCTGTAGTGTTTAACACTAGGCTTGGCCCAATTGGCCAAGTGGATGGAGGCAAAGCCTCTCCTGATTGGACTTAGCCCAAGATGGCCATAAGTTAACTGGGCCAATGGGCTCATAATACAATTAATGGGTCTTGATCCCAAATTGGGCTAAGGACTATTTAATCCATTCCGGTTCTAGGGTACATCTCTTCACTCCTTTGATACTTGGCATTGTAATCCCTCAATGTCTTCAAAGAGGTGACGGGTCCCGACGACCACACATCGATATGGACTGTGGGGTCCTTAAACCCATGTCTAATGCAAAATTCCTGGTCACGTGGAACGCGGATAACGTCACTCTTTGACCCCGCGGAAAACGCCCAGAGCGGAGCCTAGTCCTCGCCGAGCACGGCAGTGAACCCGTGTGAAGCATCTAGTGCAAAATTCCTGGTTACGTAGAACGTGGATAACGTCACTCTTTGACCCCGCGGAAAACGCCCAAAGCCGAGCCTGGTCCTCGCCAAGCACGGCAGTGAACCCGTGTGAAGCATCCAGAGCACATACCGGACTGTGGAGTCCTTAAACCCATGGACTATGACGTCCTTAACCTTGACCGAGATGTCTTAAAACTAACAATGGACCGCAATGTCCTTAAACTACCCATGGACCGCAATGTCCTTAAACTACCCGTGGACCGCAATGTCCTTAAACTAGAACAATAGAGCCCCGTATGCTCTTTTGTCGGATCTAAACGGTCCCGTTTAAGGTGATCTTAGCCTCAAAGATGGCTAACGTATCCTTAAACCTTCAAACAGACTGGACTATGAATCCCCCCTAATTAACTCTGGCTCGAGGGCACATCTCTGAACTCCTCTGACATCCGTCGTTGTAATCCTTCAACGTCGTCAGAGAGGTGACGGGTCCCGACGGCCACACATACGATGGACCACTATGTCCCTAAACTGGAACAATAGAGTCCAAACGCTCTTTGGTCGGATCTAAACGTTCCTGTTAAGTTGATCTTAGTCTCAACGTTAGACTAACGTGTCCTTAACAAACGTTTGAGTCGATCTTAGTCTCAAGTATGGCTGACGTATCCTCAAACCAAACCCCCAAACCCAAATCTAAGATAAACATGGATTTGGACTAGTCCACGCCCTACGGGCGACGACATAACTCAGTCTCCGTAAACAATCCACGGGCAATAAAACAAGAAACAAACACCCACGACACGAAGTGACCAGCTGGAGAAGGAGAAAGTTGTTACCGTGATGCGGTAGTGTAATTAACTGCAGAGGCTTGCGCCTGCAGGGAAGAGCGTCCCCACAATCAAAAACCCCTCAAACGAGGGGGAATCTGACGAAGTCTGCTACATCGTCCGCATCCGTTTAAAGCTCCGATACACGGTGTCATAAATCAACGTGGCATCTTCGGAGAGGTAGATGGATAGCACCAATTAGCATCTGCCCCGAATCTCAGGCAAGACGTCTATGTCATGCGTGTCCATTCGGAGGGGAACAGGTACATACAGACAGTTACGTAGAATCAACATCTGCCCACTTATCAAACCTAGGCGATATTCTCCCACGGATTCAGCGTCCACGCTCATTCCGTTTGCAACTCTGAGAGACAAATCACCTACCTTTATAACTCTACGGTTTCTCAAAGCATGTAATGAATTACAGATATGAGATCCTGCTCTGATATCTAGTACCCAGGAAGTAGAGTTAATTGACAAACAGTTCTTAATTACAAACACACTTGAGACCGAAGCCATAACATGCTTCGTATCCTGGCTACTGGCTTTCGAAGCCCTGCAATCTTTCTGCCAATGCCCAATCCCATAACAATAGGAATGTCCATCTTTTACTACATTCAGTCCCGAAACTTTTTCCCTTTTCTTTCCTTCTATTTCCCTGGTTTTCTTCAGGGTAGAAGGCAGAGACTGTAGAATCAAGTCAGTATCTGACCTGGTTCCCAACGTGGTCTCCAGGTCCTTGAGCTCATCAATATAGCTAGTCATTGTACGGACGTTGTCTCCTACAGATGACCCGACAGTCAACCTCGCTTGAATTAATTCGTTCGAGGCCTCATATCTTGCGGTATGAGATTGCTCTCCATATAAATCTTTGTTATGAAGAAAGTTGGAAACTGGGCCCATCTTCTCATGCTGCTTCTTGTATAAACCAATAACTGAAGCCAATACGAGGCACTTGACTTTCGATTTATTCTTTTCCGTTGTCTGACGGATATCCATATCCGCGACGGTGGAAACTGGACCTAAGACGGAGGGATCTTGAGTAGTAATAGGGTGGTCCAGCTTGTCATAGGCAATGGACATCTGGACAGACCTTTGCCAGTCATATAAGTCAGATTCAGTCAAATTGTTATCTAGATGTAACCTAGTCATGGTCACAAGGTCGCTGCAATAAGAGAGAAGAAAACACTTTAGCATGATGCTCTTGCAAGTTTAGAGTGGGTTTTTTTAATTTATCTAAATAGGATGGCTCCCACTGTTTCTCGAATCCCTCCTCAAACCAAAAAGGAAGAACTAGCCAGGACTATTCTCACCGTACAATTCTTGCTTAACCGTTCAGCCAGGCCAGTGTCGATAATTCGAGGGAGGTTTTCCAACGCTTTCGCGAAGTTCCTTAATTAAAGAACCTCTTTTCTCTGGGGGCGTAGCCCCGCTGACACCTTTCTAGGCACCTACTTGGTTTATAGCATTGATCGTTAAGTGACGAATCTCCTGATAAGTAGTATATACTCACAGTAAGATCGGGATCCAAAATATCATCGTATGATAATGTTGAAGGAATCCTACCAACATTCATCAAACTCCAAATGGTATGCATCTCTTTGCAAATTTCAGTTTCTTTAGAAATTCCCGATATTAATTTCTGCCCCATGCTCTTATGACCTTGACTTTGGTCAAAATGTCATAAGTCACATGTCAAGTTCTACCCGTCATTATCCAGGTTAATTTGAACCCATCCGTATATACCCCTGACTTTGGTCAAATGATAATACGACTGTCCCAAACTAACTCATCTATCTATGCAACAAATGAATACCCAGCAGCTACCAAACACTATGCCTTGACTTTGGCCAAAATACATAGCTTGAATACTACTGAAACCCAGATGAAATGACAGAGGGCTACGAATGGTTTTGGCGAAACCGTGAACGTAGTGAACTCGATATAATTGAAAGAACCTGATAGCTTTTTAAAAGGAGTGGTTAAAGCTCCGCAATTAAAAATTTTGCTCTTTTAAAATAACCGAGTGGTTTCTTTTAAATTTTTTCCAACGACTTAACTTTGGTTTATTTTCTTTGCATTATAATAATGTGTCCCATCATTTATCCTATCATTGCAGAAAACAACGAAAATATCACGTCCTCTTATGCCATCCGCATTCGCTACGGGGTCCCGTCATCACCCGTTAGGTTACTTAACTGACGACAGAGCGGGGGCTGGGCTAGCGCGGGTGTAAAACATAAGTGACGTCTAATAGCTATCATATATAGATATTGTACATTCGTCAGACGTAATAATAGGCATTCCAGATCACTGATGAACTTTATTGGATATACAAGCAATCCGTGTTTGCTTTGAGCCTGCAACAAAAGACGGATTATACAGTTGTGATGAATAGCCATTACCCCATCCTAGACCCCTACGGGTACGGCAAACTACCCGCCAAGTACCCGAAGTGAAGCGGTCTCCCTCAACAATGTGAGTAGGCCACTAAACACTTCAAAGTACCCGGTAGTTTGTGCACCCCACCTTGGGTCTATCCTAGGAGAAAAAACAGTAAAATGAAATAATACAACGGTGGCTACAACCGCAACCTGGATACGCCCCGCAAAATAATATTACAACATATTACAATTTACATCGAATGAATGAATATAAAACACATCTGAAACCCCGGCTAATCATCACAACATTCCAATCAAGTTCATATGCACAAACAGTAAACATTACAGAAATGTGCAACCCCTTGCCAACCGACATACTAGCAGTTAGGGGAGGTTTACGAACACATTAAACATTACAGATAAAAACCCGATTAGCAATTAATTTAGAACATAGATCGACTACCTTTTTCCGTGTCTACCCTAAATGCAAGCCAGCACAAAAGTAACCTGGGCAGAAACAGAATATACTGGAAAACAAAACACCAAAAATTATGAATTACAGAGCAAATCCGAGTCAACTCGAGGTTGACTCCGCGGCGGATCCGCGGCCAAAAGCACCATCTGGCCGCGGATCCGCGGCCGTCTTGCCGAGTTAGGACATTGTATTTGCCCATAATTCTTATATTTCCCTTCTGTGAATTTTAAGGCATATCAAATATTTTTTTCGACACGTTTAAAATTAACAGAAACTGAGGGGGTCCGGAGTTTCATTTTCGCGTTTTTCCGACGATCGAAGTTCTAATTAGCTGCTAATAAGCTAGTAATGGTTTAGTTGGCTTTGATACCACTGTAAGTACATGTCACGCACCCCACGAACTTGCGGGGAGGCGGAATATATGAAAAACGATTATCAAAGCTTCGTAACACAGACTTGAGCGCATGAATCGTGTCTAAACCATTACTAACAAACTACGAGAGGTTTAACTACTCGGATTCGAAGTTATACCTCACGTTACTTGTCCTTCGGGTCTTCATCGCTGTCCTCCACTCCTCGTAGGCTCCTTGGAACGTCGGCACCTCAACGGCCTTCTCGAGTCAAAGACGATCCGCCCGAGAGCTCCTACTCCAAGCTTGATCTCTAACTTGAGATAACTTGGTTTCTTTAGATGATAATCAAAGTGACCTAGGTGATATAGAGTATGGATATGGATTAATTAGTCTATCTAATCCTTGATCTCAATACATGAGGGGTAGGATTAGGGTTTGAAGAGAGAGCTTGAGAAGAGAGAAGGTGAGCATTCGAAAAAACCTAATGAAAATGTTTCTCACTTCTAATATATTATGAAGCATAAAGAATTATCAAATGAATAAATCAAATGCATTATCATCATGCTTCATTAAATATATGCAATGAATCATCAAGTGAGTCATTAAGAAATAAATGCTTCATTAACTCACTTGAATGATTCATCTAAATGAGCCACAAATGCATTAAATGTAAATGCCACCTAAACCCTCAAGTAACCATGCTTCTAGAAGCTTTCCGTCAAATTACGAGAACGCCCCTCCTATCCGTGAAAACACGGAAAAACTTTAGACTGTATAAATCCAATAACCCAATACTAGAATCTGGCTTAAACCAAAGCCGGCTAGTAAAAACTGTCCGAACGTCGTACGTGCGTTTAAACGTGTATGCGTCCGAACCCTTGTCGTAAAACCATACGACCCCTATATCGTTTCTCCTGAAGCAGGGAAACTCTCTGTGTGGGACTCTAAAGACTCGATACTACGCTGGCAGTGGGTTTAACCACAGACCGCATGCGGTACTAGCTGTACGTAACGGTCCCCAAGTAGATGTCGATAAGAAGGCTGATGAGGAAACCCATCCGAACTCCTACTGGGCCTGTCCGTGACAATATCCGCGCAGTCCGGTCTGTTCGTCTAAGAGTATCGTATGTATGGTCTAGGGAGGTGGTAAACGCCAGACCCCTAATAACCGTACAAGTCATGCTGGTATGGCTCAAAACCATGCGAGAATCTACTGATCAGTCCACCAGTAATTCTCAATCAGCCTTGGCCAGGGACTTATGGTAATAACCAACCGATCACTGTGCGATATCAACTCCCTATACTGGGAGAGACGAATCCCTAACAGTCGCTCACTACCTCCATGTGGCTCAGGACTGTGCCCAACTAAAACCTGTTTGCACGACTCCTTTGAGCCGTGGTAGGGTAGTAATCAAAGCACAGTGGGAACTCACACGAGACAAATGACGACCTTAAGTCAACAGACTATCTGCACACATGTCACCTGAGAACTGCTATCTGACGTTAGGTATAATACCATCCAGTCAGTTCTCCTGCGAGTCCTGTCCGGTGTACCCGTAACCCAACGAGCACCTATATACTATCTCAAGTATGACGTACTGATGGCTGTGGGACGGACCATCTCCCCAACTAGGATGAGAAGCGTACACACTAGTCTACTCCGGAGTATCGATACCCTGTCTCGATAATCCTATGACTAGGGATAAGTATAGGATGTTGCTTATAGACTACTCAGCCCCCACTAGTGTGACTGCCATCACAACGCTGGTAATCAAGCAAAGATCCTAATGGCTCTACTAATATGTATAAGTGATACGTTACAAAAAAACATATGCCCATATTAAAGTAGACAAAACCAAGTAGCATACTACCATGTTTAGCAAGACTGTTATATAACTGTGAATATCCCAAGCTTCCATTAAGTAATATACAACCTAGTATGATACAATAATGGCCCATAGGGCATATACACTAACACAAACTTATCATTTGCTCGCCCCGAGCAAAAACAAAAATCCTAACCTCACTTTCGCAGGGAACGTGAATGCACTGAGCTTGTGTAACAAGCCGTTAAACCTCTAGGTGTCCCTAGTAGGAGGAGTGTTGTCTCCTGAGGGTTTTCAGCGGATTTCACCCAAAAACCCCCGTCAAGCTTGTTTTGCGAAATAAATGTGATTCTAACCCTAAGGTTTTGCTTCAAAGCTAGCAAATCTATTATCCTAAGTTAGAAATATCGAACCCTTATTTTTCACACCTCACTTCTTATTTAATCTGAAGATCTTATACATCTTTACGTGCAGTGCAAATAGTGTCGTTTAGTTTCAAAAGGATCGATTAAAGTCATGTCACAAAATAAAGCCCAGATAAAAAACCTAAAAAGGATCACACAAGTTTTATAAAGAGTTAGGTATTTTTCAAGTTTCGTTTCCCAGTTAGGTTTCAAATTCAGAATTTCTATTTTCCTTAATATGAAACTAGGTCTTATTTTTCACTCCACCTTTTACTTGTTTTCGTTTCATACACACCACCATGAACGTGCAATAGTCTTCATCATAGGATAAAACCTTCATATCTCCATTAAAAATATTTTTATAAAAACCTGTCTTTTTTCAAGATTATTCTCACACAAAGAACCGTAAGGATTTTTTAATTCGGAGAAAACACTTGATTGACTTTGTTTTAATTTGGACTTTCTAGGCTTCTTAGCGAGCTTTGGGCCAATGCTTCCAAACTAGTTGGTTTTAAGGCATAAGGTGTAGAGACATCCCGGCGGACTTAATTTCTCAAATTACCTAGGCCCTAAAACAAAAGACTTATGGTAGCGTGAAAATCATAATAATTTAATGCGAAGGGAGATATAACCAGTTGTTCAATTATTTTTAGTATAAATGCCTTGTTTAGTGGATCAGGTGTGTAATCACTCCAATCAAGTTCCAGATAGGTTATTCTTCAGAATTAGTTCCTATTAAGGCTTCTATAATATCCCTTCATATCCACTTTACCTTCGAAACTATTCTTGATAGTACTTATTTTAGAACAAACCTATTTGATTCTCAAAAAAATAGTTTATCAATTTAAAAGTTTTCAGACATATTAGACTTGTCATCTAATTTTCAAAACTCACGACACGTGTAGTGTGATGTAAAGACGTATATTAGTTACAGTTAAATTCAAAGAAGGGTTATCTTTCAGGTTTTCAAAACCTAACAATAGGATCTAATTGTTCCTTTCTTATCAAACAAAACCATCGAAATATCGAATCTAAGTTCTCCCACTAGCTAACTTGATGACAAAGATTTTATATTTTTGTAAAAAAATTCGATTTTTATGGGTTTTTTTAAATATGTACGCAAATGCAGAATACATAAATGAATGCGAAGGGAGAAAGCTTACCGAGCATACCCCCAAACTTAAACTGGACAGTGCCCTCACTGTCAATGTACATCAAGAGAGCAAAATTGTTGAAGGGTCAAAAGCGGCGGTTCTCCCTGAATTTTAAATTTTTTTGTTTTTTTTATAAACAAAGACCGAGCATCTCCAGACAAGATTGCTCGTCAAAAAGAAAAATGGATATGCAAAAGACAAGAATATCCACATATATATACGAAAAAATAGTATATACATACCCCCAAACTTATTTGAAACAATGTTTCTACTGTTTATGGCTGGATAACCGAAGTTTGGTGGTAAACATAGGAAGATTATGCAGGGTAAACCGGCTCCTGCAATATCAGGAGCTTCTCTGATGGTTCTGCGCTAAGGAACGGTTTCAATCTGTGTCCGTTTACTTTGAAAAACGAACCATCCTTTGGATTCTTCAAATCCACTGTGCCGTGCGGGTACACACACCGCACAAGAAAAGGTCCCTTCCAGCGAGATCGAAGTTTACCTGGATGGAAATGGAGTCGGGTGTCATAAAGAAGTAGTTGTTGTCCAGGCGTGAAGGTTTTCCGCGTAAGGTGTTTATCATGAAACACCTTCGTTCGGTTCTTTAAAATAACCGCGTTGTCATAAGCCTCATCCCGAAGCTCGTTTAGTTCATTCAGTTGCAACTTCCGATAGCTGCCCGCATCTTCAAGATTGAGATTCATCTCTTTGATCGCCCAAATAGCATGATGTTCGATTTCTACAGGGAGGTGGCAAGCCTTTCCATACACAAGCCGATAGGGAGACATTCCAAGATCAGTCTTGTACGCAGTTCGAAATGCCCAAAGGGCATCGGTTAATTTCAAAGACCAATCTTTACGGTTCTTGGAAACCGTTTTCTCCAGAATCTGCTTGATCTACCGATTTGAAATTTCGGCTTGCCCACATGCTTGGGGGTGGTAGGGCATGGATAGCTTATGATTGATTGAGTATTTCCGCATCAAGGCCTCGAAAGTCCTATTGCAGAAATGCGTCCCATTGTCGTTAATGATAGCGCGAGGGTGCCCGAACCGGGAAAAGATGCTTCCTTTAAGGAATTTAATGACAACCTTGTTGTCATTAGTCTGGCTCGGTACTGTCTCGACCCATTTGGAGACATAATCAATAGCTAAGAGAATGTACAGGTTCCCAAAAGAGTTGGGAAACGGGCCCATGAAATCTATCCCCCAAATATCGAACATCTCAACAACCAAGATTGGTTGGAGTAGCATCTCATTTCGCCTGGAAATCCGGCCTAAATGTTGGCACTATGAGCAAGTCTTGCAATATTCATGTGCGTCTTTGAAAAGTTTTGGCCAGTAAAAGCCACATTGCAAGACTTTCTCAGCTGTCTTTCTTGGGCCAAAGTGCCCGCCACATGCTTGATCGTAGCAAAAAGACAACACACTCTTGAATTCGTTTTCCGGAACACACCGGTGGATGATTTGGTCTGGATAGTACTTGAACAGGTAGGGCTCGTCCTAGTAAAAGTGTTTTACTTGGGTTAAAAATCTAAGTATGTCCCGACTTGACCAATCGTCAGGTATGAGTCCAGTTGCCAGGTAGTTCACAATATCTGCGAACCAGGGTTCGCAAGATATCGTTAAGAGTATTTCATCAGGGAAAGTGTCTTCGATTGGGAGAGGAAGCGTCGGCGAAGAAGGAAGTCGTGAAAGATTATCGGGTACTACATTTTCACATCCTCTTTTGTCCTTAATGATAAGGTCAAATTCTTGAAGTAAGAGGATCCAACGTATTAACCGAGATTTTGCATCCTTTTTTGCAAAAAGATGTCGCAGAGCTGAATGATCGGTGTAGACAATGACAGAGGAGCCGATCAGATAGGGCCTGAATTTTTCTAAAGCAAACACGACAGGCAAGAACTCTTTCTCGGTTGTAGTGTAATTCATTTGGGCATCATTCAGGGTCCGGCTCGCATAGTAGATTACGTGCGGCATCTTATCGATGTGCTGTCCTAGGACCCCACCGATAGCAATGTCAGATACATCGCACATAATCTCAAAAGGATGCGTCCAGTCAGGTGAAGAAAGAACGAGAGCAGTGGTGAGTGAGCTTCTTAGTGATTCAAAAGCAGTCAAACAGCACGAGTCGAAGTTGAGCGTGGTATCCTTGGCCAGACAAAGAGTCAAGGGTCTAGCAATCTTGCTAATGTCCTTGATAAACCATCTGTAAAAACCTGCATGGCTAAGAAAAGATTGGATATCTCTGACGCATTTAGGAGCAGGGAGGTTAGAAATGACATCAATCTTTGCTTTGTCAACTTCAATGCCATTTCGCGAAATGATATGTCCTAAGACAATACCTTCACGTACCATGAAGTGGCATATTTCCCAGTTTAAAGTGAGATTTTTATCCTTACATCGGGTAAGGACAGCGTTATGATGTTGCAGACACTCGTCGAAAGAATCGCCAAAGATGGTGTAATCATCCATGAATATCTCCAAAAATTTCTCAACCATGTCAGAGAAATCCTATCATACACCGCTGGAAGGTAACAGGAGCATTGCATAGCCTAAAGGGCATGCGGCGATATGTGAACGTGCTGAAAGGACAAGTGAAAGTGGTCTTGTCCTGGTCTTTCTCGGCGATGGGAATCTGGTTGTAGCCTGAGTAACCGTCCAGAAAACAGTAATACTCATGTCCAGTTAATCTTTCGAGCATTTGGTCAATGAATGGCAGCGGAAAGTGATCCTTCCGCGTTGCGGCGTTGAGTTTTCGATAATCAATGCATACTCGCCACCCGGTCTGGGTGCGAGTAGGGATCAACTCATTCGCCTCGTTTGTGATGACCGTAATGCCCGACTTCTTAGGGACAACGTGTATAGGACAGACTCATTGGCTGTCTGAAATAGGGTAAATGATACCACTATCCAAACATTTGACGATTTCCTTTTTCACAGCCTCCTTCATGACTGGATTCAATCGCCTCTATGGATCCCTAGCTTGTTTGGCATCATCCATCAGGTGAATGTTATGTTCAACGATCAGGGGACTAATCCCCTTGTTGTCTGCCATCGTCCAGCCGAAAGCTTGCCGATTGGATTGCAAGACCGTGAGAAGGGCTTTCTCATGCTCTAGAGCTAGAGAAGCCGAGATAATGACTGGGAGGGTCTCATTTTCACCTAAGTAAGCATACTTGAGGTGAGATGGCAGATGCTTGAGTTCGAGCGTAGGAGGTGAAATGATTGAAGGCAAGATTGAAGAAAATGTCTCAAACTCAAAAGATTTCAACAGGGGCTCAAAGTGAGTGTATGCGACTAAGTCGGATGGTTCAACTAACGCATTTGAAAACTCAAAAGATTCAAACTCGGGCGGCGACAAGTCATGATCGTTCGAAAACATGAAGCACTCGTAATCGTTATCGGGAGCGGAAGCAGCAGGTTCAAATAGGGACGCACTAGTGGCGTCAAGATCACTTTGATCAAACAAGAATTCCTCAAATTCACAGTCCTCGGGGGTGATCTCCTGGATAGAACAAACATCCAGTATATGAGCACATGGTTCGGATGGCTAATTCCCTAACCTTAAAATGTTGAGTTCAATGGTCATGTTGTCAAAAGATAGGTTCATCGAACCATTTCGACAATTGATCACAACATTTGAGGTTGCAAGGAATGGGCGACCGAGTATCACCGGAATTTGATTCCGGGGGTTAGCTACAGGTTGTGTGTCTAAAACAATGAAGTCAACGGGGAATATGAAGTCCTCAACCTTTATTAACACATCTTCTAGCTTACCCTTAGGATGGGTGATAGATCGGTCGGCCATTTGAAGTGTACAATATGTAGGTTTCAGTTCTCCTACACATAATTGCTCATATACAGAATAAGGAAGCAGATTAACACTGGCACTAAGATCTAAAAGAACGCGGTTGATATTCTTATCCCCAATGGTTATTGAAATCGCAGGACAGCTAGGGTCCTTCCGTTTTTTGTGGTAAATTTTGGGTAAAAGCATCACTCACATTACTAGCTAGGAAAACCTTCTTTGGTACCTGAGATTTTCTCTTCTTAGTGCACAAGTCTTTTAAGATTTTTGCATAAGAGGGGACATGTTGGATTGCATCTAAGAGAGGAATGTTGATGTTAACCTATTTGAACAACTCCAGAATCTTCTCCATTTATGGATTTTGTTTATTGGACCTCAACCGGTTTACAAATGGAATGTTTTTTAAATTAGTTGATTCCAATGCTTGTGGAGTTGGAACGGATCCCAAAACTGGAGTTTGAATGGAGTGAGAAGTGGATCCGTTCGGAGCAGCAATTGAAGAAGAAGAAGAGCCTTTTGAAGAATGGAGAATAGGCTCAGAAGAAGAAGGAGGAGTAGAAGAAACGGACGGGGTGTCATCATCTATCCGTGTGCCAATGTTGTTATGCAGCATCCTTCCAGATCTCAATGTAGTCACGGTACTCACATTATGATTCTGTTGTTCAAGAGCAACATGTACATTATGTGGGTGACCAGGATTTGGGAATGCTTGAGAGGAAACTTCCCTTTCTCTCGCTCGCTTAAAGCTGCGTTCAGCTGTGCAATCTGGGCTTCGATGGTCTTAATGCTTTGCCCGTATGCGGCGGTGTGTTGCACCAGAGACTGAATATATGACTAAATGTTGGCGGTGGATTGAGTTGATAGCTTTACAAAAGCCTCTAGACTCCGTTCTAGCGAGGAAACATTATCGTTGTTTGACGGAACAAAATTGTTTCGAGGAAAATAATTGTTGTAGGGTGCAAGGTTGTTCATCGGATTCTGAAAAGGTTGGGGTTGGAAAGGCTGCTGAAATTGTTGTTGAGTTTGTTGTTGAGCTTGTTTTTGAGCTTGTTGTTGAGGAGGAGGAGGCCTCTGGAAGTTGTTGTAGCCTTGGAATTGATGTTGGTTCTGATTCCAAGAAAAATTGGGATGGCTCCTCCAACCGGGATTGTATGTGGAAGAATATAGATCGTTTCTTGGTCTTTGCTGAAATGCAGCATTAATCCGATCCTGTCCATGACAAGGTGGGTTGTAAGGACACTCCTCGGTCAAATGAGATGGATCCGAACAACAAGCGCAAATGGTACGAGGGGGAAGAGCTGGGGCAGGGGAAGGAGACGAGAATTTGCTCTCAATTGCTTCCATTTTCCGTGTGATTGCAGCCATCTCGGCCTTCATTGCCATTGAGATGTCGAGTTGATGAACTCGTTCCCTAGAGAGACCGGAAGAAGTAGTAGAAGAAGAAGTGTTCGGTCTGGTGCTCACCATTGAAGCGTCTGTTCCTCAAGATCATCGAAGAATTGCCAAGCTTCCTCGTCATATTTGGATAGGATGTGGCCTTGACAAATGGTTTCCAGCAACTGCTTAGTTGCTGGATTCAGGCCCTCATATAAAGTTTGGTAAAGTTGCCATCTATCAATACCGTAGTGAGGGCACTGAATAAGAAGGTCTTTGTATCGGTCAAAGCACTTCCAAAAAGGTTCAGTAGGAAGCTGGGAGAATTGGTTAATTTCGTTTCGAATTCGTGCGGTCTTATGATTTGGGCAGAATTTCTTTAGAAACGCTTTCACAAACTCATCCCAACTGGTTATCGAATGAGATGCGGTGCTATACAGCCACTTTTCACCAAGGTCGCACAAAGTGAAAGGAATAACTCGTAGCCGTATAGCATCATCAGACAGTTGGGTTGTCTTCATCATCGCACAAACGTTCTGGAATTTATTGATGAGGATGTAGGCATCTTCGGATTCAAACCCGTGAAATTTGGGCAATATGTTGATGAAGTGGGGCTTAATTTCGAAATTATCCCCATTAGCCGGTGGAAGAGAAAGACAGGTAGGGAGTGCGGTGCGGGTAGGATAGAATCGATCTTGGAGCGCAATTCGCTGTGGCGCTTCAACAAGAGGTGGTCGCGGGTTATTCTCACCTAATGGAGGTGGAATAATTCACGGGGGAGGTAAAGGGATGTTATGAGAAAATCCCGACATCTCGGAAGAAGAGTCTGGTGAAAGTGAAGGTGAAGAAGTATGGACAGAATTACGGTCAACGTCGGAGTTGACCGGCAAGGGTAAAGGCGAAAGAGGCGTGGAAGGAGTTTCGACTACGGTGTCGATCGCGTAGTCCGTAGAGACTAACGAAACGCGGAATAAACGGGCACTAGGGTCCCTAGTCAATGCGGACATACACTAAACGAGTTTAGTGTAGTCAAAGCATAGAATGTGAGGGTAAGAAAGCGAAAATGGAGAAAAAATTGGATGAAGGTGGTAAAAATGGCGAATTTGTGTTTGTTTCGCAAGAATGTGAAAATGAAACGACGGTTCAACAAACACAATCACAAATGCACGGTCACAAATGCACAATGAATACCTAGACTAGGGTTCTCTAAGTGCACTAGACTTGCTCCTAACTGTTCCAAAGTGACAAATTGTGAGATAACCCTCAAATCTCCTCTTCACAGCCAGTTGTGGCCAGGTAAGCACAAGTGAGGTAAGGAGGGTTCCGCTCACGAATCACCGTGAGAAGGGCCTTTTAAAGTTACCGTTTCCCCCAATATGTCACGACCCGCAGGATACGGAACGTGACTGGCACTTAAGTTACGAAACGTCTCAAGACATCCGTAAAATAAGTAAGCCGAAGCCCAGAAACCAAAACCAAATAAGCAAAACATTGAAGAAAACCCAATCAATTGAAAGCGAGTTTATCAAATAAGTCATATAAAGCCTTTTTAAAAACAATATCAATTTTTCCGAAAATTTCGGCAAAGTCTCCTTTGTAAATACTGGCCCCCAAAATGGGTACAACAAGAATATATATAAATCCAACAAATAAGGCATCCCCAAGTGGGAGCTAGCTCTTCGCCACAAGGCGGTCACAAATCCCACGCAATATAAAGCAACAACATGCGAAATAATCATAAAGAAGCATAAAAAAAACAGCATGTCGACTCAAGTGAGCTCGGCCCCAAAATACAGCATAAAAAGTCCACAAATCTCACAGTCTCATCTCTAGGTCAATACACAACAATACTGGTAGATACAGTAGATGGAGCACACTAGATACAAGGAATATACAAGGTGGTACAAAAATAATAATATAACCCACCTAAGAGCAAAACCTCGAGTCCAGGCAAAGAGGCAAAAGAAGCAAGTGCGCTCGCCGCTACTGTACTGACGGAGTGGACCTACAAAAGGCTGTGGCACAACGGGGGTGAGTTGCCAACTCGTGAGTAATAAATAACATCTACACAGGCTATCGAATGCATGCACACAAGCATCCTAGCATCTAAAATACAGGTAAGGCAGGACATAATAGCAGGTATGTATGCAATATGAATATACTAGCAGGTATGAATGCAATGCGAATCAGCTCATGATCTGAATGTGTAAGTATAAGAATCATGTTTTTCCTTTAGGAATCTCTTTTGAAATACCAGCACAATACCAATAGAATCAACAAGAACCTGTGTCCAGCAACGACACCTCAAAACTATCACAAATCTCATATATCCATGTCATAGTATCTCTGGCCTCAACCATCCGGCTGACCCATCTCAATATCAATATCTCATCATCTCGCGGCCACGGTCGGTATCCTCTGGATATCCGCCGTCCCAAACAGTCACCGGTAGGTAATCCGCCCCCTGCCAGGCTCATCGTCAGCAACACGAGCTTCTTGCCCCGGGGTACCTTACCGGGCCCACCATGTACCCGAGAAGGTTCATCCAACTCCTCGAAACGGGTCTCGAAAACCACAGCAAACTCATGGTGGACGACACTTACATCACTAGAAAACCGCAATTTACATATTTTAAAAATATAATAAGTTTAGAAATTTTGCGGCTTTCCCCCGAAATCCAGAAATATCATAAAATCTCAAGAAATCCTCATAAGTGCATATGTCAATGATAATGAATGCATATAGTATCAATAATCAAGTTGCGATGTGTGATTAATAGACTAAACATGAACAAATAATATGATGAGGTACATGCACATGAATAGCAATCCTACGATTTCATTTTAAGGAATTAAAGACAATAGCACAAGTTTAAGTATCAAATAGTAAAAGGTTTCAATATAAAGGTTATCTAGTGTGGTGGCATGGCAATTACCAGGGCGTGGGTGTAGGCATGAATAGTGCTCGTGCTGCATATAAAAACCCTGGCAATGGTGCAGGTGTCCTATAGAATGGTTTCGCATATGTATGTCAATATAAGGCATGAGTGTAGCAAATAATCATACAAGTATTACACCCCTAATTACTAACATTACTAAGAATCTTTTTAAGCTACTAAAACTATCGGGTGACTTGCGCCATCCAACGATAGTCCCCCGTAGATGTTAAATCTACTCACCGGAATCCCTAGCTAGTCACGTCCAATCACCGCTTTCCCCTTTCGTGCCGCGTCTGACGTCTCCGCGACCTAACCTGGAATTTACATCAATACCAAACATAAGGTTACATATCAAGAATGACGCAAATCCCAAATGAAAATATCCACGTTCACAGGCAAGGCACAACGTGCACAAGGTGCGCGGAACACACGCGAAAATCGCAAAAACTAACTAAAACGTCGGTTGGTCGCCCGTCAAAACTAAAACCTGACCACTCGAAAATCTGCACTCACACATCCTAAATGTCATAGGATAAGCCAAAAATATAACATCAAGATGTCGCAAATACATCACCACAAAAATTTAGTAAGACAAGCAAGCACCAATATTCCACAAATCGGCGCAACGTCGCCGTTTGCGACAAAAAGGATTACAACCTAGCATAACATGTAACCGCATAACTAGTTAACCACAACCACTTTAATTATAACACATTACAATGCTTCAAATCATACTTTTCCATAAACAACCCTTATTGATTTTCATAACCATCAATTAAGTCCAATTTCACACTTGAACAACACAAATTAACATATATCGATGCCCACATAAGCAAAGTAATCTCTTAAATTAGGTCTGTATAATAACTAGATAACAAAATAACTTAATTAATCTCATAATGGTGTTCTAAACCCTAATTTAATTTCAAACCATGAACTAGAAAAAACTAGATTAGGATTTAGCTAAAATTTTCACACTAATACAACATGCAAGTCCTAATTAGCACACTTTAACTACAAATTAACCTTAGATTAGAAATTATACCTCACACTAGAGATCTAGTAAGAACAAGATGCATCCAAAGATGCCATCTTTCTCTAAGATTTAAACTAAAGTGGGTGTGAGAAGAGATGGATTAAGGTTTTGTGTTGAAATTGTGAAGAAATTTGTTGATTTTGTTGATTTTTGAGATGAATTTGTGAACAAAAGAGAGGGGAAAAATGAAGGGGGGGGGGGAGCTGCTGGTTTCGGCCAGAGGAGGGAGGAGGGGAATGGTGTGGGGTGTGGGAAATGGTCACCAAGTCAACCCCCCCAAAGTCAAATACACCATACCTCCAAAATACTATATTTTAAAACATACACATCAACTCAATTCATTCCTAACAAAAGAGTTTTAAAACAAAAGAGAGAGGGAGAATTTTCTGCAGTTTGGGCCAGCCAAGGGGATGTGAGGATGTGTGTGTGAGAGTGCACAAAAAAATTTTTGCAAAATAACCCCCTACAAGTCCAAAATTGCAAGTTTAAGCTTAAATTCAATAAATTTCGTTTTCCATAATAAAAATTAGTTAAAACTTAAAATAAATTACTAAAAATTTATGTTACAACTAGATTTTAATTAACATGATTTTAAAGCTTAAATTTAGCCCATTTAAATTTGTATTTATCGCTAATTTAATGTATTTTCTTACCGGCTTAAAATAATATTAAAAATTGAAAAATTAGGGAAAATTTCTAAATGACCAGAATTTCATAAGTAACTCATTTGTTACTAAAAACTAGCAATTTCCTATCAAAATTAGGTATAATTAGTCCTAAACTGCAAAATAACAAAAAAGACGGTTTTCGGAAAAATACCGAATTTTTACCGATTTTCAGGAAAACACCAAAACGACTTTTCAAGGCGCTACAATCTTTCCCCCTTATAGAAATTCGGTCCCCGAATATTAAAAATATAGCTACGCGTACCTTCAAAGAGATGGGGATATTTCTTCCTCATCTCGCCCTTGGTCTCCCAGGTGACCTCCTCGCTGCTCGGGCCACGCCAAAGGACCTTGACGGTCGGTATAACTTTCGATCTCAACTTCTTCACCTGCCGATCCAGGATGGCCACCGGCTGTTCTGCAAAAGAAAGGTCGTGCTCCAGCTGGACTGTCGGGTGCTGAATCGCATGCGAAGGGTCGTGAAGGTACTTGCGGAGCATCGAAACATGGAAGACGGGGTGAACATCGGGAAAGCTGGGTATAAGAGCCAAACGATATGCAACTGCGCCGACACGCTCGAGAATCTTGAAGGGACCTACGAATCTTGGGCTAAGCTTTCCTTTTTACCCAAATCGCATCACGCCCTTCATCGGAGAGACCCTCAGAAAAACATGGTCGCCAACTGCGAACTCTAATCTGCAACGGCGCCTGTCTGCATACGATTTCTGCCTGCTCTGAGCCGCTCTCATCCGGTCTCGGATCAACTGTATCTTTGCTGTCGTCTCTTCAACAAGCTGCGGCCCCAAAATACTGCTCTCGCTGAGCTCTGTCCAACAGACGGGCGATCTGCATCTCCTCCCATACAATGCCTCGAAAGGTGCCATCTGAATAGTATCCTGGAAGTTGTTGTTGTAGGAGAACTCCACTAGAGGTAAATGACGATCCCAGCTACCGCCGAAGTCTAAAACGCACGCTCTGAGCATGTCCTCGAGAGTCTGAATGGTCCGCTCTGACTGTCCGTCAGTCTGCGGATGAAACGCTGTGCTGAAGCTCAAACGAGTGCCCAAAGCCTCCTGAATTCTTTGCCAAAGTCGGCTGGTGAACTGGGTGCCTCGATCTGACACGATACAAGTCGGTACGCCATGCAACCGCACGATCTCGTCGATGTAAAGCTGGGCATACTGAGTGGAGCTGAAAGTCGTCTTCACTGGCAGGAAGTGAGCCGCTTTCGTCAATCGATCTACGATCACCCAGATGGAGTCATACCCTCGACTGGTCCTGGGTAGACCCACAACGAAATCCATCGAAATCTGCTCCCATTTCCACTCCGGAATGGGTAACGGCCGTAGCTCTCCTGCGGGCCACTGGTGCTCGGCCTTGACTTGCTGACAAGTCAGGCATCTCGATACAAACTCCGCAATGTCCCTCTTCATCCCGTCCCACCAGTAGGTCCCTCTCATATCATGGTACATCTTGGTGGAACCGGGGTGGACACTATACACTGATCGGTGTGCCTCCTCAAGAATGTCGCGCCGCAATCCATCAGCATCTGGTACGCACAGTCTAGATCCATAGCGTAAAATCCCCTGATCGTCAATTACGAACTCGGAAAATCTGCCCTGTCCCATCTATGCCATGATCTCTGAGCAACGGTCGTCACTGCGCTGTGCCTCATATATACGGTCAAGCAACTGTGGGCGTGCACGAACATGCGCGAGCTGTCCCCCTGTCTGAGTGAACTCGAACTCCACTCGGCTGTCGCATAAAATCTGCCAATCTACTGACGACTGCCCCTGCACTGCGCGTAAACACGATAGACTACCCCCGGGCCTCCTACTCAACGCATCCGCTACTACATTCGCCTTGCCTAGGTGATATAAGATCTCGCGGTCGTAGTCTTTCACCAACTCCATCCAACGACGCTGTCTGAGGTTCAGGTCTCGCTGCTGAAATATGTACTTTAAGCTCTTGTGATCGGTGAATATCTGACACGACTCACCGTATAGGTAATGTCGCCAAATCTTCAGTGCAAAGACCACTGCAGCCATCTCCAAATTGTGAGTGGGGTAGTTCTATTCATGCATCTTCAACTGCCGAGAAGCATACGCGATCACCCGGCCATGCTGCATCAAAACGCATCCTAACCCTACTCGCGAAGCATCATAGTAGACCACACATTCGCCTGATCCCGAAGGCAAAGATAATACCGGCGCCGTAGTCAAACAAGTCCGTAGCTGCTGAAAATTGCGCTCGCACTCCTCTGTCCAAACGAAAGGAACTTCCTTTCGGGTCAAACCGGTCAAAGGTGCAGCTATACGGGAGAAGTCCTGAACAAAACGCCTGTAGTAGCCCGCCAGGCCTAGAAAACTACGGATCTCAGTAACCGATGTAGGTCGGGGCCACTGCTGAACAGCCTCAATCTTCTTCGGGTCACACATATGCCGTCTCTCATAACCACGTGACCCAAGAATCCGACGTTGTCCAGCCAGAATGCACACTTGGAGAACTTTGCGAACAGCTGGTGCTCCCTCAGAGTCTGTAACGTATCTGCAAGTGCTGCTCGTGCTCCTCTCTGCTCCGGGAGTACACCAAGATATCGTCGATAAACACGATGATGAACAAGTCAAGATACGGCCTGAATGTATGGTTCATCAAATCCATGAATGCTGCTGGGGCGTTGGTGAGTCCGAACGACATCACCAAAAACTCGTAGTGGCCGTAGCGCGTGCGGAAAGCTGTCCTCGGTATATCCTCCTGTCGAACTCGCAGCTTATGGTATCCTGATCGCAAGTCGATCCTCGAAAAATACCCCGCATCCTGAAGCTGGTCGAACAAATCATCAATGCGTGGCAACGGATATCTGTTCCGAACGGTAACTTTGTTCAGTTGGCGGTAGTCGATACATAAGCGCAAACTTCCATCCTTCTTCTTGACAAACAGGACCGGAGCACCCCAAGGAGAAACACTAGGTCGAATAAGCCCCTTATCTAACAAATCCCGCAACTGATCCTTCAGCTCTCGAAGCTCTGCCGGGGCCATCCGATAAGGCGGTATAGAAATAGGCCCCGAGCCGGGAATCAAATCAATGCAGAACTCAACATCGCGTTCAGGTGGTAGCCCAGGTAGCTCATCAGGTAAAACATCAGGGAACTCACAAACAACCGGGACCCGGTCCAACGGAACCTCTGCAACTCGAGTACCACAAATATACGCTAAGAATCCCTGACATCCCTTCCGCAAGAGCTGACCAGCACGAAGAGACGAAATCAAGCTGGGAAGGGTGACGCTGCGGTCGCCCTGAATAACAAGGACTGACTCTCCCGGAAAGCCAAATATGACTACCTTCTCACGGCAGTCCACCGAAGCATAACAAGTGGCTAGCCAATCCATGCCCAGAAGCACATCAAAGTCCAACATATCTAGGAGAATCAAATCAACCGATGAATCCCTCTCCCCGATACGAACGGAACACAAACGAAATACAAAACGAGCGACAAACGACTCGCCTACCGGAGTAACAACGACAAGCGGATGATCTAACGATGACGACTCATGGCCCAACATCGGTGCAAAGTGTGTAGAGACGTACGAATGTGTGGAACCTGGGTCGAATAGTACCCGTGCGTCGAAAGAACAAACTGGCAAGGTACCTGTCACAACGGCATTGGATGCCTGCGCATCCTGCGGTGTCAAAGCAAAAACTCAGGCCTGTCCTCCACCGATAGCGGGCTGACCTCGACCTCGGCCTCTGCCTCCTCGTCCTCTCTAAACAGGACCGCCGCGTCCACGGCCTCTGTGTGCACCTAACTGGCGTGGAGTATCGCCTGTGGTAGGAAGTAGGGCTCTCTGAGGAGGGGGTGGTGATGGCGGTAGGGTCACATGCGGAACGGTCGCCGCTCCCTGTCGTCTTGCCGGACAATCTCTGACAAGATGGTGCGGACTCCCGCACCCAAAACACCCTGGCGACGGCTGTTGTCCCTGGGGATAAGAACCATATAACTGTCCCCGTCCAAATCCTCTGCCAGGACTATCTCTCGGAAAGAATCTGGCACGCTTCCTCTGAGACGGTACATCGGTGCGAATCCTCTTCGGCCCAGAAACGGCCGAAGTCTGTGATATGCATGCCTCCATCCGTAATTCCTTATCCATAACAGCTGAATAAGTGTCGTAGTGCTGGGCGCCAATGGCAAGATATAGCTGGGCATCAAGTCCCTGTACGAACCTCTTCACCATCTTCTCTTCGGTATCCACCAAATATGGAGCAAATCAGGATAACTGTGTAAACTGGATGTCATACTCAGACACCGTCATCCCAGGTGTCTTGACTAAGGCCTCGAAGCTGCGAGCTCTGGCGTCACGAACGCTCTCTGGGAGGAAACGAGCTAGAAAGACCGCTGTAAACTCGGCCCAAGTCATAGGCGGTAGACCTGCAGCTCGACCTCTCAAGACTGACTCCCACCATGTCTGCGCGAGACCCTCTAGTCGGAAACTCGCAAGCTCTACCCATCGATCATCCGAACATCTCAGCGAACGGAAGATCCTGGCTAAACTGTCAAGGAACGTCTGTGGGTCCTCCGCTGCCTCGATGCCGGTGAATACTGGAGGTCTCAGCCTCATGAAATCCTGTAGTGAAACCGGGATGGTCACGGCGGTAGTAGTAGGAGCAGGTATCATAGCAGTCTGGGATGTAGTAGGTGCGTCATCCGGCCTCGGTGTACGACTGGCTGCAACTGGGGATCCTACCATCTGACGTAGCTCCTGCATGCCCCCATCATCTGTCGCAACTCCTCCATACCAGTCTCGATCTTATCCATACGGCCTGGGGAAGGTGGATCGGTCTGTCCCTGCGGCGTAGGCATACTACCCTGCTCAGTCCTAGTCTCGGACGAGCCAGCTCGAATCTCGTCTCGGGCGGCAGCCCTCTGTGCCCTCGTAGCCTTCGGCGGCATAGTGGCTGTTACAGGAAAACGGATAGTAAGAACAGTGCAATAAGGTCATAGGATACACGGAATAGAAGAAGGAATTTTCAAGCAAGTATATCCTAAAGTCACTTAGGCGGAGTACCGTATCGCAAGTATGCCGCGGACATACATACGCTACGTTACCCTACTTAAGTCACTTACTCCATCTACCAAGGGTCATCCTACACTCAAAAAGGTAAAACCTATCGCTCTGATACCAATTTTGTCATGACCCGCAGGATACGGAACGTGACTGGCACTTAAGTTACGAAAAGCTCTCAAGACATCCGTAAAATAAGTAAGCCGAAGCCCAGAAACCAAAACCAAATAAGCAAAAGAGTGAAGAAAACCCAATCAATTGAAAGCAAGTTTATCAAATAAGTCATATAAAGCCTTTTTAAAAACAATATCAATTTTTCCGAAAATTTCGGCAGAGTCTCCTTTATAAATACTGGCCCCCAAAATGGGTACAACAAGAATATAAATAAATCCAACAAATAAGGCATCCCCAAGCGGGAGCTAGCTCTTCGCCACAAGGCGGTCACAAATCCCACGCAATATAAAGCAACAACATGCGAAATAATCATAAAGAAGCAAAAAAAAAAACAGCATGTCGACTCAAGTGAGCTCGGCCCCAAAATACAGCATAAAAAGTCCACAAATCTCACAGTCTCATCTCTAGGTCAATACACAACAATACTGGTAGATACAGTAGATGGAGCACACTAGATACAAGGAATATACAAGGTGGTACAAAAATAATAATATAACCCACCTAAGAGCAAAACCTCGAGTCCAGGCAAAGAGGCAAAAGAAGCAAGTGCGCTCGCCGCTACTGTACTGACGGAGCGGACCTGCAAAAGGCTGTGGCACAACGGGGGTGAGTTGCCAACTCGTGAGTAATAAATAACATCTACACAGGCTATCGAATGCATGCACACAAGCATCCTAGCATCTAAAATACAGGTAAGGCAGGACATAATAGCAGGTATGTATGCAATATGAATATACTAGCAGGTATGAATGCAATGCGAATCAGCTCATGATCTGAATGTGTAAGTATAAGAATCATGTTTTTCCTTTAGGAATCTCTTTTGAAATACCAGCACAATACCAATAGAATCAACAAGAACCTGTGTCCAGCAACGACACCTCAAAACTATCATAAATCTCATATATCCATGTCATAGTATCTCAGGCCTCAGCCATCCGGCTAACCCATCTCAATATCAATATCTCATCATCTCGCGGCCACGGTCGGTATCCTCTGGATATCCGCCGTCCCAAACAGTCACCGGTAGGTAATCCGCCCCCTGCCAGGCTCATCGTCAGCAACACGAGCTTCTTGCCCCGGGGTACCTTACCGGGCCCACCATGTACCCGAGACGGTTCATCCAACTCCTCGAAACGGGTCTCGAAAACCACAGCAAACTCATGGTGGACGACACTTACATCACTAGAAAACCGCAATTTACATATTTTAAAAATATAATAAGTTTAGAAATTTTGCGGCTTTCCCCCGAAATCCAGAAATATCATAAAATCTCAAGAAATCCTCATAAGTGCATATGTCAATGATAATGAATGCATATAGTATCAATAATCAAGTTGCGATGTGTGATTAATAGACTAAACATGAACAAATAATATGATGAGGTACATGCACATGAATAGCAATCCTACGATTTCATTTTAAGGAATTAAAGGCAATAGCACAAGTTTAAGTATCAATTAGTAAAAGGTTTCAATTTAAAGGTTATCTAGTGTGGTGGCATGGCAATTACCAGAGCGTGGGTGTAGGCATGAATAGTGCTCGTGCTGCATATAAAAACCCTGGCAATGGTGCTGGTGTCCTATAGAATGGTTTCGCATATGTATGTCAATATAAGGCATGAGTGTAGCAAATAATCATACAAGTATTACACCCCTAATTACTAACATTACTAAGAATCTTTTTAAGCTACTAAAACTATCGGGCGATTTGCGCCATCCAATGATAGTCCCCCGTAGATGTTAAATCTACTCACCGGAATCCCTAGCTAGTCACGTCCAATCACCGCTTTCCCTTTTCGTGCCGCGTCTGACGTCTCCGCGACCGAACCTGGAATTTACATCAATACCAAACATAAGGTTACATATCAAGAACGACGCAAATCCCAAACGAAAATATCCACGTTCACAGGCTAGGCACAACGTGCACAAGGTGCGCGGAACACACGTGAAAATCGCAAAAACTAACTAAAACGTCGGTTGGTCGCCCGGCAAAACTAAAACCTGACCACTCGAAAATCCGCACTCACACATCCTAAATGTCATAGGATAAGCCAAAAATATAACATCAAGATGTCGCAAATACATCACCACAAAAATTTAGTAAGACAAGCAAGCGCCAATATTCCACAAATCGGCGCAACATCGCCGTTTGCGACAAAAAGGATTACAACCTAGCATAACATGTAACCGCATAACTAGTTAACGACAATCACTTTAATTATAACACATTACAATGCTTCAAATCATACTTTTCCATAAACAACCCTTCATGATTTTCATAACCATCAATTAAGTCCAATTTCACACTTGAACAACACAAATTAACACATATCGATGCCCACATAAGCAAAGTAATCTCTTAAATTTGGTTTGTATAATAAATAGATAACAAAATAATTTAATTAATCTCATAATGGTGTTCTAAACCCTAATTTAATTTCAAACCATGAACTAGAAAAAACTAGATTAGGATTTAGCTAAAATTTTCACACTAATACAACATGCAAGTCCTAATTAGCACACTTTAACTACAAATTAACCTTAGATTAGAAATTATACCTCACACTAGAGATCTAGTAAAAACCAGATGCCTCCAAAGATGCCATCTTTCTCCAAGATTTAAACTAAAGTGGGTGTGAGAAGAGATGGATTAAGGTTTTGTGTTGAAATTGTGAAGAAATTTGTTGATTTTGTTAATTTTTGAGATGAATTTGTGAACAAAAGAGAGGGGAAAATGAAGGGGGGGAGCTGCTGGTTTCGGCCAGAGGAGGGAGGAGGGGAATGGTGTGGGGTGTGGGAAATGGTCACCAAGTCAAACCCCCCCAAAGTCAAATACACCATACCTCCAAAATACTATATTTTAAAACCTACACATCAACTCAATTCATTCCTAACAAAAGAGTTTTAAAACAAAAGAGAGAGGGAGAATTTTCTGCAGTTTAGGCCAGCCAAGGGGATGTGAGGATGTGTGTGTGAGAGTGCACAAAATTTTTTTTGCAAAAAGACCCCCTACAAGTCCAAAATTGCAAGTTTAAGCTTAAATTCAATAAATTTCGTTTTCCATAATAAAAATTAGTTAAAACCTAAAATAAATTACTAAAAATTTATGTTACAACCAGACTTTAATTAACATGATTTTAAAGCTTAAATTTAGCCCATTTAAATTTGTATTTATCGCTAATTTAATGTATTTTCTTACCGGCTTAAAATAATATTAGAAATTGAAAAATTAGGGAAAATTTCTAAACGACCAGAATTTCATAAGTAACTCATTTGTTACTAAAATCTAGCAATTGCCTATCAAAATTAGGTTTAATTAGTCCTAAACTGCAAAATAACAAAAAAGACGGTTTTCGGAAAAATACCGAATTTTCACCGATTTTCAGGAAAACACCAAAACGACTTTTCAAGACGCTACACAATCAGAGAGCAAAGCTCTGTTCAAAATTTGAACTGAGGCAGCGCCTCACGTGCAAAGCACGAGAGCGCCAGCGCTAAAAGTCAAAGACTCTGAGGCAGCGCCTCACGTGTAAAGCACGAGAGCGCTAGCGCCAAGAGCACCAGCGCTAAGAGTCAAAGACTCTGAGGCAGCGCCTCATGTGCAAAGCATGAGAGCGCTGGCACCAAGAGCGCCAGCGCTAAGAGCCAAAGACTCTGAGGCAACACCTCACGTGCAAAATACGAGAGCGCGCGCAAAAAGCGCTAGCACCTAGAGTCAAAGGCTCTTAGGCAGCGCCTTACGTGCAAAGCACGAGAGCGTGAGCGCTAGAACTAAATATTCTCCACCATTAGATTAAAGATCCACCAAAGATGATAAATCATCAAAATTACGGAATTAAATTCTGTTGAGGAAATACTACTCAAATCTTTCCAAACAAGAAAGATTGCGCTCTGTAAATCAGAGCACCGTTGGATCAAAGATCAAATGATGATTAAAAATCATCAAGATAATGAATAAGTTCTGTACGGGAAAATATTTTCCCAATCTTGTTAATAACAAGAAAAATGTCTTCTGTAAAACAAAAGTCCTTGGATCAAAGATCCAACGGTGGAGAAAATCCCCAAATCAATTAGAGATCTCTCAATTAGAGATTTCCTTAACCGATTCAACAGATCAGCCTCCCTTATATAAAGGACCCAAGGTTTCAAGTCTTGTACAGAAGAACCCCCCATAAACTTCAAACTTCAAAGACGAAAGCAATTTCTTCTCAAGGTAAAAAGAGATCATAGCATCTCATCAAAAAAAAAGAACTTAGTTCTTTTTCTAGAGCATAGATCTATAAGAAAAAGTCTTTCAGAAAAGTAAAAGAGATCACAGCATCTCATCAAAAAAGGAAGAACTTAGTTCTTAGATCTATGAGACAAAGTCTCTCACAAATGAGAATTTAATTCTCAGAGCATTGAACTGATCAGAACAATAAAAACAGTGCCTGGCGCTCGGCACCGAGCGCTCCACGTGCTCTTCACGTGGGCGCTATCTTATAAGAAGCGCTCGGCACTTCAAGTCTGGCGCTCAGCGCCGAGCACTCTATGTGCTCCTCATGTGAGCGCCACTTAATAAAAAGTGCTTAGCACTCAAAGTCTGGCGCTCAGCGCCGAGCGCTCCACGTGCTCCTCATGTGAGCGCCACTTAATAAGGAGTACATAGTACTAATTGTCTGGTACTTAGCGCCGAGCGCTCCACGTGCTCCTCACGTGAGCGCCATTTAATAAAGAGTACATAGTACTCATTGTCTGGTGCTCAGCGCCAAGCGCTCCACGTGTTCCTCATGTGAGCGCTATCAAGTGTTTGACACTCTATATTGTTGGAGATAGTGCCCTCAGAGTCAATTATTGGATCACAGGCACGTGATTGCAATGATTGAGGGAGGACCTATCCCGTTAGGACAGTCTTACTCGAGATGATAGTATGCTATCTGGTTTACCTTTATCATCGTGTACTGCTTTAGGTGACCTGACAGGTCGCTATTGCACGTCGATAGAGCCCCTACGATTCTTGCTTGACTGCCAGCAGTATGAGGGCGATCATATAAGTGAGAGCTGGAGTCTATAAGCACATCCTTAAAAGGTCCCTAGTCGTGGGAGTTTCGAGACAGGGCATCGATTCTCCAGAGTAGACTAGTGTATACAGTCGAGACCCCGACGAGAGGCGGTGGCCGGTCTCACAAGCCACTGGTGTCAGTTGGTTCACCTAAGATGTATACAGGTGCTCATTGGGTTATGAGTACACCGGACAGGACTCGCCGGGAACATGCTAGTTGGTCTTATACCTGACGTCAGATAGCAGTTCCCAGGTGACATGTGTACAGGTTAGTTCATCGACCTGGGGATCGTCATTTGTCTCGTGTGAGTTCCCACTGTGCTTTGATTACTACCCTACCACGGCTCAAAGGAGTCGTGCAAACAGGTTTTAATTGGGTACAGTCCCGAGCCACATGGAGGCAGTGAGCGGATCTTCAGGGGTTCGTCTCTCCCGGTATTGGGGGTGAGGTCGCGCTGTGTCTAGGAGAGCCATTACACGAAGTCCTTGGCCAAGGCAGGAGATTTACTGGTAGGTATTCCAGTAGTATCTCAGGGTGTTCTGGGCTACACTCCGACACGACTTGTACCGCTTTTGGGGGTCTGACTTTTACCAACCCCCTAGGCCCGACATGCGATGCTCATAGACGAACGGACCGGACTGTACGGATATTGTCACTGACAGACTCAGTAGGGTGTCAGGATGAGTTCGCTCATCGACGTCCCTTTTTGGTCAATAGCTGGTGGCCCGTCACGTATTGGCTTATACCTCTGACGTGCTAGTGGTTAAATCCACAGCCATAGTATTGACGAGTCTTTAGAGTCCACCATACTTTCAGTTACTCAAGCTTTCGGACGAAACGCTGTAGAGGCCGTATGGAGATATGGCAGGGTCCGATCAGATACGTGCGGTATTGCACGGATCAGGATCGGACGGTTAGTACTAGAGGCCGTATAGATATATGGCAAGGTTCGATCGGATACGTGCGATATTGCACGGATCAGGATCGAACGGATATTACTAGCCGGCTTTGGTTTAAGCCGGATCCTAGTATAGTACAGTGTAGATTTTGTCTCTTTGCATTTGTATCCGGTCGGAATACAGATGCGGGTGTGTATGCACAGTTCGGGGTTTTTCCTGTAATTTATCACGGGACCAGTTTTCTGGAGTTGCCAGTTTGCATTCCGTTCTGGCCGGTTTTTCTTTGTTCTTTCCCGGCCGGACCTTTTGATGGAGGGTGTTATTTGCAAGTTTGCAAATAACACATTGTGGAGGGGTTTCTTGCAAATGTATTGATTATGATGGCATCTTTTCTTTTCAACCATCATTTGATTCTCTTTACATCACTTGATTTGTGTTAAAGGTGATTAGATTTGGAAATGACATTGTTATCATGATCTTTGGATATGGTCACCCTTTCTTTTTTCCTACACTCACCTCCCTCTTGCATTATGTATTCATTCCTCCACCATTCTAAATAAAAGAGAAGGCTACACTTGAGAGAAGAGAAGGAGAGAGTTTCATTTTTGAGTGTAGCATATTTGATCTCATTTCATGCTAAGAAAAATGCAAGCACCATTTTTCTTATCTTGATTCCTCCATCATCTTCAAAGGCAACATAACCCCAAAGAGACAAAGCACTACACATTCTACAGCAAATCTTGGACGCGTCGACCAGCCAACTTCGCGCCCGAGTTGCCTCGGTATTGAGGTGGGAGCCCGTAAAAGATGCAGGCGATATGGTGCCCTTCCGGCAAGGAGGCGACGACCGGAGTTTCCGCAGGAGATCGGGACGACGACGAGAAGACCGGAGGACTCGGATCACTCGGTATATCTCTTCCCCATCTTGTAGTTAGCTAGAACTATTTTAATGGCCCGATCCGGGTGTTTAGTGCGTGGTGGTGCCGGTTTGCTAAGTTCGCAAAATTAAAGTTTATCACCGCTTCCGCATTCCGGCGTCGGATTGACGGCCGGGGCGCCACCGTGCACTTACAGTGGTATCAGAGCCTCGCCATTAACACAGTCTAGCTTGGTTTAATGTGTTTGCATTTCCGATCGACCAAAATTCCAAAAAACCGTATTTTCTTCACATCAGTTTTCTGCTGAAATTTTTTGAAGCCTAAAAATTTTTCAGGTTGTAGAAAACTGATGTACAAGAAGTTCTAAGAGTTCTAGGAAAATTCGACACATTGATCGCTCAGGTAGAGCGCGGAACCGCGGCCAAACCCCACTTGGCGCCGCGATTCCGCCGCAGGTTTGAGGGATCAATGCGTCGAAATTTTCCAGTGGGCTTCTGGGCTGATTTTAGGTGTTTTGGAATAATAACATTGGGCCCAGAATTTCTTGATCTGCTACAGTATTGCTTGGGGGCCAGCTTGTTAAAATTTGATCGATCGGATATTTTAAACACATTATTTCACAGTATTTACATTATATCTGCGACCGTGAATGTCACTCGATCGGTAAATCCGGTCTAACTGCTATAGCCCGGTTAGACGGATTTGCGAACGTGACTTTCACGTTGATGTTCTGTGTTTTTGCTGTGATGTTGTGGATCGGTCGTGGGGATAGCCTGGATGCAATGCTAGTATAGTTTTGTTGTATTATGTACATTTGATATTGCGGGGCGAGCGTCCGACATGTGGACTGCCGTCACTGCCGGTTTGTATTATTATTTTGGGGCACGGCCAGGTTGCGGTCGATGTACCCGGTGTATGTATATTTTACTTTCTGTACTAGGATTACCCCACGGAGGGGTGCACGGATAGCCGGGTTCTAGAGGGCAACAAGCCCGCATTTCATGGCATTGAGACGGAGGGGGCTTCACTCTAGGATTGGCGGGCTATTCGCCGCACTCGTAGGGAGTACAGGTTGACCCAGGAGGGGTGCCCAAGTTACCGGATTCCGTGAAGTGCTGGGTGGTCCATTCACGGTGCTGAAGGGGGCTGCCTCGCTTCAGGTTTTGGCGGGTAACTTGCCGCGCCCGTAGGGGTTTAGGATTTCATTGCACAGGCTATCCACACGACCAGGGGAACGTCGGGTTTCAGTAGTGGCTCTGTGAAACCCGGGGATCCCAGATATCTGTATTGTTCTGTGATGCTGTACATTTCTGTGATGTTGCATTTTTATCACGCCTTGAGCGAATATAATATATTGGTATATATATTAGTAGATATTGTATATGTTTTACATCCACGCTAGTCCAGTCCCCGCTCTGTCGTTAGTTAGCTAACCTAACGGGTAATGACGGGACCCAGTGGTGAATGCGGATGGCATATACGTACATCAGTATATTTTCGTTCTTTGTGGTGTGATCAATTGATGGGACTACGTTGATTCGGATCAATACAAGTTAAAACAAACCTATTCTGATGTTGTTGGAACACTTCAAAAAGCTGTTATTACAAGGACGTTCACTTTTGTTTTGCATCGTGGTATTCATTTGGAATATCCTGCACCCCATTCTACGGGGAAAGAGCCGAGATCCCTTCACCGGGAGTGACCTCTTTAGTAAAGGTTTTCGTCACTATATTTTCTAAAAAGCTATCCGTTCCTTCAACGATATCAAGTTCATTACGTTAAAGGTTTTCGCCAGAAACCATTCGTAGCCCTCCGTCGTTTCAGACGGGTAGCACGTAGTATTCATGCTATGTTTGTTGACCTTCGTCAAGGCATAGTGTATGGTAGCTGCTTGTTACTTTTCTGCTGCATAGATAGATGTGTTGGTTTTGGACAGTCGTATAGCCTTGTTGACCTTCGTCAAGGGCTTGTACGGGTGGGTTCAAATTAACCTGGACAATGACGGGTGGAACTTGACATGTAACTTATGATTTGTTGACCTTCGTCAAGGTCATAAGAGCATGGGGCAGAAATCACATCGGGAGTTTCAAAAGAACTGAAACTTGCCAGATATGCGCATACCTTCTGGAGTGTGACACCGTGAGCGGATTCCGTCACGTTATCATGCGATGATAGTTGGATCCCGATTCCCACTGATGAGTTGGTTTACTCCTCGGGTGACCCTGACTAATTCTTCTTTCAGGTTTGGGGGAGAATTTGAGGTACAGTGGGAGGTTTCCAGATTAGATAAATTGGTAACCATTCTGATCTAGGTTAGAGTGCACGCTGAGTGTTTCTTTTCTCTCTCTCTCTCTGGCAGCGACCATTGACCCGACCCTAGACTATGACTCAGTGACCAAGTTGACCGAACCTTCTTAACACTGGCTTTTGGATTGTCAGAGTTGCAGACCTCATTGCCACTCCTACTTTTACCCTTTTCTCCAGGACACCCCGTATTACTACGAACGTCCACTTCCATTGGACAAAACCATCGTATGGTTAGATACGAACTCGAAGGAATTCGAGGATGGTTTCCGGTTCTGGAGAAAACGGATAAGGTTTATTCAGTTTTCTTTTCCTTTTTGCCTTCTCTCAAGTTACGAGTACTCCTTAGTTTAGGAGATAGTACACCTATTACGCAAATTGGATAGTCTTCTTCCAAATCTTAGGCTGGTGCCGACCGGTAGGGAATGAAGAAAACCAATTAGCCTAAACGGTGTGCAGAAGGTATTAAGATTAAGACAAAGCAAGGGATTAGTAAGAGGGCAAAGTAAATTGCGACTGATATTCACGACCAAACCAAGTATTTCTTCGCCAATCCTAAATCACCTTTGTATTTCTCCAGGACACTCCGTATCACTATGAAGATCCACAGTTTATTGAAAACTCCATCGTATGGTTATATACGAACTCGAAAGGAACTTGTTCCAGTTCGGGGATGGATTCTGGTCCAGGAGAAATAGGAATAAGGTTTATTCGGTTGTCTTTTATCTTCACCTTCTCTCGCATTGCGAGTGCTCCTAGGACTAGGACAGTACATTCATTATGCTTATTGGATAGTCTTCTTCCAAACCATAGGCTGGTGCCGAACGGTAGGGAAGGAAGAAAACCATTTGGCCTAAGGGGTGTACAGAAGGTAATGACTAAAGACATATAAAGGGATTTGGAGAGGTGGCAAAGAATTATACGGTTATAGTTGTGAATCTGGATAATGGTAGAGGCATTACTAGGAATACCAAGATACCCCATCGAAACATTTCAATGTTTCAGTTCAACTGTGTACTGTTAAAAGAAAAACTGATTTCCCGATTAGACACTTGCTCCAGGGTATGTATTTACCAGGTTTGATTCTCACATCTGTATGGTTTTACAGATGATGAGTGGGATTAAGTTATTGGGAATAGGGTGATCATCCTCATTATATCGGGATTCGTTGTAATCGGTGATATTTGAGGAGATCACCTGGGCTGTTTGCCGGTCGGCAAATATTTGGTTTTGAATATCCGCTGTTGTGCACCAATTTCAAATTGATATATCTGTACGCCTATTTCATAGAGTGAGATATACCTTTTGATATTATGTCGATGACATTTACCTATATCAGTGGATGGTTAGGTAAGGAGTATTAAACAGCGGTGTAATTCTTCTTAACCATAAGTACAGTTTTCAACCTACGACACGCAGTGAAAGAGTTGTTAGACTCAGTGGACTTATACAGAGTATTGTATGTTGTCCAGTGTCCATTAGGACAGAGGGGTTGGTCCTCATACTATATTCTGTTTACTTTTAACTTCTCTAGTTCTTAGACATGTGTTTCGTAGAAACACAGGGTCTAAGTTTTGAGGAGTTATAGGTATTTGAATAGAGTAGAGAACCAGGTGTAGCAAGTATCGGGATTCTTCAAAGTGATAGAAGATGTAGATACTTGTGTATGGTATTCAGTTGATAGTAATGATAAAGAGAAATTGCTTCTCTTTCAGGTTACTCATAATTGGAAGCATTCCTAAGTTGAGTAACGCTGATCGGCCTCTCTCCATTTAGTTGACATGCACTGGAGATAACTGTATGATTTGAATCTGGTTCAATTAAATCAGTGCCTCTGGTTCTATATTGGATATAGTACAGTTCATATCTTAACATTGTTAAGGTACGGGGAGTTGTCCGGCTTATGATTAAAACCAGACTCTGGATAACTCAAGGCACGTTTCTGTAATGGCTGTTTGTGGGTTGACCCAGGCTATGACGAGGGTTGACTTTCTACCATATGGAAGATCAATAGTAATATTGTTCTAGACTCGCCACAGTTTTAATAAAAATGGATTTTTTTCAAAAACAGTAGTGGGAGTATGGTAGAACTGGAAGTGATTCCAGAACCGCAAACGATTACTGAAGATTTGATAAGGAACCTAAAGATTCAATCTGGTTTGACATTCCATTGGCCACTCCGCAAATACGGTGGGTAACTTCAGGCACCCGAGAGGTACTCCGGTAGCCTCAAGGACGGTGACAGGGAAGTTCTTGTTTACCCACACTTGCCATTGCTGTTGTTCCAAGCTGCGAGACCCGGCAGGAGGATGAGTATAGCGTCGTTCTAAACTAGCTTTAGAAGTGCACGTCTATATGACTCTGCCAGAGGGTTGTCGTAGTCAGTGGGAGCAGCGGAAGCATTGGTGGACATCAGGCTTATGTCTATTTATAGACTAAAGCAGATATAGCGGAGATAGATCATCTATTTCTGATGTGACAGTCATAGGTTTGACTTCATCAGAATAGGGGATGGATCTGTTGAGAAGGTAGTAGGGTGTGATATCCTGGTATTTGAATGACATACACAGAGTAGGAAAAGAAACTCCTATACTACGATCGGTTATACTTTGGTCGTCACACAGTGGTTTCTTCACAAAGGACTTGGACATTATATCATACATACTGGTTACTAGATCTATGGTTTTAGATCTAGATTTGGATGGTTTCCCAATCAGGGTACTTTGACAGCATTCTAAGAGTATTTAGAATGGACGACTCCTGGCACGGTAGTGTACCTGCAGGTGATGGAGTCACCCTCTCTAAAGGTGTCTTACAGACTAAAGGGGAGAGGGATGCGCATGATTGGCAGATCACTTGCTCAGGCAATTGAGTCAATCATGTGATGTCAAGTACCACACCAGATGTTGTTCTTGCACTAGATGCAATAAGTTGACATTGATCCAATACTGGAGAAACAGTCGGAAGCAGTTTTAGAACATAAGTGGATGTTCTAAGGGATATGATAACGACAGCCTCATTAAGGAGACAGTTATCATTCCAGGCTTCCAAGGTGAAATGGACGGCAGGGTGATCGTTAGAGTTGTAGTTTTCCTTCTGACGAAGGGCAGTATTTTGGACAGGTGGTCCAAGGCAGATACTGAGGGAGGACTGGCGCAGGATACTGATTAAGTTCAGTTGACGATACAGTCTAAGAAGTTTGGATTTGGAGTTCATTTATGAGCTAGGTCCCATCAGACATCCAGACATTCTAAGACAGGTATTGCTCATTTCGGGAGATGGCTTTCTCCGCGAACTTGAGATATAGAGAGACCTAGAAAGAAACATCAAGGCGGATCCACTCACTGAGGCTATTCCTCGAACGCAATAGTTTCGCAAACGAATTTTGTGAGACTGACTAGTAGAGGAGTTGGGTGTTCGGTATCACACGGGCTGTGAGTATGCGACATCGCAATAATTAGCCTTGAGTGCAAGTGGGAGATTGTTGGAGATAGTGCCCTCAGAGTCAATTATTGGATCACAGGCACGTGATTGCAATGATTGAGGGAGGACCTATCCCGGTAGGACAGTCTTACTCGAGATGATAGTATGCTATCTGATTTACGTTTATCATCGTGTACTGCTTTAGGTGACCTGACAGGTCGCTATTGCACGTTGATAGAGCCCCTAGGATTCTTGCTTGACTGCCAGCAGTATGAGGGCGATCATATAAGTGAGAGCTGGAGTCTATAAGCACATCCTTAAAAGGTCCCTAGTCGTGGGAGTTTCGAGACAAGGCATCGATTCTCTAGAGTAGACTAGTGTATACAGTCAAAACCCTGACGAGGGGCGGTGGCCGGTCTCACAAGCCACTGGTGTCAGTTGGTTCACCTAAGATGTATACAGGTGCTCATTGGGTTATGAGTACACCGGACAGGACTCGCCGGGAACATGCTAGTTGGTCTTATACCTGACGTCAGATAGCAGTTCCCAGGTGACATGTATACAGGTTAGTTCATCGACCTGGGGATCGTCATTTGTCTCGTGTGAGTTCCCACTGTGCTTTGATTACTACCCTACCACGGCTCAAAGGAGTCGTGCAAACAGGTTTTAGTTGGGTACAGTCCCGAGCCACATGGAGGCAGTGAGCGGATCTTCAGGGGTTCGTCTCTCCCGGTATTGGGGGTGAGGTCGCGCTGTGTCTAGGAGAGCCATTACACGAAGTCCTTGGCCAAGGCAGGAGATTTACTGGTAGGTTTTCCAGTAGTATCTCAGGGTGTTCTGGGCTACACTCCGACACGACTTGTACCGCTTTTGGGGGTCTGACTTTTACCAACCCCCTAGGCCCGACATGCGATGCTCATAGATGAACGGACCGGACTGTACGGATATTGTCACTGACAGGCTCAGTAGGGTGTCAGGATGAGTTCGCTCATCGACGTCCCTTTTTGGTCAATAGCTGGTGGCCCGTCACGTATTGGCTTATACCTCTGACGTGCTAGTGGTTAAATCCACAGCCATAGTATTGACGAGTCTTTAGAGTCCACCACACTTTCAGTTACTCAAGCTTTCGGGCGAAACACTGTAGAGGCCGTATGGAGATATGGCAGGGTCCAATCAGATACGTGCGGTATTGCACGGATCAGGATCGGACGGTTAGTACTAGAGGCCGTATAGATATATGGCAAGGTTCGATCGGATACGTGCGGTATTGCACGGATCAGGATCGAACGGATATTACTATCCGGCTTTGGTTTAAGCCGGATCCTAGTATAGTACAGTGTAGATTTTGTCTCTTTGCATTTATATCCGGTCGGAATACAGATGCGGGTGTGTATGCACAGTTCGGGGTTTTTCCTGTAATTTATTACGGGACCAGTTTTCTGGAGTTGCCAGTTTGCATTCCGTTCCGGCCGGTTTTCCTTTGTTCTTTCCCGGCCGGACCTTTTGATGGAGGGTGTTATTTGCAAGTTTGCAAATAACACATTGTGGAGGGGTTTCTTGCAAATGTATTGATTATGATGGCATCTTTTCTTTTCAACCATCATTTGATTCTCTTTACATCACTTGATTTGTGTTAAAGGTGATTAGATTTGGAAATGACATTGTTATCATGATCTTTGGATATGGTCACCCTTTCTTTTTTCCTACACTCACCTCCCTCTTGCATTATGTATTCATTCCTCCACCATTCTAAATAAAAGAGAAGGCTACACTTGAGAGAAGAGAAGGAGAGAGTTTCATTTTTGAGTGTGGCATTTTTGATCTCATTTCATGCTAAGAAAAATGCAAGCACCATTTTTCTTATCTTGATTCCTCCATCATCTTCAAAGGAAACATAACCCCAAAGAGACAAAGCACTACACATTCTACAGCAAATCTTGGACGCGTCGGCCAGCCAACTTCGCGCCCGAGTTGCCTCGGTATTGAGGTGGGAGCCCATAAAAGATGCAGGCGATATGGTGCCCTTCCGGCAAGGAGGCGACGACCGGAGTTTCCGCAGGAGATCGGGACGACGACGAGAAGACCGGAGGACTCGGATCACTCGGTATATCTCTTCCCCATCTTGTAGTTAGCTAGAACTATTTTAATGGCCCGATCCGGGTGTTTAGTGCGCGGTGGTGCCGGTTTGCTAAGTTCGCAAAATTAAAGTTTATCACCGCTTCCGCATTCCGGTATTGAATTGACGGCCGGGGCGCCGCCGTGCACTTACATATATAAAAAAAAACAAATAAAACAAAAAGAATAAAGGGTGTCAAAACCCATTTCAGTGCTCAGCACTGTTGATGCAGAAAGGGGACCAAGCCCAAATAAATAATCAAGTGGGTTGAGCCCAAAGTTGGTCAAGTCCCAAATTAACCCAACCCATATGTTTTTAAATTGGACTTAGTCCCAAACAGGATCATCAAATCTTTGATGAACATTCTCTGGTTCAAGGGTACATCTCTTCATACCTCTGATACATGTCGTTGTAATCCTTCAACGTCTTCAGAGAGATGGAGGGTCCCAATAACCAATAAATTTTGGCGCATCCCAAATTGTTAAACCAAAAGACAGACTATGATGTTTTTAAACACAGACTATGTTGTCTTTAAACCCTACAGACTATGATGTCTTTAAACACGGACTATGACGTCCTTAAACCCAATGGGCCGTAATGTCCCTAAACTAAAACGAGAGAGCCTAAATGCTCTGTCATCAGATCTAAATGATCCTGAACACCCGTTGAGTAGATCTTAGTCTAAAATTAGACTAACGTATCCTTAACAAATATTTAAGTCGATCTTAATCTCAAATGAGATTAATGAACCTTAAAGCAAACCAAACCCAAATCTAAGAAAATACGGATTTGGATTAACCCCCGCCCTACGGGCGACAACATAAATTAGTCTCTGTATACAATCCACGGGCAACCACAAATAAAACAAACATACATGACACGAAGTGAACATCTGGAGAAGAAGAAAGTGGTTATCGCTAAGCGGTAACGTAATTAACTATAGGGGCCTGCGTCTACAGGGAAGAGCGTCCCCACAATCAAAAACCCCTCACAATGAGGGGGAATCTGACGAAGTCTGCTACAACGGCCTCATCCGTCTAAAGCTTCGATACACGGTGCCATAAATCAACTTGGTATTTTCGGAGAGGTGGACGGATAAAACCAAATAGCATCTGCCCCCAAAATTCAGGCCAGACGTCCCAACGTCCCGGTCGCGTCTTTCGGTGGTGAATAGTTACCTACTCACTTGTCTAGCCTAGGCACCACAAAATTCATGTTTAGATAAATGACTGAATGCCCACAATCTTCCTTTGTCCTATCGAGCGCGACAAGTCCTTAGTTGGCTGAGTCTGAATATTTTTTATTAAGTTTGAGGTGACACTTATGCAATTATTGATTTCCGGGGTCTTAGGAAGGGTGATGAAATCCCCACCCAATATGAATTGATTTTATAGCCCCTTAAGTCCGTATTAATGATGCAATGCGCAAATCAACAAGGTTTTGTTATCAAACATTCAATCAAATTTTCTTTTACTTTAAATGTGGCACTGCAACAAATACGGTTAGTTTTTCTTTGGCTATTGCGGTGATGTTGCAAAGAATCCTACAAAGATAGGAATAATGGAGCATCGGATTTGAGAAGAGGAAGTTTAGAAAGATACGTACCAAAAGTGTTGAGTTTAAGAAACTCGTGTTGATATCTCCTTTGAGTGCTTGAATGGTACGCTTGCGCGGGTCAAACTACCCAGGCCGTTGGCACTAAGTGTTCAATCTCCTTATACTTGAAAAACTCCCTCTTGCTCCGCATGATCGCTGCTCGTTAATCCGTCAAATCTGTAAATGTCGGAAAAATACGGATATTTGAGCTAGAAAGCGATAAAGATAGCCAAAGTTCTTAACACAAATATTTAAGAAAATCAAATAATAAAAATGGGATACTAACAGAACACTGGAGGCAACACAAAAAACCAATTTTTAAAGTCCCACCAGAAAACTGGCGACATCGGGCATTTGCAAGTTCTCGGCGGCCAAATTTGCAAGTTTGGTGCTTAAATTTTGTATGTTTTCTCTATGTAACAATAGTATTCCACTCTTATACTTTGATTTTCAAGTTAAAGCACAGTGTGTTAGCAGATCAAAAATCTAGAGAACATCATTGTTTTTAGTCCTCGTGTCGGTTTAAAAGAATTTGTATTATCCGTTGAATCTGTTAGAAAGTTAGTTGTGTACAAAATATTCACAAATTAACCTGAGACTACAAGTGTAAAAGCGTTACCATCTCTCCGGCAACGGCGCCATTTGATTAATACATTTTTACCGTGTCGTATTTAGAAAGAATTTGAAATTACCGCAATCAAAGACGGTGTCGTGTGTAGCGAGCCGCGATCAGTACGGGTCGTCCGTAGAGAGATGGTAAGTTTTCGAGCTTGTTTTAACGAGTTAATACCGTGTTTTGAGTTGTTGTTTATGCTAAGTGTCGTAACTAGGATATGTTCAATAAAAAGACTTGTTAAGGGTAGTTTTAGGTTAGCTTGCATGAGGATGATATTTGCCGCTTCCTTATAGACCCAATTTTGATATTGACACTAAGCTAATAGGCAACAACGTGGATTATGGAACTTGAAATACGGTATTTGCGATTGTTAAGCTAAATCAGTATTCCTTGTCCCTTGTCCTTCCATTGATGTCTCTTGACCTTAGCCCTCGGCAAACCACTTGCAATCCGGTCACGATTAGGATCCACCGCTATCGTGGTAGGATAGGATGCCTAACGGAGTGGAATTGCGAGTGGTTTGCTCGGAGTTTCAATTGCAAAGTTAAGGTTTTTTAAGGTTTTATAAAACACATCTCCTACACAAACTAACCATATTCTACCCTTAACAAGTAAATCAATTACTCACACATATTTACAATACCAAAATAAAAAGAAAAGAGTAAGGCAACATAACAAAAAATTTCAATAAAAGAAAAGACAAAGAGAGAACTGATAAAACGTGCAAATTCCTTCAATTGTTCTTTAATCCCGTACCAATGTGAAATCAAAATACCAAACTTTAAGGTTGCAAGCTCACTTAAGAGGTTGCAAGATCAAAGTAAAGGAATGATTCCACGATTTCAAAGTATGTAGAAAGTAAGACATATGTAATGAAATGAGAACTTTATTGAATTTCAAACAAGATACTACTAATCTTGAAGTCAAGAACCTAAATCTTAAGCTTGCAAGTTCAATGAAGAAGTTGCAAGGTCAAAACAAAGGGGCAAGAGCTCAAGAGTTCAAACGAAAAGTAAGTTACAAATTACAAGTGTTCTAAAGAAAAAGCTAAAGCAAAAGTATCCCTTCCCCTTGCCCATTGATCTGGTATTTATAGGTACAAAATCAAAATAAACAAATAATAAAAATAGGAAGATGGGAAAACAATGAGTATACAGACAAAAATTGAAGCCATTTCTCTTTGGTGGGCCCGGTGCCGCTGGCAATTCTGAGGATGTCGCCGGTCTCGTGTAGGCCAATGGGTCTCGTCTTGGTTCTGTGGAGTTGTGTGCACTCCACAAGTCTACTGGCATTGCTTGATTTCTTGATAACAACATGGGTTGCTAGTAGCTTTTGGAGGGAAATCATGATGCTTCAAATCACATCAGCTCTTTTAGCATTTAATGCTCATGTTCCCCATTGCACAATTTCATCATGTCATGTAGCCAAGGCAGCCCCACCATGGTCCATGTGCACACTTGCATTGTGTTGGACCAAAATTGTGTGCACAAATTTATTTGCAAAAAGAACTGTTTGGACATTGATCGGTTTTCTGTTCTGTTTGCGGTGTCGGCTCCAAACATTATATTCATGAATTTGAGTGTGTTTTCAGTATTTTATCACAAACACATGTACTCTGTATTACTGAGCAGACACTGGTCAATAGTACCGATATATAACAAAATAGATAATGAATGAGCGGTATTAAAATGCAGTTTTCAGTGATGAACAGGCGCCTCACGTGCTCACACGTGAGTGCCACAAGAATTAAGTGTATAACAATTATATTTAAACGGGGACTTGAACCCAATGTACAGCTCCAGTTTTGAAGTGCCTCACGTGAGCGCCCCCGAAATCCAGTGTTTAACACTGCTTTAGAACCTCACGCGGGAACACGTGAGTGCTGAACGTATACTAGTACTTTACACTATGGGAAGTTAACTCCAGCCTCAAGTTGGCTAAGTCTTCTTGAGATTAAAACATTTTCGATCTCCAAATAGAACGAGCCTCTATGCTCATGACTTCCAAAACTAATTCCAGTTTCAAACATGACTGATGACTCCTCAATTGATGATGAACAAAACGATATTCATCCCACATTCCCCAGGAGAAATCTTAGTCTCAAAATACGACTAATGATTTCTGGGCTTGACCATCAATTTCTTTTCTCTCAAACATGGAGTTGGTTCAATGGTACATCTCTCTACACCCTTGATACATGTCGTTGTAGTTCCTCAACGTCTTCAGAGAGGTAGTGGGTCCTGACAACCAACTGTTTATTTGTCCACGCGTCCAGAGATGACATACACACCTCAAACTACTGCGGACCAAGACGTCCTTAAACTAACAACATACCGAAACGTCTTTAAACTAAAGCAATAGAGCCCAAATGCTCTTTTGTTGGGTCTGAATGATCCCAAAATCCTATTGAGTAGATCTTAGTCTCAAATTGGACTAACGTATCCTCAACAAAGATTAAAGTTGATCTTAATATCAAACGAGATTAACGATCCTTAAATCAAACCAAACCCAAATCTAAGAATATATGGATTTGGACTAATCCACGCCTTATGGGCGACAACATAAATTAGTCTCCGTATACAATCCACGGGCAACCAAAAATAAAACAAACATACACGACACGAAGTGAACTTCTGGAGCAGGAGAAAGTGGTTATTGCGACACGATAACGTAATAAACTGCAGGGGCTTATGCCTGCAGGGAAGAGCCTCCCCACAATCAAAAACCCCTCACAAACGAGGGGGAATCTGACGAAGTTTGCTACAACGGCCGCATCCATCCAAACCTCCGATATACGGTGCCATAAATCGACTTGGCATCTTTGGAGAAGTGGACGGATAAATCCAAATAGCATATGCCCCCAAATTTAGGCAAGACGACCCATCCCGGTTCGTCTCCGTTTTCGGCGGTAAACAGGTGTCTTATGGAATACAGACCAATAAGCTTAGTAAATTGTTTATGTAAGATTATCTCGAATGTCTTGGCTAATCAGTTGAGAAAGGTTATTGGAGATATCACTAAAGATATGCAAACCGGCTTTGCGGCGGGACGGTACATCATGAACGGAATAGCTATAGCTAATGAAGTCATTCAAGATTCTCGAAGGCGAGGGAAAGAAAGATATATCCTTAAATTAGATTTTTAGAAAGCTTATGACATGATGGACTGGAGATGTATTTTAGAGTGTCTGGAGCTTAAAGGATTCTCCCAAAAGTGGAAGTTTTGGATTAATTTGTGGTTATCCTCCGCATCTGCAAATATCTGCATAAATGGAGAAGGCACAAATGAGTTTAGATGTAGATGTGGCCTGCGCTAAGGGGATCCGCTTTCACCGCTTATTTTTACTTTAGTGGCAAATGGACTTGCAAACATGATACAAAGGGGTAGAAATAAGGGGTTATTGGAGGGAATGGATCTAGGAGGCATAAAAACTGAGATTATAAACTTGCATTATGCGGAAGATACATTACTATTTGGTAGGCTGTGCGAGAATCAGGCTGCAATTATCAAATGGATCCTTTATTCCTTTGAACTTTGGCTAGGACTGAGGATCAAATTTCACAAAAGCTCGGTGGTGTGCTTAAGAGAAAGATCGGTCTGTGTAACAACTCCAATTTCAATGTACAGAAAATTAATTTAAAGTTAATGTACACTTGGGGTATTTGCAATCCTGTGAATGCTATAAGTATTTGTTTTGATTTAGAACAGCAAGAAAATGTAGGGTTACTAAGCACGACATCAAGGTTTCGGGAGACATCATCCATGCCATTTTCAAAAAATTTCCATGCTCCTTAACCCTGACCCTAGAATCTTAACTTGAGATTTAGACAATACAAAGTGTAAACAACTTTACAACCTAGTGAACAAGGAATACAACCTTTGTAGACAGTTCCTTCACTTCAAATGCTCCGTGTAGAAGTCCCTTCGCTCCAAGTAGTGGTGATCCGGACTCTCCGTAGGCTCCACTAGTCGAAATGAACGAGCTTGCTCAATGATCTTCGAGACCGAAGATGATCTAGTTTGAGGAGACACCAACTCAAGCTACCTCTTCACTAATTAGGGATTAGTGAAGCTAACACCCTAAACTAAATGGCTAATCTAGTAGAGGATGATGAAGTAGGAATTTTTCTCACTTTAGAATTCTTTTTCTCACTATTTTTCCTCACCTCCTAAAACCTAAAGAGCAAAGTTCTTGATGAAGAAGAAGATGAAGAGATAATGGATGAGAGAGTGAATGGCAACCATGGGTGAGAAATATCTCATATAACCCTTGTAGAGACATAACCATGGCAAAAAATTAAGGTTAGGTTAATAAATATCCAGTGCAAGACAAATTTAGTGGACTAAGTCAATGGTTTCCACAAGCTTCCAAAGCTTGCAACCATGCTTAATTCCCACCAATTTATATTTGCATTAAATAAAAAAGACCTAATATATAATCTAAAACATGGTGTGAGTCTCATACACCCATGTTGCATGTATAATCAAGTATGACAAAAAGAAAACACAAATAATATATATCACACATATATTAAGTGTGCACATGTGAAAAAAGAAATGTATAAGTGAGCAAATATTAGTTAATGTAAATTAGCATATCAAATATACAATTATACATTAAATTATTAAATCAACACTTGATTTAATAATCCGGCTATATCACATATAACCGACTAATATTTTATGTATCGACTTATCGAATCAACACTTGATGCGATAACCCGGCTATATCACATATAACCGACCGATATCGCATATCGCGAGAATAGAATACGGTATCACATACTCGTATTATTCTCGGTCCCACACATATCAAATATGTGCTCCTACTTCATTTTGCCTGAGCCAGTAAACCTCTATGTAGGACTATAAAGACTCGTCAATACGCCGGCAGTAGGTGATGATCATATTAAGCACCCACAAGCCATCAGCGGTACTAGCTGGACGTAACGGCTACCCGGGTATTGAGCGATCAGAAGATCAACAAGCAAGCCTGCTCATACTCCTGTAAAGCCTGTCAATAACACTAACGTACAGTCCGATCTCTTCGTCATATATGTCACATATCCAGTCTAGGGATGGTAAACGCCAGACCCCAGTAACCGATAAGTCGTGCCGATGTGAGGCTCATAACGGGTCGAGAAACTACTGATAACACTTACCAGTAGATCTCCGTATTAGCCCTGGCCAGGGACTTCCTGTTATAGCCAATCGAGCACAGCGCAACATCAACCCCCAATACCGGGAGAGACGAAACCCCTCTTATCGCTCATTGCCTCCATGTGATTTGGGACTATACCCAAAAACCACCGTTTTGCACGTTCTCTTGAACGTGGTAAGGTGGAAATCAAAGCACAGTGGGAATCACACAAGAATTTATGACGATCTCAGGTCTACAAACTAACTTGTACCAGTGTCACCAGAGAACTGCTATATGACGATAAGTATAATACCAACTAGGAGTTCTCGATGAGTCCGTTCAGTGTACCCAGACTCCACTGAGCACCCGTATACCATCTTTGATGCCAAACACCAATAGATGTGGGATTATCCATCGCCCATCATATGGGTCAAGAAGCGTATACACTAGTCTACTCTGGAAAATCGATGCCCTGTCTCGATACACCCTCAACTAGGAACAATTAAAGGATTGCCACGACCCGAAAGTACGGAACGTGACCGGCACATAGATTACGAAGCGTCTAGAGACGCAACGTAACCTAAGTAAGCCGAAGCCCAGAAATCTAAACCATAAAAGAAGAAGAAGTAAAGGAAAACATGTAGAAAACAAGTTTAAAAGCAACATCCAATTTTCTCAAAAATTTCGGCAGAGTCTCCTTTGTAAAAACTGGCCCCAAACGGGTACAAACAAGAATAATAAATATACAAACAATAAAAAGCATCCCCAAACGGGAGCTAACTGTACGGCAAAAGGCGGAAACAACCACACAAATGCACAATAGTATACAACGCCAAAGGGCGAGGTTCAAAACTCAAAAGAAAACAAAACCACTAGATATCATAATAATACAAGCGCGACTCTAAGGTCGAAATAAACAACTAATCCAGTAAACTATCAAGTAATACAAGTTGGTTGATGGAGTTTTCTAGATACAAATGAAATAATAAAAGTACAATGGCGGTCCAGATACAAGTGAACCAACCTACCGTGCAAATCACCCTGAATGAAAAGATGTGCCAGCAAGCTGCTAGGAAAACCTATACATCGAACCTGTAATAAAATTTGGCACAACGGGGGTGAGTTGCCAACTCGTGAGTAGAAGATATCTGCGAAAAGAAATCGAATGCACGACGCTGTCCTAGGTCATAATAATATACTAATATACTACTAGTCATCAAGTAAAGACAGGATAATAAGCTACGTGTAAGTGCAAATGCTCCGTGCTCGTATCTGTGCCTCATATAGAACTATGTCATGTGAATGAGTATGCATGCACCATGAATGTGAAATAACAAATCCTGAAATCTAGATATATCTGTATAAGAAATCTTTAACTTTTATCATGGTAAAATGTGTATAGAAATCTGAAATATCAACGATGAAATCCATGGAAATTCGTGTCAAGCATCGACACAAAACATGTAAATCTCAAGTCTCAATACCTTATAATCTCAATGTCTCATAGTCTCAAAATCTTGGGCTCCGTCAGTCCGGATCGGCCCATATCATCAAATCTCACGACAACGGTCGGTATCCACCGGATATCCGCCGTGCCAGACATCACCGGTAGGTAGTCCTCCCCTGCCAGGCTCATCGTCTACAACTCGATCTTCTTGCCCCGGGGTACCATACCGGGCCCACCATGTACCCGAGACGGTTCATCCACTCCTCGAATCGGGTCTCGAAATCCAACAGAAAACATGAAATCTCATGGTGGACGACACATAAATCACGAGAAAACCACATCTTATGTTTTAAAAAGAGAGGAGGAGAGAGAGAGAAGTTTTTATATATTCTTGCGGTTTCCCCCAAAAATCCAGAAATCTCATAGAAATCCAAAATCCCAAAATCATGAGTAAGTATATGATAAGTGTCGGCATATGCCCCATAATACTGCATGATAACATGAAAATGCGAATGCATGAAATGTCTAAGTAATAAATACCATGTCTATAGTAACACCAGAGAGTAATCACAATATTATGTCGATCTAGCTGTTAGCTGATTGTATCAATAAAAGATAATATGATCTAAAGTGTACGTGACATAGCAATTACCGATGATGATGTGTGTGAGCCGGCAAATAAGTGTGCGTGGAATATGCGCATCATCGGTAATGGTGTCGGTGTCCTAACAGGCAGAGTTTTATACTGATTATAGAAACATATGAATGAGCATGCACCATGATGATTACAGTCTGAAAGTAAAGACAGATGTGTATTATCCACTCATTTGATATACAAGTATAACTACAACTATATGTCTCGAGCCTAAACTAGTGTCCATTTAACCTCCTAAGGAACTAAACCTAAGAAACTAATCGATAAAAAATAAGATTCCACCTAAGGTCTGAATCCATATCTTTAATAGTCGGGGATCCATCCTCAATAGCGTCACGTACGTAGTACGGCTTTCTCGAATCAAGAGTGCGGATCAATCATCATATCTATGCCTCGTACGGCAAAATCCATCGTACGGCATCCCAATATCGGGGTACGGGTCAAGTATCACCTACGTGTCTCATCATTCATATAATATCATCATCAACACATGTCAAGATCAAGGTGCTATACTATAATCGCATACATCAATCATATATCATTGTCAACATAAATATACATCGTTAATTTATCCTCAGAAATATCATGTCATATGTATCATATTGTGATTAAGTCACACTTAGATCATATCGTAATCAAGTCACACCTATATGATATCGTAATCAAGTCACACATATATGATATCGAAATGAAGTCACATCTATATGATGTCGTAATCAAGTCATACCTATATGATATCATATCAGAATTTCAGGTACAGGTTACGGTCCGGGTTCTATTTTAGAGTCCCATATACTTCAATATCATTACCACCCTTTATTATTGTTCAAGTATACAAATCCAGTATCTCATTTTCTAATGATCCGCTAACATCATAACACGACTGTATAGCCAAGAATCACGGCATCAACCCAGTTATATTGTTTCATCACCGTGTATCATATCACATCCTTGTATCACATATACGTATTGTGTATATATATATATACCTACACCTAGTCCTATATATATATATATATATATATATATATATATATATATATACATACATACACGTATACACCACGTCGAGTCTCAGTGTGTGCGTGTGTGTATCTACCTGAAACCTACGAATCTCTTCCACGGTATTCATCCTCTGGTATGGTGTTTCTAAATCAGTCTAGTCCAACTTAGGGTCATTACTAGGGTCCTACTCATCAAGAATCTAAGGTCATGTCTGGCTTCCTAATGACAATAAGTACTATCCCTATTCTACATTTGCGGGGGTGCTAAACGCCATCCACCCGACTTCCCCCCGTAGATATACATCTACTCACCTGGTCCTTGTCTGCCGAAAACGGTGTCGCCATCCTCTTCTTCATCGCCCGCAGTCCACGTGAGGGGTACCTATATGCAAACACATATAATATCGTAAACTGAATCACGGACAACATCAAAACGACGCACGAAACGCGCATAGGTTAAACCTATGTCCCGCTCATGCAAAAGAACCAAATATCGCTCGATATCGGCGTACAAACGCCGATTGATCGAGATGACATCAGCAAACAACTCGTAGTTTAAAAACTCGTTACTTATAATATAAAACATGATTTAATCTATCAAAACCCTAAAAATCAATCAAATCGTCCGATTTCGAAAAACCCGAAAACGCCAATTTACCGTTTTACTTCAAAACTTGACATTTAAATGAAACTAATGGTCATAGTATTCATTAATTAGCATAACTAGACTATATAAACCATCACTATATTTTTAACAGCCTAATTTATATTAGTTTGAAAATTCTAGTTTGCAAACTTGCCCGATTTCGATACTTTTAAGGAAAATTTCACAATATCACATCTAAACTGGATTTTGCATGAATTAATGCATTAAACTAAAATTCATGATGATAATAATATAATGAAATCATAATTTAGATTTTAAACCTCATTTATTTAAGAATTTCCAAAATCTAGTTAGCAAAAATAGCATTTTTATTACTATTTTTCAATTATCAATAGAAACTAGTAACCAATTTAAGTTTTTCATTCCACCAACAAGTTAATATCCTCATTAAAATCAAAATCTAGTGTTACAAATATTAATTGGAATTTTATCTCACCAATATATACAATATATAGAAATCTAGTTTGCAAAATGGATTAATTTAAACAATTTTGGATAAACAATTTACAGTATATCATCCATACAAGATTTTCCACTTCTAAAAATGTTAAACTAGTTATTATAACCCTAATTAATTAATAAAAATCATAACTTAATTTTATAAACCCTAACTTGAATTTTAAAACTTGTAGATAGAAATTATTTATTAAATCTAATTATGCTTAAATAAAACATCTAATAACAATAAATCAAAAGAAGAAGATTTATACCTCCACAACATGAAATACAAAAATGAAAATAAGCCTCCAAAATGAATGCTTTACATCTCCAAAATCCATGTAAAGATGAGCAAAAAATAGAGGGTAGGAATTTATTAGGATTTTGTGGATTTTTTATTGAATTTTTGATGAATTTTGATGATTTTTAATGAAAAAATGATGGGGGAAAAATTTTGGGGCTGCCCATGGTGGTGAGGCCGGCCATGAGGTGAGGAAAAGAGAGGAGAGTGAGAAAAGTGAAGAAAAGTGTAGAAACTTCACCCAAAATATCAACTTCTTTAAGTCTTTTCATGAAATTAATAAAAATTCTTTATTTTCCTCACTTAATTTAACCTAGAATGGTCTAGAACCATGGATAAATTTGAAAATAAATTTTACATGAAACACACTAGATTCTAATATGCAATGGTTCATTTTTGCAAATTAAACCCATTCAAATTTGTAATTTACACTAATTTAGTGTATAAATAAAGCTTATGTTAATATTTAAAATAATTAATTTAGGAAAAATATTTAATTGAACTAAAAATTTATAAGTGACTAAATAAACACCATTTACTAGTAATTACATAATTAAAATAGGTATTTTTAAATTTATAGTGAAAAATAATTACGGTTTAGTTTTATGAAAACTACGTTTTACTTTACCGAAAATTATAAAATTCACTTAAACGATTTTATTTATTTAATTAATTATTTAATTATTTTTAAAATATTACAATCTTCCCCCCTTTAAGAAATTCGGTCCCCGAATTTAAATTAAAACTCTCCCCAATTACTAAAACATTCAGCCAAAACACTCAAATCGTCGGGGCTCCGAAATCATCAATACATAACTGAAATCAACTCCGTCAGGCATAACACAATCATCGGAGTTATGGCGAAAATAAAATACCAAAACCCAATACGAAAACCAACATAATATACATCAAAACTGCAACTTATATATTCTGCGCATCATAGTAAAATCGTCCAAACATCTGGATAAAGAAGCATGCAAGAACCCCTTTTGAAAATCGCCGTGTGATGCACGTGCCACGGCATAAGTAGCGGACGTTTATTTTTTTAAAAAATAGCTATATATATATATATCCTTTATTTAACATATACGTCTCGCCTGGTTACCAAATCAATAGTAATGATTATAAAAACATACTGATCAAACTGAAATCAATCCCAATCACATCATAAAAATATCATGTGCGTCCGGTGCGCACTGAAATCGAAACCAAATACAGATGCCACAAATTCATACAAAAACAAAACTGAGTGCAACAGGTGTGCACCAAAAACATCTGTCAAGTGCAACGGGCGTGCACGACTCTAATATCAGGTGCATCTAATCTGCACAAAACCACGATTTAGTGCATCTGGTGTGCACAAATCGTATCAGGTGCACCGAATGTGCGCAAGAATCTTAATCAGGTTCACATGGTACACGAAAACATACACCGAATATCAAAATAGAAATCACAGTACGAAAATGCATGAAAACTAGGTCGAAGCATATGTCAAAATCATGTGTAACCCATATGCACGAAATCAAATCAAAATCTCAAAATGTATAAAACCAAATCGAGTGTACTGGGTATGTACAAAACAACATCAATACAACTGATATATGAAGCACGAATAGAATGTAATGAATGCACACATAAGAAATACCAATCGTAGAACAAAATCCTCAAAATACCGAGAAAAAAATCCAATCAATGGAAATATGAAATTCAAATCACCAAATCACAATCGTAAACACTATCGTCAATGTGCGCCTCTTTCCCCCTTTCCTCTGGTGTCGACTGCTTCGAACTTGTCTCTTTATAGGTGTGCTGACTGCGCTACCAACAGCAATACTCATATCTAAAGTCTCCCACGTAGTCGATCCCTTCACCTGATATCCGGACTACATTAAACTTTTCGATCGGTCCATCAAAATCCTATAATTCCCCGAGAGCTCAACACTCAAGTACAGTTTAAAAAATATCCGATACATACCCCAGCATCGATGGTCCAGCCGTAGAAGGGCAAACCCAAGCCTCATTAATGGCACCGCGGAACTGCCGTAAACCCTAAGGTTCAAGGGCGTTCTCATGGTCATTATGTAGAGTTAGGGTTTCATTCTTCTAGAGGGTCCATCGAAATACCTGCATGTTCTTCCAAATACTTTAAACTTGGGAAAATGGGTTTCTGACAATCGTTCGAATCCTTTAACTTCGTCTGGACGGCATGTGAATACCCTTCGTCCGCACGCTAAACAATGCTTCACTCCTCAAGAATGAACGATACCCTAATGGTTATCGCATTCGAGCCGTAGCTTCCTCTGCCCGTGCGCCCGTGGTAACAGAAACCACCCTCCGATATCGACGAAGATAGATCAAAGGAACGAATGAAATGTGGTGCAAACAAATGCACATCCTAAAGCTACTTAAGAAGAGTAGCGTATCGTAAGTATGCCGCGGATCATACCTACGGTACGTCACTCTACCTAAGTCACCTACTCCATCAACCAAGGGTCACCCTAGACATATACAAGGTTAAACCTAGCGCTCTGATACCAACTTTGTCACGACCCGAAAGTACGGAACGTGACCGGCACTTAGATTACGAAGCGTCTAGAGGCGCAACGTAACCTAAGTAAGCCGAAGCCCAGAAATCTAAACCATAAAAAAATAAGAAGTAAAGGAAAACATGTAGAAAACAAGTTTAAAAGCAACATCCAATTTTCTCAAAAATTTCGGCAAAGTCTCCTTTGTAAAAAATGGCCCCAAATGGGTACAAACAAGAATAATATATATACAAAAAATAAAAAGCGTCCCCAAACGGGAGCTAACTCTACGCCAAAAGGCGGAAACAACCACACAAATGCACAATAGTATACAATGCCAAAGGGCGAGGTTCAAAACTCAAAAGAAAACAAAACCACCAGATATCATAATAATACAAGCGCGACTCTAAGGTCAAAATAAACAACTGATCCAGTAAACTATCAAGTAATACAAGTTTGGTTGATGGAGTTTTCTAGATACAAATGAAATAATAAAAGTACAATGGCGGTCCAGATACAAGTGAATCAACTCACCGTGCAAATCACCCTGAATGAAAAGATGTGCCAGCAAGCTGCCAGGAAAACCTGTACATCGAACCTGTAATAAAATTTGGCACAACGGGGGTGAGTTGCCAACTCGTGAGTAGAAGATATCTGCGAAAAGAAATCGAATGCACGACGCTGTCCTAGGTCATAATAATATACTAATATACTACTAGTCATCAAGTAAAGACAGGATAATAAGCTACGTGTAAGTGCAAATGCTCCGTGCTCGTATCAGTGCCTCATATAGAACTATGTCATGTGAATAAGTATGCATGCACCATGAATGTGAAATAACAAATCCTAAAATCTAGATATATCTGTATAAGAAATCTTTAACTTTTATCATGGTAAAATGTGTATAGAAATCTGAAATATCAACGATGAAATCCATGGAAATTCGTGTCAAGCATCGACACAAAACATGTAAATCTCAAGTCTCAATACCTCATAATCTCAATGTCTCATAGTCTCAAAATCTCGGGCTCCGTCAGTCCGGATCGGCCAATATCATCAAATCTCACGACAACGGTCGGTATCCTCCGGATATCCGCCGTGCCAGACATCACCGGTAGGTAGTCCTCCCCTGCCAGGCTTATCGTCTACAACTCGATCTTCTTGCCCCGGGATACCATACCGGCCCCACCATGTACCCGAGACGGTTCATCCACTCCTCGAATCGGGTCTCGAAATCCAACAGAAAACATGAAATCTCATAGTGGACGACACATAAATCATGAGAAAACCGCATCTTATGTTTTAAAAAGAGAGAAGGAGAGAGAGAGAAGTTTTTATATATTCTTGCGGTTTTCCCCAAAAATCCAGAAATCTCATAGAAATCCAAAATCCCAAAATCATGAGTAAGTATATGATAAGTGTCGGCATATGCCCCATAATACTGCATGATAACATGAAAATGCGAATGCATGAAATGTCTAAGTAATAAATACCATGTCTATACTAACACCAGAGAGTAATCACAATATTATGTCGATCTAGCTGTTAGCTGATTGTATTAATAAAAGATAATATGATCTAAAGTGTACGTGACATAGCAATTACCGATGATGATGTGTGTGAGCCGGCAAATAAGTGTGCGTGGAATATGCGCATCATTGGTAATGGTGCCGGTGTCCTAACAGGAAGAGTTTTATACTGATTATAGAAACATATGAATGAGCATGCACCATGACGATTACAGTCTGAAAGTAAAGACAGATGTGTATTATCCACTCATTTGATATACAAGTATAACTACAACTATATGTCTCGAGCCTAAACTAGTGTCCATTTAACCTCCTAAGGAACTAAACCTAAGAAACTAATCGATAAGAAATAAGAGTCCACCTAAGGTCTGAATCCATATTTTTAATAGTCGGCGATCCAACCTCAATAGCGTCACGTACGTAGTACGGCTTCCTCGAATCAAGAGTGCGGATCAATCATCATATCTATGCCTCGTACGGCAAAATCCATCGTACGGCATCCCAATATCGGGGTACGGATCTAGTATCACCTACGTGTCTCATCATTCGTATAATATCATCATCAACACATGTCAAGATCAAGGTGCTATACTGTAATCGCATACATCAATCATATATCATTGTCAGCATAAATATACATCGTTAATTTATCCTCAGAAATATCATGTCATATGTATCATATTGTGATTAAGTCACACTTAGATCATATCGTAATCAAGTCACACCTATATGATATCGTAATCAAGTCACACATATATGATATCGAAATGAAGTCACACCTATATGATGTCGTAATCAAGTCACACATATATGATATCATATCAGAATTTCAGGCACAGGTTACGGTCCGGGTTCTATTTTAGAGTCCCATATACTTCAATATTATCACCACCCTTTATTATTGTTCAAGTATACAAATCCATTATCTCATTTTCTAATGATCCGCTAACATCATAACACGACTGTATAGCCAAGAATCACGGCATCAACCCAGTTATATTGTTTCATCCCCGTGTATCATATCACATCCTTGTATCATATATACGTATTGTGTATGTGTGTGTGTATATACATACACGTATACACCACGTCGAGTCTCAGTGTGTGCATGTGTCATCACATATACGTATTGTGTGTGTGTGTATACACGTATACACCACGTCGAGTCTCGGTGTGTGCGTGTGTGTGTATCTACCTGAAACCTACGAATCTCTTCCAAGGTATTCATCCTCCGGTATGGTGTTTCTAAATCAGTCTAGTCCAACCTAGGGTCATTACTAGGGTCCTACTCATCAAGAATCTAAGGTCACGTCTGTCTTCCTAATGACAAAAAGTACCACCCCTATTCTACGTTTGCGGGGGTGCTAAACGCCATCCACCCGACTTCCCCCCGTAGATATACATCTACTCACCTGGTCCTTGTCTGCCGAAGACGGTGTCGCCATCCTCTTCTTCATAGCCCGCAGTCCACGTGAGGGGTACCTATACGCAAACACATATAATATCGTAAACTGAATCATGGACAACATCAAAACGACGCACGAAACGCGCATAGGTTAAAACCTATGTCCCGCTCATGCAAAAGAACCAAATATCGCTCGATATCGGCGTACAAACGCCGATTGATCGAGATGACATCAACAAACAACTCGTAGTTTAAAAACTCGTTACTTATAATATAAAACATGATTTAATCTATCAAAACCCTAAAAATCAATCAAATCGTCCGATTTCGAAAAACCCGAAAACGCCAATTTACCGTTTTACTTCAAAACTTGACATTTAAATGAAACTAATGGTCATAGTATTCATTAATTAGCATAACTAGAGTATATAAACCATCACTATATTTTTAACACCCTAATTTATATTAGTTTGAAAATTCTAGTTTGCAAACTTGCCCGATTTCGATACTTTTAAGGAAAATTTCGCAATATCACTTCTAAACTGGATTTTGCATGAATTAATGCATTAAACTACAATTCATGATGATAATAATATAATGAAATCATAATTTAGATTTTAAACCTCATTTATTTAAGAATTTCCAAAATATAGTTAGCAAAAATAGCATTTTTATTACTATTTTTCAATTATCAATAGAAACTAGTAACCAATTTAAGCTTTTTATTCTACCAACAAGTTAATATCCTCATTAAAACCATAATCTAGTGTTACAAATATTAATTGGAATTTTATCTCACCAATATATACAATATATAGAAATCTAGTTTGCAAAATGGATTAATTTAAACAATTTTGGATAAACAATTTACAGTATATCATCCATACAAGATTTTCCACTTCTAAAAATGTTAAACAAGTTATTATAACCCTACTTAATTAATAAAAACCATAACTTAATTTTATAAACCCTAACTTGAATTTTAAAACTTGTAGATAGAAATTATTTATTAAATCTAATTATGCTTAAATGAAACATCTAATAACAATAAATCAAAAGAAGAAGATTTATACCTCGACAACATGAAATCCAAACATGAAAATAAGCCTCCAAAATGAATGCTTTACATCTCCAAAATCCATGTAAAGATGAGTAAAGAATAGAGGGTAGGAATTTATTAGGATTTTGTGGATTTTTTATTGAATTTTTGATGAATTTTGATGATTTTTAATGAAAAAATGATGGGGGGGGAAATTTTGGGGCTGCCCATGGTGGTGAGGCCGGCCATGAGGTGAGGAAAAGAGAGGAGAGTGAGAAAAGTGAAGAAAAGTGTAGAAACTTCACCCAAAATATCAACTTCTTTAAGTCTTTTCATGAAATTAATAAAAATTCTTTATTTTCCTCACTTAATTTAACCTAGAATGGTCTAGAACCATGGATAAATTTGAAAATAAATTTTGCATGAAACACACTAGATTCTAATATGCAATGGTTCATTTTTGCAAATTAAACCCATTCAAATTTGTAATTTACACTAATTTAGTGTATAAATAATGCTTATGTTAATATTTAAAATAATTAATTTAGGAAAAATATTTAATTGAACTAAAAATTTATAAGTGACTAAATAAACACCATTTACTAGTAATTACATAATTAAAATAGGTATTTTTAAATTTATAGTGAAAAATAATTACGGTTTAGTTTTATGAAAACTACGTTTTACTTTACCGAAAATTATAAAATTCACTTAAACGATTTTATTTATTTAATTATTTTTAAAATGTTACAAGGATGTACTTATGGACTACCATAGCCCCACTAGTATGATCTCCATCATAGTCCTGGTAGTCAAGTACACATCCTAAGGGCTTTATCAACATGTGAGAGCAAGACAGTATCACAATATAAGTCTATATGTTAAAACAAAGAGTAACCAGATAGCATACTATCATGTCGAGCAAGAAAGACCACTCTATATATATCCAAGCATCCACTATAGTATACATCATATGTACAATAATGGCCTCTAGGGCATATATATAACTAACAATCTCCCACTTGCACTAAGGCCAGTTGTTGTAGTATCTCATACCCAACATCCCGAAGAGTCTCTCAAATTGTATCTGGGGTATGGCCTTTGTAAGTGGATCCGCTGTGTTGTCTTTCGTGTCAACTCTCCTGACCTCGATCTCCCGGCGATCAACTATCTCCCGGATCAGGTGATACCGCCTCAGAATATGCCTGGATCGCTGATAGGACCTGGGTTCCTTAGCCAAAACCACTGCTCCATTGTTATCACAATACAAAGGTATTAGATGCTCGATGGACGGAACCACTCCAAGTTCGTATATGAACTTCTTCATCCAGACAGCCTCTTTGGTGGCATTGTTGGCAGTGATGTATTCAGCCTCCATCGTCGAGTCTGTCACGGTTTCCTGTTTGGAAATCTTCCAACAAATCGCCCCTCCATTGAGGGTGAAGACAAATCCCGAGACCGACTTAGAGTCGTCCTTATCACTCTGGAAGCTCGAATCGGTAAAGGACTCCACTTGTAGTTCACCATTACCATACACCAAGAACTTCTCTTTAGTCCTTCTCAAGTACTTGAGAATGTTCTTCACAGCTGTCCAGTGACTCTCTCCTGGATCTTCTTGATACCTACTCACTACACTTAGTGAGTATGCTACATCGGGTCTGGTACATAGCATCGCGTACATGATAGAGCCTACTGCCGAAATATAGGGTATCCCTTGCATGCGAGCTCTCTCTAAATCAGTCTTGGGAGACATCTTTTTGGAGAGAGTGAGTCCTGAGATCGTGGGTAAATCCCACGCTTGGATTCTTCTATACTAAACCTCTTTAGTATGGTGTCAATGTACCTGGATTGGGACAATCCCAGTATCCGTTTAGATCTATCTCTATAGATCTTAATTCCCAAGATGTAGGAGGCATCACCTAGAACTTTCATTGAGAATCTTTGTGATAAAAAGTACTTGACCGAGTACAGCATAGGAACATCATTTCCTATCAAGAGTATGTCATCCACGTACAATACAAGGAAGACAACCTTACTCTATGCCACCTTCTTGTATATACAAGGTTCATCTACGTTCTTGATAAAGTCAAACTCTTTGAATACCACATCAAAATAGATGTTCCAACTCCGCGATGCCTGCTTTAACCCGTAGATGGATTTAAGCAGGTTGCACACCTTTCCGCTGCTCCCACTGTCTACGAATCTCTCTGGCCGAGTCATGTACACGCTCTCTTCTAAATTACCATTTAGAAAGGCGGTCTTAACATCCATTTGCTAGATTTCGTAGTCATGGTATGCAGCGATGGCAAGTAGGATCCGGATGGACTTAAGCATAGCCACTGGAGAAAAGGTTTCATCATAATCCTCACCTGGTCGTTGACGAAAACCTTTTGCAACAATTCTAACTTTGAAAGTCTCAACTTTTCCATCTACACCAAGTTTCTTCTTAAAGATCCATTTGCTCCTAAGGGGTTTTACCCCTTCAGGAGAAACTTCCAAAGTCCATACTTTGTTGGTGTACATGGATTCCATCTCAGATCGCATTGCATCCAGCCATTTCACAGAGTCCCCACTCGTGATGGCCTGCTCGAAACTAGTTGGGTCATCATCTTCCATGATGCAATCCTCACTCCCACCATCAATGAGAAAACCATAGTATCTCTCAGGTGGATGAGGAACCCTACTAGATCGGCAGAGAGGCCGTGGTTCGTTGGGAGCTATTGAATCCTCTGGTTCCACTAAATCATCAGTTGCAGTTAGTTCTTCTGGAACTTCTTCCAGCTCTACCTCTTCGCCACTAATTTTTTTTACAAGAAATTCCTTTTCTAAAACGGTGGCATATTGAGAAACAAACACCTTTTGTTCCTCACCGTGGTAGAAGATATATCCATAGGAATCCTTTGGATATCCCACAAACTTACATAGAGCTGATCTTGTCTCGAGCTGTCCAGATTTTGCTTTTTAACATAAGCCGGACAACCCCATATCTTAACTCGTTTAAGAGATGGTCTTTTCCCATTCCATATCTCATATGGAGTGGTAGACACCGATTTGGTTGGAACTCTAATCAATAGGTATGCGGCCGTCTCCAGCGCATAACCCCAAAAGGAAATAGGTAACTCAGCAATGCTCATCATAGAGCGCACCATATCCAATAGGGTGCAATTCCTCCGTTCTGATACACTGTTCTGCTGTGGTGTATACGGAGGAGTAAGCTGAGAGAGAATCCTATTCTCTTTTAGATAGTCATGGAATTTCGTGCTCAAGTATTCTCCTTCCCGATCAGATCGTAGGATTTTAATACTTTTACCCGTTTGGTTCTCGACTTCATGCTTATATTCTTTGAATTTCTCAAAAGCTTCAGACTTGTGTTTCAAAAGGAACACATGTCCGTATCTTGAGAAATCGTCAGTGGATGTAATGAAGTATGAGGAACCATTCCTGGCATGTGTAGACATGGGACCACATACATCACTATGTATCAGTCCCAAGAGTTCCGTAACTCTTTCTCCGTGTCCAGTAAACGGAGTTTTGGTCATTTTTCCTTTGAGACATGACTGGCAAGTTTCATAAAATGATAATTCGAACGGATTCAAATATCCGTCCTTATGTAACTTAGCTAGTCGTGTCGCATTGATATGACCTAGTCTACAATACCACAAGAAGGATTCGTTCATTTCTAAACTATTTCTCGTGTGTATGTTTTGTACATTAAGAACTGTGGTTTGATTTAGAACATATATGCCATTATTTAACGAGCCTGATCCAATCAACTTTTGATTCTGAAAGATTTTCATAACATTATCCTGTACTATAAAATTATATCCTTCTTTACTTAATAAAGAAACTGATATAAAATTGCATATCAGGTTAGGTATGTAATAGCATTCGTTCAGAATCAATGTATTACCATTTGGTAATACAAGGTGATATTCTCCAACTGTTTTAGCTGCAACATTTGCACCATTCCCTACTCTTACGGAATGATCACCCATTCCCAATTCTCTACCTTTCCTTAGCCCATGCAACATATTACATATGTAGGATCCCGATCCGGTATCTAATACCCAGGACGTAGAGTGAACTGAGAACCAGGACGTAGAGTGACTAACACACCCAAAGAAGATGCATCAACATGCTTATTCTTCGTTTGGGCGGCATGGGAATCCGGATATTCCCCTATTTCCAGCTCGGTCTTATAACAATTATAAGAAAGAACGGAACCAAAGTTCCCCTGCTCAGTATAACAAGCGGGTTCGGTCAATACATTCATATTATTATCTTGATTAAGGTCTGACATGGTCTCTACCTGGAGAGAGAGGGAGAAGAAAATACTTTAGCGTATGCTCTTGCAAGATTTTGATTGGTTATTATCTTATCTAATCAGGATGGCTCCCACTGTTTTTATCAAATCTTCCTCCAAACCCTAAAAGGTAAGACTAGCCGGGATTAATTACACCTTACAAGTTCGCCAATCTTTCAGCCAGGCCAGTGTCGGTACTTTGAGGGAGGTTCCCCGTGATTTCGCACGGACCTAATTAAAATAAACCTCGCTTTCCCATAGGCATAACCCCGTTGACACCTTTTTAGACACCTACTTGATCGGCTAATTATGATGTGTAAAATTCTCCCAGGAGTAACTCTTACTCGTAGTGGGTATTGGAATCTAACTATCTCATAGAAGGTATGCAATCTCATTGCAAATTTCAACACTTGAAATTCCCTATAATATTTTGCCCCTAATGACTTATGACCTTAACTATGGTCAACAAATCATAAGCACTAGTCAAGTTCTACCCGTTATTTCTTGATTAATTAGACCCACCCACATGACCTTTAACTATGGTCAACAAAATCATATGACTATCCTAATTAATTGCATCATATGCTTTATAGGAAGACATCACTCAGCTACCGTACACTGCGCCTTAACTATGATCAACAAACGCAGTACGAATACTAAGTACTCTACTTCCTAAAATGACAGAGGGTTACGATAGATTTTTAGAAAAACCATTTACGTAATGAACTTGATATCGTTGTAGAATCGAGTGACTTTGAAAAGGAGTGTTTTTTAGGATTTTGCTAGTTTTGCTAAAGAGGTCACTCTCGGTGAAGGGATCTCGGCTCTTTCCTAATTGAATAAGGTGCTGGATATTTTATAAGGAATACCGCTATGCAAAGCAAAAAAAACTAGAGCTACTCTTTTTGAAAAGTTGATTCTACAACATCTTTTAGGTTTTTTTTCTTTCATTAATCTCATTAATGAAGTGCCATCATTTATGCTTCCTAAGTATCACCGAAGAAACGAAAATACAAAGTACGCTTATGCCATCCGCATTTGCCACAGTGTCCCGTTATGCACCGTTAGGTTACTTAACTAACGGCATAGTGGGGCGGGACTAGCATGGGTGCAAAACATAAGCAACGTTTATTATATATCATATATATAATAATAAAGAATTCTGTTGGGGTCAAAATTCGCATCCCAGTTGACCGGATCAAAGTCAAGGTTAACCCCAAGTAAGCGGGCCCAAGCCCAAGCAAGTGGGCCCATGCCCAAGTCGAACCCCGCGGCCGGCCTTCCCCATGCCAAAATAAAAATCATGTAATAAATAATTTTGATGTAATTTTTTATGCATGAATATAAACAAAATGGGCATAAAGCCAAATTTTTGTAAAGCCCATGGCTTATGTGCAAAAGAATAGCACATGAGACATGAGATAGGCAAAATGCCATTTTGTAAAGCCCAAGGGGCTATATGTAAATGTGTAAGCCAATATAAGGCAACATGATGATTAATAAAACATACACTTTTCATTTCTCTAAAACTCTAGTGTTTCTGTGCCTCCTTCTCCTTTCTCAGGGTTCCAAACCTTCTTCTTTCCTTTGAATTAAATCAAGAGTTTTACTCTTCCTTTTCCAAAAATAAATAGTTTTTCACCACAAAACCCACAAAGTGGAACTCAGATCTTCCATTAGATCTCAAAATAAGAAGATCTTTAAATCTTACCCTCTTTCTCCAAGAACCTCGGGAATCATGCTCCCCGAGGGACGCTCCGCCCCGGAATGATGTTCCACCTAGAAGTCCAGCTTCAAGATCCATCAATTTCATGCACACAACTCAGATGCGCGGTGTGCATTTATTGATGGGGGCACTTTGTTGGGGTCAAAATTCGCACCCCAGTCGATCGGGTCAAAGTCAAGGTCAACCCCAAGTAAGCGGGCCCAAGCCCAAGAAAGTGGGCCCATGCCCAAGTCGAGCCCGCGGCCGGCCTTCCCCATGCCAAAATAAAAATCATGTAATAAATAATTTTGATGTAATTTTTTATGCATATATATAAGCAAAATGGGCATAAAGCCAAATTTTTGTAAAGCCCATGGCTTATGTGCAAAAGAATAGCACATGAGACATGGGATGGGCAAAATGCCATTTTGTAAAGCACAAGGGGCTATATGTAAATGTGTAAGCCTATATAAGGAAACATGATGATGAATAAAACATACACTTTTCATTTCTCTAAAACTCTAGGGTTTTTGTGCCTCCTTCTTCTTCCTCAAAGTTCCAAGCCTTCTTCTTTCCTTTGAATTAAATCAAGAGTTTTACTCTTCCTTTTCCAAAACTAAATAGTTTTTCACCACAAAACCCACAAAGGGGAGCTCAGATCTTCCATTAGATCTCAAAAAGGGGAGATATTTAAATATCACCCCCTTTCTCCAAGATCCGGCCAACCGAGAGGAAGAAGAAGGAGACCCATCTCCAGAAATCCCATCTTGGGAAAATCCAGGGCCAAAGGGAGAAACAAAGCAGCCCCCTTTGATCATTTCTAATTTTTTTAGGAGTCTAACTCCATTCAAGATCCATTGGATTTTAACTCCTTAAATTAATCTCTGTCAGGAGTTTAACTTCATAAGTCAAATCGGGAGCACAACTCCCAGTGCAGGGACCAAGTCCCTTTTGCTGCTGACGCCTAGCGCCCACGTGCCAGGCACGTGGGGCGCTGGCGCTCTGGCGCACAGCGCCCGTGTGCCAGGCACGTGGTGCTCTGGCGCACAGCTCCCGCGTGCCTGGCACGTAGGGCGCTGGCGCCTTCTCCCACGCATCCTTTGGATGCCCTTTCCCTTTATATATGTATATATATGTATGTATGTATGTATATATATATATATGTATGTATGTATGTATATATGTATGTGTATGTATGTATATATGTATGTGTATGTATATATATATGTATGTGTATATATATATATATATATATGTGTGTGTGTGTGTGTATATGTACGTGTGTGTGTGTATATATATATATATATATATATATGTATGTGTGTGTATATATATATGTATGTATATGTATATGCGCGCGCGCACACACACACATACTCCACGATACTGTCCCTGTTAGAAAAAAATTTCAAACGGGGCGCTGCCCCGCACCCCGCAAGAGGACTGCTGGCCCCCTTGACCCCCAGCCCGCTATCCGAGTAGCGGGACCCCCGTAAAAACTCTGCGGGGCCCCCGATATATCCAAAATCCCTTCAAACCATGCACACTGCATATTGAGTTCGCATGACCTGTTTGACCCGTCAATCGGAGGTTCTCTCGCTCCAAAGGCGAGGGATAATTAATGGCAGCTTAATCCGCGGCTGCTGGAGAGTCGAATCCACACAATCAATAAACCCCAGCCTACCCTAGGCAGGGGGAATCTGTAATGCATCTGACAAGCACGCGCGTATTCCCATCTCAATGCGGGGACGAAAAACACCCTACAGATTCTGGCACGCCCGGTGGGACAAATCTCTCCTCCCATATTTCGGGTTAAATATCCATGCGAACTCAATCAACATATACATTGATTGTCTGTACTGAAATCATGCTTCTTTGTGTAGGTTAACCACTTTCGACTGCAATCTTCGAACGCAAGTCGGTATTTGAACGACTTTCCTTGGCCCCGGCTGGGGGCAAGCGCCATCGACCACCACGTCATTAAACTGGGAACAGTCGACCTCTAAGTCGTTAAATTGGGGGTGTAAAAATGTGTAAATAAAACAAAATAAAAAATAAAAAGCCGTAATGATGGGGCAACTCGCAATAAAAATCAGCGAGTAAAAATAAAGATGAAAATATAGCCGAAACGATAGGGCAATCGCGACCTTCGCAATAAGAGAAACTGAAATGATAAAGCAATCGCGGTAAAAAAAACAAAACAAAAAAATGGCAAATGATGAGTCGCTCTTGGTAGCATATTCCAGTGCAGCGATGCAGACGTCGTCCAAAACTCAAATCCCCAACGGCGAATGATGAGTCGCTCCTGGTACCATATTCCAGTTCAGCGATGCAAACGCCAACCAAAATCCAATTTCCCAAAATTCTCCCGGCCCTACGTTTGGTCCCCAAGTTGACAACAGTATACAATCCACGGGCTCAAATAATTCTCATCATATCCATATCCCACTGCAATCACCAGTCCAGCGGCCGGTCTCCGCCCTCGGAATTATGCTCCATTTGGGAAGACCCACTCTTGTGTCCTCACGATGCATGAGGAGAACAAAACTTACGGGATCCTCACGACTCATATGAAAACACCTTCGTGGGATCCTTACGACTCATAAAGGAAAAACACACTTGGGAGTGCCCACGACTTCTAAGGAGAAAGTACGCCTACGAGATCCTTACGACTCGTAGGGAGAAAATGCTTTTATGGGACCCTTACGGCCCATAAAATTGAAAAGCCTTAGGTGATAGGGATCTAAACCTGTCTCCTAAGCCATCGCTTCCCAATAGGCAATGGCGAATGATGAGTCGCTCCTGGTACCATATTCCAGTGCAGCGATGCAGACGCCGGCCAGAATCTAAATCCCCAAGTGGCGAATGATGAGTCGCTCCTGGTTCTATATTCCAGTGCAGCGATGCAGACGCCAACCAAATCCTAAATCCCATAACCCAACGGAGAATGATGAGTCGCTCCTGGTACCATATTCCAGTGCAGCGATGCAGACGCCAACAATGTCCCGAAATTTTTCCGGCCCTATGGTCTGAATCATACATCCTGCAAAACCGTATACAATCCACAGGCGTAAAACGATCCCAATCTCTCCCAAGTCCTACCGGCGAGACCACATTCAAAGTCCCACCGGCGATGAAGATTAAAAAAAAAGGGTTATGTCCACAAGAAAAATGGGCACGGATGAAAATCCGAAAGGGCTCCATGAGTAAAATAGCAGGACTGCCGGCGAATTTGTGAAAACCCGAAAGGGCGCAAACTCGTAAAAAAGAGATAGAATGCACTCGCAAAGTCCTCTTGACTTTGTGAGGAGAAAATTCCCGCATGAGATCCTTACGACTCACAAAGGAGCAACATGCTTAGGAGTCCCCACGACTCCTAAGGAGAAAATACACCTATGAGATCCTTTCGACTCGTAGGGAGAAAATGCTTTTATGGGACCCTTACGGTCCATAAAATTGAAAAGCCTTAGGTGATAGGGATCTAATCATGTCCCCTAAGCCACCAATTCCCAAATCCTCCTGGGGAAAATGATGAGTTGCTCCTGACATTATTCCAGTGCAGCAATGCTGATGCCAAACAAAAACCAAAATCCCCAATCCTCTCATGATAGATGATGATTCGCTTCAGGTACCATATTCCAGCATAGCGATGTTGATGTCAACACAAGTCAAACCAAAACCAAAATCCCAAGTCCTCCGAGGGCAAATGATGAGTTGCTCCTAGCATTATTCCAGTGCAGTAATATTGATGCTAAACAAATTCCAAATTCCTCTCAAATTCAAAAGTCCCGCCGAACAAGGAAAAAATCAAACAAATCAAACCAACCAATTCCAACAAGCTCTGCACCAGAATCATGCTTCGTCTCAGAGTGTACCCCGCGTCGGAATCAAGCTTCGCCTCGGTGTATCTGCCTTCCTTGTCGGAATTATGCTTCGGCTCGGAATCAACCAGCGACCTCCTCGTCGGAATTAAGCTCCGCCTCGGAATCAAGTCGACCAACAAGCTCTGCGCCGGAATCATGCTTCGTCTCAGAGTGTACCCCACGTCGGAATCAAGCTTCGCTTCGGTGTATCTGCCTTCCCTGTCGGAATTATGCTTCGGATCGGAATCAACCAGCGACCTACTCGTCGGAATTAAGCTCCGCCTCGGAATCGAGTCGACCAACAAGCTCTGCGCCGGAATCATGCTTCGTCTCAGAGTGTACCCCGCGTCGGAATCATGCTTCGCCTCGGTGTATCTGCCTTCCCTGTCGGAATTATGCTTCAGCTCAGAATCAACCAGCGACCTCCTCGTCGGAATTAAGCTCCGCCTCGGAATCGAGTCGACCAACAAGCTCTGCGCCGGAATCATCCTTCGTCTCGGAGTGTACCCCGCGTCGGAATCATTCTTCGCCTCGGTGTATCTTCCTTCCCTGTCGGAATTATGCTTCGGCTCGAAATCAACCAGCGACCTCCTCGTCGGAATTAAGTTTCGCCTCGGAATCGAGTCGACCAACAAGCTCTGCGCCAGAATCAGCTTCGTCTCAGAGTGTACCCCGCGTCGAAATCTAGCTTCGCCTCGGTGTATCCGCTTTCCCTATCGGAATTATACTTCGCCGGGGAATCAATCTCGGCATCAAAATTATGCTTCGGTCAGAATGTCTGCCTCTCGTCGGAATTATGCTCCGACCCTTTTAGAATCATGCTCCGCTATTCGGAATGATGCTCCGATCCTCAAAATTATGCTCCGATCCCCGAAATTATGTTTCTCCTGGGAATCAACCTCTGCATCGAAATTATGCTCCGGTCAGAATGTCTGCTGCTCGTCGGAATTATGCTCTGACCCTTTGGAATCATGCTCCGCTCATCGGAATTATGCTCCGATCCCTGGAATCATGCTCCGCTCTTCGGAATGATGCCCCGATCCTCGGAATTATGCTCTGATCCCTGAAATTATACTTCTCCTGGGAATCAACCTCTGCATCGAAATTATGCTCCAGTCAGAATGTCTGCTGCTTGTCGGAATTATGCTCCGACCCTTTGGAATCATACTTCGCTCATCGGAATTATACTCCGCTCTTCGGAATGTTACTCCGATCCTCGGAATTATGCTCCGATCCTCGAAATTATGCTTCTCCTGAGAATCAACCTCTGCATCGAAATTATACTCCGGTCAGAATATCTGCTGCTCGTCGGAATTATGCTCCGACCCTTTTGGAATCATGCTCCGCTATTCGGAATGATGCTCCGATCCTCGAAATTATGCTTCTCCGGAGAATCAACCTCTGCATTGAAATTATGCTCCGGTCAGAATGTCTGTTGCTCGTCGGAATTATGCTCCGACCCTTTGGAATCATGCTCCGCTCATCGGAATTATGCTCCGATCTCTGGAATCATGCTCCGCTCTTCGGAATGATACTCCGATCCTCAGAAATATGCTCCGATCCTCGAAATTATGCTTCTCCTGAGAATCAACCTCTGTATCAAATTATACTCCGGTCAGAATATCTGCTGCTCATCGGAATTATGCTCCAACCCTTTGGAATCATACTCCACTCTTCGGAATTATGCTCCGATCCTCGGAATTATGCTCCGACTCTTCGGAATGATTCTCCAATCCCAGAAATTATGCTCATCGGAATCATGCTCTGAGAACTGGAATAATGCTCCGATCCCCGGAATTATGCTCCGATCCTCGGAATTATGCTCCGATCCCCGAAATTATGCTCATCGGAATCATGCTCCGATCCCTGGAATTATGCCTCTACCCTTCAGAATTATGCTCCGATCCTCGGAATTATGCTCCGACTCTTCGAGGGATACTTCGACCGTGGAATTATGCTCCGCAAATCGGAATGATACTCCGATCCACGGGAATCATGCTCCCCGAGGGATGCTCCGCCCCGGAATGATGTTCCACCTCGAAGTTCGGCTTCAAGATCCATCAATTTCATGCACACAACTCAGATGCGCGGTGTGCATTTATTGTTGGGGGGCATTTTTTTGGGGTCAAAATTCGCACCCCAGTTGACCGGGTCAAAGTCAAGGTCAACCCAAAGTAAGCGGGCCCAAGCCCAAGCAAGTGAGCCCATGCCCAAGTCGAGCCCCGCGGCCGGCTTTCCCCATGCCAAAATAAAAATCATGTAATAAATATTTTTGATGTAATTTTTTAGGCATGAATATAAGCAAAATGAGCATAAAGCCAAATTTTTGTAAAGCCCATGGCTTATGTGCAAAAGAATAGCACATGAGACATGGGATAGGAAAAATGTCATTTTGTAAAGCCCAAGGGGCTATATGTAAATGTGTAAACCTATATAAGGCAACATGATAATGAATAAAATATACACTTTTCATTTCTCTAAAACTCTAGGGTTTTCGTGCCTCGTTTTTCTTTCTCAAAGATCCAAATCTTCTTCTTTCCTTTGAATTAAATCAAGAGTTTTACTCTTCCTTTTCCAAAACTAAATAGTTTTTCACCACAAAACCCACAAAGGAGAGCTCAGATCTTCCATTAGATCTCAAAAAGGGGAGATCTTTAAATCTCACCCCCTTTTTCCAAGATCTGGTCAACCGAGAGGAAGAAGAAGGAGACCCATCTCCAGAAATCCCATCTTGGGAAGATCCAGGGCCAAAAGGAGAAACAAAGCAGCTCTCTTTGATCATTTCTAATTTTTTTAGGAGTCTAACTCCATTCAAGATCCATTGGAGTTTAACTCCTTAAATTAATCTATGTCAGAAGTTTAACTCCATAAGTCAAATCGGGAGCACAGCTCCCAGTGCAGGGACCAAATCCCTTTTGCCGCTGACGCCTAGCGCCAGTGTGCCAGGCACGTGGGGAGCTGGCGCTCTGGCGCACAGCGCCCTCGTGCCAGGCACGTAGTGCGTTGGCGCCTACTCCCACGCATCCTTTGGATGCCCTTTCCCTCTTTATATATATATATATATATATATATATATATATATATATATATGCACAAACACACACACATACTCCACGACACTGTCCCTGTTAGAAAAAAAAATTTAAAGGGGCGCTGCTCTGCACCCCATAAGGGGGCTGCTAGCCCTCTTGACCCCCAGCCCGCTATCCGGGTAGTGGGACCTCCGTAAAAACTCTGCGGGGCCCCCGATATATCCAAAACCCCTTCAAAACACGCACACTGCATATTGAGTTCGCATGACCTGTTTAACCCATCAATCGGAGGTTCTCTCGCTCCAAAGACGAGGGGTAATTAACGGCAGTTTAGTCCGCGGCTGCCGGAGGTTCGGATCCCCACAATCAATAAACCCCAGCCTACCCTAGGCAGGGGGAATCTGTAATGCGCCTGACAAGCGCGCACGTATTCCCATTTCAATGGGGTGACGAAAAACACCCTACACATTCGTCTCAAACATATAAAGTGATCACATCACAGAATATCAGCAGCAGAAGATAGCATATGAAATATTGGATATACTAGGAATACCGTGTTTTCAATTAAGCCAGTATAAAATACGGATTCCACGGTCGCTATGAATAGCCAAACCCACATCCCTAGACCCCTATGAGAGCGGCAAACAACCCTACCAATTCTAGAGTTAGGAGACCCGGTCTCGACTCTTCGAGATGGTCTCCCACTGGACTCTAGAACCCGGTTACTTATGCTCCTCACCTTGGGTCTATCCTAATATGGAAAAGTAAATAATATACAACAATGGTGACATCATCCGCATCCCAGAAGTGCCCAAATAAGAGAATATTACATACAATGAATTTTACATGAATGAAAATAAAAACTCTCATCTCACATAAAACCCCAGGCTATTCAAATCACGATGATCCAATATAACATATCACAGCAACACATAACATCACATGTCATCAACGTAAGTAAATATGCGTATCCCAATTGTCGTTGACATATAGCAATGAAACCGGCGATACACCACATATTACACTTACGGTCGCAGAAAAGAAAATTTAAAACTACAACATTTGGAATCCACAATCATCTTAGACATCATAAACCCGAAATATTACATACTTTGGATTTAATGCCTAACAATATGAATTCCAAATATTGTATCACATTCCAGAAAAAAAACTAGACGATGTTAAACATTCCGATCGAATCAACAAACATCCAAAATTTCCCAAAGAGCTCAATACTTGAGCGTAGTTTAAAAATACTCAGTAACAGTACCTATGGACCAGCCCTAGAAGGGTCAACCCTTGCCTCACCTATGGTGCCGCGGAACTACCGCAAATCCTAAGGTTTGGCGGCGGTTCTTATGGTCATAGAATCGAGTTAGGGTTTCGTTCTTCTAGAGGGTCCATCGAATTAGTTGTATGATTTTTTAATGTTCTTTAACTTGGAAAAAATCCAACTCTTGGAAAATTTTCCGTCGAGGGAAAAATTGGGTTATTGATATTCGTTCGAACATTTTAACGCCGTCTAAATAACCCGAAATAATGTTAGAATTACGACTACGAAACACTCCGAATCGCCTTTATTGAAAATTAACATCTTATGCAATTTTAGAAAAAACAAGTAACACCTGAAACACCAAAACCCAGAGACTGGAACACCAAACGAATATGAACCCAAGAAGTGCATACAGGGCCGGCCGGCTCAGAATTCAAGGGTGTCTCTGTAACATTTCAAAAAAATATAAATTATTTTTGGGAATTTTCATAATTTAATATTATTTTAATGAATATTTTAATATTTCGGTATAATTAAATACCGATAAATGAGGAAAATTATGGAAAATTCTAAAATGGGGTATTTAGTGGAATTGTGCCATTTTTAAGTTTTTATGGTTGATTATATGCTAATTTAGCGCTAATCGCGATTAAAAGTCGCTAATCGGGTTTTTAGCATTTTCGTGCAAAAATGTGCACATATCATTTTTCCACATTTGTTACACTTGTTACACTTGTTACATATTTTGGGGTATGGTTGCTTAGGGTTTGTCATTGTGTGAGGTGGAGTAAAAGAAAAAGAAAAGAAAAGATAAAGGTTTCATGATGAAGAGAGAGAGAGACTAGGTCAACCTTCACTTTTTGAACCATACTTCCATCATTTCCTCACACACATTTCTCTCTCCTCTCTCCTAGAGCTGCTGCTGCTCCTGCTCCTCCCTCATCTCCCTCCCCTTCACTCCATAGATCCCTCTCAATTCCCTTACCAAAACCCAATTCCCACTTCACAAAACTTGCTCCCAAGCTCACTAGCTACACATTGAACCTAGAAAGAATGGATTTGGAGGACTTTGAGCAACTCAAGAATTTTCTTGAGTTGCCAAAGGAGGTAAGTTCTGCACCTATTAGAGTAGTATTTCATTTCTTTATGCATCTATACTTGTTTCATGTCGACATAGCCTTTTTTGATGAACTTGGAAAAATCAAGTAAGGAATTAGGGTTTGATCTGAAATCATAAGTGAAATTGAGGTTTGTAGTGACCTTAGAACCCCTGTTGTGATGTTGTATTGGACAATACCTGGAACATGAACCCAGAATAAGGATTTATGAGACGATATCGGAGAAAACTGTAATTCTGTGAGTGTATTTGAGAATCTGCTTTCACCCCGAGGCTCCTAAAATAATTTTGGTTGGTCAGTGAGATGTGCAGGCACCCTGGAACCACTACACAAAGCCCCAGCCCCTAACCCTTCAACCTGGCCACAAATTTAATCCCTCTGGCCGCAAATTGCGGCCAGAGTAGGCTGGAACCCCCTCGTTTTTCTTCTGTAGCCTTATACCCTATAAATTAGACCCTTGGTATATGCAATTTTGGCTGATTCCATCTAGGGTAAAATCTGGGTTAGTTTTCTTGAGTTGGCACATGATTTACGACTTGTTTTAGCATATATTTTGGATATTTAATGATTTGTTTCTGTCGGGTGGCGTTTGAACGTCAACGGCAGAGGGTTATGGGTCGTGTTTGCATGCGAGGCTATAGGTTTTTACCTATAGGCGTAGCGTGTGCCGTTTTGGTTTTCGATGTGATTTTCATGTGCTTTAGCGTTTGTGATATACTTGTAGGTACCCTACGTGATGTGGAGGCGATGAAGATGAAGATGGCGACATCGGCACACGAGAAGCAAGGTGAGTAGATTTATATCTACGGGGAGAAGTCGGATGGATGGCGTATAGCAGCCCCGCAGTTCGTGGTGATGTATACGAATACGTATACACACATATTTTGATTTATATTGTTTGAGATTATTGATGATTTTAGATAGATATTTGGTGTGTTTGGATTAGTTTAGTGTTGCGAAACCCTAGAGTAGTGGTTGCACCACACATACACACATACCCATACTTGCATACATTCTCCTTTCATATGTGCATATATGGGATTATATATTTATGTGTTCACATGGGTATGGGACTAGGTGTACATATACTGGATTTGAGGATAGTATTTGGGATTTGAGGTGGGTCGATGAGATGTGATTTGAGACCGTGAGATCGATGATATGGCAGGATTCGTACTTGAGATACGTCCTAATGTTTTAGCGGATCTTTGGACGATGATACCATGTAAATGGCGATATAAATAAAATAGTCGACATGTGATTCATATCCTTGAGATACGTCCTGTTATTACTGTAAATTGTATATCTTAGATTCATGCTGTATGTACAATCTTGCGATTACCAGCATATGTTATTTACTATTCACGAGTTGGCAACTCACCCCCGTTGTGCCACGGGTATTGCAGGGTGTTCTCCAGAGTAGTCGAGGCAGGCTATTCAGCTATTCACCTATCATCTTTTGCTACAGATACCGCATCGGCTCACAGTATACTATTTTGCTTAGGTGGGTTGGATGATTATATGTATTTCATATTGTACATTCGTTGTATTTTGTACTCTCCATCTACTATTATGTTATTGACTTAGAGACTTGGTGAGGACGATATTGTATATTATTTGTGGTTCTGTTGTCTTATATACAGTTTTATCTCTATTGACTTTATTTCTTCGCTACGGCGTCGTATATTTGTGATGTGGATTGTTTTCCGCCTTTAGGCCAGTTATTACAAAAATGGGTGTTGCTAAAATTTTAAAGAAAGAAGTTGGAATTTTAAAGAATTTGGGTTGCGATTTCAAATGTTTCAAAAACTCTTTTCCATATTTTCATTGGTTAGATTTCTAGGTTTTAGCTTTCTTTTACTGTGTTACGTCTTTAGGCGTTGCGTAGTATTAGGGCCGTCACGTGCCCATTTCGGGTCGTGACAAAGTTGGTATCAGAGCGCTAGGTTTTATCTTTCGGAGTGTAGGATGACCTTGGTATGATGGAGTATGTAGCTTAAGCAGAGTAACGTAGTGTGTGTATGTCTGCAGCATACCCACGATGCGGTACTTCGCCTTAAGTGACCTAAGTACAAATTGCTTGAAATTCCTTCCTTGATGATTCATATCCTTGTGATTCGATTTCCTTATTCTTATCGAATCTTATATCTATTTATAGCCTTGCCGCCGATGACTATAGGGACTCAGAGTGATGCAGCGAGGGCCGAGGTCAAAGTTGGCTCGGGTGAGACGAGTACTGACCAGGATGGCACTCTAGTTGCACAGGTGCAGACGGATCAGCCTACAACATATACTATCGATAGGCTTGTGGCAGAAATGCAGGACTTCCGCCAGACGATGAGTTCATTGGTTGATGTCATTCGGGAGCTACGACAGGAGGTTGTCACCCCTGTTACTTAGTTGTCACTTACGATCAGCATGCAGCAGTCCATCACCTACATAGCACCAGTGGTTGCCGCTCCAGTTGACGATACACCTATTCCAGAGACGCTGAGAGTTCCAGGACAGTGGAGGACTCGTACCGGTGTACCAGCCCAGAGACAAAGGTTTAGTCATCGAGACAGATTTCGTGGCCGTCGCGGGAGTAGCAGAGGCTTAGGACAAGGACAGTCGTTCAGCTCTCATCCCCAGGAGGGTCAACAGTCAGCGCGTGGATGCTTTCGATGCGGAAGCCTTCAGCACTTCGTCAGGGATTGTTCCTTAGCACCTCGTCATGATCTTACTCAGAGAGGCCGTGGACGTGGAAGGTTCGCTCAGAGGAGTCGTTCTACCAGAGGAGTTCAGCCAGTTGCGGATAGAGGGCAGACGCAGGAGTTTGCTCCTACTCATCGGGATGCGCAGGCGTCCAATGCAGAGTTTTTAGGTATCCTTAATTCGTACGTTCTTTGATGTACTCGTTTGTTTTTCTTACTTGTATCGTGTTAGGTAGATTAACCGTTTGTTGTGTTAACTTCTGTCAGCGATTCTTTTGTTGCGCGACACGTATTTCAGTTGTGTGCCAATCGGATAGGAGATAGAAATTCGTCCGTCGTTTTGATCCTTCTAGAGATGTTGGATTTGACGTTCTCCTGGGCACGAACTGGTCAGCTACGTGCTAGGCGTATGTGGACTACCGTGAGGAAACGGTCAGGAATTTTTTTCCCAGCGAGTCAGTTCTTGTTGTGCAGGTGGATAGTTATGCTGCCTCTCACGGCTCGAATTCAGCCTTTTTTGCTAGTCGGATTTTGAGGAGATGTCGTGGATTCTTGGCGTTCATTCGTGATACCATAGCCACAGAGGGTTGTTGGACCGGTGTTCTTTTAATGCGAGAGTTTTCCGACGTTGTTCCGGATGAGCCGGCAAAGCTTAGGGAGCTTAAGGATCAACTGCAGAGTTGTTGTTTGGGGAGTTTTGTGCGTCTGAGTGTTTCGCATTAGGAAGCTCCTAGTTCTATTTGTCAAGGAGAAAGACGGCAGTTTAGGGTTGCGTATCGACGGATCGTTAATTGAACCGACTTACGGTGCGGATAGGTATCCTTCACCTCGCATTGACGATTTTTTCGATCAGCTCCAGAGTGCGAGACATTTTCTAAGTTTGTTTGGGATCAGGTCATCATTATTGCGGATTCAGAGTGATGGCATTCCGAAGATTGCCTTATGCGTGCTACGGGCTTTGTGAGTGTTAGTGAGTCGTTGGATTCACTGATGCCCTGGCAGCATTCGTAGATATGATGAACCGGATTTCTTCAGGCCGTTCCTCGACCAGTTATTGTTGTGTTATTTACTACATTCTGGTCTATCTAATGTGTCTCGAGGGACAGGAGTAACACTTGAGGATTTGTTATGCAGATACTGGGAGCGTTCCAGCGGTTGCTAGATTCTCGGAGTGTTTCTTCTGGCTTATTTTTGTTGACTCCTAGGTCTTGTTGTCACGGGAGACGGTTTCATATGGTTCCGAGAGAGATCGTGGCCGTACAGCTTAGGTCCAGACTTGTGTGCATGACGGAGATCCACAGATTTTTGGGCTTTGCAGGTTTTTATAGCCGTTTCGTGCAGGATTGCTAGAGTAGTGCTGCACCGCCGACTGAAGGGACTGGAAGGGAGGTTTCTTTTCTTTGGACTGAGGCATGTGTGCGGAGTTTTCGGCAGTTGAAGATTCTGTTAACAACTGCATCAGTTCTTTCTTTGCTTTTGGTTCGGGCAACCTTTTTGTTTAATTGTAATGTTTCTTGAGTGGGCTCGAGTGCGTACTGAGGTGACACTATAGAGTTATCGCTTTTGCTTCCCTACATTTGGAGGAAGTACGAGAAGAATATTCCACTCATGATTTGGAGATGGCCGAGGTGGTTTTGCGTTGGAGATTTGGAGACACTATTTGTTCGAGAGTCGTGTCAGATTTTCATGGACCACCAGAGCTTAATGTACATCTTCCTGCAGCGGATTTTGATTGTTGTGATAGTCCTCTGCAGATTTACAGCTCTTGTGCGATCGTTGAGTACAGTTTAAGTTCGTCTCTACGGAGGGGACAGCTTGCTCATGTCCGCGCCCGACCACTTTTCTTAAATCATTTTCGTGAGACACTGCCCGCCGATGCTTGTTCGTCAGAGATACTTGAGCATACTCGGCTGGGTAATGATTCAGAGCCTTGATTTGTGACAATGGTGTACTAAGTTAGGGACGTGTTTGTGTACCTGATATCATCGGGTAGAGACGTGCAATCCTAGAGCAGGCACACCTGTCAACTCTCTATATTCATTCAAGTTCCACCAACATTGACGTGACTGGTGAGATAGTTACGGGTGGGCAGGGATGTAAAGAGAAGTTTCAGGTTTCGTTTCAAGGTGTCTGTCTTGTTGTGTGCTTGGGTCGAGCATCTAAGGCCGGCTGGAGAGTTGCAACCTCTTACCGTTCCGAAGTAGGAGTGGGAGCAGGTCTCCACGAATTTCGTTATGGTTTCTACCCAAGTTTAGTCAGGGTGTGACTCCATTCGGATTCTTGTCGTCCGGTTATACTCAGTTTGCTCAGTTGTTCTTTGTTAAGCTGTGTGTTTGTGTTATTTGTTGTCAGCAGTTGGGGATCGTCACTTGCCATTGTTAGGGTTCTTCTTCGATAGCTGTTATCAGGAGACGCTCCAATTGGCAACCCTTAGGTTTAGGGGTTAGGTCGTGTCGATCGCCAGCCTGTTGTTCTTCTGACTCTGCGTAAGTAGGATTTTGGACCCCAACTAGTCTAGAGACTTCGGAGATGATCCAGTTGATTCAGGTCAGGATGAGAGTAGCCAGTGCAAATAGAGGTATTATGCCGACTGTGTTGGTCATAGACTTAAGTGCGCAGTGGAAAATCATGTATTCCTGCGGATTTTTTCCGATAAATGACGTGTTGGATTTTGGGAAGCTTGTCCCAGGATTTAGGTTCTTATGAGATCCTATAAGCGGGTTAGTTTCGTTGCCTTTAATTTGGCACTTCCGCCCAGATTATTGAGTTTTCACCCCGTATTCCATGTGACGATACTTTACAATTACCTTCTTGACCTTTCTCACATGATTTAGCACCAGACCATATAGCTTGGACGCGATCTTTCGTTCGCCAGCAGCCACGTGTGTTAATGGCCCGGCAGGTGGAGAAACGTCGGTCAAGGGTCTTGCCATCTGTGAAGAGTTTTTCTTGGGCGTAGCCGTATAGTGAGGTAATCACTTGGGAGGCTGCGAGCGAGATTTGAGAGTAGTAATCTTCTCTTTGAAGGTACGTGTAGCGGTATATTTTTAAATTCGGGGACGAATTTCTTTTAAGGGGGGAGATTGTAACACCTTAGAATATGTTTTGTAGCTAATTATATTTTAATATTTGGTTTTTAATAAAAAGTTTACCAAAATGATTTCCAATTATTTTATCCTATTTATTGAATATTTTATTAGATTTTTCCTAGGCTTGCACACACTTGTGCATGATGACTAGGGTGCTAAGTGGGGTTAAACCATGATTAGCAACATGGTGGTTTAACCATTTCCTTAAGCTATTTTAAAAATTTAAATTAGTGTTTTTGGTTTTTAAATTAGTATGGTTGTTTTTCTTTTTCTTTAAAATGGGTAACCATTTGAATTGTTTTGACTTTGACCTGGTGAGAGAGAGAGAGAGAGTGCATGATGGGGCATAATGGCCTTGCCATGCTTCAATTAATGAAGAGAGAGAAAGAGAAGGGGGTTGACTTGTTTGTGTTATCATTCTTGCCTCTCATCCTTTTCTCTCCTCTCATTTTTCTCACTCTCTCACTCACACACCCACACATCTTCAGCTGAAGCAAGAGGAGCAGCAGCTGCAGAAGCATCAGCAGCAGCAGAAGATGAAGCAGCAGCAGCAGCAGAGGCATTAGCAGCAGCAGAAGCAAGCAGCATTAGCATCAGCACAGGCAGCATCAGCAACATGCAGCCCCTGCATCACCAGCAGCTGTAGCCACTCAGTTCTTCTCCTTCACCTGCTTCTTAGGGTCCCTTTAGGGTATATTTTCTGAACCCATTTCCTAGTTTGCTAAGCTCTTGTGTTAATTAGCTTCGGTTTGTGTTAAATAGTGAGTTTAGTGCTTAATATGGTGTTTGATGTGGAATTTTGGTTAGAATATGATTGTGCTGGTAAACCCTATCTATTTAAGTGTTGTTAGGGTCACCTTAACTGAGAATTTTCCCAGATTTCACTAACATACCTTAGGGTTTCCTTTTTAGTGCAAATTGGTGTTTTTAGCGATATATTGGCTTTCTGAAATCTGCTTTTGGCCCGGACCTTTCAGGTTAAAATTGAGGAAACTGCAGTATGATCACTAGGTATAGACAACACCACAAGAACACGAGCCCCTAATTCCCTACCCAGGCCGCCAATTAAAGCTATCTGGCCGCAAATTGCGGCCAGGAAGAGGAGTTGGGTGTTGGGATCTTGGCTAGGGTTGTCTGCAGTATATTGTAGTGTTTTGGCATGTTTAGTTTCGTAAGATTTGACCTGTAGGAAAATCTGGGACAATATATCGTATTTCATGTCCGTTTTGTTTGCGCGATACGCGCGATACGTGAGTGGGTTCTGCGATCCAGCGTGTCGCAGCGTGTCGCGGTAGTTTTAGACGCGTATACACACGTTTTAGCGTATCGTGCACACGCGCGTTTAGTTCGCGACGCGAGTTTCTCGTTTGGCCTTATCTCATTTTCAGGTTTGCAGGCAGGGACTACGGACACGGCTACAGAGGGAGACAGGTGGTAGGATTCACCTAGCGTGGAGCGCTGGTGAGTAGATTTAACATCTACAGGGGAATCGACCGCATGGCGTTATGCTTCTGGGCTAGGATTCTAATACTTGTTGTGTATTCTACGTCATTGTTAGAATTACGCCTTACCCTATTTATTAGATGTAATGATACGGTGACCAGCAGCCGTAGGACACTGCACATATTATTGACTGTTCATGTTGCACGAGCATGGATTGTATGCTACACACACACAGTCAATAATTGCCATGTCACACACAAACCCCTTATAGATACTATATTGTTTGTCACACATGACATCTAGCTTGTCGGTATACCTATAGTGTATCATACCATTAGTGATAGGTACATATACAACTTACGATATAGCTACAGGTATACCTTGCTCATATTCTACTTATACCCAGGGGGTATATGACATCACTTACTTATAGGTAGACACCTATACTTAGCTGTACCTTATTGATTTCGCATACATCTGGTTTCAGCTACATATTTTCCTTTATATGCTCGCATTTCAGATACATCGCATATATTTGTACCTGGATTTGTGCATTTGTTTATTTGGAGTTTACATGTTGTTTTCTGAATTTGGGAATTGCGGGAGTTCATGAAATTATGCATACATTGAAAAACCCGGTTACCTTGATATGATATTTGCGCATCCACCATGAGATTTATCAGTTATGATTATATACTCCATACGAGGTGTGGTTGCCGTATGAGGGTACATGGTGGGGCCCGGTATGGTTCCCCTCGGCAAAAAGATCGATGGATTTTGCCGATTGAGCTTGGAGGTGGGCTAGTACCTACCGGTGACAGTATTAATGACTCGGCGGGGATCATAGAGATACCGTTGGGAGACATGCACGTATGCATACGTCGAAAGGCGAGGGTCAGAGCTAGGCGCTCGTGCTTTCGGGATAGCGTATGATACGTACCTATCAGGATTTCTGTATCGATGCTTGGCACATTGTTTTCATGATATTTCTTCTAAACACCTTTGTATATATAACAGGGGATTTAGCCGTTGTTATATATACCCTTACACCAATATTAGTGGAATGGGACGTTAATATATGTGTATTGACCCCATCATATTTATTTCTGTATATGTATACCTTTAGGATGTTAGAATTCTACTTGAGATTTGATTTGGGATATTAGGTGATTCATTGAGATTGGATATTGGACATACATATGGGATTACTGATTTGTACATTCGGGATATAGGAGATTACTCGATATTGTACATTGAGGAGATGTGAGACTTATATGATGTGAGAGCCCAACTTGGGGGCTGACTTGAGGAATTGGGATTTGAGTGTCTTGATGGATTGTGATCCTACCACGATGACAGGATTCCGTGGGATGACATATTTCACTCCATACCCCATACCTTTTCTCTTATGCACTGTTACATGTATTAGGAGTACATGTTAGTGTACCCTTCATGCTTGCTGCATATCTACATTCTCATATCGCTATTGCATGGTTATTGCATACTACTGTCATGTTATTATTGCTTTACATATTGATTGTACCTGCTAGTGTACTTTTCATTATTCTGCATTCACATGACCTGTTATTACTGTAAATTGTATATCTTAGATTCATGCTGTACGTACATTCCTGCGATTGCCTGCATATGTTATTTACCATTCACGAGTTGGCAACTCACCCCCGTTGTGCCACAGGTATTGCAGGGTGTTCCCCAGAGTAGTCGAGGCAGGCTATTCAGCTATTCACCTATCATCTTTTGCTACAGATACCGCATCGGCTCACAGTATAATATTTTGCTTAGGTGGGTTGGATGATTATCTGTATTTCATATTGTACATTCGTTGTATCTTTTACTCTCCATCTACTAGTATGTTGTTGACTTAGAGACTTGGTGAGGACGATATTGTATATTATTTGTGGTTATGTTGTCTTATATACAGTTTTATCTCTATTGTCTTTATGTCTTCGCTACGGCGTCGTATATTTGTGATGTGGATTGTTTTCCTCCTTTAGGCCAATTTTTACAAAAATGGGTGTTGCTAAAATTTTAAAGAAAGAAGTTGGACTTTTAAAGAATTTGGGTTGCGATTTCAAATGTTTCAAAAACTTTTATTATCTTTTCCGTATTTTCTTAGTTTAGATTTCTGGGTTTTGGCTTTCTTTTACTGCGTTACGTCTTTATTCGTTGCGTAGTATTAGGGCCGTCACGTGCCAATTTCGGGTCGTGACACTTGACTTTGGAATATTTGAATATAGAGATATGGTATCGGATGTGATATTATCGAGGCGGGATCACCGACTAATATATATATATATATATATATATATATGTGTGTGTGTGTGTGTGTGTGTGTGTCTCGACTCAGATGTTAGGCGGTTTCCTTACCTTTAGTTTAGCTTGTTAGCTCGGCCGTATGGTTTAGTGTAGCTGTATGACTCATATTACATTAAATGCATATTTGTTATCGTTGTGTCTAGTATTTCAGCTCCCGCTCATTATTGTTGTTCGCTCCGCATCGCATACTTATATTGTGATTTCATACTGCATTGTTGATATTATGCTGTTAGGACACCAGCACCATTACCGATGATGCGTATGTACCATGTACACTTACTTGCCGGCTCACACACATCTTCATCGGTAATTGCCATGTCACGTACACTTAGAGAATATTATTGCTGGATTTAGCTTGTTAGATAGTAGTTTTGACATGATATTAGTGTACTTGCCTTATATGCCAGCTTAAATATTGTAGTTATTACTTGTCACTTCATGCATACTGTTATTCATTGTTATGCCGCATTCATGGATTCTCATGCCTTTATTCCTGGTTTTACGTGCTATTGATGATTTAGATTCGGAGTTCCATGAGATTTCTGGATTTGGGAACCGTTGGTATTTCAAAAGAGAATATGTAATTGTTTTAAAAACCCGGTTACCCTTAATATGATATTTCAGTGCGTCCACCATATGTTTTCTCGGTGCTGAGAGCGACATGTGAAACCCGATTCGAGGAGGCGGATGAGGCCGATTGCGGGTACATGGTGGACCCGGTGCGGTACCCCGGGGCAAGAAGATCGCAGATGATGGCATTGAGCCTGGCAGGGGAGCACTACCGACCAGTGATTTTACCCGACGCGTCGGATATCCGGAGGATACCGTCGTGGTCTTGAGATTGATGGTAAGGGCCGGTCTGGACTGACGGCGCCCTAGATAGTAAGATTGAGACATTGAGATTTATGAGATGTTGAGATACTGAGATTTGATGATACAGGCCAGTCCGGACAGCCGGAGCCTGAGATATTAAGACATTTGGATTTATGTTTTGTGTCGATGCTAGACACTGTTTATGCTGATTTCATTATGATACCTCTTTTAAATATACAGAAAATCTCACTAAATTATGAAAGCGGTTTTCTTCAGTACATGCATTCTGTTTCATGCATGCATACATCATCCTTGATATATTGCTACCTGTGGCACTGATACAGGCACATGCGATTACACTTGGGTTAGATATTTATCCTAGCCATTGTTATAGGCTGCATGTTATATATTTTTGAGGATATATTATGATCGTATGACCTAGGATTGCGTCATACATGCGATTCCTGTTCGTAGATGTTTTTCTATTCACGAGTTGGCAACTCACCCCCGTTGTGCCACAGTTTCTTGCAGGTTTTGCCGTACAGGTTTTATTACGGCTTTGCTGGCATTGCTTCTTTTCGGGTGATTTGCTAGTAGGTGGGTTTATTTGTATTATACCCATCATTATACCTTGTATATTAGTATTCAGTTGTATCTAGAAGTTCCATCAACCAAACATGTATTTATTTCAGAGATAGAGACCAGTGATATTTATTCTTTCGACCTTAGAGTCGCGCGTTGTATTTCTTTGGATTTCTTGCTGTTTTGAGTTTCCTTTTCTGCTGTGATCCCCGCCTTTCGGCATTGTATATTGTATTGCTTGCGTGGTTGTGACCGTCGATTGACGAAGAGCTAGCTCCCGCTTGGGGATGCCCTTATTCGTTATTTATGCTTTATCAAGTTTTGTACCCGTTTAGGGTCAGTTTTTACTAAGGAAACTCTGCCGAAATTTTTAGAAAAGACTTATGATTTTAAAACTGCATATTTCGGCATATGTTGCAAACTACTTGATTTAAATTGGTTTTTCCTTCACTCCACTACTTTTCTTGGTTTGGATTTCTGGTTTTTCGACTTACTTAGATTACGTACGCCTCGAGACGTTTCGTAGTCTAAGTGTCGGTCATATTCCGTACTTTCGGGTTGTGACAAAGTTGATATCAGAGCGTTAGGTTTTACCTTCGGAGCATAGGATGACCCTTGGTTGATGGAATATGTGACTAAAGTAGATTGACGTACCGTGGGTATGTTCCGCGGCATACTTACGATACGCTACTCGGCTTAAGAAGCCTTAGGATGTACATTTCTTTGCTCATTATTATATTCATTCATGATCTAGCCTCATCGGTACCTGTTATGGTTTTGCTGCCACGATTACGGGCAGGAAGAGCTACGGCTAGAGTTGCGGTCAGCACGATCTCGTTATGGACGAGGACCGACCAGGGCGTAATTCCGGCGACACATAATTGTAGAGATGTGTCTTTTTATTGTGTTTGCGCCACGAGCGTTGGCGGACCGCCTTTACGAGATTTCTCGGACGTGCTGATCAGTACCAGAGGATTGAGCCAATGATAGTGGCCAACCAGATTTTGATGACCGTTGATGCATTGCTTATTCACGATGATTGAGGCACGGTTCAGCATGCAGACGAGTGAGCCAGTTATTGCTGCGAATGACGAGATATCGCCCCAGATGTTGGAGCTATTGCGGTATGAGTTATACTAAGAGATGATAGAAGGTCGCCAGTCACCGAGGATGAATGACTAGGACATGTAGTGTAGGGTTGCTGGGCACTGCCATAAGGGTCTACGAGGCATCAACCATGCCTGATTTAAATTTTAGCCGTGCCGAACAACCCAAAGCCGGATCTTTAAACTAGAGTTTATGCAAAAACAAGCATGTTAAACACTTTAACACTAAGTTAGAGGGATTACAACCTTTGTAGATCCGGTCCTTCACTTCTTAAGCTCCGTGTTGAGGCCCCTTCGCTGCGATCATCGTGTTCCGGACTCTCGAGAGGCTCCATGAAGAAAAAGATGCAAGCTTGCTTCCGATCTTCGATAACAAAGATGATCTACCTTGAAGTTTCATTAACACAAGCTCTCACTCACAAAATTAAGTGAACACCCTCATCTAAATGGCAAGGGTAGATGAGGATGATGAAGTAGGATTTTTTCTCTCATTTGTTTTCTTATTCTCACTCACTTTCATCACCAAAGGCAAAGCAAGAAAGCTTTGCTTCAAGGAGGAAGAAGAAGAAGAATAGTGATCAAACCTTTTGTGATGAATAATGAAAGGATGATAATGATAAATAATGCAACCAAGGTTAACTAAACCTTTGTAGAGATTTAACTAGGGCTAGGGTTTGGGTTGGGTTAAGTATGAGTCATATGAAAATATCTTAACACAAAACAAAAAGAAACCTTCTAGAAGGTTCTTGAATGAACTAACCCAAATCAAACCCTAATCTTGTTTAATCTCCACTAAACATGTTGCATTAGTAATCATATCATGTTACAATATTATATATCACATATATAATATATATTGTAACAAAATAAAATAATACAATTAACATATATCGCATATATATCAATGTATTACCCGAGTGAGAAAAAGAATCTTTTAGTGAGCTAATATTAGTTAATGTAATTTAATATATCACATATATTATTATACATTAAATTATCGAATCAACACTTGATCCGACAATCCGGCTATATCGCATATAACCGAGTAATACGATGACCCGGCTATATCACACATACCCGGACGATATCTCATATCTTGATAATCCAATACGGTATCACATACCGCATTATCCTCGGTCCCGCACATATCATATATGTGCTCCTACTCCGTTTTGCCTGAGCCAAGAAACCTCTGTGTAGGACTCTAAAGAATCGTCAATACGCCGGCAGTAGGTGATGATCATATCAAACACCTACAAGCTGCAAGCGGTCAGCTAAACGTAACAGCCACCAAGGTATTGAGCGCTCAGAAGATCAACAAGCAAGCTTGTACATTCTCCTGTGAATCCAATCAGTAACACTCCCGTACAGTCCGGTCTCGTCATCTGATATGTCGCATATCTCGCCTAGGGGTGGTAAACGTCAGACCCCAGTAGCTTGATAAGTCGTGTCGATATGAGGTCTATAACAGTTCGAGAAACTACTGATAACACTTACGAGTAAATCTCAGCAACCCTGGCCAGGGATTCCCAGTTATAGCCAATCGAACACAGCACAACATCAACTCCCTATACCGGGAGAGACGAATCCCCTCCTATCGCTCATTGCCTCCATGTGATTCGGGACTGTACACAAAAGCCACCTTTTTGCACACCCTCTTGGACGTGGTATGATGGAAATCAAAGCATAGTGGGAATCACACAAGACTCTATGACGATCTCGGGTCAACAGACTACTCTGTACCAGTGTCACCGGAGAACTGCCATCTGACGTGAGGTATAATACCATGTGGGAGTTCTCGGCGAGTCCGTCCAGTGTACCCAGTCTCTACTGAGCACCCATACACCATCTTTGATGTCAAACACCTATGGATATGGGAACATCCAACGCCCATCATATGGGTCAAGATGCGTATACACTAGTCTACTCTGGTGTATCGATGCCCTGTCTCGATACACCCTCGACTAGGAACAGTTATAGGATGTACTCGCCGACTACCGTGGCCCTACTAGTATGATCTCATCATAGTCCCAGTAGTCAAGTACATATCCTAAGGGCTTTATCAACATGTAACGTAGAGACAATCAGAGTACATGTTAAGATAAAGTACAACCAGATAGTATTCTATCATGTCGAGCAAGAAAGTCCTCCCTATATATGTCCAAGCATCCATTACAATATACATCGTATGTACAGTAATGGCCTCTAGGGCATACATATAACTAACAATCTCCCAGTTGCACTAGGGCCATCTGCTGTGGTATCACATACCCAACAATTAGCTGTGGTTGAAGTATCTCATATTCAACCATCCCATAAAAGTCTCTACTGGGAAAAAGGCCTTTGTGAGTGGATCTGCGCTATTGTCCTCTGTGTCTACTCTCCTAACCTCGATCTCCCTGGAGATCAACCATCTCCATGATCAGGTGATACTGCCTAAGAATTATATCTGGATTTCTGATGGGACGGGGGGTTCCTTGGCAAAAGCCATAACTCCATTATCACACAATGGTAGGAACGAAGTTCATCTCATGAACTTATATATATCCAGACCGCCTTTTTGGTAGCATCCTTGGTAACGATGTATCTTTCCTTTAATCGTCTAGTAAGTCACGGTATCTAGCATGGAACTCTTCCAACATACCGCCCCTCCACTGAGGGTAAAGACAATGCCTACGACTGACATTCAGTTGTCCTTATCACCCTGGAACCTCTTCCAGTGATTCTCTTCAGGATCGATTGATACCATCTCACTACAACTAGTGAGAATCCTAACATCTAATTAGATCTATCTCATAGATATAAAACCTAGGATTTAGGAGGTATCACTTTGATCCTATATGGAGAATCCTTGTGATAAGTGGAGATTGACCGAGCGTAGCATAGGAAACTCCTTTCCTATCAAGAGTATGTCATCCACGTACTCTACGAGGATCACCACCATACTCTCTACTACCTTTTTGGTATATACTAGGTTCATCTACCATTTTGATGAAGTCAAACTCTTTGGCTAATACATCAAAACAGATGTTCCAACTCCGCGATGGCTGTTTTACCACATAAAACATCTTGCACACGTTTCCGCTGCTCCCACTGTCTACGAAGCCCTCTGGCTGTGTACTTATAGACGTTCTCTTCCAAAATATCATTTAGAAAAGCAGTCATGACACCCAACCACCAGATTATCGTAGTCATGGTATGTAGCAGTGGCAAGTAGGATCTGGATGGACTTAAGCATAGCTTTGAAAGTCTTAACTTTTCCATGTACACTAAGTAATCTTCTTAAGATATACTTGCTCCTGATGGGGATTTAACCCTTCAGATAAAGCAACCAAAGTCCATACTTTGTTGGTGTATAAGGATTCCATCTCAGATCTCTAAGCATCCAGCCATTCTTACAGAGTCCCACTCCTGATGGCCAGCTCGAAACAAGTTGGGTCATCATCTCATGATGCAATCCTCGCTCCCACTGTCATTGAGAAACCGAAGTATCTCTCAGGTGGGTGAGGAACCCTACTAGATCGGCGGAGAGGCTGAGGTTCATTGGTTACTATTGAATCCTTTGGTTCTATCAAATCATCTGCTGTAGTTTGTTTAGCTGGAACTTCTTCTAGTTCTACTTCATGACCACTAATTTCTTCACAAGAAATTCCCTTTCACAAAGGTGGCATGTTGAGAAACAAAACATATTTTGTTCCTCGGTTAGGTAGAAGATATTCCCTTGCGTATGCTTGGGATATCCAACAAACTTCCACAAATCTGACTTTGCCTCGAGCTTGTCCGGATTTTGCCTTTTAGACATAGGCCGGACAACCCCAAATCTTAACAAACTTAAGATATGGGCTCTTCCTTTTCCATATCACATATAAAGTGGTAAGCAACTTATTTGATTTGAACCCTATTCAATAGGTATGCAGCTTCTCAAGTGCATAACTCCCAAAAGGAAATAAGAAACTCAGTAGTACTCATCATAGAGCACACCATATCACATAGGGTGCTATTGCTCCGCCCCGATATACCATCGTGCTATGGTGTATACAGAGGAGTAATGCTGAGAGAGAATCTCATTCTCCTTTTGAATAGTCCAGGAATTCCATGCTCAAGTATTCTCCTCCTTGATCTCATCAAAGGACATAATACTTATACCCGTTTTTGGTTCTCTACTTCTAACTCATATTCTGTGAATATCTCAAAAGCTTCGGGCTTGTGTTTCAACAGGAACACATGTGCGAATCTTGAGAGATCATCAGTGAATATAATAAAGTATAAAGAACCGGTCCTAGCATGTGTAGACAGGGGGCCTTCCATACATCATCATGTATCAATCCCAAGAGTTCACTAACTCTTTCTCTGTTTCCAACAAACAGAGCTGTGGTCATCATATCTTTGTGACATGACCGGCAAGTTTCACAAGATGTAAATTCAAACAAATTTAAATATGCATCTTAATGTAACTTCAGCTAGTCGGGTCGCATTGATATGACCTAGTCTACAATGCCTCAAGAAAGATTCGTTCATTTCTAAACTCTTCCTCTTGTGTGTGTTTTGTATAGTAAGAAGTGTAATTTGATTTAGAATGTCAATGCTTTTAGATAACGTGCCTGAACCGATCAACTCTTGATATAGGAAATGTTCAAAATATTATCCAACAATACAAAATTATATCCTTCTTTATCTAAATAAAGAGACTGATATGATTTTGTATATCAGGTTCGGTATCTTATAACATTCGTTCAGAATCAATGTATTCTGGTAATACTGGGTGATAACTACCAACAGACTTGGCTGCAACACTTGCACCGTTTCTATCTCATGAAACTTATCACCCGTTCTCAGTTCTCTACCTATCTGTAGCCCATGTAACAAATTACATTTGCGGGATCCTGATCCGGTATCTCATACCCAGGACGTAAAGGATACTGAGAAACAGTTCTCTATAATGAACACACCCGAAGAAGATGCATCAACATGCACTTTTTTCGTTTAGACGGCACTGGAATTCTGGTAATCCCCAATTTCCTGCTCTGTCTTATAACAATTATAAGTTGGAGCGGGACCAACATTCCCCAGTGCAGTATAACAAACGGGTTCGGTCAATACATCCGTATTATTATCTTGATTATGGCATGATATGGTCGCTACCTGGAGAGAGAGAGAAGAAAACACTCAGCGTATACTCTTGCAAGATTAGATTGGTTATCTTATATATCTAATCAGGATGTCTCCCACTGTTTTAGTCAAATCTTCCTTCAAACCCTAAAAGGAAAGACTAGCCGGGATTAATTACACGCTACAAGTTCTCCAATCTTTCAGCCAGGCCAGTGCCGGTACTTTGAGGGAGGTTCCCCGTGTTTTCGCACGAACCTAATTAAAGTAAACCTTGTTTTCCCAGGGGCGTAACCCCGTTGACACCTTTCTAGACACCTACTTGATCGGCTAATTGTAATGTGTAAAACTCTCCCAGGAGTAACTCTTACTCGCAGCGGGTATCGGGATCCAACTATCTCATAGAAGGCATGCAATCTCATTGCAAATTTCAACACTTGAAATTCCCAATAATATTTTACCCCTAGCGTCCTATGACCTTGACAAAGGCCAATAAACCATAGGCTGCTAGTTAAGTTCAACCCGTCATTTCCTGATTGAATTAAACCCACCCGCACGGCCCTTGACAAAGGCCAATAAGGTCGCACAACTACCCTAATCCAATCTGCATCATATGCATAAGCAGATAAGTACTATACGGATTCAGCTACCGCACGCTACGTCTTGACAAAGGCCAACAAACGCAGCACGAATACTAAACAGTCCTTATCTGAAATGACGGAGGGCTACGACAGGTTTTTAAGAAAACCCTTTGCGTAATGAACTTGATATCGTTGTAGAATCGAGTGATTTTAAATGGAATGTTTTTGAGGCCTTTTCTAGTTTTGCTAAAGAGGTCACTCCCGGTGAAGGGATCGTCGGCTCTTTCCTCATCGAATAAGGTGCATGGTATATCATATATACCGCTATCCAAAGCAAGAACTATAGAAGCAATCAAAAGACAGACCGAGTTTGTAGCATCTGCTAGTTTCGCTAAAGAGGTCACTCCCGGTGAAGGGATCTCGGCTCTTTCCTTATCGAATAAGGTGCTGGATGTTCTACAAGGAACACCGCTATGCAAAGCAAGAACTAGAGCTACCAGTTTTTAAACAAGTTTCTACAACATCTTAGGTTTCTTTTATTTCATTAATCTCATTAATGAAGTCCCATTTTATTATGCTTCGGAAGAATCACATTTGAAACGAAATCTGCAATATAAGATATATCTCATATATATAATATAAACATTCGTCTCAGGCAGTAATATGATCTCATCACAGAACATTGCAGCAGAAGAACATATATGAAATATTGGATATACTAGGATGTCCGTGTTTTCAATACGAGCCAGTATAAAACACGGATTCCACGGTCGCGATGAATAGCCAAACCCACATCCCTAGACCCCTACGAGAGCGGCAAGCAACACTGCCAATTCCAGGGTTAGGAGACCCGGTCTCGACTCCTCGAGATGGTCTCCCACTGGACCCTAGAACCCGGTTACTTGTGCTCCCCGCCTTGGGTCTACCTAATGCGGAAAAGTAAATAATATACAATGGTGACATCATCCTCAGCCCGGAAGTGCCCAAATAAAAGAATATTACATATAAATGAATCTTACAGGAATGAAAATAAAAAACCTCATCTCACATAAAAAAAACCCGGCTATTCAAAACGCGACGATCCAATATAACATATCACAGCAACACATAATATCACATATCATCAATGTAAGCAAGTATGCGTATCCCGATTGTCGTTGATGTATAACAACGAAGCCGGCGATACACCACATACTACGCTTACGGTCACAGAAAAGAAAGTATAAAACTACAACATTTGGAATCCACAATCTCTTTAGACATCGTAAATCCGAAGTATCACATACTTCGCATTTCATGCCTAACTTTATGAATTCCATATATTGTATCATATTCCAGATAAATAGACAATGTTAAACTTTCCGATCGAATAATCAAACACCCAAGTGTTTCCAAATAGTTCTCAACACTTGAAATTAGTTTTAAAACATCCATCACATGCTACAGTACCAATGGTCCAGCCGTAGAAGGGTCAAGCCAACGCCTCACATGTGGCATGCCGTACTGCCACAAACCCTAAGGTTTAGAGGCAGTTCAAGACGGTCACATAATCGAGTTAAGGTTTGTTGTCTTCTAGAGGGTCCACCGCATTACTTGCACGACTTAGAACGTTCTTAAACGACGTAAAAATCCAACGCTTGGAAATTTTCCGGCAGGGGAAAAATGAGTTACTGATATCCGTTCGAACTTTTCAACACGTTCTAAAAATTACCTGGACAAACTAAACAAAGTTATAATATCCGATCGAATCAACGAGTCCCCAATACACCCAGAAAACTTAACACTTGAGCAAGAATTAAAAATTCCCAGAAGAATCAGGAAACACCTACGGAGGTAACTGTAGAAAAATGAGTTCTTAATCTCCACATACGGCCGCGGAACTGCCGCCAAAACCAGGGTACGGCCGCAGTTCCGCGGCGCTACAGTGGTGTTAGGAAGTCGAATTCTACAGTTATTCTTAGATTTCCCTGCTCAATTTTCTGAGCATTTTTAATTCATAAAAAATCACATTTTTGAAAAATATCCAGAGAGGGGTTTAATCGGGGTTATCCGGGTTCGAACGGACTTTAAACTTCACCTAGTCTTCGCCAAAAGCTCTTGCTTGAATCTGATACCACTGTAGGGTTGCTGGGCACTGCCACAAGGGTCTATGAGGCATCAACCATGCATGATTAAAATTTTAGCCGTGCCGAACAACCCAAAGCCGGATCTTTAAACTAGAGTTTATGCGAAAACAAGTATGTTAAACACTTTAACACTAAGTGAGAGGGATTACAACCTTTGTAGATCCGGTCCTTCACTTCTTAAGCTCCGTGTTGAGGTCTCTTCACTGCGATCATCGTGTTCCGGACTCTCGAGAGGCTCCACGAAGAAAAAGATGCAAGCTTGCTTCCGATCTTCGATAACAAAAATGATCTACCTTGAAGTTTCATTAACACAAGCTCTCACTCACAAAATTAAGTGAACACCCTCATCTAAATGGCAAGGGTAGATGAGGATGATGAAGTAGGATTTTTGCTCTCATTTGTTTTCTTATTCTCACTCACTTTCATCACCAAAGGCAAAGTAAGAAAGCTTTGCATCAAGCAAGAAGAAGAAGAAGAAGAATAGTGATCAAACCTTTTGTGATGAATAAAGAAAGGATGATAATGATGAATAATGCAACCATGGTTAACTAAACCTTTGTAGAGATTTAATTAGGGCTAGGGTTTGGGTTGGGTTAAGTATGAGTCATACGAAAATATCTTAACACAAAACAAAAAGAAACCTTCTAGAAGGTTCTTGAATGAACTAACCCAAATCAAACTCTAATCTTGTTTAATCTCCACTAAACATATTGCATTAGTAATCATAACATGTTACAATATTATATATCACATATATAATATATATATTGTAACAAAATAAAATAATACAATTAACATATATCGCATATATATCAATGTATTACCCGAGTGAGAAAAAGAATCTTTTAGTGAGCTAATATTAGTTAATGTAATTTAATATATCATATATATTATTATAAATTAAATTATCGAATCAACACTTGATCCGACAATCCGGCTATATCGCATATAACCGACTAATACGATGACCCAGCTATATCATATATACCCGGCCGATATCTCATATCGCGAGAATATAATACGGTATCACATACCGCATTATCCTCGGTCCCGCACATATCACATATGTGCTCCTACTCCATTTTGCCTGAGCCAAGAAACCTCTGTGTAGGACTCTAAAGAATCGTCAATACGCCGGCAGTAGGTGATGATCATATCAAACACCTACAAACTGCAAGCGGTCAGCTAAACGTAACAGCCACCCAGGTATTGAGCGCTCAGAAGATAAACAAGCAAGCCTGTACATTCTCCTGTGAATCCAATCAGTAACACTCCCGTACAGTCTGGTCTCGTCATCCGATATGTCGCATATCTCGCCTAGGGGTGGTAAACGTCAGACCCCGGTAGCTTGATAAGTCGTGTCGATATGAGGTCTATAACAATTTGAGAAACTACTGATAACACTTACCAGTAAATCTCAGCAACCCTGGCCAGGGATTTCCAGTTATAGCCAATCGAACACAGCACAACATCAACTCCCTATACCGGGAGAGACGAATCCCCTCCTATCGCTCATTGCCTCCATGTGATTCGGGACTGTATCCAAAAGCCAGCTTTTTGCATGCCCTCTTAGACGTGGTATGATGGAAATCAAAGCATAGTGGGAATCTCACAAGACTCTATGACGATCTCGGGTCAACAGACTACTCTGTACCAGTGTCACCGGAGAACTGCCATCTGACGTGAGGTATAATACCATGTGGGAGTTCTCGGCGAGTCCGTCCAGTGTACCCAGTCTCTACTGAGCACCCATACACCATCTTTGATGTCAAACACCTATGGATATGGGATCATCCAACGCCCATCATATGGGTCAAGATGCGTATACGCTAGTCTACTCTGGTGTATCGATGCCCTGTCTCGATACACCCTCGACTAGGTACAGTTATAGGATGTACTCGCCGACTACCGTGGCCCCACTAGTATGATCTCATCATAGTCCCAGTAGTCGAGTACATATCCTAAGGGCTTTATCAACATGTAACATAGAGACATTCAGAGTACATGTTAAGATAAAGTACAACCAGATAGTATACTATCATGTCGAGCAAGAAAGTCCTCCCTATATATGTCCAAGCATCTATTACAATAGACATCGTATGTACAGTAATGGCCTCTAGGGCATACATATAACTAACAATCTCCCAGTTGCACTAGGGCCATCTGTTGTGGTATCATATACCCAACAATTAGTTGTGGTTGAAGTATCTCATACTCAACCATCCCATAAAAGTATCTACTGGGAAAAAGGCCTTTATGAGTGGATCTGCGATGTTGTCCTCTGTGTCTACTCTCCTAACCTCGATCTCCCTGGAGATCAACCATCTCCATGATCAGGTGATATTGCCTAAGAATTATATCTGGATTTCTTATGGGACGGAGGGTTCCTTGGCAAAAGCCAGAACTCCATTGTGACACAATGGTAGGAACGAAGTTCATCTCATGAACTTATATATATCCAGACTGCCTCTTTGGTAGCATCCTTGGTAACGATGTATCTTTCCTTTAATCGTCTAGTAAGTCACGGTATCTAACTTGAAACTCTTCCAACATACCGTCCCTCCACTGAGGGTAAAGACAATGCCTGCGACTGACATTCAGTCGTCCTTATCACCCTGGAACCTCTTCTAGTGATTCTCCCCAGGATCGATTGATACCATCTCACTACAACTAGTGAGAATCCTAACATCCAATTAGATCTATCTCATAGATATAAAACCTAGGATTTAGGAGGTATCACTTTGATCCTATATGGAGAATCCTTGTGATAAGTCGAGATTGACCGAGCGTAGCATAGGAAACTCCTTTCCTATCAAGAGTATGTCATCCACGTACTCTACGAGGATCACCACCATACTCTCTACAACCTTTTTGGTATATACTAGGTTCATCTACCATTTTGATGAAGTCAAACTCTTTGACTACTACATCAAAACAGATGTTCCAACTCCGCGATGGCTGTTTTATCACATAAAACATCTTGCACACGTTTCCGCTGCTCCCACTGTCTGCGAAGCCCTCTGGCTGTGTACTTATAGACGTTCTCTTCCAAAACATCATTTAGAAAAGCAATCATGACACCCAACCACCAAATTATCGTAGTCATGGTATGTAGCAGTGGCAAGTTGGATCTGGATGGATTTAAGCATAGCTTTGAAAGTCATAACTTTTCCATGTACACCAAGTAATTTTCTCAAGATATACTTGCTCCTGATGGGGATTTAACCCTTCAGATAAAGCAACCAAAGTCCATACTTTGTTGGTGTATAAGGATTCCATCTCAGATCACTAAGCATCCAGCCATTCTTACAGAGTCCCGCTCATGATGGCCAGCTCGAAACAAGTTGGGTCATCATCTAGCCAAACCCACATCCCTAGACCCCTACGAGAGCGGCAAACAACCCTACCAATTCTAGAGTTAGGAGACCCGGTCTCGACTCCTCGAGATGGTCTCCCACTGGACTCTAGAACCCGGTTACTTTTGCTCCCCACCTTGGGTCTATCCTAATACGGAAAAGTAAATAATATATAACAATGGTAACATCATCCGCATTCCGGAAGTGCCCAAATAAAAGAATATTACATACAATGAATTTTACATGAATGAAATAAAACCTCTCATCTCACATAAAACCCCCGGCTATTCAAATCACGACGATCCAATATAACATATCACAGCAACACATAATATCGCATGTCATCAACGTAAGTAAATATGCGTATCCTAATTGTCGTTGACATATAGCAATGAAACCGGCGATACACCACATATTACACTTACGGTCGCAGAAAAGAAAATGTCAAACTACAACATTTGGAATCCACAATCACCTTAGACATCATAAACCCGAAATATTACATACTTTGGATTTCATGCCTAACAATATGAATTCCAAATATTATAGCACATTCCAGAAAAAGCTCGACGATGTTAAACATTCGGATCGAATCAACAAACACCCAAAATTTCCCAAAGAGCTCAACACTTGGGCGTAGTTTAAAAATACTCAGTACATGCCACAGTACCTATGGACCAGCCGTAGAAGGGTCAACCCTTGCCTCACCTATGGCGCCACGAAACTACTGCAAACCCTAGGGTTTGGCGGCGGTTCTTATGGTCATAGAATCAAGTTAGAGTTTCGTTCTTCTAGAAGGTCCATCGAATTAGTTGTATGATTTTTTAATGTTCTTTAACTTGGAAAAAATCCAACTCTTGGAAAATTTTCCGTCGAGGGAAAAATTGGGTTATTGATATCCTTTCAAATATTTTAACGCCGTCTAAATAACCCGAAATAATGTTAGAATTACGACTACGAAACACTTCGAATTTCCTTTATTGAAAATTAACATCTCATGCAATTTTAGAAAAAATAAGCAACACCTGAAACACCAAAACCCAGAGACTGGAACACCAAACGAATATGAACCCAAGAAGTGCACACAGGGCTGGCCGGCTCAGAATTCAAGGGTGTCTCTGTAACATTTCAAAAAAAATATTATTTTTGGGAATTTTCATAATTTAATATTATTTTAATGAATATTTTAATAGTTCGGTATAATTAAATACCGATAAATGGGGAAAATTTTGGAAAATTCTAAAATGGGTTATTTAGTGGAATTGTACCATTTTTAAGTTTTTATGGTTGATTATATGCTAATTTAGGGCTAATCGCGATTAAAAGTCGCTAATCGGGTTTTTAGCATTTTCGTGCAAAAATGTGCACATATCATTTTTCCACACTTGTTACATGTTTTAGGGTATGGTTGCTTAGGGTTTGCCATTGTGTGATGTGGAATAAAAGAAAAAGAAAAGAAAAGAAAAGATAAAGGTTTCATGATGAAGAGAGAGAGAGACTAGGTCAACCTTCACTTTTTGAACCATACTCCCTTCATTTCCTCACACCCATTTCTCTCTCCCCTCTCCTAGAGCTGCTACTGCTCCTGCTCCTCCCTCATCTCCCTCCCCTTCACTCCATAGATCCCTCTCAATTCCCTCACCAAAACCCTATTCGCACTTCACAAAACTTGCTCCCAAGCTCACTAGCTACACATTGAACCTAGAAAGAATAGATTTGGAGGACTTTGAGCAACTCAAGAATTTTCTTAAGTTGCCAAAGGAGGTAATTTCTGCACGTATTAGAGTAGTATTTCATTTCTTTATGCATCTATACTTGTTTCATGTCGATATAGCGTGTTTTGATGAACTTGGAAAAATCAAGTAAGGAATTAAGGTTTGATCTGAAATCAAAAGCGAAATTGAGGCTTGTAGTGACCTTAGAACCCCTGTTGTGATGTTGTATTGGACAATACCTGGAACATGAACCCAGAATACGGATTTATGAGACGATATCGAGGAAAACTGTAATTCTGTGAGTGTATTTGAGAATCTGCTTTCACCCCGAGGCTCCTAAAATAATTTTGGTTGGTCAGTGAGATGAGCAGGCACCCTGGAACCACTACACAAAGCCCCAGCCCCTAACCCTTCAACCTGGCCGCAGATTTAATCCCTCTGGCCGCAAATTGCGGCCAGAGTAGGCTGGAACCCCCTCGTTTTTCTTCTATAGCCTTATACCCTATAAATTAGACCCTTGGTATATGCAATTTTGGCTGATTCCATCTAAGGTAAAATCTGGGTTAGTTTTCTTGAGTTGGCACATGATTTACGACTTGTTTTAGCATCAATTTTGGATATTTGATGATTCGTTTCTGTCGGGTGGCGTTTGAACGTCAACGGCAGAGGGTTATGGGTCGTGTTTGCATGCGAGGCTATAGGTTTTTACCTATAGGCGTAGCGTGTGCCGTTTTGGTTTCCGATATGATTTTCATGTACTTTAGCGTTTGTGATATACTTGTAGGTAGCCTACGTGATGTGGAGGCGATGAATATGAAGATGGCGACATCGGCATCGGCACACGAGAAACAAGGTGAGTAGATTTATATCTACGGGGAGAAGTCGGATGGATGGCGTATAGCACCCCCGCAGTTCGTGGTGATGTATACGAATACGTATACACACATATTTTGATTTATATTGTTTGAGATTATTGATGATTTTAGATGGATATTTGGTTTGTTTGGATTAGTTTAGTGTTGCGAAACCCCAGAGTAGTGGTTGCACCACACATACACACACACCCATACTTGCATACATTCTCCTTTCATATGTGCATATATGGGATTATATATTTATCTGTTCACATGGGTATAGGACTAGGTGTTCATATACTGGATTTGAGGATAGTATTTGGGATTTGAGGTGAGTCGATGAGACGTGATTTGAGACCGTGAGATCGGTGATATGGCAGGATTCGTACTTGAGATACGTCCTGATGTTTTAGCGGATCTTTGGACGATGATACCATGTGAATGGCGATATAAATAAAATGGTCGACATGTGATCGTGATATGAGATATCAAATTCTAGGAGGCTGATGATAGGCCATATTGGGCGATGTATACCTCCTTCGTGATGATATGTGCTGATGATATCGATTTGTACGAGACTGTCGATCAGCAGTCAGATCATGATCATATTGATGATATTAGTATTGTAATAGATGTAGGTTAGTACCCGGATTATAATCTTGGATAAATAGGATATCAGATGAATAGTGTGATGAATGTGATATTGACCCGTACCAAGATTTGGGGATGCCGTACGACGGATTTACGTACGAGCTATATATTGATGTTTGATCCGCACTCTTGATGTAACACCTTAGAATGTGTTTTGTGGCTAATTATATTTTAATATTTGGTTTTTAATAAAAAAGTTTACCAAAATGATTTCCAATTATTTTATCCTATTTATTGAATATTTTATTAGATTTTTCCTAGGCTTGCACACACTTGTGCATGATAACTAGGGTGTTAAGTGGAGTTAGACCATGATTAGCAACATGGTGGTTTAACCATTTCCTTAAGCTATTTTAAAAATTTAAATAAGTGTTTTTGGTTTTTAAATTAGTATGGTTGTTTTTCTTTTTCTTTAAAATGGGTAACCATTTGAATTGTTTTGGCTTTGACTTGGTGAGAGAGAGAGAGTGCTGATGGGGCATAATGGCCTTGCCATGCTTCAATTAATGAAGAGAGAGAAAGAGAAGGGGGTTGACTTGTTTGTGTTATCATTCTTGCCTCTCATCCTTTTCACTCCTCTCATTTTTCTCACTCTCTCACTCTCACACCCACACATCTTCAGCTGAAGCAAGAGGAGCAGCAACTGCAGAAGCATCAGCAGCAGCAGAAGATGAAGCAGCAGCAGCAGCAGAGGCATTAGCAGCAGTAGAAGCAAGCAGCATCAGCATCAGCATAGGCAACATTAGCAACATGCAGCCCCTGCATCACCAGCAGCTGTAGCCACTCAGTTCTTCTCCTTCACCTGCTTCTTAGGGTCCCTTTAGGGTATATTTTCTGAACCCATTTCCTAGTTTGCCAAGCTCTTGTGTTAATTAACTTCGGTTTGTGTTAAATAGTGAGTTTAGTGCTTAATATGGTGTTTGATGTGGAATTTTGGTTAGAATATGATTGTGCTAGTAAACCCTATCTATTTAAGTGTTGTTAGGGTCACTTTAACTGAGAATTTCCCCAGATTTCACTAAAATACCTTAGGGTTTCCTTTTTAGTACAAATTGGTGTTTTTAGCGATATATTGGCTTTCTGAAATTTGCTTTTGGCCCGGACCTTTCAGGTTAAAATTGAGGAAACCGCAGTATGATCAATAGGTATAGACAACACCACAAGAACACGAGCCCCTAATTCCCTACCCAGGCCGCCAATTAAAGCAATCTGGCCGCAAATTGCGGCCAGGAAGAGGAGTTGGGTGTTGGGATCTTGGCTAGGGCTGTCTGCAGTATATTGTAGTGTTTTGGCATGTTTGTTTCGTAAGATTTGACCTGTAGGAAAATCTGGGACAATATATCGTATTTCATGTCCGTTTTGTTTGCGCGATAGGCGCGATACGTGAGTGGGTTCTGCGATCCAGCGTGTCGCGGCGTGTCGCGGTAGTTTTAGACGCGTATACACACATTTTAGCGTATCGTGCACACGCGCGTTTAGTTCGCGACGCGAGTTTCTCGTTTGGGTTCGATATCGCGTTTTTCGGAATATTTGGTTTATATATGTATTCCTTGTCTCATTTTCAGGTTTGCAGGCAGGGACTACGGACACGGCTACAGAGGGAGACAGCTGGTAGGATTCACCTAGCGTGGATCGCTGGTGAGTAGATTTAACATCTACAGGGGAATCGACCGCATGGCGTTATACGTCTGGGCTAGGATTATAATACTTGTTGCGTATTCTACGTCATTGTTAGAATTGTGCCTTACCCTATTTATTAGATATAATGATACGGTGACCAGCAGCCGTAGGACACTGCATATATTATTGACGGTTCATGTTGCACTAGCACGGATTGTATGTTACACACACACCGTCAATAATTGCCATGTCACATACAAACCCCTTATAGATACTATATTGCTTGTCACACATGACATCTATCTTGTCGGTATACCTATAGTGTATCATACCATTAGTGATAGGTACATATACACCTTACGATACAGCTACAGGTATACCTTGCTCATATTTTACTTATACCCAGGGGGTATACGACATCACTTACTTATAGGTAGACACCTATACTTAGTTGTACCTTATTGATTTCGCATACATTTGGTTTCAGCTACATATTTTCCTTTATATGCTCGCATTTCAGATATATCGCATATATTTGTTCCTGGATTTGCACATTTGTTTATTTGGAGTTTACATGTTGTTTTCTGGATTTGGGAACCGCGGGAGTTCATGAAATTATGCAAACATTGAAAAACCCGGTTTCCTAGATATGATATTTGCGCAGCCACCATGAGATTTATCGGTTCTGATTATATACTCCATACGATGTGTGGTTGCCGTATGAGGGTACATGGAGCGGCCCGGTATGGTTCCCCTCGGCAAGAAGATCGATGGATTTTACCGATTGAGCCAGGATGCGGGCTAGTACCTACCGGTGACAGTACTAATGACTCGATGGGGATCATGGAGATACTGTTGGGAGTGATGCACGTATGCATACGTCGAAAGGCGAGGGTCAGAGCTAGGCGCTCGTGCTTTCGGGATAGCGTATGATACGTACCTATCAGGATTTCTGTGTCGATGCTTAGCACATTGTTTTCATGATATTTCTTCTAAACACCTTTGTAAATATAACAAGGGATTTAGCCGTTGTTATATATACCCTTACACCAATATTAATGGAATGGGACGCTAATATATGTGTATTGACCCCATCATATTTATTTCTGTATATATATACCTTTAGGATGTTAGAATTCTACTTGAGATTTGATTTGGGATATTAGGTGATTCATTGAGATTGGATATTGCACATAAATATGGGATTACTGATTTGTACATTCGGGATATAGGAGATTACTCGATATTGTACATTGAGGAGATGTGAGACTTATATGATATGAGAGCCCAACTTGGGGGTTGACTTGAGGAATTAGGATTTGAGTGTCTTGATGGATTGTGATCCTACCACGATGACAGGATTCCGTAGGATGACATATTTCAATCCATACCTCATACATTTTCTTTTATGCACTGTTCCATGTATTATCAGTACCTGTTAGTGTACCCTTCATGCTTGCTGCATATCTACATTCTCATATCCCTATTGCATGGTTATTATTGCTTCACATATTGATTATACCTGCTAGTGTACTTTCCATTATTCTGCATTCACATGACATGTTATTACTGTAAATTGTATATCTTAGATTCATGCTGTACGTACATTCCTGCGATTACCTGCATATGTTATTTATTATTCATGAGTTGGCAACTCACCCCCGTTGTGCCACAGGTATTGCAGGGTGTTCCCCAGAGTAGTCGAGGCAGGCTATTCAGCTATTCACCTATCATCTTTTGCTACAGATACCGCATCGGCTCACAGTATACTATTTTGCTTAGGTGGGTTGGATGATTATCTGTATTTCATATTGTACATTCGTTGTATTTTGTACTCTCCATCTACTATTATGTTGTTGACTTAGAGACTTGGTGAGGACGATATTTTATATTATTTGTGGTTCTGTTGTCTTATATACAGTTTTATCTCTATTGTCTTTATTTCTTCGCTACGGCGTCGTATATTTGTGATGTGGATTGTTTTCCGCCATTAGGCCAGTTTTTACAAAAATGGGTGTTGCCAAAATTTTAAAGAAAGAAGTTGGAGTTTTAAAGAATTTGGGTTGCGATTTCAAATGTTTCAAAAACTTTTATTATCTTTTCCGTATTTTCATGGTTTAGATTTCTGGGTTTTAGCTTTCTTTTACTGTGTTACGTCTTTAGGCGTTGCGTAGTATTAGGGCCGTCACATGCCAATTTCGGGTCGTGACAAACTTGGTATCAGAGCGCTAGGTTTTACCTTTCGGAGTGTAGGATAACCTTGGTATGATGGAGTAGGTAGCTTAAGCAGAGTAACGTAGTGTGTGTATGTCTGCAGCATACCCACGATGCGGTACTTCGCCTTAAGTGACCTAAGTACAAATTGCTTGAAATTCCTTCCTTGATGATTCATATCCTTGTGATTCGATTTCCTTATTCTTATCGAATCTTATATTTATTTATAGCCTTGCCGCCGATGACTATGGGGACTCAGAGTGATCCAGCGAGGGCCGAGGTCAGAGTTGGCTCGGGTGAGACGAGTACTGACCAGGATGGCACTCTAGTTGCACAGGTGCAGACGGATCAGCCTACGACATATACTATCGATAGGCTTGTGGCAGAAATGCAGGACTTCCGCCAGACAATGAGTTCATTGGTTGATGTCGTTCGGGAGCTACGACAGGAGGTTGTCACCCCTGTTACTCAGTTGTCACTTACGATCAGCATGCAGCAGTCCGTCACCTACATAGCACCAGTGGTTGCCGCTCCAGTTGACGATGCACCTATTCCAGAGACGCTGAGAGTTCCAGGACAGTGGAGGACTCGTACCGGTGTACCAGCTCAGAGACAGAGGTTTAGTCATCGAGGTAGATTTCGTGGCCGTCGCGGGAGTAGCAGAGGCGTAGGACGAGGACAGTCGTTTAGCTCTCATCCCCAGGAGGGTCAGCAGTCAGCGCGTAGATGCTTTCGATGCGGAAGCCTTCAGCACTTCGTCAGGGATTGTTCCTTAGCACCTCGTCATGATCGTACTCAGAGAGGCCGTGGACGTGGAAGGTTCGCTCAAAGGAGTCGGTCTACCAGAGGAGTTCAGCCAATTGCGGGTAGAGGGCAGACGCAGGAGTTTGCTCCTACTCATCGGGACGCGCAGGCGTCCAATGCAGAGTTTTCTGGTATCCTTAATTCGCATGTTCTTCGATGTACTCTTTTGTTTTTCTTACTTGTATCGTGTTAGGTAGATTATCCGTTTGTTGTTTTAACTTCTGTCAGCGATTCTTTTGTTGCGCGACACGTATTTCAGTTGTGTGCCAATCGGATAGGAGATAGAGATTCGTCCGTCGTTTTGATCCTTCTAGAGATGTTGGATTTGACGTTCTCCTGGGCACGAACTGGTCAGCTACGTGCTAGGCATCTGTGGACTACCATGAGGAAACAGTCAGGAATTATTTTCTCGGCGAGTCAGTTCTTGTTAAGCAGGTGGATAGTTGTGCCGCCTCTCACAGCTGGAATTCAGCCTTTTTCGCTAGTCAGATTTTGAGGAGATGTCGTGGATTCTTGGCATTCATTCGTGATACCATAGCCACAGAGGGTTGTTGGACCGGTGTTCCTTTCGTGCGAGAGTTTTCCGACGTTGTTCCGGATGAGCCGGCAAAGCTTAGGGAGCTTAAGGATTAGCTGCAGAGTTGTTGTTGGGGAGTTTTGTGCGTCTGAGTGTTTCGCATTAGGAAGCTCCTAGTTCTGTTTGTCAAGGAGAAAGACGGCAGTTTAGGGTTGCGTATCGACGGATCGTTAATTGAACCGGCTTACGGTGCGGATAGGTATCCTTCACTCGCATTGACGATTTTTTCGATCCGCTCCAGAGTGAGAGACATTTTCTAAGTTTGTTTGGGATCAGGTCATCATTATTGTGGATTCGGAGTGATGGCATTCCGAAGACTGCCTTATGCGTTCTACGGGCTTTGTGTGTGTTAGTGAGTCGTTGGATTCACTGATGCCCTGGCAGCATTCGTAGATATGATGAACCGGATTTCTTCAGGCCGTTCCTCGACCAGTTATTGTTGTGTTATTTACGACATTCTGGTCTATCTAATGTGTCTCGAGGGATAGGAGTAACACTTGAGGATTTGTTATGCAGATACTGGGAGCGTTCCAACGGTTGCTAGATTCTCGGAGTGTTTCTTCTGGCTTCTTTGTGTTGACTCCTAGGTCTTGTTGTCACGGGAGACGGTTTCGTATGGTTCCGAGAGAGATCGTGGCCGTACAGCTTAGGTCCAGACTTGTGTGCAGGATGGAGATCCGCAGATTTTTGGGCTTAGCAGGTTTTTATCGCCGTTTCGTACAGGATTGCGAGAGTAGTGATGCACCATCGACTGAAGGGACTGGAAGGGAGGTTTCTTTTCTTTGGACTGAGGCATGTGTGTGGAGTTTTCGGCAGTTGAAGATTCTGTTAACAACTGCACCAGTTCTTTCTTTGCTTTTGGTTCGGGCGACCTTGTTATTTAACTGTAATGTTTCTTGAGCGGGCTCGAGTGCGTACTGAGGTGACACTATATAGTTATCGCTTTTGCTTCCCTACATTTGGAGGAAGTACAAGAAGGATATTCCACTCATGATTTGGAGATGGCCGAGGTGGTTTTGCGTTGGAGATTTGGAGACACTATTTGTTCGAGAGTCGTGTCAGATTTTCACGGACCACCAGAGCTTAATGTATATCTTCCTGTAGCGGATTTTGATTGTTGTGATAGTCCTCTGCAGATTTACAGCTCTTGTGCGATCGTTGAGTACAGTTTAAGTTCGTCTCTACGGAGGGGACAGCTTGCTCATGTCCGCGCCCGACCACTTTTCTTAAATCGTTTTCGCAAGACACTGCCCGCCGATGCTCGTTCGTCAGAGATACTTGAGCATACTCGGCTGGGTAATGATTCGGAACCTTGATTTGTGACAATGGTGTACTAAGTTAGGGACGCGTTTGTGTACCTGATATCATCGGGTAGAGACGTGCAATCCTAGAGTAGGCACACCTGTCAACTCTCTATATTCATTCAAGTTCCACCAACATTGACGTGACTGGTGAGATAGTTACGGGTGGGCAGGGATGTAAAGAGAAGTTTCAGGTTTCATTTCAAGGTTTCTGTCTTGTTGTGTGCTTGGGTCGAGCATCTGAGGCCGGCTGGAGAGTTGCAACCTCTTACCGTTCCGAAGTAGGAGTGGGAGCAGATCTCCACGAATTTCTTTATGGTTTCTACCCAAGTTTAGTCAGGGTGTGACTCCATTCGGATTCTTGTCGTCCGGTTATACTCAGTTTGCTCAGTTGTTCTTTGTTAAGTTGTGTGTTTGTGTTATTTATTGTCAGCAGTTGGGGATCGTCACTCGCCATTGTTAGGGTTCTTCTTCAATAGTTGTTATCAGGAGACGCTCCAATTGGCAACCCTTAGGTTTAGGGGTTAGGTCGTGTCGATCGCCAGCCTATTGTTCTTCTGACTCTGCGTAAGTAGGATTTTGGACCCCAACTAGTCTAGAGACTTCGGAGATGATCCAGTTGATTCAGGTCAGGATGAGAGTAGCCAGTGCAAATAGAGGTCTTATACCGACTGTGTTGGTCATAGACATAAGTGCGCAGTGGCAAATCATGTATTCCTGCGGATTTTTTTCGATAAATGACGTGTTGGATTTTGGGAAGCTTGTCCCAGGATTTAGGTTCTTATGAGATCCTATAAGCGGGTTAGTTTCGTTGCCTTTAATTTGGCACTTCCGCCCAGATTATTGAGTTTTCACCCCGTATTCCTTGTGATGATACTTTACAATTACCTTCTTGACCTTTCTCACATGATTTAGCACCAGACCATATAGCTCGGACATGATCTTTCGTTCGCCAGCAGCCACGTGTGTTAATGGCCCGGCAGATGGAGAAACGTCGGTCAAGGGTCTTGCCATCTGTGAAGGGTTTTTCTTGGGCGTAGCCGTATAGTGAGGTAATCACTTGGGAGGCTGCGAGCGAGATTTAAGAGTTGTAATCTTCTCTTTGAAGGTACGCGCAGCAGTGTATTTTTAAATTCGGGGACGAATTTCTTTTAAGGGGGGAGATTGTAACACCTTAGAATATGTTTTGTGGCTAATTATATTTTAATATTTGGTTTTTAATAAAAAGTTTACCAAAATGATTTCCAATTATTTTATCCTATTTATTGAATATTTTATTAGATTTTTCCTAGGCTTGCACACTCTTGTGCATGATAACTAGGGTGTTAAGTGGGGTTAAACCATGATTAGCAACATGGTGGTTTAACCATTTCCTTAAGCTATTTTAAAATTTTAAATAAGTGTATTAGGTTTTTAAATTAGTATGGTTGTTTTTCTTTTTCTTTAAAATGGGTAACCATTTGAATTGTTTTGGCTTTGACTTGGTGAGAGAGAGAGAGTGCATGATGGGGCATAATGGCCTTGCCATGCTTCAATTAATGAAGAAAGGGAAAGAGAAGGGGGTTGACTTGTTTGTGTTATCATTTTGGCCTCTCATCCTTTTCACTCCTCTCATTTTTCCCACTCTCTCACTCACACACCCACACATCTTCAGCTGAAGCAAGTGGAGCAGCAGCTGCAGAAGCATCAGCAGCAGCAGAAGATGAAGCAGCCGCAGCAGAGGCATTAGCAGCAGCAGAAGCAAGCAGCATCAGCATCAGCACAGACAGCATCAGCAACATCCAGCCCCTGCATCACCAGCAGCTGTAGCCACTCAGTTCTTCTCTTTCACCTGCTTCTTAGGGTCTCTTTAGGGTATATTTTCTGAACCTATTCCCTAGTTTGCCAAGCTCTTGTGTTAATTAGCTTCGGTTTGTGTTAAATAGTGAGTTTAGTGCTTAATATGGTGTTTGATGTGGAATTTTGGTTAGAATATGATTGTTCTGGTAAACCCTATCTATTTAAGTGTTGTTAGGGTCACCTTAACTGAGAATTTCCCCAGATTTCACTAAAATACCGTAGGGTTTCCTTTTTAGTGCAAATTGGTGTTTTTAGCGATATATTGGCTTTCTGAAATTTGCTTTTAGCCTGGACCTTTCAGGTTAAAATTGAGGAAACCGCAGTATGATCAATAGGTATAGACACCACAAGAATACGAGCCCCTAATTCCCTTCCCAGGCCGCCAATTAAAGCAATCTGGCCGCAAATTGCAGCCAGGAAGAGGAGTTGGGTGTTGGGATCTTGGCTAGGGCTATCTGCAGTATATTGTAGTGTTTTGGCATGTTTAGTTTCGTAAGATTTGACCTGTAGGAAAATCTGGGACAATATATCGTATTTCATGTCCGTTTTGTTTGCGCGATACGTGAGTGGGTTCTGCGATCCAGCGTGTCGCGGTAGTTTTAGACGCGTATACACACGTTTTAGCGTATCGTGCACACGCGCGTTTAGTTCGCGACGCGAGTTTCTCGTTTAGGTTCGATATCGCGTTTTGCGGAATATTTGGCTTATATATGTATTCCTTGTCTCATTTTCAGGTTTGCAAGCAGGGACTACGGACACGGCTACAGAGGGAGACGGGTGGTTGGATTCACCTAGCGTGGAGCGCTGATGAGTAGATTTAACATCTACAGGGGAATCGACCGCATGGCGTTATGTGTCTGGGCTAGGATTCTAATACTTGTTGCGTATTCTACGTCATTGTTAAAATTGTGCCTTACCCTATTTATTAGATATAATGATACGGTGACTAGCGGACGTAGGATACTGCACATATTATTGACGGTTCATGTTGCACGAGCACGGATTGTATGCTACACACACACCGTCAATAATTGCCATGTCACACACAAACCCCTTATAGATACTATATTGCTTGTCACACATGATATCTAGCTTGTCGGTTTACCTATAGTGTATCATACCATTAGTGATAGGTACATATACACCTTACGATACAGCTACAGGTATACCTTGCTCATATTCTACTTATACCCTGGGGGTATACGACATCACTTACTTATAGGTAGACACCTATATTTAGCTGTACCTTATTGATTTCGCATGCATCTGGTTTCAGCTACATATTTTCCTTTATATGCTCGCATTTCAGATACATCGCATATATTTGTTCCTGGATTTGCGCATTTTTTTATTTGGAGTTTACATGTTGTTTTCTGGATTTGGGAATCGCGGGAGTTCATGAAATTATACATACATTGAAAAACCCGGTTTTCTTGATATGATATTTGCGCAGCCACCATGAGATTTATCGGTTCTGATTATATACTCCATACGAGGTGTGGTTGTCGTATGAGGGTACATGGTGGGGCCCGGTATGGTTCCCCTCGGCAAGAAGATCGATGGATTTTGCCGATTGAGCTTGGAGGTGGGCTAGTACCTACCGGTGAAAGTACTAATGACTCGGCGGGGATCATGGAGATACCGTTGGGAGTCATGCACGTATGCATACGTCGAAAGGCGAGGGTCAGAGCTAGGCGCTCGTGCTTTCGGGATAGCGTATGATACGTATCTATCAGGATTTCTGTGTCGATGCTTGGCACATTGTTTTCATGATATTTCTTCTAAACACCTTTGTATATATAACAGGGGATTTAGCCGTTGTTATATATACCCTTACACCAATATTAGTGGAATAGGACGCTAATATATGTGTATTGACCCCATCATATATATTTCTGTATATGTATACCTTTAGGATATTAGAATTCTACTTGAGATTTGATTTGGGATATTAAGTGATTCATTGAGATTGGATATTGGACATACATATGGGATTACTGATTTGTACATTCGGGATATAGGAGATTACTCGATATTGTACATTGAGGAGATGTGAGACTTATATGATGTGAGAGCCCAACTTGGGGGCTGACTTGTGGAATTGGGATTTGAGTGTCTTGATGGATTGTGATCCGACCACGATGACAGGATTCCGTGGGATGACATATTTCACTCCATACCCCATACATTTTCTCTTATGCACTGTTCCATGTATTAGGAGTACCTGTTAGTGTACCCTTCATGCTTACTGCATATCTACATTCTCATATCCCTATTGAATAGTTATTGCATACTACTGTCATGTTATTATTGCTTCACATATTGATTGTACCTGCTAGTGTACTTTCCATTATTCTGCATTCACATGACCTGTTATTACTGTAAATTGTATATCTTAGATTCATGCTGTACGTACATTCCTGCGATTACCAACATATGTTATTTACTATTCACGAGTTGGCAACTCACCCCCGTTGTGCCACAGGTATTGCAGGGTGTTCCCCAGAGTAGTCGAGGCAGGCTATTCAGCTATTCACCTATCATCTTTTGCTACAGATACCGTATCGGCTCACAGTATATTATTTTGCTTAGATGGGTTGGATGATTATCTGTATTTCATATTGTACATTCGTTGTATCTTTTACTCTCTATCTACTATTATGTTGTTGACTTAGAGACTTGGTGAGGACGATATTGTATATTATTTGTGGTTATGTTGTCTTATATACAGTTTTATCTCTATTGTCTTTATTTCTTCGCTACGGCGTCGTATATTTATGATGTGGATTGTTTTCCGCCTTTAGGCCAGTTTTTACAAAAATGGGTGTTGCTAAAATTTTAAAGAAAGAAGTTGGACTTTTAAAGAATTTGGGTTGCGATTTCAAATGTTTCAAAAACTTTTATTATCTTTTCCGTATTTTCATGGTTTAGATTTTTGGGTTTTGGATTTCTTTTACTGCGTTACGTCTTTAGGCGTTGCGTAGTATTAAGGCCGTCACGTGCCAATTTCGGGTCGTGACACTTGACTTCGGAATATTTGATTATAGAGATATGGTATCGGATGTGATATTATCGAGGCGGGATCACCGACTAATATATGTGTGTGTGTGTGTGTGTGTGTGTGTGTGTGTCTCGACTAAGATGTTAGGCGGTTTCCTTACCTTTAGTTTAGCTTGTTAGCTCGGCCGTATGGTTTAGTGTAGCTGTATGACTCATATTACATTAAATGCAGATTTGTTATCGTTGTGTCTAGTATTTCAGCTCCCGCTCATTACTGTTGTTCGCTCCGCATCGCATACTTATATTGTGATTTCATACTGCATTGTTGATATTATGCTGTTAGGACACCAGCACCATTACCGATGATGCGTATGTACCACGTACACTTACTTGCCGGCTCACACACATCTTCATCGGTAATTGCCATGTCACGTACACTTAGAGAATATTATTGCTGGATTTAGCTTGTTAAATAGTAGTTTTGACATGATATTAGTGTACTTGCCTTATATGCCAGCTTAGATATTGTAGTTATTACTTATCACTTCATGCATACTGTTATTCATTGTTATGCCGCATTCATGGATTCTCATGCCTATATTCCTGGTTTTACGTGCTATTGATGATTTGGATTCGGACTTCCATGAGATTTCTGGATTTGGGAACCGTGGGTATTTCAAAAGAGAATATGTAATTGTTTTAAAAACCCGGTTACCCTTGATATGATATTTCAGTGCGTCCACCATGTGTTTTCTCGGTGCTGAGAGCGACATGTGAAACCTGATTCGAGGAGGCGGATGAGACCGATTGCGGGTACATGGTGGACCTGGTGCAGTACCCCGGGGCAAGAAGATCACAGATGATGGCGTTGAGCATGGCAGGGGAGCACTACCGACCAGTGATTTTACCCGACGCATCGGATATCCGGAAGATACCGTCGTGGTCTTGAGATTGATGGTAGGGGCCGGTCTGGACTGACGGTGCCCTAGATAGTGAGATTGAGACATTGAGATTTATGAGATATTGAGATACTGATATATGATGATACAGGCCAGTCGGATAGCCGGAGCCTGAGATATTGAGACATTGGGATTTATGTTTTGTGTCGATGCTAGACACTGTTTATGCTGATTTCATTATGATACCTCTTTTAAATATACAGAAAATCTCACTAAATTATGAAAGCGGTTTTCTTCAGTACATGCATTCTGTTTCATGCATGCATACATCATCCATGATATATTGCTACCAGAGGCACTGATACGGGCATATGGGATTACACTTGGGTTAGATATTTACCCTAGCCATTGTTATAGGCTGCATGTTATATATTTTTGAGGATATATTATGATCGTATGACCTAGGATTGCGTCATACATGCGATTCCTGTTCGTAGATGTTTTTCTATTCACGAGTTGGCAACTCACCCCCGTTGTGCCGCAGTTTCTTTCAGGTTTTGCCGTACAGGTTTTATTACGGCTTTGCTGGCACTGCTTCTTTTCGGGTGACTTTCTAGATGGTGGGTTTATTTGTATCGTATCCATCATTATACCTTGTATATTAGTATTCAGTTGTATCTAGAAGTTCCATCAACCAAACATCTATTTATTTCAGAGATAGAGACCAGTGATATTTATTCTTTCGACCTTAGAGTCGCGCGTTATATTTCTTTGGATTTCTTGCTGTTTTGAGTTTCCTTTTCTGCTGTGATCCTTGCCTTTCGGCGTTGTATATTATATTGCTTGCGTGGTTGTGACCGTCGATTGACAAAGAGCTAGCTCCCTCTTAGGGATGCCCTTATTCGTTATTTATGCTTTATCAAGTTTTATACTCGTTCGGGGTCAGTTTTTACTATGGAAACTCTGTCGAAATTTTTAGAAAAGACTTGTGATTTTAAAACTGTATATTTCGGCATATGTTGCAAACTACTTGATTTAAATTGGTTTTTCCTTCACTCCAATACTTTTCTTGGTTTGGATTTCTGGTTTTTCGGCTTACTTAGATTACGTACGCCTCGAGACGTTTCGTAGTCTAAGTGCCGGTCATATTCCGTACTTTCGGGTCGTGACAAAGTTGGTATCAGAGCGTCAGGTTTTACCTTCGGAGCGTAGGATGACCCTTGGTTGATGGAATAGGTGCCGGTCATATTTCGTACTTTTTGCTCTCATTTGTTTTCTTATTCTCACTCACTTTCATCACCAAAGGCAAAGCAAGAAAGCTTTGCATCAAGGAAGAAGAAGAAGAAGAATAGTGATCAAACCTTTTGTGATGAATAATGAAAGGATGATAATGATGAATAATGCAACCATGGTTAACTAAACCTTTGTAGAGATTTAACTAGGGCTAGGGTTTGGGTTGGGTTAAGTATGAGTCATATGAAAATATCTTAACACAAAATAAAAAGAAACCTTCTAGAAGGTTCTTGAATGAACTAACCCAAATCAAACCCTAATCTTGTTTAATCTCCACTAAACATGTTGCATTAGTAATCATATCATGTTACAATATTATATATCACATATATAATATATATTGTAACAAAATAAAATAATACAATTAACATATATCGCATATATATCAATGTATTACCCGAGTGAGAAAAAGAATCTTTTAGTGAGCTAATATTAGTTAATGTAATTTAATATATCACATATATTATTATACATTAAATTATCGAATCAACACTTGATCCGACAATCCGGCTATATCGCATGTAACCGACTAATACGATGACCCGGCTATATCACATATACCCGGCCGATATCTCATATCTTGAGAATCCAATACGGTATCACATACCGCATTATCCTCGGTCCCGCACATATCATATATGTACTCCTACTCCGTTTTGCCTGAGCCAAGAAACCTCTGTGTATGACTCTAAAGAATCGTCAATACGCCGGCAGTAGGTGATGATCATATCAAACACCTACAAGCTGCAAGCGGTCAGCTAAACGTAACGGCCACCAAGGTATTGAGCGCTCAGAAGATCAACAAGCAAGCCTGTACATTCTCCTGTGAATCCAATCAGTAACACTCCCGTACAGTCCGGTCTCGTCATCTGATATATCGCATATCTCGCCTAGGGGTGGTAAACGTCAGACCCCAGTAACTTGATAAGTCGTGTCGATATGAGATCTATAACAGTTCGAGAAACTACTGATAACACTTACCAGTAAATCTCAGCAACCCTGGCCAGGGATTTCCAGTTATAGCCAATCGAACACAGCACAACATCAACTCCCTATACCGGGAGAGACGAATCCCCTCCTATCGCTCATTGCCTCCATGTGATTCGGGACTGTACCCAAAAGCCACCTTTTTGCACGCCCTCTTGGACGTGGTATGATGGAAATCAAAGCACAATGGGAATCACACAAGACTCTATGACGATCTCGGGTCAATAGACTACTCTGTACCAGTGTCACCGGAGAACTGCCATCTGACGTGAGGTATAATACCATCTGAGAGTTCTCGGCGAGTCCGTCCAGTGTACCCAGTCTCTACTGAGCACCAGTACACCATCCTTGATGTCAAACACCGATAGATATGGGATCATCCAACGCCCGTCATATGGGTCAAGATGCGTATACGCTAGTCTACTCTGGTGTATCGATGCCCTGTCTCGATACACCCTCGACTAGAAACAGTTACAGGATGTACTCGCCGACTACCGTGGACCTACTAGTATGATCTCATCATAGTCCCAGTAGTCGAGTACATATCCTAAAGGCTTTATCAACATGTAACATAGAGACAATCAGAGTACATGTTAAGATAAAGTACAACCAGATAGCATATTATCATGTCGAGCAAGAAAGTCCTCCCTATATATGTCCAAGCATCCATTACAATATACATCGTATGTACAGTAATGGCCTCTAGGGAAAACATATAACTAACAATCTCCCACTTGCACTAGGGTCATCTGTTGTGGTATCACATACCCAACAATTAGCTGTGGTTGAAGTATCTCATACTCAACCATCCCATAAAAGTCTCTACTGTGAAAAAGGCCTTTGTGAGTGGATCCGCATTGTTGTCCTCTGTGTCTACTCTCCTAACCTCGATCTCCCTGGAGATCAACCATCTCCATGATCAGGTGATACTGCCTAAGAATTATATCTGGATTTCTGATGGGACGGGGGGTTCCTTGGCAAAAGCCACAACTCCATTGTCACACAATGGTAGGAACGAAGTTCATCTCATGAACTTATATATATCCAGACCGCCTCTTTGATAGCATCCTTGGTAACGCTGTATCTTGCCTTTAATCGTCTAGTAAGTCACGGTATCTAGCTTGGAACACTTCCAACATACCGTCCCTCCACTGAGGGTAAATACAATGACTGCGACTGACATTCAGTCGTCCTTATCACCCTGGAACCTCTTCCAGTGATTCTCTCCAGGATCGATTGATACCATCTCACTACAACTAGTGATAATCCTAACATTCAATTAAATCTATCTCATAGATATAAAACCTAGGATTTAGGAGGTATCACTTTGATCCTATATGGAGAATCCTTGTGATAAGCGGAGATTGACCGAGCGTAGCATAGGAAACTCCTTTCCTATCAAGAGTATGTCATCCGCGTACTCTACGAGGATCACCACCATACTCTCTACTACCTTTTTGGTATATATTAGGTTCATCTATCATTTTGATGAAGTCAAACTCTTTGACTACTACATCAAAACAGATGTTCCAACTCCGCGATACCTGTTTTATCAGATAAAATATCTTGCACACATTTCCGCTGCTCCCACTGTCTACAAAGCCCTCTGGCTGTGTACTTATAGACGTTCTCTTCCAAAACATCATTTAGAAAAGCAGTCATGACACTCAACCACCAGATTATCGTAGTCATGGTATGTAGCAGTGGCAAGTAGGATCTGGATGGACTTAAGCATAGCTTTGAAAGTCTTAACTTTTCCATGTACACCAAGTAATCTTCTCAAGATATACTTGATCCTGATGGGGGTTTAACCCTTCAGATAAAGCAACCAAAGTCCATACTTTGTTGGTGTATAAGGATTCCATCTCAGATCACTAAGCATCCAGCCATTCATACAGAGTCCCACTCCTGATGGCCAGCTCGAAACAAGTTGGGTCATCATCTCATGATGCAATTCTCGCTCCCACTGTCATAGAGAAACCGAAGTATCTCTCAGGTGGGTGAGGAACCCTACTAGATCGGCGGAGAGGCTGAGGTTCGTTGGTTACTATTGAATCCTTTGGTTCTATCAAATCATCTGTTGTAGTTTGTATAGCTGGAACTTCTTCCAGTTCTACCTCATGACCACTAATTTCTTCACAAGAAATTCCCTTTCACAAAGGTAGCAAGTTGAGAAACAAAACATATTTTGTTCCTCGGTTAGGTAGAAGATATTCCCTTGCGTATGCTTGGGATATCCAACAAACTTTCACAGATCTAACTTTGCCTCGAGCTTGTCCGGATTTTACCGTTTAAACATAGGCCGGACAACCCCAAATCTTAACAAACTTAAGATATGGGCTCTTCCCTTTCTATATCACATATGAAGTGGTAGGCAACTTATTTGATTTGAACCCTATTCAATAGGTTTGCAGCTTCTCAAGTGCATAACTCCCAAAAGGAAATAGGAAACTCAGTAGTACTCATCATAGAGTACACCATATCACATAGGGTGCTATTGCTCCGCCCCGATATACCATCGTGCTATGGTGTATACGGAGGAGTAATGCTGAGAGAGAATCTCATTCTCCTTTTGAATAGTCCAGGAATTCCGTGCTCAAGTATTCTCCTCCTTGATCTCATCAAAGGACATAATACTTATACCCGTTTTTGGTTCTCTACTTCTAACTCATATTCTGTGAATATCTCAAAAGCTTCGGGCTTGTGTTTCAACAGGAACACATGTGCGAATCTTGAAAGATCATCAGTGAATATAATAAAGTACAAAGAACCGGTCTTAGCATGTGTAGACAGGGGGCCTTCCATACATCATCATGTATCAATCCCAAGAGTTCACTAACTCTTTCTCTGTTTCCAACAAACAGAGCTGTGGTCATCATATCTTTGTGACATGACCGGCAAGTTTCACAAGATGTAAATTCAAACAAATTTAAATATGCATCTTAATGTAACTTCAGCTAGTCGGGTCGCATTGATATGACCTAGTTTACAATGCCTCAAGAAAGATTCGTTCATTTCTGAACTCTTCCTCTTGTGTGTGTTTTGTATACTAAGAACAGTAGTTTGATTTAGAACGTCAATGCTTTTAGATAACGTGCCTGAACCGATCAACTCTTGATATAGGAAATGTTCAAAATATTATCCAACAATACAAAATTATATCCTTCTTTATCTAAATAAAGAGACTGATATGATTTTGTATATCAGGTTCGGTATCTTATAACATTCGTTCAGAATCAATGTATTCTGGTAATACTGGATGATAACTACCAACAGACTAGGCTGCAACACTTGCACCGTTTCTATCTCATGAAACTTATCACCCGTTCTCAGTTCTCTACCTATCTGTAGCCCATGTAACAAATTACATTTGCGGGATCCTGATCCGGTATCTCATACCCAGGACGTAAAGGATACTGAGAAACAGTTCTCTGTAATGAACACACCCGAAGAAGATGCATCAACATACACTTTCTTCGTTTGGACGGCACTGGAATTCTGGTAATCCCCAATTTCCTGCTCTGTCTTATAACAATTATAAGTTGGAGCGGGACCAACGTTCCCCAGCGCGGTATAACAAGCGGGTTCGGTCAATACATCCGTATTATTATCTTGATTAAGACGTGATATGGTCGTTACCTGGAGAGAGAGAGAGAAGAAAACACTCAGCGTATACTCTTGCAAGATTAGATTGGTTATCTTATATATCTAATCAGGATGTCTCCCACTGTTTTAGTCAAATCTTCCTTCAAACCCTAAAAGGAAAGACTAGCCGGGATTAATTACACGCTACAAGTTCGCCAATCTTTCAGCCAGGCCAGTGCCGGTACTTTGAGGGAGGTTCCCCGTGCTTTCGCACGAACCTAATTAAAGTTAACCTTGTTTTCCCAGGGGCGTAACCCCGTTGACACCTTTCTAGACACCTACTTGATCGGCTAATTGTAATGTGTAAAACTCTCCTAGGAGTAACTCTTACTCGCAGCGGGTATCGGGATCCAACTATCTCATAGAAGGTATGCAATCTTATTGAAAATTTCAATACTTGAAATTCCCAATAATATTTTACTCCTAGCGTCCTATGACCTTGACAAAGGCCAATAAACCATAGGCTGCTAGTTAAGTTCAACCCGTCATTTCCTGATTGAATTAAACCCACCCGCACGGCCCTTGAAAAAGGCCAATAAGGTCGCACGACTACCCTAATCCAATCTGCATCATATGCATAAGAAGATAAGTACTTTTCAGATTCAGCTACCGCACACTACGCCTTGACAAAGGCCAACAAACGCAGCACGAATATTTAACAGTCCTTATCTGAAATGACGGAGGGCTACGACAAGTTTTTAAGAAAACCCTTTGCGTAATGAACTTGATATCGTTGTAGAATCGAGTGATTTTAAATGGAATGTTTTTTAGGCCTTTTCTAGTGTTGCTAAAGGGGTCACTCCCGGTGAAGGGATCGTCGGCTCTTTCCTCATCGAATAAGGTGCAGTGTATATCATATATACCGCTATGCAAACCAAGAACTATAGAAGCAATCAAAAGACAGACCGAGTTTGTAGCATCTGCTAGTTTCGCTAAAGAGGTCACTCCCGGTGAAGGGATCTCGGCTCTTTTCTTATCGAATAAGGTGCTGGATGTTCTACAAGGAACACCGCTATACAAAGCAAGAACTAGAGCTACCAGTTTTTAAAAAAGTTTCTACAACATCTTAGGTTTCTTTTATTTCATTAATCTCATTAATGAAGTCCCATTTTATTATGCTTCGCAAGCATCACATTTGAAACGAAATCTGTAATATAACATATATCTCATATATATAATATAAACATTCGTCTCAGGCAGTAATATGATCTCATCACAGAACATTGCAGCAGAAGAACATATATGAAATATTGGATATACTAGGACGTCCGTGTTTTCAATACGAGCCAGTATAAAACACGGATTCCACGATCGCGATGAATAGCCAAACCCACATCCCTAGACCCCTACGAGAGCGGCAAGCAACACTGCCAATTCCAGCGTTAGGAGACCCAGTCTCGACTCCTCGAGATGGTCTCCCACTGGACCCTAGAACCCGGTTACTTGTGCTCCCCGCCTTGGGTCTACCTAATGCAGAAAAGTAAATAATATACAATGGTGACATCATCCTCAGCCCGGAAGTACCCCAATAAAAGATATTACATACAAATGAATTTTACATGAATGAAAATAAAAAACCTCATCTCACATAAAACCCCCGGCTATTCAAAACGCGACGATCCAATATAACATATCACAGCAACACATAATATCACATATCATCAACGTAAGCAAGTATGCGTATCCCGATTGTCGTTGATGTATAGCAACGAAACCGGAGATACACCACATACTACGCTTACGGTCACGGAAAAGAAAGTGTAAAACTACAACATTTGGAATCCACAATCTCTTTACACATCGTAAATCCGAAATATCACATACTTCGCATTTCATGCCTAACTTTATGAATTCCATATATTGTATCACATTCCAGATAAATAGACAATATTAAACTTTCCGATCGAATAATCAAACACCCAAGTTTTCCCAAATAGTTCTCAACACTTGAAATTAGTTTTAAAACATCCATCACATGCTACAGTACCAATGGTCCAGCCGTAGAAGGGTCAAGCCAACGCCTCACATATGGCACGCCGTACTGCCACAAACCCTAAGGTTTAGAGGCAGTTCAAGACGGTCACATAATCGAGTTAAGGTTTGTTGTCTTCTAGAGGGTCCACCGCGTTACTTGCACGACTTAGAACGTTCTTAAACTACGGAAAAATCCAACGCTTGGAAGTTTTCCGGCAGGGGAAAAATGAGTTACTGATATCCGTTCGAACTTTTTAACACGTTCTAAAAATTACCCGGACAAACTAAACAAAGTTATAATATCCGATCGAATCAACGAGTCCCTAATACAACCCAGAAAACTCAACACTTGAGCAAGAATTAAAAATTCCCAGAAGAATCAGGAAACACCTACGGAGGTAACTGTAGAGTTCCTAATCTCCACATACGGCCGTGGAACCGCCGCCAAAACCAGGGTACGGCCGCGGTTCCGCGGCGCTACAGTGGAGTTAGGAAGTCGAATTCTACAGTTATTCTTAGATTTCCCTGCTCAATTTGCTGAGCATTTTTAATTCATAAAAAATCACATTTTTGAAAAATATCCAGAGAGGGGTTTAATCGGGGTTATCTGGGTTCGAACGGACTTTAAACTTCGCCTAGACGTCGCCTAAAGCTCTAGCTTGGCTCTGATACCACTGTAGGGTTGCTGGGCACTGCCACAATGGTCTACGAGGAATCAACCATGCATGATTTAAATTTTAGCCGTGCCGAACAACCCAAAGCCAGATCTTTAAACTAGAGTTTATGCGAAAACAAGTATGTTAAACACTTTAACACTAAGTGAGAGGGATTACAACCTTTGTAGATACGGTCCTTCACTTCTTAAGCTCCGTGTTAAGGTCCCTTCACTGCGATCATCGTGTTTCGGACTCTCGAGAGGCTCCACGAAGAGAAAGATGCAAGCTTGCTTCCGATCTTCGATAACAAAGATGATCTACCTTGAAGTTTAATTAACACAAGCTCTCACTCACAAAATGAAGTGAACACCCTCATCTAAATGGCAAGGGTAGATGAGGATGATGAAGTAGGACTTTTGCTCCCATTTGTTTTCTTATTCTCACTCACTTTCATCACCAAAGTCAAAGTAAGAAAGCTTTGCATCAAGGAAGAAGAAGAAGAAGAATAGTGATCAAACCTTTTGTGATGAATAATGAAAGGATGATAATGATGAATAATGCAACCATGGTTAACTAAACCTTTGTAGAGATTTAACTAGGGCTATGGTTTGGGTTGGGTTAAGTATGAGTCATATGAAAATATCTTAACACAAAACAAAAAGAAACATTCTAGAAGGTTCTTGAATGATCTAACCCAAATCAAACCATAATCTTGTTTAATCTCCACTAAACATATTGCATTAGTAATCATATCATGTTACAATATTATATATCACATATATAATATATATATATATATTATAACAAAACAAAATAATACAATTAACATATATCGCATATATATCAATGTATTACCCGAGTGAGAAAAAGAATCTTTTAGTGAGTTAATATTAGTTAATGTAATTTAATATATCATATATATTATTATACATTAAATTATCGAATCAACACTTAATCCGACAATCCGGCTATATCGCAAATAACCGACTAATACGATGACCCGGCTATCCGATATGTCGCATATCTCGTCTAGGAGTGGTAAACGTCAGACCCCGGTAGCTTGATAAGTCGTGTCCATATGAGGTCTATAACAGTTCGAGTAACTACTGATAACACTTACGAGTAAATCTCAGCAACTCTGGCCAGGGATTTCTAGTTATAGCCAATCGAACACAGCGCAACATCAACTCCCTATACCGGGAGAGACGAATCCCCTCCTATCGCTCATTGCCTCCATATGATTCGGGACTGTACCCAAAAGCCAGCTTTTTGCACGCCCTCTTGGACGTGGTATGATGGAAATCAAAGCACAGAGGGAATCACACAAGACTCTATGACGATCTCGGGTCAACAGACTACTCTGTACCAGTGTCACCGGAGAACTGCCATCTGACGTGAGGTATAATACCATCTGGGAGTTCTCGGCGAGTTCGTCCAGTATACCCAGTCTCTACTGAGCACCCGTACACCATCTTTGATGTCAAACACCGATGGATATGGGATCATCCAACGCCCATCATATGGGTCAAGATGCGTATACGCTAGTCTACTCTGGTGTATCGATGCCCTGTCTCGATACACCCTCGACTAGGAACAGTTATAGGATGTACTCGCCGACTACCGTTGCCCCACTAGTATAATCTCATCATAGTCCCGGTAGTCGAGTACATATCCTAAGGGCTTTATCAACATGTAACATAGAGACAATCAGAGTACATGTTAAGATAAAGTACAACCATATAGCATACTATCATGTCGAGCAAGAAAGTCCTCCCTATATATGTCCAAGCATCCATTACAATATACATCGTATGTACAGTAATGGCCTCTAGGGTATACATATAACTAACAATCTCCCACTTGCACTAGGGCCATTTGTTGTGGTATCATATACCCAACAATTAGCTGTGGTTGAAGTATCTCATACTCAACCATCCCATAAAAGTATCTACTGGGAAAAAGGCCTTTGTGAGTAGATCCGCATTGTTGTCCTTTGTGTCTACTCTCCTAACCTCGATCTCCCTGGAGATCAACCATCTCCATGATCAGGTGATACTGCCTAAGAATTATATCTGGATTTCTGATGGGACAGGGGGTTCCTTGGCAAAAGCCACAACTCCATTGTCACACAATGGTAGGAACGAAGTTCATCTCATGAACTTATATATATCCAGACTGCCTCTTTGATAGCATCCTTGGTAACGATGTATCTTGCCTTTAATCGTCTAGTAAGTCACGGTATCTAGCTTGGAACTCTTCCAATATACCGTCCCTCCACTGAGGGTAAAGACAATGCCTGCGACTGACATTCAGTCGTCCTTATCACCCTGGAACCTCTTCCAGTGATTCTCCTCAGGATCGATTGATACAACTAGTGAGAATCCTAACATCCAATTAGATCTATCTCATAGATATAAAACCTAGGATTTATGAGGTATCACTTTGATCCTATATGGAGAATCCTTGTGATAAGTGGAGATTGACCGAGCGTAGCATAGGAAACTCCTTTCCTATCAAGAGTATGTCATCCACGTACTCTACGAGGATCACCACCATACTCTCTACTACCTTTTTGGTATATACTAGGTTCATCTACCATTTTGATAAAGTCAAACTCTTTGACTACTACATCAAAACAGATGTTCCAACTCCGCGATGACTGTTTTATCACATAAAACATCTTGCACACGTTTCCGCTGCTCCCACTGTCTACGAAGCCCTCTGGCTGTGTGCTTATAGACGTTCTTTTCCAAAACATCATTTAGAAAAGCAGTCATGACACCCAACCACCAGATTATCGTAGTCATGGTGTGTAGCAGTGGCAAGTAGGATCTGGATGGACTTAAGCATAGCTTTGAAAGTCTTAATTTTTCTATGTACACCAAGTAATCTTCTCAAGATATACTTACTCCTGATGGGGATTTAACCCTTCAGATAAAGCAACCAAAGTCCATACTTTGTTGGTGTATAAGGATTCCATCTCAGATCACTAAGCATCCAGCCATTCTTACAGAGTCCCGCTCATGATGGCCAGCTCGAAACAAGTTGGGTCATCATCTAGCCAAACCCACATCCCTAGACCCCTACGAGAGCGGCAAACAACCCTACCAATTCTAGAGTTAGGAGACCCGGTCTCGACTCCTCGAGATGGTCTCCCACTGGACTCTAGAACCCGGTTACTTTTGCTCCCCACCTTGGGTCTATCCTAATGCGGAAAAGTAAATAATATACAACAATGGTGACATCATCCGCATCCCGGAAGTGCCCAAATAAAAGAATATTACATACAATGAATTTTACATGAATGAAAATAAAAACTCTTATCTCACATAAAACCCCCGGCTATTCAAATCACGACGATCCAATATAACATATCACAGCAACACATAACATCGCATGTCATCAACGTAAGTAAATATGCGTATCCCAATTGTCGTTGACATATAGCAATGAAACCGGCGATACACCACATATTACACTTACGGTCGCAGAAAATAAAATGTCAAACTACAACATTTGGAATCCACAATCACCTTAGACATCATAAACCCGAAATATTACATACTTTTGATTTCATGCCTAACAATATGAATTCCAAATATTGTATCACATTCCAGAAAAAGCTAGACGATGTTAAACATTCGGATCGAATCAACAAACACCCAAAATTTCCCAAAGAGCTCAACACTTGAGCGTAGTTTAAAAATACTCAGTACATGCCACAGTACCTATGGACCAGCCGTAGAAGGGTCAACCCTTGCCTCACCTATGGCGCCGCGAAACTACTGCAAACCCTAGGGTTTGGCGGCGGTTCTTATGGTCATAGAATCGAGTTAGAGTTTCGTTCTTCTAGAAGGTCCATCGAATTAGTTGTATGATTTTTTAATGTTCTTTAACTTGGAAAAAATCAAACTCTTGGAAAATTTTCTGTCGAAGGAAAAATTGGGTTATTGATATCCGTTCAAACATTTTAACGCCGTCTAAATAACCCGAAATAATGTTAGAATTACGATTACGAAACACTCCAAATTGCCTTTATTGAAAATTAACATCTCATGCAATTTTAGAAAAAACAAGCAACACCTGAAACACTAAAATCCAAAGACTGGAACACCAAACGAATATGAACCCAAGAAGTGCACACAGGGCTGGCCGGCTCGGAATTCAAGGGTGTCTGTGTAACATTTCAAAAAAAAATATTATTTTTGTGAATTTTCATAATTTAATATTATTTTAATGAATATTTTAATATTTCGGTATAATTAAATACCGATAAATAGGGAAAATTTTGGAAAAATTTTGGAAAATTCTAAAATAGGGTATTTAGTGGAATTGTGCCATTTTTAAGTTTTTATGGTTGATTATATGCTAATTTAGCGCTAATCGCGATTAAAAGTCGCTAATCGGGTTTTTAGCATTTTCGTGCAAAAATGTGCACATATCATTTTTCCACACTTGTTACACTTGTTACATGTTTTGGAGTATGGTTGCTTAGGGTTTGCCATTGTGTGAGGTGGAATAAAAGAAAAAGAAAAGAAAAGATAAGGTTTCATGATGAAGAGAGAGAGAGACTAGGTCAACCTTCACTTTTTGAACCATACTCCCACCATTTCCTCACACCCATTTCTCTCTCCCCTCTCCTAGAGCTGCTGCTGCTCCTGCTCCTCCCTCATCTCCCTCCCCTTCACTCCATAGATCCCTCTCAATTCCCTCACCAAAACCGCATTCCCACTTCACAAAACTTGCTCCCAAGCTCACTAGCTCCACATTGAACCTAGAAAGAATGGATTTGGAGGACTTTGAGCAACTCAAGGATTTTCTTGAGTTGCTAAAGGAGGTAATTTCTGCACGTATTAGAGTAGTATTTCATTTCTTTATGCATCTATACTTGTTTCATGTCGATATAGCGTGTTTTGATGAACTTGGAAAAATCAAGTAAGGAATTAGGGTTTGATCTGAAATCAAAAGTGAAATTGAGGCTTGTAGTGACCTTAGAACCCCTGTTGTGATGTTGTATTAGACAATACCTGGAACATGAACCCAGAATACGGATTTATGAGACGATATCGAGGAAAACTGTAATTCTGTGAGTGTATTTGAGAATCTGCTTTCACCCCGAGGCTCCTAAAATAATTTTGGTTGGTCAGTGAGATGTGCAGGCACCCTGGAACCACTACACAAAGCCCCAGCCCCTAATCCTTCAACCTGGCCACAGATTTAATCCATCTGGTCGCAAATTGCGGCCAGAGTAGGCTGGAACCCCCTCGTTTTTTCTTCTGTAGCTTTATACCCTATAAATTAGACCCTTGGTATATGCAATTTTGGCTGATTCCATATAGGGTAAAATCTGGGTTAGTTTTCTTGAGTTGGCGCATGATTTACGATTTGTTTTAGCATGGATTTTGGGTATTTGATGATTCGTTTCTGTCGGGTGGCGTTTGAACGTCAACGGCAGAAGGTTATGGGTCGTGTTTGCATGCGAGGCTATAGGATTTTACCTATAGGCGTAGCGTGCGCCATTTTGATTTCCGATGTGATTTTCATGTGCTTTAGCATTTGTGATATACTTGTAGGTACCCTACGTGATGTGGAGGTGATGAAGATGAAGATAGCGACATCGGCATCGGCACACGAGAAGCAAGGTGAGTAGATTTATATCTACGGGGAGAAGTCGGGTGGATAGCGTATAGCACCCCCGCAGTTCGTGGTGATGTATACGAATACGTATACACACATATTTTGATTTATATTGTTTGAGATTATTGATGATTTTAGATGGATATTTGGTGTGTTTGGATTAGTTTAGTGTTGCGAAACCCTAGAGTAGTGGTTGCACCACACATACACACACCCATACTTGTATACATTCTCCTTTCATATGTGCATATATGGGATTATATATTTATGTGTTCACATGGGTATGGGACTAGGTGTTCATATACTGGATTTGAGGATAGTATTTGGGATTTGAGGTGAGTCGATGAGATGTGATTTGAGACCGTGAGATAGGTGATATGGCAGGATTCGTACTTGAGATACGTCCTGATGTTTTAGCGGATCTTTGGACGATGATACCATGTGAATGGTGATATAAATAAAATGGTCGACATGTGATCGTGATATGAGATATGATATGCTAGGAGGCTGATGATAGGCCGTATTGGGCGATGTATACCTCCTTCATGATGATATGTGCTGCTGATATCGATTTGTACGAGACTATCGATCAGCAGTCAGATCATGATCATATTGATGATATTAGTATTGTACTAGACGTAGGTCAGTACCGAGATTATGATCTTGGATAAAGAGAATATCAGATGAATAGTGTGATGAATGTGATATTGACCCGTACCCAGATTTGGGGATGCCGTACGACGGATTTACGTACGAGCTATATATTGATGTTTGATCCGCACTCTTGACTTGGGAATATTTGATTATAGAGATATGGTATCGGATGTGATATTATCAAGGCGGGATCACTGACTAATATATATATATGTGTGTGTGTGTGTGTGTGTGTGTGTGTGTGTGTGTGTCTCGACTCAGATGTTAGGCAGTTTCCTTACCTTTAGTTTAGCTTGTTAGCTCGGTCATATAGTTTAGTGTAGCTGTATGACTCATATTACATTAAATGCAGATTTGTTATCATTGTGTCTAGTATTTCAGCTCCCGCTCATTATTGTTGTTCGCTCCGCATCGCATACTTATATTGTGATTTCATACTGCATTGTTGATATTATGCTGTTAGGACACCAGCACCATTACCGATGATGCGTATGTACCACGTACACCTACTTACCGGCTGTTCATACCATAATATTGCATTATTATATTCCCCATTCTTATTCGTTTTATAAATAAACAGGTGCTTTTGACGCATGTTTGCTACATATTACAGGTTACAGGTTCTTGGACAGAAAACAGTGAAAAAGATAAAAGACGATGCAAAAGAGAGACTTTGACCAATAAACAGAAGGATCTTGATAAAGCCTACACAAAGATCAGTTTACAAAGAACAAAGGGCAGCGCAAGGTCCAAGATTACAAAGCAAACGGGTAAAGTCTACTAAAATTGTTCACTGGAGATCTGGAGAAGACGTAGAAGCCAATCTGAGAAAATACCAGTAAAAGTATGAATTAAAAGTCATAAGGAGCCAACACAGAACTTTGCAAAGCCCAAGACTTCAAGTTGGCCGCAGAACCGCGGCCAAACCTTGGCTTCGGCCGTGGTTCCGCAGCCGTAGTGTGCAGAAAGAAAACATAATTTTATCAAAATGCTGTGGAGGCTTTGACTAGTCAATCTAAGGGCTATTTTTGTAATTTCAGACATGCGAATCAATTGTAAACCTAGGGTTTCTATCTCCTATAAATAGAACCCAAACCCTTGTAATTTCTTATGCCTCCCTATGCCTCCTTTTAATAAAAATTCAGAAATTCTTTATGGAGAGCATCGGTGCCTCTCTTCAATTCAGAAATTCAGATCTGACAACCCTGCATTGATGATTGGAGAAATGCATCTGTAAGTAGATTTATTTCCTTGCCCTAGTTTAGATTTCAATTCTTTGCCATAGGTAGATTTAATTTCATGCCCTAGGAACTTGTTTAGAGTTAACTTTGGGGAAGGATTTTGAGAGATGAGATCTCTCATCCCTTTCTTACCCATCATATATTTTCAATAGGACTCCATGCATACACGCACACACCGCGCCCTACGGCATCCTACCCCTCGAGGTAACGATGACACCGTAGTGTAAAGGCCCGGTTGCGCGCATTTTCCATGGAGGTTAGAGTAAGGATCTTTAAAGGAAGGACAAGAACCTAGAGGAAGGAACACCTTCCCGAATGGATCTAATCCCGTTTATTGATAATTACCATAACTCCTCATAGATCTTCATCCGGGTATAGAAAGCGTTGAGATTTACTTGCACTTCCAAACCATCCCTAAACTTAACCCTTGCAAGAATAGATCTAGATAATCGTAGTATAAATTAATTTAGGTTTTTAGATTTAATAATTAATCCGAACACCCTTCGGAATTAACTCGTAAGCGCGAATCAGAAATTCACAACATCCCTGTGGACCGACCCGTACTCACCGGCTAGCTTCAAGCGACGCCGTTCTTGATTGCGGTTACAAATATTTTTGATCTATCTTTGAGAAAGCGCAAGCACGCTAAATCACACAATCAAATGGCGCCATTGCAGGGGATGGCGTAGAACTTTCCTTTTTACAATTTCGGGTTAATCTTAAAATTTAAAAAATCATAAAAATCTAAAAAATCCAAAAATTATAAAAATATTTCATCTGTTATTTTTGGAAAGGATACTTTGTTGTTTGAATTTTGCAGGATTTACAAACAAAGACGGATCTGGAAAATTCCAGAAAACGAAACAGAAAGATAAAGATCTGAAAAATAGGGGGAAGTCAAAACAGAGAGACTGAAAAAAATTGGGATCTGTAGCCGCCATCGCACCGCGAAACCGCGGTCTCACCCTACCTAGGACCGCGGAAACGCGGCCTTCCTGTGGAGTTGTCTGCTGAAAAAAATTCTTGGGACTCGTGTCGACCCCCTCACCGCGGATCCGCCGCACAATACATGTTCAAACCGTGGAAACGCGGCCTTTTGGTGTCCTCGGTTGATGGAATTTGCACTGTAAGCTCCCTGTTATTTCTCCTCTGCAAATTTTGAGATATTTTCTGTGAATTGCCTGCAGAATTTTTCGCGCTTGAAAAATCTTTCTCTTTCCAAATAACAAGTCTTGTGCAGGATTTTTGGGCCCCGCTTGAAATGAAATTGATTGCAAGTAATCTTTTTTGTTGCATATATTTTCTCGAATATCTTTTTGCAACAATTTTCAAATAAAGAAAAAGGAAAATTTTTATTAGAGAACTTGCAAACTTTCGCCGCAAATAAATCCTTCCACCGCAACAAACATTCTTTCTTTTCACCCTTTCTTCTAACATTGGTACCCCACATAATAAATCACTTGCCGAACTTTGGTATCCCGAACCTAACTTTACGTCGTACGTCAATTGTTTCGGTCGATTTAAAGACGATCCTTCCATGCCCAAAATTTCGTTGAAATATCAAATAGAAGCGTCTAGGAGAAACAGTTCGACTTTGCAACCCACTGTGTGTCAACCAAGTCAACCTTTACCATCTTCATATGTTGATACCACTTTTTCAAGTCCTGCTGTAACTCCTAAACCGATGTCCATTGCTGAGCATATTGCTCAATCTCGTAGCCGATCTTTCACCCTTCTCAACTCATCTAGTTCTAGGAATCAACAAGTCCATCCACCTTTTTATCCACATGTTGATCCTAATCCTGTCCAACCATCCACTTCCTACCAGTCCTACCCGACCTTCCCACCCTCACTAGACACTGCTTCTACACAGCCTGTAGGGAGTTTTGCATATCCACACGATTTCGAATCTTTTATCGAAACCCCCTTACCACCCAAGTCTAGTTTGGAAGAGTCGTTGGAGGCGTATATCGCAGCAACAAACAAAATGGTTAGGAATGTGGAAGCATCCATTACCGCCTTTATGCAACCTATTGAACCGGTAGCTAGTTTCCCGCTAGCTTCAAATTTTTCAATGTATAAGGAGGCGGTTGGACTGAGTGAGAATGAGAGAGGATTTCCAAATCAAACCTACCCATACCCAATTGAAGCCAACAACTTCAATTTTCAAACATGTCTCCAAAATGATAAGTTGTGCGACTTTGTAGTGCTTGATTTGCCAGATTGTGAAGAACCCCATTCGAGTGAAACCACACTTAACCCTTTCGATGTTTACACCTCCGATCTAGAACCTGAATTGATAAATATCCATACTTTTGATGAGGTGTCTAAAGAAATTGATTTTCACTTGATTGAGGATATAGACGCCGGGAATATTTCGGATAATGAACCTGTCGATTTGATTGAAATTTTATGTCCCATTCATCATCCCGAGTCATTAGATGTTTCTCCCGAACTTCATATGCGTCTTGATGTTGATGATAATGGCATGGATGAGTTGAATTTTGAGGAGAGTTTTGAGGATAATATTGAGGTTGAATCATTTTTGTTTGATGTGTCTGATTTTCCAATTCATCCTCCTGAACCTTTAACTGTTATATCACCCTCCCTCCTTTCCATCGTTCCGACTACGCTTGAAGACTGTGAGTTTGAAAACTTTTCCTTTGAATCTGACACAGTTCTCACAGACGATAACACGTACGAGTGTTTCACTTTCTCGGACGATATTGATGACTCACCGCCCGAGTTTGAGTCTTTTACATTTTCAGATGAGTTAGTCGAACCATCAGAATCGGTTGCTTACAGTAGTTTCGAACCATTGATGGAATCTTTTAAGTTCGAGACAGTTTACTACGGTGAGAATGAGACTATCCCTAATTCACTCCCTACCCTACCTTCCATTGTTCCGACCGTGCAAGTGACCGTTACTCTTTCATCTCCTATACCAAGTTCGACGTACCCATGCTTTCTTGCGAATCTTGAGGGATTTGACCCCATTTCTCGACGGGTTGATAGATTAGCACAATCGCTTTTAACACATCGGTCATCACAAATTGCGCTAATTTATTCACTCGATTTACACCCTCAAGATCGTACTCCACTTCTTTCTCATTTCCGCTATTCTTCTCCTCCACCGAGACCATATTCTACCCTTCTTCCCACACGGTCTCGTGTGTTTCTCATTTCTTTCCTCTACACCCCATTATTTTACCAACTCGACCATTACCACGATAAGATTTTTGAATGGTTGGTGCTAACCTTTGGCTTGTGTAAGGCCAAGCTTAAGTTTGGGGGGAACCTTGTTGTATATATGTACATATATTTTTTGTTTTCTTTTTCTATAAAAAATATAAAAAAAAGTTCAAAACATTAAAAATATATATAAAAAATTGTAAATAAATAAACAGGGGAGTGCCGATATTCTCAACCCTCTTGGTGAAGCATGACAGTGAGGACACTGTCAAGTTTAAGTTTGGGGGTATGCTCGGTACGTCTTCTTCCTTCGCATTCATATGTATATTTTTGCATTTGCATACTTATTTTAAAACCCATAAAAATTGAAAAAATTTAAAAATTATAAAAATTAATGTATTCAATTTTGGCCGTATTGATTTGAGTTTGACAAATAGGTTAACCAGCTAGGAACAACTGGATCTTAGACTTAGTAAATTAAAAACCCTAAAAATAACCTTCCTTAAAGTTTAACGGTAGAAAGTATATGCCTTGTAGTTTATTTAAAAATAGGCAAATTTTAAGTTCACTTTTTGGGCTAAGTCGAAGCAAAGGAAAAGTATTGATGTTCTTATTAGAGTATGAGTTTGAAAAATAATTCCTAGTTTAAGTCTAGATTCTGAAAACGTATACCCTACAAATTGCACAATCACGCACCTTGAAACTTGGAATAGTAGAAGAGACCTTGAAATGCTCTTGTCTAAAGTCCTTAGTACGAAGAAAATAAAAGGAAAAAAAAAGTGAATAAAGAAAAAAAAATGGACACTGGTTTTTGTGATCACTTAAGGCTGCAAAAATAGAAAAATATTTAGCGAGGGTGCTTCATCACCTAGTGCTTTAGACCAACTGGTTTGGGAGTCACTGCTAAAAGCCTTGGGTGTTGCAAGACTAGGAATTACGCTTTAATGTGCAAACACATCTTGTAATCGGTCGTTGGTACCTCAAGAAGTATTAACGGTCGCATGAAAGATGTGTAAGCAAAATTCAATTAAAAATTCACCTACTAATAAGTAGTTTGGACAACGGACAAGGGTATGATTGCTTGATTTGAATTTCCAAGTGTAGGGGTGATATTTACACACACGTGGGGATATGTGATTGGAGTTTAGATGAGAGAAAAGGATGAAAAATAGAACTTGTATCTTTAATAGAGTTGATAGAAATTCCTAAGTGGAGATGGAACCCTAGAAGGAAAACTTAAGAGATGCCGAAAGCTAAGTAAATCTATAAAACATACATAATCTTAAGTTAAATGATGAGGAAGTGTGAAGAATATGGGTGGACAATTTACGAGTCGACGGTTATAGAATTCCTTGTTAGAAAACCTAATTGGAGAACAAAAGTCGAAAAAGCCAAGTTGATAGAATTTTGTAGGTATAATCCGCTGAAAACCCTCAGGAGACAACACTCCTACTAGGGACACCTAGAGGTTTAACGGCTTGTTGCACGTGCTCAGTGCAATCGCATTTCCCTGCGAAAGTGCGGTTAGGTTAGATTTTTTGTCGTGAATAAAAATAAGTTTGCTCGAGTACGAGCAAAAGATAAGTTTGGGGGTATTTGTTCATACCATAATATTGCATTATTATATTCCCCATTCTTATTCGTTTTATAAATAAACAGGTGCTTTTGACGCATGTTTGCTACATATTACAGGTTATAGTTTCTTGGACAGAAAACAGTGAAAAAGATAAAAGACGATGCAAAAGAGAGACTTTGACCAATAAATAGAAGGATCTTGATAAAGCCTACACAAAGATCAGTTTATAAAGAACAAAGGGCAGCGCAAGGTCCAAGATTACAAAGCAAACGGGTAAAGTCCACTAAAATTGTTCGCTGGAGATCTGGAGAAGACGTAGAAGCCAATCTGAGAAAATACCTATAAAAGTATGAGGTAAAAGTCATAAGGAGCCAACACAGAACTTTGCAGAGCCCAAGACTTCAAGTTGGCCGCGGAACCGCAGCCTAACCTTGGCTTCGGCCGCGGTTCCGCGGCCGTAGTGTGCAGAAAGAAAAACATAATTTTATCAAAATGCTGTGGAGGCTTTGACTAGTCAATCTAAGGGCTATTTTTGTAATTTCAGACATGCGAATCAATTGTAAACCTAGGGTTTCTATCTCCTATAAATAGAACCCAAACCCTTGTAATTTCTTATGCCTCCCTATGCCTCCTTTTAATAAAAATTCAGAAATTCTTTATGGAGAGCATCGGTGCCTCTCTTCAATTCAGAAATTCAGATCTGACAACCCTGCATTGATGATTGGAGAAATGCATCTGTAAGTAGATTTATTTCCTTGCCCTAGTTTAGATTTCAATTCTTTGCCCTAGGTAGATTTAATTTCATGCCCTAGGAACTTGTTTAGAGTTAGCTTTGGGGAAGGATTTTGAGAGATGAGATCTCTCATCCCTTTCTTACCCATCATATATTTACAATAGGACTCCATGCATACGCGCACACATCGCGCCCTACGGCATCCTACCCCTCGAGGTAACGATGACACCGTAGTGTAAAGGCCCGATTACGCGCGTTTTCCATGGAGGTTAGGGTAAGGATCTCTAAAGGAATGACAAGAACCTAGAGGAAGGAACACCTTCCTGAATGGATCTAATCCCCTTTATTGATAATTACCATAACTCCTCATAGATCTTCATCCGGGTATAGAAAGCGTTGAGATTTACTTGCACTTCCAAACCATCCCTAAACTTAACCCTTGCAAGAATAGATCTAGATAATCGTAGTATAAATTAATTTAGGTTTTTAGATTTAATAATTAATCCGAACACCCTTCGGAATTAACTCGTAAGCGCGAATCGGAAATTCACAACATCCCTGTGGACCGACCCGTACTCACCGGCTAGCTTCATGCGACGCCGTTCTTGATTGCGGTTACAAATATTTTTGATCTATCTTTTAGAAAGCGCAAGCACGCTAAATCATTCAATCACCGGCTCACACACATCTTCATCGGTAATTGCCATGTCACGTACACTTAGAGAATATTATTGCTGGATTTAGCTTGTTAGCTAGTAGTTTTGACATGATATTAGTGTACTTGCCTTATATGCCAGCTTAGATATTGTAGTTATTACTTGTCACTTCATGCATACTGTTATTCATTGTTATGCCGCATTCATGGATTCTCATGCCTATATTCCCGGTTTTACGTGCTATTGATGATTTGGATTCGGACTTCCATGAGATTTCTGGATTTGGGAACCGTGGGTATTTCAAAAGAGAATATGGAATTGTTTTAAAAACCCGGTTACCCTTGATATCATATTTCAGTGCGTACACCATGTGTTTTCTCGGTGCTGAGAGCGACATGTGAAACCCGATTCGAGGAGGCGGATGAGGCCGATTGCGGGTACATGATGGACCCGGTGCGGTACCCCGGGACAAGAAGATCGCAGATGATGGCGTTGTGCCTGGCAAGGGAGCACTACCGACCGGTGATTTTACCCGACGCGTCGGATATCCGGAGGATACCGTCGTGGTCTTGAGATTGATAGTAGGGGCCGGTCTGGACTAACGGCGCCCTAGATAGTGAGATTGAGACATTGAGATTTATGAGATGTTGAGATACTGAGATTTGATGATACAGGCCAGTCCGAACAGCCGGAGCCTGAGATATTGACATTGGGATTTATGTTTTGTGTCGATGCTAGACACTGTTTATGCTGATTTCATTATGATACCTCTTTTAAATATACAGAAAATCTCACTAAATTATGAAAGCGGTTTCTTCAGTACATGCATTCTGTTTCATGCATGCATACATCATCCATGATATATTGCTACCTGAGGCACTGATACGGGCACATGGGATTACACTTGGGTTAGATATTTACCCTGGCCATTGTTATAGGCTGCATGTTATATATTTTTGAGGATATATTATGATCGTATGACCTAGGATTGCGTCATACATGTGATTCCTGTTCGTAGATGTTTTTCTATTCACGAGTTGGCAACTCACCCCCGTTATGCCACAGTTTCTTGCAGGTTTTGCCGTACAGGTTTCATTACGGATTTGCTGGCACTGCTTCTTTTCGGGTGACTTGCTAGCAGGTGGGTTTATTTGTATCGTACCCATCATTATACCTTGTATATTAGTATTCAGTTGTATCTAGAAGTTCCATCAACCAAACATGTATTTATTTCAGAGATAGAGACCAGTGATATTTATTCTTTCGACCTTAGAGTCGCGCGTTGTATTTCTTTGGATTTCTTGCTGTTTTGAGTTTCCTTTTCTGCTGTGATCCTCGCCTTTCGGCGTTGTATATTATATTGCCTGTGTGGTTGTGACCGTCGATTGACGAAGAGCTAGCTCCCGCTTGGGGATGCCCTTATTCATTATTTATGCTTTATCAGGTTTTGTACCCGGTTGGGGTCAGTTCTTACTAAGGAAACTCTGCCAAAATTTTTAGAAAAGACTTGTGATTTTAAAACTGCATATTTCGGCATATGTTGCAAACTACTTGATTTAAATTGGTTTTTCCTTCACTCCACTACTTTTCTTGATTTGGATTTCTGGGTTTTCGGCTTACTTAGATTATGTACGCCTCGAGACGTTTCGTAGTCTAAGTGCCGGTCATGTTCCGTACTTTCGGGTCGTGACAGTCTCGCCAGGTCAAAACCGGTGGAATGGGTTCGTATTTTTTCAGTGTTCATGTTACATCTTATATAAAATTCTGTGGTTGCTTAAAAAAAATTTAAAGCCCATTTAAAAATCGACAGAAACTAGATTTCATTGTTTCAAGTTACGGAGTAGTTTCGGTTTCATGATCTAACAAATATCGTCTAATTCTCTAGCTTGGCTCTGATACCAATGTAGAGTTACTTAGCACGATAGCAAAGTTTCAGGAGGCATCGTCCATGCCATTTTCAAAAAATTTCCATGCTACTTAACCCTAACCCTAGAATCTTAACTTGAGATTTAGACAATACAATGTGTAAACAACTTTACAACCTAGTGAACAAGGAATACAACCTTTGTAGACCATTCTTTCACTTCAAATACTCCGTGTAGAAGTCCCTTCGCTCCAAGTAGTGGTGATCCAGACTCTCCGTAGGCTCCACTAGTCGAAATGAACGAGCTTGCTCAATGATCTTCGAGGCCGAAGATGATCTACTTTGAGGAGACACCAACTCAAGCTACCTCTTCACTAATTAGAAATTAGTGAAGCTAACACCCTAAACTAAATGGCTAATCTAGTAGAGGATGATGAAGTAGGAATTTTGCTCACTTTAGAATTCTTTTTCTCACTATTTTTCCTCACCTCCTAAAACCTAGAGAGCAAAGCTCTTGATGAAGATGAAGATGAAGAGATAATGGATCAGAGAGTGAATGGCAACCATAGGTGAGAAATATCTCATATAACCCTTGTAGAGACATAACCATGGATAAAGATTAAGGTTAGGTTAATAAATATCTAATGCAAGACAAATTTAGTAGACTAAGTCAATGGTTTCCACAAGCTTCCAAAGCTTGCAACCATGCTTAATTCCCACCAATTTATATTTGCATTAAATAAAAAAAAACTAATATATAATCTAAAATATGGTGTGAGTCTCATACACCCATGTTGCATGTATAATCAAGCATGAAAAAAAGAAAACACAAATAATATATATCACATATATATTAAGTGTGCACATGTGAGAAAAGAAATGTATAAGTGAGCAAATATTAGTTAATGTAAATTAACATATCAAATATACAATTATACATTAAATTATTAAATCAACACTTGATTTAATAATCCGGCTATATCACATATAACCGACTAATATTATATGTATCAACTTATCGAATCAACACTTGATTCGATAACCCGGCTATATCACATATAACCGACCGATATCGCATATCGCGAGAATAGAATACGGTATCACATACTCGTATTATTCTCAGTCCCGCACATATCACATATGTGCTCCTACTTCATTTTGCCTGAGCCAGTAAACCTCTGTGTAGGACTCTAAATACTCGTCAATATGCCGGCAGTAGGTGATGATCATATCAAGCACCCACAAGCCGTCAGCGGTACTAGCTGGACGTAACGGCTACCCGGGTATTGAGCGATCAGAAGATCAACAAGCAAGCCTGCTCATACTCCTGTAAATCCTGTCAGTAACACTACCGTACAGTCCGGTCTCTTCGTCTGATATGTCGCATATCCAGTCTAGGGATGGTAAACGTCAGACCCCAGTAACCGATAAGCCGTGCCGATGTGAGGCTCATAACGGGTCGAGAAACTACTGATAACACTTACCAGTAAATCTCCGTATCAGCCTTGACCAGGGACTTCCTGTTATAGCCAATCGAGCACAGCGCAATATCAACCCCCAATACCGGGAGAGACGAAACCCCTCCTATCGCTCATTGCCTCCATGTGATTCGGGACTGTACCCAAAAACCACCTTTGCACGTTCTCTTGAACGTGGTAAGGTGGAAATCAAAGCACAGTGGGAATCATATAAGACTCTATGACGATCTCGGGTCTACAGACTAACCTGTACCAGTGTCACCAGAGAACTGCTATCTGACGATAGGTATAATACCAACTAGGATTTCTCGGCGAGTCCGTTAAGTGTATCCATTCTCCACTGAGCACCCGTATACCATCTTTGATGTCAAACACCAATGGATGTGGGATCATCCATCGCCCATCATATGGGTCAAGAAGCGTATACGCTAGTCTACTCTGGAATATCGATGCCTTGTCTCGATACACCCTCGCTAGGAACAATTAAAGGATGTACTTGTGGACTATCCTAGCCCCACTAGTATGATCTCCATCATAGTCCTGGTAGTCAATTACACATCCTAAGGGCTTTATCAACATGTGAGAGCAAGACAGTATCACAATACAAGTTTACATGTTAAGACAAAGAGTAACCAGATAGCATACTATCATGTCGAGCAAGATAATCCTCTATATATATATCCAAGCATCCACTATAATATACATCATATGTACAATAATGGCCTCTAGGGCATACATATAACTAACAATCCCCCCTTGCACTAAGGCCAGTTGTTGTAGTATCTCATACCCAACATACAAGTAAATACCCTAAACCTACAAAACCGTTTTCTATACAAAAGTGTGTTAACAATTTACATGCAATTGCGCCTCTACAACCCATTTTGGGGACCCCGTTCGGGATGGTGCGGATTATCGCACATCCTCAGGCTTAGTAGAGCGAGATGCAGACCTCCGCAAGGAGCATTCGTTCTCGATGGAATTTTTATACATTTTTCTTTAGAAAATAAGATTTCTACAAGAAAATAAATAAATTATTTTCATTATATATATATATATATATTATCAAAATATATATTTTAATTATATAAATATTCCAAGTTTTCTAAATCAAAGGAATCACTATTACATGAAAATACCATCCAAATACAACTCTAGTACAACATTTCAAGAAAATACCATATACTATGGAAACTAGATTCTATTTACTGGAAATTGCACAATTGTAAAATACACATCTATGAAAAACTCTAAAGACGATATTTAAATACTTGAGGTGTATTTTGAAATTATGCCAAAACAATTATTACATAAAAACCCCTCAAGTTATACTAAATTACAATAAGGACCCTAGTAAACATAGGTTTAAGCGTGACCAGTCTCTTAAGCCTCAGGGAGCCGGAGATATGGGTGCTTGCCTATTTAAGGTAGACAACCTAACAAAAGGTGTTATCAATACGGTAATTGTCTTGAAAAAAGACACAAATTCTGCCGTCCATGTGCAGCAGTTACCGATAACATCAAAACCTAATTCAGGACTTCAATTTCTTTTCTAATCGTCTGACTCAGACCGAGTCTAAATATAATCAATCTGACTTTAAAGTGATTCAAGTATAAAACCATAATTCAATATGAATCCATATACTCAATCTATTCAATCAATACAACTTGACCGAACTGAACCATGGATATACTCCTTTTACATGTTCATCCATTATATCTGTTCCATTACTGATATCATGGTTTCGGCAAGTCATCCATCTATACAATTTATAATACAAGACAATACAATACAAACAATACAATCAAGACATCGCGGGGTTTATAAGGGGTAGATTGGTATGGAAGGTGTTAAAACTGGCATGAGACAGTAACCATAATACACCTAACCTGAATCTCCATTTCCGTTGTACCGTGGCTGAACGGTTCCTTGCACTCCGTATATCTTAGTCTCCGGGATAGTGGGACTCCTCTCGTATACACTGGCACTTTCTATACCAAGCTACAAACAATAGCATTAACAATATAATACAACTTTAAAAGTTACATTCTCCTTCTGTCTATTCTGTCTCTTCTTACTTTTGGGACTTACCGAGCGATTTTTCGCTGACGATATTTATTTTCTTCTTTCTTTGGAATGTTGTCAGGTGGATCGGACCTTCTGGAGATAGAGCCCACCAGCGAGGACTTGGATCAATTAGCCTTTGACCCGGAGCTCTAGTTTACTTGTATATTTCATTTTCATTTCTGTTATGCCATTGTTTAGGCATTGCTTTTAGTACATGTATTTTCATTTCAGTTGTATTGTAAAAAGAATGTTAATAAATAAAGTTGTTGTTCATTTACATCTTGTCTCTTCTGTACATTTTATATTATATTGCTTAGATACGCTTAGTGTGTTTACTTCTGAGTAAATACGTCGTGTGACCCGTCGCGTCCTCTGCCCGTACACTGGGAAGCGGGGCGTAACAGGCTTTGTTGGTGGCCCATGCAGGTCAGCTCTGCGTGGACAACCCAAGAAATATAACACAAGAACCAGCAACTAAAAACATTCTTTACAATTCATATTCCTTGAATCTTCCAATTTCATATATTTTGAATCTGTCCTAACCCAAATTTTTCTTTCAAGATTATGGATTCCCCAAATAACACCAGCACCAACTTCAACAACACTCCACCACCCCTACCAATTACACCGGCCGTAGCTGCTCTGATCAATGAGCAGACGGTACTGCTTGAGGCGATTCGTAGCCTCCTGGAAGGACAGCAGCAGCAGACTGCTATCTTGATGAACCGTCCCGAAGCAGAAGCACCTGGGGTGAAGCAATTCGTGGCTTTACACCCCCAAACGGTTCTTAGGAAAAGAGAGCCCTTTAGTAGCTGAGAAATAGGCTCAGAGTATTGAAGATGATCTGGAAGCAGCACAAGTGCCAGAGGTCGCTTGTGTTCGAGTTGCAAAGTTGCAGCTCACCGACAATGCACGGGTCTGGTGGAAGGTGGAAGAAAGCCATCTCACCTAGCCGATCGAATGGAGGACTTTCCGCGATATGTTCAATGCAAAGTACTTTCCTGAGACTGCCAGATTCGACATGGAACAGCAGTTCATCCACCTACAACAGGGTTCAATGTAGACCAAATCAGTGGATGAGTATGATGCTGAGTTTACCATGCTCAGTCGGTAAGATACGTCTCAATATTTCGATTTTAAAATATCACATACTACACAGCTAACACAATACCTTAACAGATTTGCGGCACACCTGATACCGACGGATGAGATCAGAGCCCGACGATTTCAACAAGGGTTAGATCCAGAGATCCAGTCTGCATTAGCCACAGGGGATTTCCCGACTCATGAATTGGCTCTGAAAGCTTCCCGCAGATATGAGGCAGTGGTAAAGATGAGGGGCGGACCTCAATCTGCCGGGATGAAGCGTCATGCCAACCAGATGGCAGGAGGAGCCTCTTCAAGGCCACCTTTTATGCCAAGGAGACCGGGAGTACCAAACAACCGGCCTAGCCCAGCCTTTTGCACCTATTGCAGGAGGGATGGGCATCTGATGAAAGATTGCCGGTGAGCAAATCGCCTTTGTTTAGTCTACGGCTCAGCTACTCATGACATTGGGTCTTGTCCTCGTAGACATAACCCATATGCTGCATCCAGGCCAGCACTCACATACCCGCAGCGCCCAGCCATCCAGGCACCTGCTCCGAGACTTGCACTACCTGCTCCACCTCCTTGTGGACTGACTGCACCTCCTCATCGTCAGTTCCATCAAGCTCAACGGAACCCACCTCAAGGACCAAGGAACGGACAAAGGAATGCTCCTCCAGCAAGGAAGAATGTGCCGAAGCAACAGGCTTTCACAATGACCGTGGAAGATGCTGAAGCCACCGGCCAAGTCATCACTGGTAACATCTCCCTTTCAAATTCTCTTTCAGTCCATAGACATACCTATATACATTTTCTTTATACCTAAAAAATATCCCACATAACTTAGGTACAATCTTAGTAGCCTCACTTTCTGCACTCGCACTATTCGATACTGGAGCATCTCATTGCTTTATGTCGCAACGGTTCGTCCGAACTCATGCGATTCTAGTCACACCGCTTGTATCCAGCCGGAATGTCAGTTCAGGGAACGACGTTCTAAAGGCAACAATGGGATACAGCCTGTGTCCAGTGGTCGTCTGCAGCAGAGAATTCTATGCTGACTTCAAGGTGTTGGACATACCGAACTTCGATGTGGTTCTAGGTATGAATTGGCTCGGAACATTTTATGCTACCATTGACTGTCGTCAAGGAGGGTAGTATTCGAGATTCCAGAACATCCGGTCTTTTATTTCAAAAGTGGAAACCGTACTCTGAAGCCAAGTACTTACAAGGCAAAACCAAAGAAGCGGTGATTGCGGCAATTCAAGCGGAGGAAGGATCAAAGCTAGAAGTGGTTCGAGAGTTCGACGATGTGTTTCCTGATGATATATCAGGTTTGCCTCCCGATCGAGCTCTTGAATTCAGCATTGATTTAGTACCAGGAGCACAACCGGTGATTAAAGCACCGTATCGGTTAAGTCCGGAAGGTTTGAAGGAAGTCCGAACCCAGTTGGACGAATTATTGGCGAAAGGATGGATTTGTCTCAGCACTTCAAGTTGGGGATCTGCAATTCTACTTGTGAAGAAGAAGGAAGGTTCATACAGAATGTGCATCGATTATAGAGCCTTGAACAAAGTAACGATAAAGAACAAGTATCCACTCCCACGCATCGACGATTTGTTCGATCAGCTAAGTGGATCTTGTGTTTTCTCCAAGTTAGATCATCGTTCGGGTTATCATCAGGTGAAAGTCAAGGAATCTGATATCCATAAAACGGCATTCAGAACTCACTATGGCCATTACGAATTTCTTGTGATGCCATTTGGAGTGAACAACGCACCGGCAATATTCATGAACCTAGTGAATCAAGTTTTCCGGGAGTACCTAGACAGGTTTGTTGTCATCTTCATCGACGACATCCTGGTGTATTCAAAGATTCGGAAAGAACACGCCGAACACCTACGAATTGCCCTGGAAACCCTACGACAACATCAACTCTATGCCAAGTATAGAAAATGCAAATTTTGGCTAAATCAAGTTGGTTTTCTCGGACATATTGTATCAGGCGAAGGAATCTCTGTAGATCCAGCGAAAGTTTCAACAGTAAGCGAATGGCCGGCACCGAAGTCAGTGAAGGACATTCGAAGTTTCTTGGGTCTAGCTGGATATTACCGAAGGTTCATTGAAGGATTTTCCAAAATTGCAACACCCCTGACCAAGCTCACACGTAAAGATGAAGAATTCGTGTGGTCAGAAGCATGCGAGCAAGCTTTCGTAGAACTCAAGTCAAGATTGACATCAGCGCCTATTCTCGTTATACCGGACCAATCTGGAGGTTTCGAAATGCATTGCGATGCATCCGGTAAGTGATTAGGATGTGTTCTACATCAGCACAGTAAGGTTGTGGCTTATGCTTCAAGACAACTGAAAATTCATGAGTGCAATTACCCGACGCATGATTTGGAGTTGGCGACCGTAATTTTTGCTCTTAAGATTTGGCGCCATTATCTTCTTGGTGAACGAGTGAACATATACACAGATCACAAGAGTCTGAAATATGTGTTTACTCAGAAAGAGCTTAATATGCAGCAGAGACGATGGTTAGAACTCATGGCGGACTTCGACATCAACCTGCAATATAACCCAGGGAAGGTGAATGTGGTACCTGACGCCCTTAGTCGCTAACCATTAGCAATGAATCTCACCGCACAGTGGAAGCTTCAACAAGACTTGCATCAAATGGAGATTGAAGTAGTCATGCCAGGTAACACTTCAAGTTTGATGAACTTACAAGTTCAATCTACCATTTTCAATCAGATCAAAGCAGCTCAAGCAAGTGATGCTAAGTTGCAAAAGATCAGAGAGCAAGTGGAAAGTGGACTTCGAACAGACTTCATCATCCATGAAGACGGATCTTTGAGATACGGCAGCAGATTGTGTGTACCTAAAGGTCCTGTGCGAGAAGAGTTAATGAAAGAAGCTCACAGCTCTCCCTACTCAGTACACCCTGGAGGTACAAAGATGTACAAGGATCTGCGTCAAAATTATTGGTGGCATGGAATGAAGCGTGAAGTAGCCAGAAGCGTCGCTAAATGCTTGGTGTGTTAGCAGGTAAAGGCTGAACATCACAGGACAGCTGGTTTACTTCAACCGTTACATATCCCAGAATGGAAGTGGCAACACATCACGATGGATTTTGTGACTTCTCTTCCTCGCAGCACAAAGGGTAACGATGCGGTATGGGTTATTGTGGATCGACTCACAAAGTCGTCTCACTTCATCCCATTTCGAGTTGGCCAATCAACTGAGACATTAGCAAAGAAGTACATGGAGGTAAGAATCTAAATAAGATTTAAGCTCTTCATAAATATACTATCTCTGATACTCAAGAACTCATACAGGAAATCGTGAGACTTCATGGAGTACCGGTCTGCATTGTCTCTGATCATGACACTAGGTTCCGATCACAATTTTGGAAGTGTCTGCAAGCGAGCTTGGGAACAAGTCTGAACTTCAGCACAGCTTATCATCCACAAACAGATGGTCAGTCTGAGCGAACTATTCAGATCTTGGAAGATATGCTCAGAGCGTGTATGCTAGACTTCGGAGGATCATGGGAAGATCACCTACATCTTGTGGAGTTTTCATACAACAACAGCTACCAAGCAAGTATAGGAATGACACCTTTTGCAGCACTTTATGGAAGGAAATGTCGATCACCATTAAGTTGGGATGACATCAGAGATAGGGAACTCCTTGGACCTGAGATGATAGTAGCAACTGTTGACGTAGTTCGTACTATCAGGAAAAGAATGCGCATAGCCCAAGATCGACAGAAGCACTGGACTAATGCAAAGCGCCGTCACTTGGAGTTCCAACCGAAAGATCATGTATTTATAAAGATATCTCCAAACCGCGGAGTGATTCGTTTTGGAAGACGTGGTAAGCTTAGTCCAAGATATATTGGATCGTTCGACATACTCGAACGAGTCGGTGAAGTGGCTTATCGCTTGGCACTTCCACCTTCATTGGAAGGAGTGCACAATGTGTTCCACATATCCCAACTCAGAAGTTATGTGAGTGACACCATCCATATTCTTGATCACTCCGAGCTCACTGTACATCCAAACTTATCTTGTGAGCAACAACCTGTTGAAATCCTGGATAGAAAAGTGAAGTCACTTCGGAGCAAGGAAGTCAACTTGGTTCGAGTGATCTGGAGAAAGGACACGCCAAGAGAATTAATGTGGGAAAGAGAAGATGAGATGCATGCAAGATATCCTCACTTATTTGTAAACTAGTCCTTAAAATAAATTGTAAATTTCAAGGACGAAATTTTTGTAAGTAGGGTAGACTGTAACAACTCCAATTTCAATGTACAGAAAATTCATTTAAAGTTAATGTACACTTGTGGTATTTGCAATCCTGTGAATGCTATAAGTATTTTTTTTATTTAGAACATCAAGAAAACACTTGTAGCTCATTGGTATGATCTTGCACTGCTGAGACATAGCACTCGAGTTCAAATCCCATCAGCCACATTATCTTTTTATTTAATTTTCTTTTAATCTTTTAGAAGCCCAAGAGTTTGCACGAGCACTGCACGTAAGCTGAAGAGTCACACTTAAAACAAACAGGTGCAAATTAGTATTCAGACCGACCAAGACACGTGGTGAGAATCCGATCCCCCAACGCAAAGATTGGACCAGCGAAATTGATGCCGGGGCCGGCCGCGCCGGTTCTGTTGAGCTCAAACCCAAATTTTTTTGTAAACCCTAGACCCTTGGACTCCCCCCTTAACTCCAGTATTGCTTATTTACTCTGCACATTTACAGAGAATAATAAAACCTTTTAAATCTCATTTTAATGCATTTTTCATCATCCCATAAACCCTAATTTGTCCTATTAATACCCACTCCATTTTACACCCCTCTCACTCATAATTCTATTGCAAAAACTATACCAAATTCCCAAGTATTTTAGTGTACAAGTGGAGTTAGTGAAGGGCGGAGCTCCGACGAACTTTCAAGGAGATTCCGGCGACGAAACGACGTCCTGAAGTTTTCTTTAGGACCCCCTCTCTCTCCTCTAGTCCAACAAGCCAGTAAGTCCCATCTCCCCTCTCATCTTTTTCTTTAAAAAGTTCCATTTCTAAAACCCGACGGAAGCGGAGTTAGTCCGACTTTCGATTCGGCTTTCTTTAAAAACTACACTTTTCTTTAACAAGATAAAACCATATTCTTATATGTTGATTAATAAACATTAAAAAACTCAATAAAACAAGTTTCACATCAAAATAATCATTTTTGTGACATTTATCGCATTTTTTTACATAAAAATACCACAAACTATTCATTTCGACATTATAACCTTTATTCCTTACTATACCTTTAGATAGTTCACGAGGTAATGACCTACCTCATCACAGCACACATTTCTATCATAGCACGATGAATTTTGGGACAATAGAATACGGGAAATACGAATTTACAAATAAATACCCTAAACTTACAAAACCGTTTTCTATACAAAAGTGTGTTAACAATTTACATGCAATTGCGCCTCTACAACCCATTTTGGGGACCCCGTTCGGGATGGTGCGGATTATCGCACATTCTCGGGCTTAGTAGAGCGAGATGCAGATCTCCGCAAGGAGCATTCGATCTCGATGGAATTTTTATACATTTTTCTTTAGAAAATGAGATTTCTACAAGAAAATAAATAAATTATTTTCATTAAATATATATATAAATATATATATATATATATATTATCAAAATATCTATTTTAAATATATAAATATTCTAAGTTTTCTAAATCAAAGGAATCACTATTACATGAAAATACCATCCGAATACAACACTAGCACAACATTTCAAGAAAATACCATATACTATGGAAGCTGGGTTCTATTTACTAGAAAATGCACAATTGTAAAATATACATCTATAAAAAACTCTAAAGACGATATTTAAATACTTGAGGTGTATTTTGAATTTATGCCAAAACTATCTTAACATAAAACCCCCTCAAGTTATACTAAATTAAAATAAGGACCCAAGTAAACATAGGTTTAAGTGGGACCGGTCTCTTGAGCCCCAGGGAGCCGGAGATATGGGCGCTTGCCTATTTAAAGTAGACAACCTAACAAAAGGTGTTATCAATACGGTAGTTGTCTTGGAAAAAGACACAAATCCTGCCGTCCATGTGCAGCAGTTACCGATAACATCAAAAGCTAATTCAGGACTTCAATTTCTTTTCTAATCATCTGACTCAGACCGAGTCTAAATATAATCAATCTGACTTGAAAGTGATTCAATTATAAAACCACAATTCAATATGAATCCATATACTCAATCTATTCAATCAATACAACTTGACCGAACCGAACCATGGATATACTCATTTTAAATGTCCATCCATTATATCCGTTCCATTACTGATATCATGGTTTCGGCAAGTCATCCATCTATACAATTTATAATACAAGACAATAGAATACAAACAATACAATCAAAACATCGCGGGGTTTATAAGGGATAGATTACTACGGAAGGTATTAAAAGTGGCACGAGACTGTAACCATAATACATCTAACCTGAATCTCCATTGCCGTTGTACCGTGACTGAACGGTTCCTTGTACTCCGTATACCTTAATCTCCGGGATAGTGGGACTCCTCTCGTATACACTGGCACTCTCTGTACCAAGCTACAAACAACAACGTTAACAATATAATACAACTTTAAAAGTTACATTCTCCTTCTGTCTCTTCTGTCTCTTCTTACTTTTGGGACTTACCGAGCGATTGTTCGCTGACGACATTCCTTTTTTCTTTCTTTGGAATGTTGTCAGGTGGATCGGACCTTCTAAAGACAGAGCTCACCAGCGAGGACTTGGATCAGCTAGCCTTTGACCCGGAGCTCTAGTTTACTTGTACATTTCATTTTCATTTCTGTTATGCCATTGTTTAGGCAGTGCTTTCAATACATGTATTTTCATTTCAGTTGTATTGTAAAAAGAATGTTAATAAATAAAGTTGATGTTCATTTATATCTTGTCTCTTGTATACATTTTATTTTATATTGCTTAGATACACTTAGCGTGTTTACTTCTGAGTAAATACGTCGCGTGACCCGTCGCGTCCTCTGCCCGTACACTGGGAAACAGGGCGTGACGGTCTGGGAGGAACTTCTTGTATCCATTTTTAACTACAAAACAGAAGACTTTCCGGTTAAGTATCTAGGGCTAGCTTTGCGGCCCAGCACGCTGAAGAAATCAGACCGGTTGCCATTGATTGATAGGTTGCAAAATCGATTGGAGGGCTGGAAGGATCGGTGTCTTTTAATAGGTGGGAGAGTGACTTTGTTAAATTCGCTGTTGCTGGCTGTCTCTCAATATTATATGGCATTCTATTTGCTGCCAGGTTGGGTGGTTAAAAGGATTGATCAGATTCGACTAAATTTCTTATGGAGAGAAGCATCATTGGAAAAAAGAAATACCATCTGGTTAGATGGGGAAAGGTCTGTAGATCGAAAGAAGAAGGAGGCTTGGGTGTAAAGAATATTAAGGATATGAATAGGACACTACTGGGAAAGTGGTGGCGGCGGCAGGTGGCAAGTAACGCGAAGGGATGGGTGACCTATATCAATGCAGCTTATGGTAATAAGTTTGGGGCTATAAACGCACCAAACAACAATGTGGCAATAGCATCTGCTTTCCTCAAGGGCATTATGTCGGTAAAGGAGTTTTTCTTAAAGGTATCTCTTATACGATAGGGAATGGTAGCTCAATTAACTTCTGGAAAGATTATTGGTGTGGAGATATCACTTTGCAGGAGAGATTCCCTTTGCTTTTTGAGCTCGTAAAGTATAAGAAGGTTTCAGTTCTTAGTCAATGGAAAGGAGTCAAGTGGTGGCCAAGATTTCAGAGAGCGTTAACGAGAAGGTAGCGGAGACAACGGCACATGTTGATTGATTATCTTGAGTCATGGAAACCGATGGATGGAGAAAGTCTGGATAAGGCAGAATGGAAATGGTCAATGAGTAAGGATTTTTCGGTTAAGTCCTTTTATGATATTTTGAACTATGGAGGGCTGGTGTCCATAAACGATAAGAAGATTTGGAAGCTCCCTGTGCCGTTAAAGGTTCGTATTTTCTTATGGTTAGCGTCCAATAATGCAATCTTGACGAGAGACAATCTATGTAAGCAGAAGTGGGTAGGGCCGTCATGTTGCGGTGTTTGTGAGGAACAACCAGAATCAGTGAATCATTTATTTTTCTTCTACCCAGTTGCTAAGAGTGTCTGGGACAGGTTTTTGACTGGGTTTGGGTTTTCTCCTCTTCCATGTACCTTTGGTGATTTATGGACATATGGGGGCATTGGGATGAATATAAAGAAATTAGAGGAGTGGGAGATTATGATTTCTGCCGTGTGTTGGAATATTTGGTTAGAGCGGAATGATAGAATATTTAAAAATATTAAGAAATCTAATCTGAGTATTTAAAATACAACTGAAGCAATCATTATATTTTGGACAGGTGGTGCGGAAAAGAGGGCAAAGAAAAAGGCAAGGACCGAGGCACGGGACGAGGGATCGTAGCTGGTTTGGGGACTTCAGCTTCCAGCATGTTCAAGGATGGAGCGGTGTGACCAGAAGGAGGACAGCGTTGATCGCTAATGGGTAAGAAGGAAGGTTTTAACGGAGATGGTGGCTTTTTCGTTTTTCGTTTTTGGAAATAAAACTTGTATTTCTTTTCTAGAAGATGTGTTATCCTCTGTTTTTTTTTTCCTTCTTTCTTCAAACGTTCTTTGATGTGGTTTCGTTAAATCGTCGTTTAATGAAACGCGGGAGCATTTTACTTTCGTTTTAATTCATCATCTCTATTTTTCTCTCTACTATATTAATGCTAAAGGAGGGGTGTACGGAGCACATGAAAAATAAACATCTTTAATTTTCTGCTATGTCAACAATGCTGATATGTCAAAAATCGATAATGCTGATTTATATTATACTTGAAATAAAATAAAAAAATATAAAGCTTTTGTGTTTATTGTTATTAATCACCAATAATAAACTCTTCTCAACTAAAAATTTTAGGTTTTCATTGCCCTCGCAACTTTTCTCATTCTCATGTTCCCATCTCTCCAACTAATTCTTTATAAATCTTTTCAAATCTTTGTAATGTTAAAATATACAAATATGCATCGCACGTGCAACATACTAGTCTCTGTAACTATTTATAATATGAGATTAATGGAGGGAAGAGGCCATAGGAGGGGATTCCCTCCTATGGCGTCGAAAAAATACCCCCTCCCTAGTTTTTTCCGGCGATCGGTACCCACCATCTTCATCGTCATCATCTAAGATGTGGGTATACCAAATTTCATGTGATTCTACAACTTTTTCACCGTTGATTTAGTGGGTTCAAAATTGACGGTTTACCGACAATAGAACTTTTTACATTGCTAAATCAACGGTGAAAAGGTTGTGGAATGACATGAAATTTGGTGTACCCACATCTTAGATGATGACGATGAAGATGGTGGGTGCCGATCGTCGGAAAAATCTATGGGGGTTGTATTTTTTCGACGCCATAGGAGGGAATCCCCTCATATGGCCTCTTTTCTCCATTATTCTCTTATAATATATATGTTAAATTTTACAGGAAAATATTTATAATTTTTTTTGGTTAAATTAGAAATATTTTGAAGGTTATTTATTTTTAAAGATACAGATGATTTGAGCAATTGTTCGTTGCCATTTTATAAAATTTAATTTTTTTATCAGAGAATATTCTTTGTTATATATGTATTGGAAAGAATTAGATTAAAATGCCAGTTTGAAACCTCCTCGCAAAATATGAAAGATAGAATAATATACAATAAAGATTTAAAAGAGTATAACATTTTCTGTAATATCTAAAAATTTGCCTATAATATCTAAGCAGCTGCGGATATTATTTAAACAGTTGGATCAAATAAAGATCTAAACAATCCTTGGGGCTTTTAACAAAGATTTTGGACTCTTTCCAACAATTTCGGGGGTTTTTATACAACATCCCAGCGTGCCGGGGCTTTTTGACAACTTACCAGAAAAAACTCCAAAATATTGGGCTGGAAAGGGTTGGGTACGGGTTAAACCCGACCCAACTTCCACCCATAATTCTCTCTCACACATTCAAATAAATATCGTGTAAGATATTAAATTTTCTTCTCATGCATAAAAAGAGAGAGAAAGAAGAAGAAAAATGAAAATAAAATAAAAAGGGGAGAGTGATTTTTCTCAAATTTCATCTCCATCTCCTCATAAACCCTAGGGCTAAAATTTCAATTGCTTCCATCATCCCAGCACCATTATGGCCTCCCTCCCCCAACCTCATCCAAAAAAGCTCAAATCTTTGAATCCCATCTTGGCCTCTTCAAGCAACAACGAAGAGATCGAACCCTCATCGCAAAATTTTGGTAAATTTTTTTTCCTCTTGTAATTTTTTTTGAGCAAGAACCATAAGCATTGATCTTAAGATATTGATAGCTGTTAGAAATTGCCATTGAGTTTTATTTGCAATTTTCTTTTGTAACTTCTGCAAAAAAAAATTGTTGGCTAATATGTAATTTTCTTGCAATTGGTCGATAATTTAGATTCACTTGGTAAATGATGGGATTAACCATTAACATTTGATGTCAAGATGATATGGAATTTGATTTGATTGTAGGACGTTAATCGTGCTGTGGGAAAAATCCCATCATTGTTTGATCATAATCTTGAGGCTAATATCTCCGATACGAAAACTTAAATTCATATAGCAAGTTCTAAATAAACCCTAACAATATTATGAATCCTAAGTCCAGTTTTATTCACTGTTTTAACACCCATCGTAAACTCATGATGTAGCCGACATTGAGGCCCTTTTGGGAATGGAGGAATGGAGTTGAGTTTTCTAAACTGTCGATTCATAAAGTTAGCAAAAAGTAACTCCAAAATGCATTTTCCCTGTTTGACATTCATTATGAAGTCGAGATAACGGCGGTTATCTATACTCCAATGTGATCTAAATTTTCTAAACTCCATTTTTCCCTAGAACTCATCTCTTATAATAAACTAGAGTTTATTTCAAAATGGAGTTTGGGGCTTGCAAACCATAGCTTTCATCCCCTCTGCCACCACATAAAAAATAAAGGGTAAATTGTCAAAAATCCTCCGGTCCGCTTCAAACTTGTGTGAAAACCCCTGGGCATTTTTCTCTGTTAAAAAACCTTTGGGCCTACCAATTGCTTGTAATATCTACGTAGTTGCCTGTAATATCTACGCAGTTGCAGTTGCCTGGAATATCTAAACAGTTGCTTGTAATATCTAAACAGTTGCATGTAATATCTTAGCAGCTGAGGGAATACAGGGTCTAAGTAAAATAAAGCCCATGGGGTTTTTCATAAAGATTTTGAAAAGTATGCCCTTTCTAACAATTTTGAAAATTACAGGAGTTTTTAGACAACTCCCGAGTGGGCCGGGGGCTTTTTGACAAAGTTGTCCTAAGCTCCTAACCCGAAACCCAAATAGGGCCTGTTAGTTTAGGTAAAAAATGCTCTTTGGGATTTCGTCACTTAAATAAGATAATTTGATGAATCTAAATAAGGGAAGCATTTTGCTGAGTATCGAATTACATTATGTTGTCTTCCCGGTCGTCATTAACCCACTTCTGGGTCGGCTACAAACATAATGTCTCATGAAAGATTTGACGAGATTTTATGACCGTCTGCCGATATGAAAGTCGAAGAAAAAATAGGATAAGGGTGGGAGTCTCCTTTCAATTTTAGGCACTTGGTGGTTTAACTATAGCAGTTTAATTTATCGCAAATTATTGCGTTGCTCATTGGTTTAAGTAGATTCTATAGCCAAAGACGAAAAGAAGAATCCCTTTGCCTGAGAAATACTACAATATTCGATTCTTCTGTCCTTTTACCCAAAGCCTTATACAATTTCATTCGACATAAATGGAAGAACTTTATTCATAAATTACATTTTTGTCATGTTTGAAGCCGCATTGCAGTTGTAGATTAGTTCATATCCTAATTATTACTTTGGGAGGACTTTCATTGTTTCCAGTTAGATCGGAGTTGTATAGATCATGATTGTGGCAGTTGATTCTCAATCATCATTAAATCTTATGCTTCATCTCGCAAACTTGGACAAAATGGTATCCCAAATTCCTTTCATCACATGGCAACATTGTATAAAATTTTCTTTGCACATGCCTTCCAAGTATTTGATGTTCATGACTCTGTCCCTCTTCCGCCATACACTAACAACTCCTGTTATAACTAGAACACATAGAGGTAGACTAAAAAACTTCTCTTTTTTCTATTTAAGTAATAGGAAAAAATGAAGAAAAATCATTTAACAAACTCTAAATCCACACAATGCCACCTCATACTTTTAAATAGATATTATTATATTTTTACCCTTTTCATTGAAATGCTAAAAGAAAGCAATTATTACCATGAGCCCCCTTCCCCCCACTCCACCCCCACCCCAAAACACACACTCAGTTATTACTCATAAAATGATAAAAGAACAAAATCAAATACATACATCAGGAATTTAAACAATCTATAGATCACCCCTCAAATATTTTTTTTTCGTTTCAATTTTTTATAGCTTTGTCCATGATATCTAATATATACACACGGTGCATCACACGGGCAAAAAATACTAGTCATGTATAACCATCACCTGTTAGTTAACTATTGATAGTTCAAGTATGCTGTTAGATTTCACCACACACACAGCTTCATATCAAGGGTTGATATTGTAATGAGAAAGGTGATGCAATCTTGGTTTGCTTGTTGGAGTGTGTATTATTTTCTTGAAGCGTACTACAGATAATACATTTAAGAGGATGGAGGGCCTGCGTAGCCACCCTGTGCATTCCCTGCGAAACAGGGGCATAACGCAGGACCTGCCTATTCAGTCTCTGTAGCTCTGCATAAATTAATTTGCAGCTAATTTTTTTCCTAAATTTAATGTGTTTGAAAAGATTTGGTATTATGGAGGAAAAAGATGCATTTATATTATGAGTATTTTCTAGTTTCTAGCGTATTTACTTCTTACAAGCTTGTATATTGAAAGCAAGTCTTTTATTGATTATATATCCCGACAGGTGTGCCACCCGGATTAACTCCAATTATGGAACCCCTTTTGGATGGAGAAATTCCTGAAGCGGAGATTATTGTGGGTGACACCAGCGAGTTATCAAATGACAAAGCCAACAATTCGAATCGAGACCAACACCCAGATGAGACTAACATGGATTCAGCACGCCATGGTTCTTCCTCGGCGATTCCTTGCAATCGGTGCAACAAGAAGTTTAGCAGCATCAAGGAATCAGAGTTCAAGCTCGAGCACACAATCGATAAGGAAAAGCATGAATCAGCAAACCACAAAATTAATAATTTGAATCGCCTAGATGAAACTGCTGGTTGTGTGGGTCGTGCATTGTGGAAACACCGGTTGGTTTGGAGATATTCGAGTTGATTCACGAGTGTTATTTCGAGGGATTGAGACGGGATTCGTCCTTGAGAAGACAACAAGCGGGCGTTGTCATGAGCAATGTAGTTGGTGAAAGTACTTCTGATGCTGGAGGTGTGATGCTTGATAATCCTACAGCATCACAATCAAATAATATTGAGGAACTTGATTTAGATTTGAGCTTGGGATTGAAAGCTTGGCACAAATAGTGGATAAAATCATCACAGTACATGTAATTCGCTTACTCTTGTATCACTTCATTTAATCATTGTTGTCTTATCCTCTTCTGTTGTCATTTTTAGTACTGAGTTTTAGTATGATCGCATTAGATCATTCCAATTTACTCAAAATATTTTGTAAATGATTTTGAGTTAATTACTTTGATTTTATTTTGGAATTTGGCAGTTGGAACACACATTAAATCTAGCGAAAAGATTCAAAATTACAGGAATATTACTTTTTCATTTAAGGTTTGAAATAAATTGGGATTTATTTATAAAAGTAAAATTGTACTCATATATTTGAAGATAATCAAGTCTTGGGTTCCTATATAGAAACCTCGTTGGATTATAGCCGTAGCTGTGCAACAATTTCCTTTTATTAGAAAGCCTAACAAAAGCAAAGGCACAGTAACAATATTCACGAATAATTCACGTATTTTTTATCAGCCGATTAAATCTCCGACTTAATCGCCGCGAACGATTCGAATTTTTCGCGAATAATTTGCAAAATCAGCGGATAATTCGTAAAAAACAGCGAATAGTTTGCAAAAAACAGAACACATCGCCTCATCTACTGTTTATATGTAATGTGCATACTCATATGTTAATTTCTTCCTCGAAATCTTTCCGATCATTTCCTGAATACTTGCTCATATTTTCCGAATACTTGTCGATTTTTTCCGATTAGTTCTCCAAATCCGATTTTTCGACCTTATCGGATTATTTATGAATGCGGAATTTGTGACTATGAACAAAATCCTGCCTTTATTATTACTATTGTACCCCAAACTCAGGGGATTTATATGTTCTTCTCTCATGAAAATATTCCAGAAAATGTGAAATAAAATGATCCATTTTTTTTACTTACTTTATTACCGATTGTCCACTTCACCAACAACTGGTCTTCTCCCTAGTCTTGTACAAGCAATTGACCCGTGCCATGCACGAGCCCTCAATGCCCCAAAAAATATGCTATGGTATAGGTAACCGAATTGTAACTACATTTTATTGCAAAAAAAAAAAATCTATCAAGCTTGATCTAAATTCTTTCAAAACAATTTAGGAAATTTCTTCTCTTTTATCCCAAAACAATTCCAAAATGTATCTGTCTTTTACACATTTCTACATATTGCATGTATTCAACGGATGATAAATTACATTTGAAAATTCCTACCATCATTATCGATTGCATTGGAAATTTGGAAAAAGTTTCTCTGGAATCTTCCTGATATCATCAATGATTTCCGTCGACCTACATCTTGCTCCAGACGACGGTTATCTCACATTATCATGTACTCTTCTCTTACTAATTTTCATATTATATAATTCAATCCGTTGCTTTTAATATATTTTAGAAATGTATATGACTTTTAATATATATTTCATACACTTGCTGGTAGTTGACCCATAATATACAAATTTTCATTTTTTATAACTATCAATATCCTATTTGCATCTGCCAATAATCACATGATATGAATATGGTAACGTCTACATCCGATCCATTTCCGATCGATGAGAACGTATGCAAAGTTATAATGAAAGAATTGAATGTAATTTTTCAAAATAACTCTAAACCATCTCTAATTTTTCATTCATCTAGGTATGCAAAATAATAGGGGATGGACTGGTTGCAATTTTCAAAAGATATGAGAGACCTCAACTAATTTTCCATCCACATGTGTTCACAGAGTAAATACTTTCCGTACCTGTTACGCTACAATCTAGAATGAATGGTAATAACTCGTATGTAAATAAATAAATATATTTGATACGAAAATATATTGCGTAACTCGGAAGATAAACTTAGGATGTGCCACATATTAACTTAAATTATAAGAGTAAAGGATTAATTTCTTGCAAGAAGAGGCTAAATGCAAATTTTCTTAAACTAAAGGGGTTGAGTCTAATTTTTCATGCATGAGGACAAAAAAAAAGCTTGAAGAGAGAATATTCCCTCGTATGGCTTTATATATTGCAATATTTTGAAAATTGTTAATATTATTTTAGAATTTAAATAATGATATTATGAGTTATAAAAAAAATTTATAACACGTATGGATTTGAGTTTTCATAAATTGATATAAGTATATACATTTATTTTGGAAATGGAAAATGTGGAATTTTTGGCATGCTTGATAAACTATTGGGGGGGGGGGGGGGGGGAGGGGAGGGCATGGGCTCTCTTGCCTGCACCCACATCCTCACACCCTTATCCCCTCATTCTGATCACTCTTCTCTCTCATCCTCTCATTTCTTTTCTCTTCCAAATTACCTCTAACTCCTAAAGTCCTCAAACTCAAAATCCCTAAACCCAAAACCTAGCTCATCTCCGTTCAAATCATCTCATTTGTTGTCAAGTTCTTCAACTAGATTCTCCATGACTTCAAGTGGAGTCCTCCTCAACCTCAACCTCCCTGTTGCTTCATCAAAAACTTGGATCTCCACTTTTCCCCACTAAAATAGATAAAGATCTCTCTTTTCATCAAGTTTTTAAAGTATTTGCCATGAAAAATTACATCTTCTACATAAAATTCATGTTTTAAATGTGAAACTCTTTCAAAATTGGGTTTTAAAGCGATCTACTGGTTGGTGAAGATCTAGTGTGGTTTTCATGTTGATTATAACTTGTTTGGGATGGTTGAGGTCGGGTAGTTTAAAGCAAGTTTTTTTTGTTCAAAAGCGTTTTTCAAAACTTCAATTTTTGAACTGCAGTTTCTTTCATCAGACGACTGGGTTGTTCTTCAGACGTCTGCGACGTTTCTAGTTTTAATAAAATTTGGTTGTCAGACGTCTGATCTATGAACCTCAGACGTTTGCCATTTTTCTTGGCTTTCTTTGGGTTCTTGGACAGACGACGACAGACATCTGCAACTTGTGCTTGAGATGTCTGCCTGAACGTCGTGAATTCTTGATGGTTGTTAGCCAGATGTCTGGACGTTCTTCACCAGACGTCTGCCGTGCATTTTTCTTGACTGTTTTGCTTTTTTACTTGATATTTTGTTTTCTACCCTTCTCAACTAATATCTACGTGTTTAGGGTCGATTGCGGAGACATCCGAGATGGCAACCAAGGGCAAAACGGCTGTGGGCTTCGACTAGCTCGAGACGCACTTTCGTGAGTAGATTTATATCTATATGGGGAAGTCGGATGGATGGCGTATAATACCCCCAAAACCGATTCTTGTGAATACTTATTAATTATTATAAATACATAATCTATATACGTAGTCTATAATGTTACTTTGAATAGTTAGTATTCATTATAATTCGGAACTTATATGCCTAGTCTTTAATGCCATGTTAGAACACTTATATACATAACCCATATACTTAGCATATAATTACATATTTAGTTTATAATTTGTAACTCGTATGCTTATATATATGCATATATGATTAATGTTATATACGTGTACGCGACTAGATGTTCGTACTATTTGAGTTATGTGTTGCGTACGTAGACCATAGATCCGTACTGACTATTATTGGATATTTGGTTGTTATCGTACGAGGTGAGATTCTGTACTGGATAAGATGAGAATGGTTTGCTGAATACGACCTATTATTATTGACTCGGGGAGTCTTGCTATTTATTCCGATTGGGAGGTTCTGAAATGCTAAGGTTGTATTCTTTTTAAAACCAACAATTCGTTTCCTATTTTAAAATCATAATACAAGAATGAGTTGCTAATTTCAAATGAGTATCTATTTTAAAAACATATCGCGGTCTTTTTATTTCCAAACAATGTTTCTTTTTATTTTAAACTATAATTATATTATTTGTAAGTATTTATCCATTTACGACGATCGTTCACGCTACATTTACTTTAATTGTTATCCGTTTGCGCTATGATCATTTTATTAGTTACGTTACATTTATACTATTCGTTCTTATTTGCTTCATATATTTAGTTTACGGTACCATATTTAACCTTTTTAGTCGTTATAATTCATGCTTCATATATTTAGTTTACGATACCATGTTTAATGTTTCTATTGCTATTCTTGTATGAACATACTTGGTAGAACACTTGCACAACTACTAAAAATTGACATGTGGCACAATCACAGACTCACATGTTACACGTACAAATCATTAGTACTGCCATGACACTGTAGAAACTGCCATGTTTATTTATGTTTTAATTATTTCCATGCTAGTATTAAATGTTGCTTCCATGATTTCGTTATGTGAATGCCATTGTCTTCATGGATGTTAATTGCCAACTGTGGCAAAGATGAATTATGTATTATTATTCTTATGAATTTGATGTTTTCCATAAATTTTAGAAGCCGCGGGATACGATTTTATAAAACTTTCTTGTGTTTGCAAAGTTCGTTTTTCTCTTGAATTGATGATGATGATGCGTCCACCATGAGTTTTCTATATTTTTATGATTGATGAAATCCTATACCGAGGGATGGACGAAACTGGTTATGGATACATGGTGGACGCGGTTAGAGACCGAGGGACAGGAAGTACGCAGAGGAAAGACGGGGAGCTTAGCAAGGTTACTCGAATATCGATGATATTTTGGGTCACATTGGATATCTGGAGGATACCGACCGGTGATAGTGTTAGTGTATATGCCCTAGAGGCCATTACTGTATCATACTAGTATGTATATTACTTGATGGAAGCTTGGGATATTCACAGTTGTACAGACAATCTTGCTCAATATAGTCGTATGCTACTTGGTTTGTCTCTGTTTTAATGTGTACTTGTGTGTTTATTTATTATATCACCTATACGCATTAGTAGAGCCCTTAGGATCTTTGCTTGATTACCGGCGTTGTGATGGCGATCACACTCGTGGGGGCTGGGTAATCTACAAGCACATCCTTATACACATCCCTAGTCATGGGAGTATCGAGATAGGGCATCGATACTCCGGAGTAGACTAGCGTATGCGCTTCTCATCCCAGCACGGGAGACGGTCTGTCCCACAGCCGTCAGTACGTCGTACTTGAGATAGTATGCGGGTGCTCGTTAGGTTACGAGTACACTGGACAGGACTCGTCGGGAACTGATGGTTGGTATTATACCTATCGTCAGTTATCAGTTCCCAGGTGACATGAGTACAGCTTAGTCCGCTGACTTGACACTGTCATTTCGCCTCGAGTGTGTTCCCACTGTTCTTTGATTACTACCCTACCACGGCTCTACTGAGTCGTGCAAACAGGTAGTAGTTGGAAGCAGTCCTGAAGCGCTTGGAGGCAGTGACGGTTAGACAGGATTCGTCTCTCCCGGTATTGGGGGTTGACATCGCGCTGTGTCTAGGAGAGCCATTACACAAGTAGTCCCTGGCCAGGGCAAGCGAGATATACTGATAGGTTCCAGTGTTATCTCAGGGTGTATTGGGCTTCACTCCGACACGACTTGTACCGCTATTAGGGGACTGACGCCCCTAGGCCCGCCATGCGATGTATCAGACGAACAGACCGGACTGTACGGAGATTGTCATATACAGACTCAGTAGGAGTTCGGATGAGTTTACCTCATCGGCCTTCTTATCGACATCTACCTGGGGACCGTTACGTACAGCTAGTGCCGCTTGCGGTCTATGGTTAAACCCACTGCCAGCGTAGTGTCGAGTCTTTAGAGTCCCACACAGAGAGTTTCCCTGCACTGAGCGAAACGTGTAGAGGCCGTATGGTTTTACGGCAGGGCTGCGATAACTTACGTACACTTGTGTGCGTGTGGTATTCGGGCAGGCAATACTAGTGGGCTTTGGTTTAAGCCAGATCCTAGTATTGCATGGATGGATTTGTTTTGTCTTCTGCGCATCCGCATTCTACGGAATACGGATGCAGGTGTGTATGCACAGTTTTCCGGAGCGATGAAGGAGGTGGTGCCTCATTAGGGTTTTGGCAGTTGGTTCGGCCAAAACCGCTATGTGGCAGGCTCATTAGGATTTTGACAGCTGATTCGGTCAAAACCATTTTGAGGCGGACTCATTAGGGTTTCGACAGTTCGTTTGGTCAAAACCATTATGAGCCGGGGACATTATTTACTTATCCTTTCATTGATAATTTTGTTATGGCTAATTACATTGACCATTTGACCATCTTGACTTTGTTGACCATTTGACCAAAGTTGACTTGGATCTTCTTAGAAGATCTAAAGTATTCTTTGGTTTTCTTTTTCTTTGGTTATGATAATGGTCATGTCATTTGTAGCCATCACCTTTATCTTGATGGGATTAGTAATGATAATGTTTGTGCATTATTGCAACCATGGTTAGGTTTTCTTTTAGTTAAGCTTTTCATTTGCTCATTCTCATTCTCTCTCTTGAAATGAGAAGCTCCATGGTTGCTAGAAAAACTCCTCCTTCTTCCTCCTCTTGATTTCTCCTTTGATCTCATGTGTTGAGAGAAAAAGGGTTCTACTTGACAAACACATCCATACATCTTCTCTACACAACCTAGGGCTTCTAAATTAGCAATCTCCTTGCCCTAGTTACCTCGGCTTGAGGTGGAGCTCGGTGTACATCTCTCGGGTGGATCGTCTTCGACTCAAGGAGGCCGCGGAGGTGACCGAAGTCCGGATCAACCATTGAGCAAGCAAAGAGAAGAACAACAAGAAGAGAAGAACATCAAAGAAGAAGAACAACAAGAAAAGAAGGAGTTCAAGTTGAGGTATAACCCCTAACCGAGTAGATACATCTCATGTTAGGATGCTAGTGTATTGTTTAGCAAAGATTCAGCTTTTACGGTCCATGTTACAAAGTTCAGAAAAAATTTTATTTTACCATTTCCGCAACCCCGAAAGTACCGGGAGAGGTAACGTGGACCTAACAGATAGTCTAGAGCACGGTGGATTGGCCGGGATTTTATGATGAGATGAGAATGAGGGCTAGTCCGGAGAACAACGCCTAATGATTTTTAAGATTTTGAATGTCGGTGAATGATACAGATTTGATGATGATGATTTTATGGATGATGCTTTTTCTATTTTTGCACGATCTGTTATGATGCGCTTATATTTACTTATGTTGTATATATATGTTATAACATATTATGTTGGTATTATACTTTATAATTAGTAGGTAGATTGTTATACATTCGATTTCTACCTTGTGATATCTTTCTACTCACTAGTTGGAAACTCACATCCGTTGTGCCATAATTTCTTGCAGGACCGACCGTTCGAATCTTTAACGGTTTCGTCGGCACACATTTCTTTTCTTGGGGTGATTGCATTTTGCTAGATGGGTTATGATGATTACTGTAACCGCCTCTTGTATATATTTCCTTTTGTATTTAGTTATAACTCTATCTATCAGTTGTATATTCCTTGACTTAGAGACGAGACTTAGATGTTTATTGTTTTGGATGTCGTAATCGTCGACTTGATGTTGTTTATATATAGTATTTATGGTTTTCTGTTTATTATTCTTTGTCTTGGGCGTTGTATATTATTGCGTGGATTATGTCTCCGCCGTGTGGGTGTCGAGCTGGCTCCCGTATGGGGATGCTTATTTATATTTTTTATTGTTATATAAGTTTTTATTCAAAATTTAAAATGGAGGAGCTGCCAGATTTTTAAACGACGAAAATGTTTTCTCATGTTTTTAAACCAACTTTACTTACACCTTTCAAAACAAACTTAATTTCATTTTATAAACCTTTTTTAAAACTTCACCTTTATTTTCCAAATTGTTATTTTCTTTTCTTTAAAAATCTATTTACTGCTTTCAATTTATAGGTTTTGATCCTGGTTTAGGCTTACTTGGGTTACGGTGAGGTCCCCTGAACTTCACGTGATCCTTGTGCCGTCACGTTTCTTTTTGAGTCGTGACAAAGTTGGTATCAGAGCATAGGTTTAATCTTTGTTAAGTATAGGTTTAACCATGTGGAGTTTAGGGTATAATCTTTCAGAACATAGGTGTAATCATGTGGAACTTAGACTTGACTTTGGGGGTATTAGACCCGAACTTTTGTTTCATAGGTTGTCTTTGGTATGATGGAGTAGGTAAGTTAAGTAGAGTTACGTATTATAAGTATGTTCCGCGGCATATTTACAATACGGTACTCCGTTTGGATTCCATTAGGATGTATCTTGAGATTCTTTCTTCAATTCTATGCATTCTTTCGTTTCCGTTGCTATATCTTTATCAACTCTCGTTTTTCTTTCTGATCCAGTCACTATGGCTACGCGAACTGAGAGGGTTGCGGCTAAAGATGAGGTCAGGGCAGGCTCGTCTGAGACGAGGACTGATCAGGACGGTATTCCGGCGGTACATGAACAGATTGATCGCGCTCCCGATAAAATTTCTAGTTTGGAGGTGAGCGTTCAGAATTTACACCAGATGGTCGGGTCATTGATTGAGGTCAGCCGGACTCAAAGGCCTGATATTGTACAGCCTACTCCGGAACTCATTGTACTGCCTACTGATTGGCAAGGATTTTACGTATCGTTTTAAGTTCTAAAGTACCGCAATAAAACGGTGTCGCGTGTATCGAGCCGAGATGAGTACAGCTCGTCCGCAGGGAGATGGTAGGTTTTAAGCTTGTTTTAACAAGTTAAGTTCGTTTAGTGGAGTTTGGTTGTTATACTAAGTGTCGCAAATTATATGTTCAAAAGAAAATGGCTTGTTAGGGGTAGGTTTAGGTTAGTTTGAGTTAGGATAATATTTGCCATTTTCTTATGAACCTAACTTGATATTGATACTAAGGTAATCAGCAACAACGTGGATTAGGGAGCTTAAGTACGGTATTTACGATTGTTCTCTATATCCGTACTTCTTATCTCTTGTTCTTCCGTTTTGTCTCTTAACTCTCGTCTCCGGCAAACCAATCGCAAGTGGTCACAATTAGGAATCACCGCTATCGTGGTAGGATAGGGTGCCTAACGAAGCAGATTGCGAGTCGTTTGGTCGGAGTTTCAATTACAAGTTATCGGTTTAAAAGAAATTAGCAAACACTAATCCCGGTCAAGCTACCCCTCTCCTACCCTTAATAAGTGATGTATTACTCATACATATTCATAAAAATAAAGAAAATACAAAAGGAAAGAGAGACAATAGAAACCATAGCAAGTTTAAGGAAAGAGTTAGAATTATACTAAGAACCGATTTGCAATAGTGAGTAGTCAAATGAATTCTTATTGTTATGTTCAATCAAATGAATCCAATAAGCTCATTCTAAACTTGCAAACTCAATAAAGAGATTGCAAGATGAGAGAGAAGTAAATGATTCAATATTTGAGTTCTAAAAACATCACAAACATGCAACTTGAAACTTGAAATGAGACTTGTATTGAAATTCCAAAAGAGATACAAACTATTGAGTTCAAGAACCTAAAACTTAAGCTTGTAAATTCAATTAGAAGTTATAAGGTCAAGAGAAAGGGGCAATGTAACGACTCTGAAAGCTCTGTACAGAAATTTTCCTGTTAATATACAAGAAAAGAGTATTACAACCTGTGTATGAGTTATAAGTTACTTTTGTTAAATAAAAGGAAGAAACAACTTATAGCTCATTGGTAAAGCCTTTGCGCCGTTGTGACGTAGCCTGTGTGTTTGATTCCAATCAGACATAATTATTTTTCTGATTTTTTTTTTAAATTTTTGGAAGCACAAAAGGTTGCACGTGTAATACATGGGGAAATGAAAAGTTTAGAAAAATCAAACATGTGCAAAATGGTGTAAACACAGAAAAATCCACGTGGCATAAATCTCGAGACCAAACACCCAAAATCGACCGGCGGAAATAGCCAATAGGTCGGCGGGGATGGTCATGATGAGTCCATTTTGATCCGTGTTTTGTACACATGTCTCTTCAACTCCCCTCAACTCCTCTGCACTGTTTGATTTCCCTGCAATCAAACAGAGACCTTTCATTTCACCATTTAACATTATTTTAATGCTTTTTAATCCAAAATTTTAATTCCCAAACCCTAATTCTCCACTATAAATACCTGTAACATTTTGAAATATTTTAGATAATTAATTATTTTATTTATTTAATTAAAACATTTATTTTTATTGTGTTTGTAATAAAAAGGTCTTTTAAAATGTAGTAGAATAGATTAGTAAAGAAATAGTTTGTTTTTACAATAAGAAGTGTCATGAGTGGTTTTAGTGAAATTTTTAGCTTCATTATGAAATTGGATATTGTGTGAGGATTTTTTTGTAAAGGTGTTAGGTCATGGTTAGGATTAGTTGAATCTCACATACACCACAACTCCAATTGAAGCTCAAGTTCACACCTCCTCCTTGCATGAAAGCACCACCATCTTGTATGGTGACACCACCTACTACCTTATCTCTTCGCATCCTTAAATTGCACCAATTGTTTCAGTTGATATATATTAAGTTAGGGTAAATAAACTGGTTTAGAGAAAGAAAACATTTTAGAACACACAAAAGAAAAGAAAAGAGAGAAGAGAAGAAGAACTAGGTGCTAAGGATTTCACCCCCACCATCAAGATAGGATCTTTGAGTTGTGCATCTTGGAGGAATCATTTCAGTAATCTTCTGTAGGTATAATCTCTAAACTCTATAGAATTCTAGTTTTGAAAAGTTTAAATGTAGAAATCGGATATCGGAAATATCGTATTTTGGTAAATATAGGCTCTTTGTAAAATCTGCTGTAGTTTAGATAATAATTAATATAACCAAACAGTACCCTCATCTTATTAATTTGACTTAGAATAACACATACGAAGACGGACCCATTCCCTCGGATATTGGCCGGCGACAATTGCTAAAAATCCGAGCTCGCCGGATTTTTATGGGAGTTGGGTGTTGGGATTTTTAGGGTAGCTTTATGTATATGTATTAGGATGTTTGGTATTGCTGGTTTAAGTTAGTTTATCAGTATATGATATCTGGAAGCTAATATCTGTAAAGGGGGTTAAAATTCTATAAACGACACGGATATATCGTATCATGAGTTATGTTTTTACCTGTTACGACCAGAAAAAAGGTTAGCTCAGATTAACTTAAGTTCAGTTAACTCACGATATTCGCACGTAGCATAATTAGTATGTGCAATATCATAAACTAGGATATTTGCGATGTTTTAGTATACTGATATTGAATCTGGAACCAATAGGTGTAATCACTAGAAAAACTAGCAACACCATAAGTATCATAGGACCACTAGAAGACTTAACTTTAAGCCCGAGCCCCTAAGTCATTGATTGACCCGACGACATCTAGCCTTTTTCCGAGCTCGCCGGCCCCTTTGGGTTTTTGGTGTTGGTTTTTCTTCTATAGCTTTGTATGGGTAATTTATGATTTATAGTATTGTTTGAATTGTGCCAATATTCATACAGAGAAATCTGGTAATGTTTAGTTTGGGTTTTATTAAAGTTTCCGACATTTCGATATGATTTTCCGTATTTCTGTACTGCAACCGAAACGTTGACGTTCGTACGTTAAGTTTAGGGGCATTTGATTGTCTTTGGGGTAAGTGAGCTGTAGGTTCTAACCTACGGGTGCTTAGCTCGTTGTTTTGGTTTTCAATATGATATTTACATTGATGTGATTTTAAATACGATTATAGGTGCGATCGCGAAGAATTCCGAGACGGAGTTGACGAACTTAGCAGCATGGATTTCAGCAAGCTCATCAAGTTGGTGAGTAGATTTACATCTACGGGGGAAGTCTGGTGGATGGCGTATAGCACCCCCGCAACCTTATAAATAGTATTATGATATATAGTAGTTTTTAGAAATTTATTAAGATATGGATATTTGAATTAAATTGCATCTAGTATGATACTCATTTGCATATAGTTTACGGATGGCTTTGTAAATAGGTACGAAGGATCTTGCCGTACTACAGAGGATTTGAGATATAGTGATAATGTGAGATATTATACAAGGGATTATACCGTATTGGTAATGATGAGTTTCGTATGCCGAATAGCGGCCCAGTTTCCTTTAGACTCGCAGAATATTGTTTATTTCATTTTAGAACGTAAATACTTGAGTGAGCTATACTCTTTTAAAAAATAACGATTCGTTTCATTTTCAAAGATAATGGTATAGCTCATAGCAAGTAGTTATATTATTAAATACTCTTAGATTTACTTTACTGGTTCACGTTATAATTATTGATGTTATACATTCCGTAATATAAACACTCTGATAGAATACTGCACAACTACCAATGAGTACTATGCTGCACAAACACGTATACCTATGTTACACTACACCTTATTGGTACTGCCATGTCACTGTAGAACCGTTATGATATATTTAATATGCAGATGTCGATATGAGTAGGCTATTACACTTTTAGAACACTTGCACAAATACTAATGATTGCCATGCTGCACGAGCACAGACGCGTATGCTACACTACACATCATTAGTAGTGCCATGACACAGTAGAATTGATATCATTGTGCCTATATGATTTAATTTAGCTGTCTTTCTTTATTACCTGTCATAAATTGCGAATATCAGTATTATAGATATTGTATTTGATTCTTATGGATTTTCTGAATATTTTACTCCTGATGATATATATCGGTGGTATGGGACACTGTTATATATGTAGATATATAATATATCATCAGAATGATCTATGCAAGTATTCTCATTCTTTACTTGATATTTTTGTATATGATGAGTTGGCGTCCACCATGAGCTTTATGTTTTCTGAGTATTTTATTCCGAACCGAGTGGGGGGGCTATACGGTTTCGGACTTGTTATTATCCGGACTGAGTGAGGGGCTATACAGTCGGATATATGGTGGACCCGGTTCGAGACCGAGGGGCAGGAAAGCCGCATTATAGGCGGGGAACCTAGCGAGGTTGCTCGATACCGGAGATAGAGATGAGCACGGCAGATATCCAGGGGATACTGACCGGGGTTCGATTAGGCACGGCGGATATCCAGGGGATACCGACCGGGGCCAGGGATATCGGGTGGCGATCATCTATTGAGATGGTGTCGACGGTATCTGCATTTAGGTGTCGGTGATGGACACGAGAGATTTATGGTTTTGGGTGTCGATACTGGACATCCATATATATTGATATGATTGCTATCATGAGGTACACAGTTAGATTACAGTTATTATAACCGACCAGGACTGATTCGGGGGACAGTACCTATATATATTGTACGGGCATTTATATACACAAAAGGGAATTCAAACACGAGCTATGGACTCGTTATTTTGAAATATTTGATATTCTACTTGGGATTGCATGATAGTTAGTGTTGCATTATGATACATACGCATATCATATTATATTAGTACAGATTATGGTAGTACTTTACTTATGACGTAGGTTTCGTCGTGCATTTTGATTTATACCTTTAGATGTACTTGTATTCACTGAGTTGGCAACTCATCCCCGTTGTGCCACATTTTCTTGCAGGTTTTACCGCTTGGATTATCAGCGGCTTGGGCACACATTCCTTTTGGTGATTGATTGGTAAGTGGGTTACTATTGTATCGTACTCACACTTGATTTTTCATATATTCTTGTATCTAGTAAAAACTCCATCAACTTAGAAAGGGTATATTGTGGACCTAGAAGCGAGACTTAGAGTTTGGGTGTTGTGATGTCGCACTCATTGGAGTCGACTATAGTAGATTGTTGATTTTGTTTCGCTTTTCTTTTCTTCTCCATTATGCGTCGTTTGGTGTTTACTTGGTTGCTCCGTCGTTTGGGCATGGATGTTAGCTCGCGTTGGGATGCTATTTATATTATTATGTTGTATCGGGTTATACAAAAATGCAAAGGAGGTGCTGTCGAATTTTAAAACGTCATAGATGCTTTTCAAACATACTAAGTTAAATTTAAATGTTATTTAAACTGATTCCATCTGATGACTATTTTAAACTCACCTCCAATATTTTTAAAGGGTTTAGATTCCGGGTTTTGGCTTATTTGAACCGCGTCGATGTCTTTAGATGTCACGTGATTCAAGTGTCGGTCACGTGCCATATTTGGGTCGTGACAATACCATCCCATACTTTGGCTCAGCACCATTCTGAAAATTATAGCAAAAACTCTCTCAAGAAGTTCCTAAGTGCAAGTGGAGTAAAGTGGAGTTAGCGAGCAAGCTTCTTCCGTCGAAGATCGAAGCCGATTCCGGAGCTCCCGCAACGCCACGAAGCCTCCCTCTTCTTCCTAACTCTTTCTTTGATATTTTCAAACCGTAAGTCCCTCCCAATTCTCCTTCTTTTCATTGAAATTCATCTTTAAATTTTTAATCGGTAAAAGTGGAGTTATTACCGATACTCTTTTTTAAGCCCTAGTAACCCCATTTTTCTTATATATATTGATCAACCTAATTTTACACATTACTTTTAATCTTAAATACCAATGTTTAGAATCAAGTTTAACCAAGAATCTCATGTGAAATAACCATAATTGAACTTTTTCATTAAAATACCTTGAACTTTATTATCACTTCTTTTTGTTTTTGTTAAAACTACACCTTTAGGAAAAACTTCACGGGGTAACGATCTACCCTACACGTACACTTTGGTTTCATAGCATGATACCTATTTGCATGTATAATTTTTTTGAGGAATAATCTTAACAATAAAATACTACATACTTTAAAACTGGGTTTCTTTTAAAGCGGTATTTCATATTCCTTTACAATTATGCATCTACAACTCTCGTTAGGGGACCCGCTAATAGATGGTGCGGATTATCGTACATCCTGAGGATAGTAGAGCATGATGCAACACTCCTCACGGAGTATTCGATCTCGAAAGGATATAAATACGGTTTTTAAGAAAAACGAATTTTCTAGATAAAACTAATTTTTTAAAATTATATAAAATTATAAATCCATATTTTCTATATATTATGAAACTATATTCTTCAAAAAAAATGAAAGATTAAAAAATGTCAATAAAATACCATCAAGTTACTAAAAATGACTATTTTTCAATAAAATACCATAAACATTTAAAAACTAGGTATTTATCATTAATATACCTCAATACTTAAAATACATGCTCATGAAAACCCTAAGTAATACAAATCACCCTCGAGGTTTTATTTTTAAAACTATATTAAAATATTTTTTCATAAAACCCCCTCGAGATATACAAAAAAATATTTTAAGGATTTTAGTAAATATAGGTTTAAACGGGATTAATTCTCTTGAGCCCCAGAGAGCCGAAGAAAGTGAGTGCTTTCCTATTCAGATTAGAAAACTTAACAGGAGTTATCAATGACAATTATCTTGGAAAAAAACACAAATCCTGCCGTCCATGTACAGCAGTTGCCGATGACTCTCGAACCTAAGAATTTAAGAGTTAAATCAGTTTACAAGTGTCTGACTCAGTCTGAGTCCATTCTCAAGCCTGAATCCAAAATCAAACACGAATACTTGATCATGAACATGAATACTCGAATTTAAACATCAAATTCAAACATGTATACTTGACTTGACCTGACTGAACCATGGTTATAACTTGACATGACTACTTGAATACATGATTATATTCTGAACATGAACTTGAATATTTTGTATCCATGGTTTCGGCCAAGACTTGTAAACCTAATCTATACAAAACATTATGCGGGGATAAAGGGGTAGATTGGTACGGAACGTATATCGTGGCATGAGAGGTCACTTAAAAGACACATACATAAATTCACGTGTCGTTGTCCCATGGGTTATGATGGGGCCTTGTACTACATATTACCATATTCCACGGGATAAGATGGACTCCTCTCATATACATGAATACGTTCTTTATCAAACTACAAACAACCATGTTAGAATAACTATCATATACTAGTAATCGACCATTCACTTTATATACTATCTTCTCTTTCTTCTTTTGGGACTTACCGAGCGTTAGTTCGCCGAAGACATTCCTTTCTGTTTCTTTCTTTGGAATGTTTGTCAGGAGGACCGGACTCTGAAGAGATTGAGCCGAGCCAGAAGGACTTGGAACAGCTTACCACTCTGCCTGACTACTAGTTCCTCTGCACTTACTTTCAACATGCCATTGTTTAGGCATTTGCTTTTGATTATTATATCTTTTATTTCAAACACTTGTATGTAAAGTTGAATGTAAATAAAGTTGCTATTTCATTTTATTCTCTTATCATTCTTGTTCATTTTTTTATATTGCTTAATTACGCTTAACGTATTTTTTTCATAGTAAATACGTTGCGGCCTGCCATGTCACCGTTTCCGTCTACTGGGCGTGACATGCAAGAACTCAAGACTACCAAATGAAAATTATAAAATAACATCTAACAAAAATGCGGTCTAAAACAAAACTTGGACCTTTGGCTTGAAAACTCATCTGCTATTTATAGCCAAATCAAGTGCAAAAATAGAATATACAATTGTGCTGACAAGACAAGATGGGACCCACAGAAGAAAAACGAGCCAATTTGGAGGGGGTGGGGCCTTAAATTGCGGACATTCTGGATTAATTGGCGGCCAGAGAGAGAGGTGGGGCCCATCTTGATTTGGTGATTTTCATTCTTCATTATCATCTCACTGTATTTGCAACTTCTTTTAATTATCAACTGAGAGATATCTGGAGGATTTTGGAGAGAAAATATCAGTCACATCAAAGCTTTTTAAAACAATCATCACTTGTGTCCACTTGTTAGTCCACTTGTATGCCAACTTGTACACTTGATGGAGTGTTCACACCACGGCATGGCTGGTTCATGCATCTACTCATTTACACTTGCATCATGTTAGACCATTTGACTAAAAATATTGTGTACTTTTCTTTATTGCAAAAATCTTTTGTGCTTTAATCGGTTTTCTGTTCCGATTTCCATATCGGCTCACAAATGTTGTATCCGTGCATTTTGAGTGTGTTTCCAGTGTTCCAATCACGAATACCTGTATTCTATACTTATTAAGCAGACACAGGTTAATAGCACCGATATTTGCAAAATTGATAACAAATGAGCGGCATTAAAATGCAGTTTTTCGTGATGAACAAATACCCCAAACTTATCTTTTGCTTGTCCCGAGCAAAACAAAATCCTAAGCTCACTTTCACAGGGAACATGATTGTACTGAGCCCGTACAACAAGCCGTTAAAATCTCTAGGTGTCCCTAGTAGGAGAAGTGTTGTCTCCTGAGAGGTTTCAGTGGATTACACCCATAAAATTCCATCAAGTTAGTTTTGCAAAAATCACGGTCAATTCTAATCTTAGGGTTTAGTATCAAATCTAGAAATTTTGTCATCCTAAGTTAGAAATATCAAACTCTTATTATTCACACCTTACTTCATGTTTAACTTAAGATCATATACGTCTATACGTGCGGTGCAAAATAGTGTCGTTGCGTTTTTAAAAACGTCGATTAGAATCGTTTATATCACAAAGTATGGATCGGATAAAATTTCAAAAGGATCAGGCGAGTTTATAAAGAGTTAAGTTTTTCTCAAGTTTTGTTTTCCAGCTAGGTTTCAAATTCAGAATTTCTAACGTTTTTAACAAAAAACTAGGTCTTATAATTAACTCCACCTTTTACTTGTTTTCATTTATACACACCTTTGTGAACGTGTAATAGTCTTTATCATAGGATAAAACCTTCATGCCTCTGTTAAAAATATTTTTTTATAAAAACTCGTTTTTAACCAAGATTATTCTCACATAAATAACCGTGAGGAATTTTAACTCGGAGAGAACACTTGCTTAACTTTGTTTTAAAGTGAATTTTCTAGGTTTCTTAGCGAGATTTGGGCCAATACATCTAAACCAGTTGGTTTTAGGGAATTAGGTGTAGAGAAATCTTAGCGAACTTAATTGCCCAAGTTACCTAGGCCCTAAAACAAAAGACTTATTTTAGCATGAAAATCATAACAATTTAATGCGAACGGAGATATAGCCAGTTGTTCAATTTTTTAGATAAAAGACGTGTTTGTGTAGATAAAGTGTGCAATCACTTAAATCAAGTTTGATGGGTTATTTTTTAGACTTAGTTTCTACTAAAGTATCAATACTATCCTTTCATATCCACCCTGCTTTATAAACTATTCTTGATATTACTTATTTCAAAACAAACATATTTGATCATGAAGTTTATCAATTTTTAAAAGTTTTACAGACATATCAGAATTTTCATCTAAGTTTCAAAACTCTCGACACGTGTAGTGTAATACAGAGACGTATAATAGCTACTGTTAAATTTAAAGGAGGGTTATCTTTCAGATTTCCAATATCTAAAAATAGAATTTAGTTATTCCTATCTTATTAAACTAAACCATCGGTATTTTGAATCTAACTTTTCCCACTAGCTAACTTGACGAAAAAAGATTTTATATTTTGGATTTTTTTTTGATTTTTATGAGTTTTTTTCCAAATATGTATGCAAATGCAGAATATACAAATGAATACAAAAGATAGAGATGGTTACCAAGCACACCCCCAAACTTAAATCAGACAGTGTCCTTGCTGTCAAGCTATACAAATCAAAGTTGTGGAAGTAACAAAAACATGTTGGAATTTTTCTTTTTCTTTTTTTTATACAAGGGAATTTCACCAGACAAGAAATTTCTTAAAGAAGAAAACAAATATTCACAAAAAGGATAACTATTTACAAAAAGATCTGTATATACATACCCCCAAACTTAATTGAAACAGTGTTTCCACTGTTTAAGGCTAGATAACCAGAGTTTAGTGGTAAATGGAGGAACATTATTCGTTATAAACCGGCTCCTGCAGCAATAGGAGCTCCTCCGATGGTTCTGCGGTAAAAAACGGTTTCAATCTGTATCCGTTTACTTTGAAAACCGAACCGTCCCTTATATTTTCCAAATCCACCACACCGTACAGATACACACACCGCACAAGAAAGGGTCCCGTCCAGTGAGATCTAAGCTTACCGGGATGGAAATGGAGTCTGGTGTCGTATAGTAATATTTGCTGTCCAGGCATAAAAGTTTTCCGCATAAGGTGTTTATCATGAAACACATTCGTTCATTTTTTTACAACAACCACGTTTTCGTAAGCTTCATCCTGAAACTCGTTCAATTCATTAATTTGCAGCTTCCGAAAGCTGCCTTCATGGTCAAGATTGAAATTCAGCTCTTCGATCGCCCACAACGTGCGATGCTCGATCTCAACAGGGAGGTGGCAAGCCTTTCTGTACACAAGCCGATATGGAGACATGCCAAGATCAGTCTGGTAAGCAGTTCGGAATGCCCAAAGGGCATCAGTTAATTTCAAAGATCAATCTTTACGGTTATAGTAAACCATTTTCTCCAATATTTGCTTGATTTTCCGATTAGAAATTTCGGCTTGCCCACTTGTTTGGGGATGATAGGTTGTCGATAGCTTGTGATTAATCGCGTATTTCCATATCAATGCCTCAAAAGTCCTATTGCAGAAATGTGGGCTATTGTCGCTAATGATAGCATGAAAATGCCCGAACCAGGAGAAAATGTTTTGTCACGCCCCGCTTCCCAATAGACGAAAACGGTGATGTAGCAATCCTGCGGTATATTTATCTAAAGAAGGCCATTCCCTAAATAAATATACTAAGCGTATTGAAACAATAATACACAATGCAAGAATAAATTGAGACTGTAAAATTTTTCAACAAATATCTTTATTTACATTCAACTTCCAATATTTACAAATACAAGAGTTTATTCTGGAAAGTAAATACAATAAGAAAAATACCTAAACAAGTGGCATACATAAACTGAAGGAAAAAAGTGTAGCTGAGCTAGCCCTGAGTAGCGATCTGGTTATAGACCTCCTCTGTGGCTTCAACCTCCTCCGTCTCGATAGTATCCGACGAACATTCCAAGAGAAGAAAAGTGGGTGGAATGCCCATCAGCGAACTAGCGCTCGGTAAGTCCCAAAGATAGATAAGAGTAAATAAAATGATAAGTGTAGAATATATATATGACGAGTGAGAGTATATGATCATGGGTAAATATATACTATAAGTCTCTAGATGGTCACTATGTTAACGTTAAGTTCCAAGTGTGAATGTCAACGCAGCCGTAGAAATATTCACGAGCTCAAGAGTGGAAACCCAGGAGTAAGGAAACATGGGCCCATTTCATGTGTTAGCATCGGGGCTCTAGACTGTGAATGAGTCAACCTGACTGATATTCGAGTAAAATAAAAAAGAGGTTAATACGGGACTCCTGAAGCTCCGTTTGATTCACACAAGAAACTATCCCAAGCACTCTAAGTATAATATATATATAACTGGTTAATATACTTAATTAATTGACATGTCTTGATCGAAACCTTAGATTGAAAAATGTGTAGATTGGATTCGAGTGTGTCGAGTAATGTGCGAGTCATGACAATTGCAATCTGGATTCGAATCAAGTTGGTTCAAGTAGATTGAATTCGAGTACATATTCGAGTTTAGATTTGAGTTAGGTTAGAGTTCGAGTTTGTATTCGAGTTCGAGTTGAAGTTTAGATCTGAGTTTGGATTTGAGTTCATGTCTTTTCATGTGAATTGATGTAAATTGTTAAATGTTTTCCGCCGAAAACCGGGAAGACAAACGTCTTGCCAGAATTTGGGGGCAGATGCTATTTGGTTTTATCCGTCCACCTCTCCGTAGATGCCAAGTTGATTTATGGCACCGTGTATCGGAGGTTCGGACGGATGCGGCCATTGTAGCAGACTTCGTCAGATTCCTCCTCATTTCTGAGGGGTTTTTGATTGTGGGGACGTTCTTCCCTGCAGGCGCAAGCCCCTGCAGTTAATTATGTTATCGCGTAGCGATAACCACTTTCTCCTATTCCAGATGTTCACTTCGTGTCGTGTGTATTTGTTTTATTTTTGGTTGCCCGTGGATTGTATACGGAGACTAATTTGTGTTGTCGCCCGTACGGCGTGGATTAGTCCAAATTCGTATTTTCTTAGATTTGGGTTTGGGTTAATTTAAGGATCGTTAATCTCGTTTGAGATTAAGATCAACTTAAATGTTTGTTGAGGATACGTTAGTCTAATTTTAGACTAAGATCTACTCAGCATGATTTTGGGATCATTCAGACCCAACAAAAGAGCATTTGGGCTCTATTGCTTTAATTTAAGGATGTTACGGTCTATAGATCACCATTTTTTTGGGGTGAGGGTTTAGTTTAAGGACGTTACGGTCCATAGCTAGTTTAAGGACATTGCGGTCCATAGGAATGTGCTCATGGATTTGCGAGTGCACCAAAGAGCTGTTGGTTGTTGGGACCCTCCATCTCTCTGAAGACGTTGAAAAATTACAACGACATGTATCAGAGGTGTGGAGAGATGTACCCTTGAACCGAACTCTAGATTGAAGGGAGAGATCATGGTGGAACAAACATCATTTTAGATGCCATGTGTCAAGAGATCAATAGCCATCTTTGGAACTAAGATCAATTTGGGGAGACTTTAGTATAGGAGGGCTCGGTTGATTGATGGTCAAAAGGTTTTCGGCCTCAGGAAACTTGGCTAATTTAGGCTAAGGTTGGCCCCTCATAGTGTTAAACACTGATATTTGTTTGGCGCTCACGTGCTCCCATGTGAGGCTCTTAAGCAGTGTTAAACACTGAAATTTGGAGCGCTCACGTATGGCATGTGAGGCGCCTGAAAATTGGGCATTGCTTCTTTGGGTTTATTCCTCGCTTCTTTTATAAGTGCTAAGTACTATTAGGGGTCACGTGGGAGCACGCGAGGCGCCCCAAAATGGGAACTGTCTTTGGTTTATTCCCCTTTTCCTTTTATAAGTGCTGAGCACTATTGGGGGTCACGTGGGAGCATGTGAGGCGCCCTAAAATGGTATCTGTCTTTGGTTTATTCCCCTTTTCCTTTTATAAGTGCTGAGCACTATTGGGGGGTCACGTGGGATCATTTGACGTGTCCCAAAAATGGGAACTGTCTTTGGTTTATTCCCCTTTTCCTTTTATAAGCGCTGAGCACTATTGGGGGGTCACGTGGGATCCCGTGACACATCCCAAAAATGGAAACTTTCTTTGATTTATTCCTCTTTTCCTTTCATAAGTGCTAAGCACTATTAGGGGGGTCACGTGGGATCACGTGACTCGATCTCAGTCGTTCCTTTTTGTTCCTCAGAGATGCTCACGTGGGAACACGTGATCTGTCGTGATAGCGTTGAATGCTAATCATTTCTTTTATGTGCATGGAAATCTTGATCCGAGTTTTGAGCATTTCAGGTCCCTTATTTTGACAAGAATTAAATTCTTTTATAGGGTTAAACCCTAGTTTTATCAGAGGAATTAGATTCCTATATCTTTGGAAGAATTAAATTCTTTAAACTTAGTTCTTTCCCCTAAGTTTTGAGTCTGCATGACAGAATCTCCCCGACGAGAATTAAATTCTCAACTTGTGGGGAGATCTGCTTCTGCAGACCTCAACCAGAGGAAGAACTAAGTTCTTTTTAGAAGAGTTAATCTTTTGAAATGGCGAAGAAGAGATAAAATGATCTCTATGTCTTTCTTCTTACCTAGGGTTTCTTTTTCTAAAAGAGAGCACTTCTTCCCTTTTTTTGTTTTTCAAATCTTATGGGGGTCTCCTCTGTCTACAAGACTTGAAGTTTTGGGTCATTTATATAGTAGAGTCAAGTTTGTTGATTTAGTTAAAGAAATCTCTCATTGAGAGATCTTAATTGATTTGTGGATTTTATCCACCGTTGGATCTTTGATCCAAGGATTTCTGTTTTACAGAAAATATTTTTCTTGTTTTTAACAAGATTGGAGCAATATTTTCCCATACAGAGCTTATTCTGTAACTTGGTGATTTTTTTTAATCACCTTTGGATTTTTAATCCAACGGTGCTCTGTTTTACAGTGAGCAATCTTTCTTGTTTAGAAACATTCAAGAAAATATTTTCCAAATAGGGTTTTGATCCCTTCACTTAGAATTTAATTCTATCGGCTCAGAAAGCATTTGAGACCACTCACGTGCAGCACGTGACCCCACAGAGTTAAACTCATTTGGTTATATGCAACTGTAAGTCGATGTAGTACACCCCAGTACTTGTGGGGAGGCGGATTTTACAAAAACGATCAAGTTTAAACAACGGACATCGACTAACCGCTTGAATCGAAGCTAAACTATAAATAACCGTATCTTATGAGTTTCTTTTCACAAGTGATTAGGGATTATACCTAATGAAACCGGTCCTTCTTCTTTACGTCCTCCTTTGTTCTCCTCGGCCTTCTCTAGGTAGTAGACGATCCACCCGAGAGCGAAACTCCAAGCTAAACCTCTAACTTGAGGTAACTAATCAACTTTGATTGCTAATCAAAGATGAAAGGATGATAAAGAGTGAAGGTTATGGATTGTTTAGTCTAACTAATCCTTTGATCTCAACACATGAGGATTAAGGATTAGGGTTTGAAGATGAGAGCTTGAGGAGAGAGAATATGTGATATGATAATAAGAGAAGAGAGAGAGTGTATCATAATATTATGAAGCATTCTTATTATCAAATAATCAATAAAGGAAATGAATAAGCATGCTTCACAAAATATCTTGTGATGATTCATTAACATGAGTCATTAAGCAATAAATGTGCATTAATGAAGTGAATGAATCACCACTATGACTCACTCTCTTGTCCAAAAGAAACCTCCTTAGTCACATCTTCTAGAAGCTTCTCGAGTAATTACGAGAACGCCCCTCCGATCCGTAAAAATACGGAAAAACTTTAGACTGTAAAAATCCAATAACCGGATACCAGTAACTGGCTTAAACCAAAGCCGACTGGTAAAATCTGTCCGAAAGTCGTACGCGCGTAAACGCACGTATGCGTCCGAACCCTTTGTCGCAAAACCATGCAACCTCTATATCGTTTCGCCTGGAGTAGGAAACTCTCTGTGTGGGACTCTAGAGACTCGACTACTACGCTGGCAGTGGGTTTAACCACAGACCGCAAGCGGCACTAGCTGTACGTAACGGTCCCCAGGTAGTTGTCGATAAGAAGGCCGATGAGTAAACCCATCCGAACTCCTACTGAGTCTGATGTGACAATCTCCATACAGTCCGGTCCGTTCGTCCAAGACTATCGCATATCGGGCCTAGGGGGGCGGCAAGCGTCAGTCCCCTAATAGCGGTATAAGTCGTGTCGGAGTAAAGCCCATTACACCCTGAGAAACTGCTGGAACCTACCAGCAAATCTCGCTTGCCCTGGCCAGGGACTTTGCGTAATGGCTCTCTGACACAACACGATATCTACTCCCAATACCGGGAGGGACGAATCCTGTCTAACCGCCACTGCCTCCAAGTGCTCGGGACTGCACCCAACTGCTACCTGTTTGCACGACTCCTTTGAGCCGTGGTAGGGTAGCAATCTAAGAACAGTGGGACACACTCGAGGCGAAGTAGCAGTGTCAAGTCTGCGGACTACGCTGTACTCATGTCACCTGGGAACTGTTTACTGACGACTGGTATCAAACCAACCAACAGTTCCCTGTGAGTCCTGTCCGGTGTACCCGTAACCTAACGAGCACCTGTATACTATCTCCAGTACGACGTACTGATGGCTGTGGGACAGACCATCTCCCCAACTGGGATGAGAAGCGTACACACTAGTCTACTCCGGAGTATCGATGCTCTGTCTCGATAATCCAACGACCAGGGACCTGAATAAGGATGTGCTTGTAGACTACCCAGCCCCCACTAGTGTGACTGCCATCACAACGCTGGTAGACAAGCAAGATCCTAAGAGCTCTATCAATACGTACACTCACATATTAAGATAGAAAAACCAAGTAGCATACTACCATGTTTAGCAAGACTGTTATATACATGTGAATATCCCAAGCTTCCATTAAGTAATATACAAGCTAGTATGATACAGTAATGGCCTTCTAGGGCATAAACACTAACAATCTCCCACTTGCACTAGGGCCATGTACTGGCATATCGTAGACCAATGATCTCGAGTAGCCTCTCGAACTGAATCTGAGGAAGGGCCTTCGTGAATGGATCAGCAATGTTCTCTTCTGAAGCAACTCTCCGAACCTCGATCTCCTGACGATCAATGATCTCCCTGATCAGGTGATACCGCCTTAAGATGTGTCTGGACTTCTGATGGGACCTTGGTTCCTTCGCTAAAGCTATAGCTCCGTTGTTGTCGCAATACAGAGGTATTGGATCAACTATGGTAGGAACCACCTGAAGTTCTGTCAGGAACTTCTTCATCCAGACTGCTTCTTTTGCGGCATCGCAAGCAGCTATATACTCCGCTTCCATCGTCGAGTCAGCAACGGTGTCCTGCTTGGAGCTCTTCCAGCACACCGCCCCTCCATTGAGGGTAAAGACATAACCCGACATGGACTTGGAATCGTCCTTATCACTCTGGAAGCCGGAATCAGCAAAGGCCTCCAACCTGAGGTCTTTTCCGCCGTAAACCAAGAACATCTCCTTAGTCCTCCTCAGGTACTTGAGAATGTTCTTTACTGCTATCCAGTGTTTCTCCCCTGGGTCTGACTGATACCGGCTTACCACGCTCAGTGCGTAAGCTACATCTGGTCTGGTACACAACATCGCATACATTATAGAGCCTACCGCAGAAGCGTAGGGTATAATAGACATGCGTTCCCTTTCCAAATCAGTCTTGGGAGACATCTCTTTGGAGAGGGTGATTCCGTGACAAGCCGGTAGATTACCGTGCTTAGAATCTTCCATACTGAATCTTTTTAGTACAGTGTCGATATACCTGGACTGCGAAAGTCCCAACATCCTCTTGGATCTATCACGATAGATCCGGATCCCCAGAATGTAAGAGGCATCACCCAGGTCTTTCATGGAGAACCTGTGTGACAAGAATCCTTTGACAGATTGTAGCATAGGAATGTCATTTCCTATCAATAGAATGTCATCCACGTACAAGACGAGGAATACGACACTTCTGGCCACAACTTTACTATATATGCACGGTTCATCTGGATTTTTGATAAAGTCATATTCTTTGACTGTCTCATCAAAACAGATGTTCCAACTCCGCGATGCCTGCTTTAGTCCATAAATGGACTTAAGCAGCTTGCATACTTTCCCGCTGCTCCCACTCTGATTGAAACCCTCTGGCTGATCCATATAGACGCTCTCCTCTAAATTTCCATTCAAAAAAGCCGTCTTTACGTCCATCTGCCAGATTTCATAATCATGGAAGGCAGCAATAGCAAGAAGGACCCGAATGGATTTGAGCATAGCCACTGGAGAAAAAGTTTCGTCATAGTCCAAACCAGGTCTTTGACGAAAACCCTTTGCAACAAGTCTAGCCTTATAGGTTTCCACCTGTCCATCTACACCAATCTTTTTCTTGAAGATCCATTTGCATCCTATGGGTTTTACCCCATCTGGAGCAAAGTCCAAAGTCCATACTTTGTTGGTGTACATGGACTCCATTTCGGTCCGCATTGCATCTAGCCATCGTACCGAGTCGCCGCTCTGGATGGCCTGCCTGAAGTCAGTAGGTTCATCATCATCTATGATGCAATCCTCTCTATCCCCATCTATGAGAAAACCGTAGTATCTCTCAGGCGGACGAGACGGCCTACTACTCCTGCGGAGGGGTGCGGGAATGTTCTGTTCTTCTTGAACCTCTGGTTCTACCAAACTTTCAGTAACAGCTTGTGGTTCTGGAATTTCTTCCAGTTCTACTTCGCTCCCACTCTTTTGATTTTCTAAAAATTCAGTTTCTAAGAAGTGGGCATGACGAGAAACAAAAACCTTTTGTTCCTCTGCGTAATAGAAATAATATCCCTTGGAGTTCTTTGGATATCCCACAAGCTTACACAGTACTGAGCGTGCCTCGAGCTTGTCCACATGCTGCTTTTTAACAAAAGCTGGACATCCCCATGTTTTCAGGTACTGAAGACAGGGTTTCTTCCCACTCCATATCTGATATGGTGTGGTAGGCACAGTTTTGGTTGGAACTTTGTTCAAAAGATATGCCGCCGATTCTAGCGCATAACCCCAGAAAGATCGCGGTAACTCAGCATTACTCATCATGGATCGTACCATATCCAATAGGGTTCGATTCCGTCTCTCCGATACACCGTTATGCTGTGGAGTGTATGGAGGAGTAAGCTGAGAGAGAATTCCTTTCTCTTTTAGGTAACCTAGGAACTCGGCACTCAAGTATTCACCACCTCGATCAGATCTAAGTGTCTTTATACTTTTGCCGGTTTGGTTTTCTACTTCATTCTTATACTCTTGGAATTTCTCAAAAGCCTCGGATTTATGTTTCATTAAGAAAACATACCCATACCTAGAGAAATCATCTGTAAAAGTAATGAAGTAGGAATAACCACCTCTCGCATGTGTAGACATTGGACCACATACATCACTATGTATGAGTCCTAAGAGCTCGCTCGCTCTTACTCCTTGTCCAGTAAATGGAGTCTTTGTCATCTTTCCTTTGAGACAGGATTGACAAGTGTCATAGGTTTGATATTCGAACGTGTCCAAATATCCTTCTCTATGTAACTTAGTCAACCTTCTCTCATTGATGTGACCCAGTCTACAATGCCATAAGAAAGCTTTATTTAAATCTGGAGACTTTCTTTTTAGTGTGTTCTGGACATTGAAAATTTGGAGTTGGTTTAACACATATATGCCGTTATTTAGAGTACCGGACCCAATCAAACCATGATTAAGGTGGATGTTGACAACATCTCTTACAAACGTGAAATCATAACCTTTATTTGATAACAAGGAAACTGATATGATGTTACACGTTAAGCTGGGTACAAAATAACAGTTATGTAAAACCAAAATGTGTCCACTCGTCAATCCTAGGTGATAATCCCCGACGGACGCAGCTCCCACGCTAGCTCCGTTAGCAACCCTGAGGATCATATCACCTTCCTTCAGCACTCTACGGTTTCTCAGTGCCTGCAATGAATTGCAAATATGAGATCCTGACCCGGTATCCAATACCCAGGAAGTAGAGTTGATCGACAGACAATTCTCAATTACAAACACACCTGAAGTCGAAGCCACAGCTTGCTTCGGTTCCTGGTTCTTGGCGTTCCACGCCTTGCAATCCTTCTTCCAGTGCCCTTTCCTGTGACAATGGAAGCACTCATCCAGGCCAACTACCGGTGCTGTAAACTTTTTCTTTCCCTTCTTTCCCACCTTACTAACACCTCCTCTAGGTCTGGGTGCGGCCTTCTTCTTCCTTCCTTTGGCCCTAGCCTTGGACCCGGAAGAAGATGAACTGCCAACAAACATAGCGGGTGTTTCCCTTGCCTTCTGCAAGGTGCCCTCTGCACTCCTTAACATGTTCAGGAGTTCCGCAAGTTCAACTTCTTTTCCTTGAAGATTGAAGTTGAGGATAAACTGGGCGTAGGTGGGAGGAAGGGACTGGAGAACAAGGTCTGTATAGAGCTCATTATCCAAAGTCGTCCCAAGGTCCGCGAGCTCTTCAATATAGCCGATCATCTGTAGGACATGTTCACCTACAGATGACCCGACAGCCAACCTCGCTCGAAACAGTTTCTTAGAGGTCTCGTATCTTGCTATACGAGATTGCTCTCCATAAAGTTCCTTTGTATGGAGAAATATGCCATCTAGGGACATATCCTCGTGCCTCCTCTGATGTTCATTGTTCATCGAGGCAAGCACGATGCACTTGGCTCTCGCGCAATCTAAATCCCAGGTTTTACGGATTTCCTTATCCGCATTGCTGGATTTGGGACCAAGGACAGCAGGTGCTGTAGCGGTGAGGACGTACCCCAGTTTGTCATAGGTCAAAGCCATCTTGACATTCCGCAGCCAATCTTTATAGTTTGGCCCCGTCAGTATATTTTTCTCTAAAAGTAACTTAAGTCCAGTCATTTTCAGGGTCGCTGCAATTAGGAGAGAGAGAAGAAAACTCTTTAGCATGATGCTCTTGCAAGTTTAGAGTGGTTTTTAGTTTATCTAAACTGGATGGCTCCCACTGTTTCTCGAATCCTTCCTCAAACCATAAAAGAAGAATTAGCCAAGACTATTCTCACTGTACAATACTTGCTTAACCGTTCAGCCAGGCCGGTGTCGATACTTCGAGGGAGGTTTTCCAACGCTTTCGCGAAGTTCCTTAATTAAGTAACCTCTTTTCTCTGGGGGCGTAACCCCGCTGACACTTTTCTGGACACCTACTAGGTTTATAGCATTGATCGTTAAGCGACGAATATCCTGATAAGTAGCATATACTCACAGTAGGATCGGGATCCAAATATCATCGTATGATAATGTTGAAGGAATCCTACCAACATTCATCAAACTCCAAATGGTATGCATCTCTTTGCAAATTTCAGTTTCTTTAGAAATTCCCGATATATGTTTTTGCCCCATGCTCTTATGACCTTGACGAAAGCCAACAAATCATAAGTCACATGTCAAGTTCTGCCCATCATTATCTTGTTAATTTGAACCCATCCGTATATACCCTTGACGAAAGCCAACAAGGTAATGCGACTGTCCCAAACCAACACATCTATCTATGTAACAAATGAATACCCCAGCAGCTACCAAACACTATGTCTTGACGAAAGCCAACAAACATAGCTTGAATACTACTGACTATCCATAAGAAATGACGGAGGGCTACGACTGGTTTTGGCGAAACCGTGAACGTAGTGAACTTGATATAATCGAAGGAACCTTGATAGCTTTTAAAAGGAGTGGTTAAATCTCCGTATTTAAAAATATCTGTTTTAAAAATAACCGAGTGGTTTCTTTTAAATTGTTCCAACGATTTAAACTTTGGTTTGTTTTACTTTGCATTATAGATAATGCGTCCCATCATTAACCTATCATTGCAGAAAACAACGAAAATATAACGTCCTCTTATGCCATCCGCATTCGCCACGGGGTCCCGTCATCACCCGTTAGGTTACTTAACTAACGACAGAGCGGGGGCTGGGCTAGCGCGGGTGTAAAACATAAGTGACGTCTAAATAGCTATAATAAATATAGATATTTTACATTCGTCTGACGCAATGATATTCATTCCAGAACACAGATAAACAATATTGGATTTGCAAGCAATCTGTATTTCTTTTGAGCCTGCAAGAAAAACAGATTACACAGTTGTGATGAATAGCCGTTTACCCCACCCTCGACCCCTACGGGTACGGCAAACTACCCACCCGGTAGTCTGTGTACCCCACCTTGGGTCAATCCTAGGAGCAAAAACAGTAAAATGAAATAATACAACGGTGGCTACGACCGCAACCTGGAAGTGCCCCGCGAAAATAATATTACAACAAATTACATTTACAACAAATGAATTAAACAATAACCCTTTGCTAACCCCGGCTATACACCACAACAGTCCAATACAGTTTATATGCACAAACAGATATAACCATTTCAGAAATGTGCAACCCCCTGCCAACCGACATACTAGCAGTTGGGGGAGGTTTACGAACACATTAAACAATCACAGATATAATCCAATACGCAAATACTGTACAATTCGATCGAATAAACAACATGAATATTGCTCTAAAATCTGCTCTGTTAAACAGTAACCTGAGCAATAATTAAATATTCCAGAAAACCCCAAATGTCACAGGGGACCCACACAAGAAAATTGAGCCCATGACTCGGCAACTCGGCCGCGGAAGCGCGGCGGATCGGTGGGATCCGCCGCGCTTCCGCGGCGCTTTAGTCGAATCATTGGCTCGAATTTCTTGGGTGTTCTCCTGTGGTCATGTCTAGCTCTCTGAACACACCAGAAAAATTTTAGGACTTCATTTTAAGTTCGACAGAAACTAAACAGAATTAGGGTTTTCCGGCTTCGTTTTTTCGTTCGAAATTCGTACAAATTTGCGATTAAGTTATTTAGTGTTTAGCGAGGCTCTGATACCACTGTAATTCGATGTAGTACACCCCAGTACTTGTGGGGAGGCGGATTTTACAAAAACGATCAAGTTTAAACAACGGACATCGACTAACCGCTTGAATCGAAGCTAAACTATAAATAACCGTATCTTATGAGTTTCTTTTCACAAGTGATTAGGGATTATACCTAATGAAACCGGTCCTTCTTCTTTACGTCCTCCTTTGTTCTCCTCGGCCTTCTCTAGGTAGTAGACGATCCACCCGAGAGCGAAACTCCAAGCTAAACCTCTAACTTGAGGTAACTAATCAACTTTGATTGCTAATCAAAGATGAAAGGATGATAAAGAGTGAAGGTTATGGATTGTTTAGTCTAACTAATCCTTTGATCTCAACACATGAGGATTAAGGATTAGGGTTTGAAGATGAGAGCTTGAGGAGAGAGAATGTGTGATATGATAATAAGAGAAGAGAGAGAGTGTATCATAATATTATGAAGCATTCTTATTATCAAATAATCAATAAAGGAAATGAATAAGCATGCTTCACAAAATATCTTGTGATGATTCATTAACATGAGTCATTAAGCAATAAATGTGCATTAATGAAGTGAATGAATCACCACTATGACTCACTCTCTTGTCCAAAAGAAACCTCCTTAGTCACATCTTCTAGAAGCTTCTCGAGTAATTACGAGAACGCCCCTCCGATCCGTAAAAATACGGAAAAACTTTAGACTGTAAAAATCCAATAACCGGATACCAGTAACTGGCTTAAACCAAAGCCGACTGGTAAAATCTGTCCGAAAGTCGTACGCGCGTAAACGCACGTATGCGTCCGAACCCTTTGTCGCAAAACCATGCAACCTCTATATCGTTTCGCCTGGAGTAGGAAACTCTCTGTGTGGGACTCTAGAGACTCGACTACTACGCTGGCAGTGGGTTTAACCACAGACCGCAAGCGGCACTAGCTGTACGTAACGGTCCCCAGGTAGTTGTCGATAAGAAGGCCGATGAGTAAACCCATCCGAACTCCTACTGAGTCTGATGTGACAATCTCCATACAGTCCGGTCCGTTCGTCCAAGACTATCGCATATCGGGCCTAGGGGGCGGCAAGCGTCAGTCCCCTAATAGCGGTATAAGTCGTGTCGGAGTAAAGCCCATTACACCCTGAGAAACTGCTGGAACCTACCAGCAAATCTCGCTTGCCCTGGCCAGGGACTTTGCGTAATGGCTCTCTGACACAGCACGATATCTACTCCCAATACCGGGAGGGACGAATCCTGTCTAACCGCCACTGCCTCCAAGTGCTCGGGACTGCACCCAACTGCTACCTGTTTGCACGACTCCTTTGAGCCGTGGTAGGGTAGCAATCTAAGAACAGTGGGACACACTCGAGGCGAAGTAGCAGTGTCAAGTCTGCGGACTACGCTGTACTCATGTCACCTGGGAACTGTTTACTGACGACTGGTATCAAACCAACCAACAGTTCCCTGTGAGTCCTGTCCGGTGTACCCGTAACCTAACGAGCACCTGTATACTATCTCCAGTACGACGTACTGATGGCTGTGGGACAGACCATCTCCCCAACTGGGATGAGAAGCGTACACACTAGTCTACTCCGGAGTATCGATGCTCTGTCTCGATAATCCAACGACCAGGGACCTGAATAAGGATGTGCTTGTAGACTACCCAGCCCCCACTAGTGTGACTGCCATCACAACGCTGGTAGACAAGCAAGATCCTAAGAGCTCTATCAATACGTACACTCACATATTAAGATAGAAAAACCAAGTAGCATACTACCATGTTTAGCAAGACTGTTATATACATGTGAATATCCCAAGCTTCCATTAAGTAATATACAAGCTAGTATGATACAGTAATGGCCTTCTAGGGCATAAACACTAACAGCAACAACTAAAAGAGGGCATCACGTGCTGACACGTGAGCCTTCCTGGCCTGTTATTTGTTTTTAAAAGACGCCTATATACTTTGTATATAGATACTCACGTGCTTGCACGTGAGGCTTAATTTCAGCCTTAAATGTTAAGCGCAATGCTTATGAATTTTGTTTATAGGCGCATCACGTGTGGGCACGTGATGCTTCATCAGGGGAATTTTTTCATTGTGGTTTTTTTGTTCTTTCTCTCTTTTCTTTTCTTTTTATAAGGGAACAAATTCCCCCACAGTGTTGTTCTCACGTGGCCTGCATGTGAGTGTAACGCTGTCATCTTTATAGCCGTTGGATCTGCCTAGGAGAACGGGGAGATGAACCGCCCTCGTCACGTCTTATAAATGCAAGGGTCCTATCTTTGGGAAACCTCTGTTCCTTCATCTTCTTTCTTGGTTATTTTCTTGAGAATTTAAATCTCCTTTTCAGAGCTTAGTTCTCTGCTTACTGGAATCTCAGAGTTAAACTCCGTTAAAACTTTTTCCTTGGTAAGGATCACGAATGGAACCCCCCTTTTTTTGTTCTTTTCATCGTGGATTTTAAATCCGGGGACAGAGCGTTGCTCTTTTCTTAGATTGGTTTCTTAAAGATCCAAATCACACATTTTCTTGTAGATTCTAAGATCTTGAATCAATGGGGATCGTTGATCCTCCTCTTAGGGTTTCACCCTGTCACCGATCTTTTAAGCTCCTTGGAATTTAATTCCATTGTTTAAAAGGAATTTGATTCCTCATTACAGAGCTTAGCTCTGAAAGATCTAAAGGCCCTTTAGGAAATTTATTCCCTGGCGTTCTTGGGCATATTTTCATTTTTTTTTGCAGATTTTAATTCGTTGGGTATTTTGACAGACCTCATTTTTCTTTGAGGATGTTAAAAGTTGTTTAAATTCCAATGTTCATTTAATGAGAATCCTTTTTGATTCTTGCAATGATTATCTTGCCTCATTATTGGTGAGCCGCCATATTGATTTTGTGGGGTCTATTGTTTTTGCAGTCAGCGGTCCCATGGAACAAACATTCTGTCGTTTTCTTCTGTTATTATATACATATATGTTTTATTAATGGTTTTTCCTTCTCTTATTTCAGGAACAATGGCTTCTCTTCCCTACTTTCCCTTTACTCGCTCGGACGCCGCTTTCCCGCAATCGCCGTCGGATGAGGAGGCTATGGCGATGATCAGGGCCCATGACAGGGACTGTACTAGTTTGCACTTATGGGGAGTTTGGTATCGGCACATCATCCGGGGGCCGCCGCAGCTTTACTTGTGAGGTGTCGACAGAGCCTTTCCGCCCAATATCGCTGATGGAACGCCCGCAGACTGCTTATGCGGTGGAGGTGGCTAATTGGACTCCTACAGGCCGGCTTGAGCCGTCAACAACTGGGATACCCAACCAGCCTTTGCCGGCAATAGATATCTTGGGGCGCCGCATCTGTCAAGGTGAAGCCCAACCTTAGGGACAAGTCTATAAAGTAGGACTTACCCCTCGCTACCTAGTAGGCTATCTTCCCTGGGCTCGGTATGTTCTTTTCGCCCACCGTGCACAGTTGCAGAAGGTAGGGCTGTATCAAGCAGTGTACGCGTCTCTATTCCATTACCAGGCTCCTCACGTCTGGTGGGTTAAAGCCTTCTTAAACTAATGGAATCTCCCTACCAACACCTTTCTGTTAGGGGATCGCGAGGTATCTATTTCATTGGAGGAATTCCGCGAGATCTTCGGACTGCCGATCAGGGGAGAGCATTATGAAGAGTTGCTGCCTCCCGATGAGTATGTATTCGCCACCTTGCCAGCTATACTTGATGGCCTGACGCCGTCCGCCATAAGTACCCCAGTTTAATCAAGGCTCTGGGTATTTTTAGAAGATGTTCGCGAAGTCAGAGGGGAAGGGTGTCAATTTTGAGAGCTTTATCGCATGCTTCATCCGTGAAGACGCTTTATCCAAAAAGGCTCCAAAGTTTGCAAACATTCACGACCCTTTTGGATTTGGGTTGAATAAACAACCGGCCAAAGAGGAAGACTTGCCGCAGTTTTATATTCCGATCTCGTCGGCCGTGTCCTTCGACGCGATTGCGGTCCCTGGCATGGACGAAGTGTAACACCCTAATTCATTTTATACAAGTTCTATTTCGAGTATTTCTTTAATTATGGTATTTTCCTAATTTATTTTGTTTTGGGTGCGAATAGTGTATTTGACATTTGTTTTTGCATCCGACCCGACCCTCTTGCTGGAAACCAGTCTTGATTCATGTTTATCTTTTATCCTAACTTGTTATGTGGATCCGTGCACTTTCATTTTTTTTTATATATATTGCATACTGGCATTTTATCTGGCATCTGCATTTTTTAATATAACATTTAAAGTCAAGTAAAATATTTTTAAAATATATTGCATGGCCTGCATGATACCCCTAATCCCGTCGTAGCATCCGCGCACCCTGTTCTCGTCCCATTCAGTGTAACGGACCTGTTTGGATTGCCCTGTGCACGCTACGTGTATCCGTTCTTGGGGGTATGCATTTTCGTTACCCGGATATCCAATTTTGGTTTTTGTTGACACGTATATTTTTCGTATTTTAAAACCGAATTTTTAGACCCGATCCGGGCGTGTTTTGAACTATTTTTGTATTAGCCAAATATTAAATATTTTATTAATATTATATTTTCTTTTAACTGTTACTAGTTTAAATTTTCGTAACAGAAATATTTTTTTAAAATTTTTAAGAAATCTTTTTTACTAACAGAATTCTCTCTCTCTCTCTCTCTCTCTCTCTCTCTCTCTCTTTCTCTTTCTTTCTTTCTCTCTCTTTCCCCCCTCTTTCTCACTCCTCTCGCATACACTGTTCCCCGAGGATCGCGTCACCTCCCTTCCTCCACTATCTTCACCTCACTTCTTCTTCGTTTCTTTTCTTTTTTTAAAACGCATGCAACCGCCGCGACGAGAACCCTAACCCATCTTCTCCTTCGACTGCACTCCGACACCTCCGCCTTGTCATCGCCGTCGCATCCTTCTTAATCACCATTGCCACCATCACCGTCTTCTTCCACCATCTCCCCACTCAAAGCTTCGCCGAACCCATCTTCCATCAGCCGCCGCTACTCCTATCACCGACTCCTTCTAACACCGACCCTAACTCCTCCTTCCTCCTAACTCCATCACCCTCGACTCCTTCTCTTCATCACCATCATCACCTTTCTCCCCCCTGCACACCCCAACACCAAGAACCCCGAACCCGAGCACCCATCCCTGCACACACCCTCATCGCCTGAGCCTCGCCTGCACACCCTCACACCGGTGACCCTCGTCGTCGTCCCCTTCTCCTCCTCTGTCCCCAGAAACCCCTGAAGCAACCCAGCCTTTTATTTCTTCTTCTTCTTCTTTCTTCTTGCTTTTCTTGATTGCGCTTTTCCAGTGATCGCCGGAGCCGGGCTCGACGCCGACGACCCGGGAGATCCAGTGAACGTCCCTTGCCTGCGTGATTACCCTCTTGCCTTGCCTGGACCCGTTCCGTGTGCCGTGTGTGCGTTGCGACGATTACCCGACGTCGAACGTGCCGTACGCACCCGTCGTGTGTTCCGTTCAGGAAAGTTTATCTTGCTACATGCTATTCTACTATATCTTGCATCCATATGAATAATAACATTACATATTGTTTAGTTATGCATCCCACATTACCATTTTACTATTTTACAGTTTTTCAATACCCATATGCATCCATACCGTTATTTACATATCTAGTCGCATGCAAGTTTATCTTGCTACATGCTATAATACCTATCTGGCATCCATATGAATAAAAATATTACATGTTGATCGCATTATACATCCATATTAAATTTTACTGTTTTCGGATACCCGTATGCATCCATATCATTTAATATACATGTAGCTGCATCTACAGATCTTATTAATTCATGTTATTATTGTAATAACACCCCATGCTTGATAATGTGCATCCTACATAGTCTTGGAACTGTAGTTGCAACCCCTGATAGTTATTTGAGCATCCATGTTTATTGTGTATCCATACCATTAATTCTGCATACCTAGTTGCATGCCATATTACATTAACTCATATTGTTATTACATTAGTACCCCATGCTTGATATTGTGCATCCTACTTAGTCATGATGTAACCCCTGATAGATATTCGTGCATCTATGCTTTTACTGTACATCCGTACTTTTCCATGATTCAATACTTGCTACATTTTACTGTTGGCCACCCATGTGATACACTGTACACTACTTGATATGACCTGATACACCATTACTTGACATGTTACCTGATCCTGTTTCTAATGCCGACAATCCTGATGTGTTGTCCTGATGGACATATCCTGTTGTCTGTATAGACAAACCTGTTCCTGCTTGATCCTGTGTTGGCATTACCTTCAGATTTATCAATACCTGACTTGAACACATAACTTGGGGGTATGGGGAAATCAATGATGAAACCTGACTTGTAACTCGACAGTTCGATACTTATACTGATCAGTTTTATGGGCTAGGCCAGCCCTGGGATGCTGCTGCTGACATCATTCATCTGTACATGTTTCCTGTTTAGTGCCTAGCGGCATGTCTCGGATTTCAGCCCGAGAATCTGGACCGTGGTCCCGGGTATGCACGGGATACTATTGAGTTACATCGATGATTCATTAAATTGATTTCACAGACTTGAGAGTAGTTAACCCAGTGGCACGGTTTAGTTTTATCGCTGCACTTCACCTATACTGTTACACTTCACTGTTCGATATCCCTGCTTACTTATTACATTCATGTTACCATTTATAATTCATGCCTGCATATCCTGTTACCCACTGATTATATTATTGTTGATATTGTGACGCGCTGACGTCTGGGTTTTGCATGGCCCAGATCCTCTATCTCTGTCACAGGCCGTTCAGGAGTATTTCAGCCGACAGGCCGAGCAGTGAGGACCCTGTTAGTATTTTTAGTTTAGTTTTCTTTCAGCATTTTCATTTCCTGATGTGAGCCCATATTTGGGACATACCTTCCAGATTGTTCTTGTTACTTGGATTTATTGCTTCCGTATATTATTTCTTGACTCGTTTATTCTGTCATATGGACATGTACTAGATAGTTTATTTTTATTTCTACTGTTCTTGATATCTTATAGACAGCCGTAATGTGACTGTGGAGGGATGTTTCCTAGCCACAGATAGCATGGCTGGCTCTGTCATGTGCCGATCTTAGCGCACTCTAGGAAGCGGGGCGTGACACGAAGAGACCTTTGGTATCAGAGCCATAGGATTTAGGTTAATCGGGTTTGATTTTTTTGTAGTTGAGTATTGGACCCAATACATGAATTGGAAAACCCGTAATTAGGAACATGTCCTGCCACTTTACCATCTTGCCATTCTTGAATCTTATGTTTCTCTTGACCCTTTATCTTGATGAGATGGAATAACTTTGCATCTCGGCTTGAAATTCTTTTGTTCTTTATTGTTTCTCCCATTCTATTCTTTTGATTTTGATATTAGGATTTGAGCGACTTGAATGGAGTTATGTGATTGTAACCATGAACTGCAGTATGGTTACAATGCGGTACTCTATTTAAGTAACTTGGAGTCCTAGTCTTGATTCATTTCCTTGTTTTATAATCGTTATATTATCTTGCTTCTCTCGGTTTCATTGCTTACCAGTTTATGTTTATCGCAAGCTTGAATCCTGTTTACCGTGCTTATGTTCTTCAGTGTTTGGCGTTAGATGAAGTCGTTTTCGGTATCCTACTTGTTCATGTTTTTCTTGCATTAGAATTATTCGATTCTGGTGCATCCCATTGTTGTATGTCGTCCAAGTTTATTGCTGCACACTTGGTTGCTTGCACGACCCTGTCTTGTTGTTGGGATATACACACTGGGAACGGAAAGATCATATCTAGTAGTGAGTGTAAGGATTGTTCGGTTGTTATCTGCGGACGGGAGTTATTTGCAGATTTCTTGGTGATCGATACTGCCAGTTACGATATTGTCTTGGGAATGGACTTTCTCGGCACTTTCCACGCTCACATTGATTGTAGGGCAAAAAAAGTGATTTTTCAGATTCCCGGACATCCGGAGTTTGTTTTTGCTGGAGGTAGCAGTTCTGTCGGGCCAGTCGAGTTTAGGGCTAGGCCGACAAACAGTGTTCTTTCATCGATGAAAGTTGATAAGGAGGAAGCGCCAGCTGTAGTTCGGGAGTTCATGGACGTGTTCGAGGACATCTCGGGTTTACCGCCAAAACAAGATGTGGAGTTCGCGATCGATCTTGTTCCTGGTGCAGCGCCAATCTCAGACGGCTGGATATATGGTCCACACTGTCTACATGGTGAGCACGCGCAGCAAGAGCAAGGATGGGGATACTACATCTCAAATCCAATTTGGTATGAATATGGCTGCCACATTCCAAGACCAGTCTCCTCTGAAAGGTAATGAAGACCCTTCCAGTGAGGCTGATAAGAAGAGAGAGCCCTCAGTTCATGAGGAGTCGGGCTCGGAAAGCGAAGATGAGCCGACTTTCCATCCTAAGACCGCAAAGCAGCAACTTCTCCAGGAGCTCTGAAAGCAGCTCAGAAACAAAAACAAGGAGATGGCCAAGCTCTACTAAAAAATTAACGACTTGACAAACGTCGTCTTACAGCTCTAGGCAGTATTACCTGATCATGGAGATGGTTGATCTCCAGGGAGATCGAGGTTAGGAGAGTAGACACAGAGAACAACAGCGCGGATCCACTCACAAAATCCTTTTTCCCAGTAGAGACTTTTATGGGATTGTTGAGTATGAGATACTTCAACCGCAGCTAATTGTTGGGTATGTGATACCACAACAGATGGCCCTAGTGTAAGTGGGAGATTGTTAGTCATATGTATGCCCTAGAGGCCATTACTGAACATACGATGTATATTGTAGTGGATGCTTGGATATATATAGGGAGGACTTGCTTGCTCGACATGATAGTACGCTATCTGGTTGCTCTTTATCTTAACATGTACTCTGATTATCTCTATATTACATGTTGAAAAAGCTCTTAGGATGAGTATTTGACTACCAGGACTATGATGTGGATCATACTAGTGGGGACAGTGTAGTCTCCAATTACATCCTTCAAATGTTCCTAGTCGTGGGAGTATCGAGACAGGGCATCGATACTCCAGAGTAGACTGCTTATACGCATCTTGACCCATATGATGGGCGATGGATGATCCCATATCCATCGGTGTTTGACATCAAAGATGGTGTACGGATGCTCAGTGGAGACTGGGTACACTGGACGGACTCGCCGAGAACTCCCAGATGGTATTATACCTGGCAGTTCTCTGGTAACACTGGTACAGGTTAGTCTGTAGACCCGAGATCGTCATAGAGTCTTCTGTGATTCCCACTGTGCTTTGATTTCCATCATACCACGTTCAAGAGGGCGTGCAAAAAGGTGGCTTTTGGGTACAGTCCCGAATCACATGGAGGCAATGAGCGATAGGAGGGGATTCATCTTTCCCGGTATAGGGAGTTGATGTTGTGCTGTGTTCGATTGGCTATAACTGGAAATCCCTGGCCAGGGTTGCTGAGATTTACTGGTAAGTGTTATCAGTAGTTTCTCGAACTGTTATAGACCTCATATTGACACGACTTATCAAGCTATTGGGGTCTGACGTTTTCCATGTTGGAGATAGTACCCTCAGAGTCAATTATTGGATCACAGGCACGTGATTGCAATGATTGAGGGAGGACCTATCCCGGTAGGACAGTCTTACTCGAGATGATAGTATGCTACCTGGTTTACCTTTATCATCGTGTACTGCTTTAGGCGACCTGACAGGTCGCTATTACACGTTGATAGAGCCCCTAGGATTCTTGCTTGACTGCCAGCAGTATGAGGGCGATCATATACGTGGGAGCTGGTAGTCTATAAGCACATCCTCAAAAGGTCCCTAGTCGTGGGAGTTTCGAGACAGGGCATCGATTCTCTAGAGTAGACTAGTGTATACAGTCGAGACCCCGACGAGGGGCGGTGGCTGGTCTTACAAGCCACTGGTGTCAGTTGGTTCACCTAAGATGTATATAGGTGCTCATTGGGTTATGAGTACACCGGACAGGACTCGCCGGGAACATGCTAGTTGGTCTTATACTTGACGTCAGATAGCAGTTCCCTGGTGACATGTGTACAGGTTAGTTCATCGACCTGAGATCGTCATTTGTCTCGTGTGAGTTCCCACTGTACTTTGATTACTACCCTACCATGGCTCAAAGGAGTCGTGCAAACAGGTTTTAGTTGGGTACAGTCCCGAGCCACATGGAGGCAGTGAGCGGATCTGCAGGGGTTCGTCTCTCCCGGTATTGGGGGTGAGGTCGCGCTGTGTCTAGGAGAGCCATTACACAAAGCCCTCGGTCGAGACAGGAGATTTACTGGTAGGTATTCCAGTAGTATCACAGGGTGTTCTGGGCTACACTCCGACACGACTTGTACCGCTTTTGGGGGTCTGACTTTTACCAACCCCCTAGGCCCGCCATGCGATACTCATAGACGAACGGACCGGACTGTACGGATATTGTCACTGACAGGCTCAGTAGGGTGTCAGGATGAGTTCGCTCATCGACGTCCCTTTTGGTCAATAGCTGGTGGCCCGTCACGTATGGCTAATACCTCTGACGTGCTAGTGGTTAAATCCACAGCCATAGTATTGACGAGTCTTTAGAGTCCACCACACAGACAGTTACTCAAGTTTCGGGCGAAACGCTGTAGAGGCCGTATGGAGATATGGCAGGGTCCAATCAGATACGTGCGATATTGCACGGATCAGGATCGGACGGTTTGTACTAGAGGTCGCGTAGATATATGGCAAGTTTCGATCAGATACGTGCGGTATTGCACAGATCAGGATCGAACGGATATTACTAGCCGGCTTTGGTTTAAGCCGGATCCTAGTTTAGTACAGTGTAGATTTTGTCTCATTGCATTTGGATCCGGTCGGAATACAGATGCGGGTGTGTATGCACAGTATCGGGGTTCTCCTGTAATTTATTACGGGACCAGTTTTCTGGAGTTGCCAGTTTGCATTCCGTTCCGTTCAGTTTTCATTTGTTCCTTTGCGGCCGGACTTTCCGATGGAGGGGGTTATTTGCAAGTTTGCAAATAACTTTTTATGGAGGTGTTATTTGTGAAATGGGAGATTATGATAGCATCTTTTGATACCATTCTTTTCTATCATCATTTCTTGCTTTATTGAGATTAGAAAGGATTAGGATGGATTTGATGTTGATATGATATTGTTATCATAACCTTTTTGATATGGTCACCCCTCTTGCTTTTACTACCATCACCTCCCTTCTTGTTATTGTTTTTTATTCTCTCCACCATTTTCATAGAAGGGGGGCCGGCCACAATTTGAGAGGGAGATGAGAGGAGTTCATTTTGATGAGGGAATTATTCATATCTCATTTGCATGCTTGCCACAAAGAAATCCTTCTCCTCTCCAAAGTTCATATTGATTTCTCCATCAAAGGCAACTTCACCCCGATGAGACAAAGTTTCTACACTACACCTACAGCAACCTTGGACGCGTCGGCTAGCCAACTTCGCGCCCGAGTTGCCTCGGTGAAGAGGTGGGAGCCCGTAAAAGAATCCGGCTACGTGGTGCCCCTTTCCGGCAAGGAGATGAAGACCGGAGATTCCGCGGGAGATCGGGACGACGACGAGAAGACCGGAGGACACGGATCACTCGGTATATCTCTCATTCTTTCTCTTGATTGCTAGGATTAGGTTAATGGTTTCGATCCGGGTACATTGTCCGCGGTAGCGCCGGTTTAAAAACTAAGAAAAATTTTGATTCCGCATTTTGGCCTCGGATAGACGGCCGGGGCGCTGCCGTGGCGCAACATGGTATCAGAGCCACGCCATTAACCTAGTCTAACTTTGTTTAATGTTTTTACATTTCCAATCGACCAAAATTCCAAAATCCGCATTTTTCCCAAGCATCAGTTTCTGTCGAAATTTTTTGAAGTCCAAAAATTTTTCAGGTTGTCTTAGAATACTGTGCATGAAATTATAAGACATCTGTGAAAATTTGGTCGAGTGTTAATGTAGAACCGCCGCGGAACCGCGGCCAAACCCCCCTTGGTGCCGCGGTTCCGCCGCAGTTCAGTGAGTTCACTGGACCAATTTTTCACAGTGATCTTTTTACAGGGAAATAGGGGTTTTGGAATATTATTCTTGGGCCCAGAATTTCTGTGAGTGCTACAGCATTGTTCGGGGGCCCACTTGGTAAAATTTGATCGATCGGATATTTTAAACACATTATTTCACAGTATTTACATTATATATGCGACCGTGAATGTCACTTGATCGGTAAATCCTGTCTAACTGCTATAGCCCGGTTGGACGGATTTGCGAACGTGACATTCACGTTGATGTTCTGTGTTTATGCTGTGATGTTGCGGATCGGTCGTGGGGATAGCCTGGTTGCAGTGGTAGTACAGTTTTGTTTATATATGTACATTTGATATTGCGGGGCGAGCGTCCGACATGTGGACTGCCGTCACTGCCTGTTTGTATTATTCTTTTGGGGCACGACCTGGTTGCGGTCGATGTACCCGTTGTATGTATATTTTATTTTCTGTACTAGGATTACCCCGCGGAGGGGTGCACGGATAGCCGGGGTTCTAGGGGGCAACAAGCCCGCATCTCATGGCATTGAGACGGAGGGGGCTTCACTCTAGGATTGGCGGGCTATTCGCCGCACTCGTAGGGGGTATAGGTTGACCCAGGAGGGGTGCCCAAGTTACTGGATTCCATGAAGTGCTGGGTGGTCCATTCACGGTGCTGAAGTGGGCTGCCTCGCTTCAGGTTTTGGCGGGTGACTTGCCGCGCCCGTAGGGGTCTAGGATTTCATTGCACAGGCTATCCACACGACCAGGGGAACGTCGGGTTTCAGCAGCGGCTCTATGAAACCCGGGGATCCCAGATATCTGTATTGTTCTGTGATGCTGTACATTTCTGTGATGTTGCATTTTATCACGCCTTGAGCGAAATATAATATATTGGTATATATATTAGTAGATGTTGTATATGTTTTGCATCCGCGCTAGTCCAGTCCCCGCTCTGTCGTTAGTTAGCTAACCTAACGGGTAATGACGGGACCCAGTGGCGAATGCGGATGGCATATACGTACATCAGTATATTTTCGTTCTTTATGGTGTGATCAATTGATGGGACTGCGTTGATTCGGATCAATGCAAGATAAACAAACCTATTCTGATGTTGTTGGAACATTTTTTCAAAAAGCTGTTATTGCAAGGACGTTCACTTTTTTTTTGCATCGTGGTATTCAGTTGGAATATCCTGCTCCTCAGTCGATGAAGCAAGGGCCGAGATCCCTTCACCGGGAGTGACCCCTTGGACAGAAGTTTGCGTCAGGGCAATAACTTCACTATAGCCGATTGCTTTTTGCTTTGCATCGTGGTATTCAGTTGGAATATCCTGCACCTCATTCTACGGGGAAAGAGCCGAGATCCCTTCACCGGGAGTGACCTCTTTAGCAAAGGTTTTCATCACTATATTTTTATAAAAAGTTATGCAGTTCCTTCAACGATATCAAGTTCATTACGTTAAAGGTTTTTCGCCAAAAACCATTCGTAGCCCTCCGTCATTTCAGATTAGTATTACTTAGTATTCGTGCTGCGTATGACGTGCTTAGCCGAGGCGTAGTGTTCGGTAGCTATGTAGTGCTTTTCTGTTGCATGGATATGAGATTGGTTAGGACAGTCGTGCGGTCATTTTGGCTCAGTCAAGGATTCGTGCGGGTGGGTCTAATGCAATCAAGATAATGACGGGTTGAACTTGACTAGGATCCTTTGATATGTTGGCTCAGTCAAGGTCACTTGGGTCCTAGGGGTAAAAATCACATCGGGAGTTTCTAAAGAAACTGAAACTTGCCAAGCATGCGCATATCTTCTGGAGTGTGGTGACGTGAGTGGATTCTGTCACGTTATCATGCGATGATAGTTGGATCCCGATTCCCACTGATGAGTTCGTTTACTCCTCGGGTGATCCCGGCTAATTCTTCTTTCAGGTTTGGGGAAGAATTTGACGTTACAGTGGGAGGTTTCCTGATTAGATAAAGTGATAACCATTCTGATCTAGGTTAGAGTGCACGCTGAGTGTTTCTTTTCTCTCTCTCTTTGGCAGCGACCATTGACCCGATCCTAAGACTACGACTCAAAGACCAAGTTAACCGAACCTTCTAAACACTGGCTTTTGGATTGTCAGAGTTGCAAACCTCATTGCCACTCCTGCTTTTACCCTATTCTCCAGGACACCCCGTATCACTACGAACGTCCACTTCCATTGGACAAAACCATCGTATGGTTATATACGAACTTGAAGGAATTTATTCGAGGATGGTTTCCGGTTCTGGAGGAAACGAATAGGACTATTCAGTTGTCTTTTCCTTTTACCTTCTCTCAGGTTGCGAGTACTCCTTGGTTTAGGAGATAGTACACCTATTACGCAAATTGGATAGTCTTCTTCCAATCCATAGGCAGGTGCCGACCGGTAGGGAATGAAGAAAACCAATTAGCATAACGATGGTGTGCAGAAGGTATTAGGTCAAGACAAAGCAAGGGATTAGTAAGAGGGCAAAGTAAAATTGCAACAGATATTCACGACCAAACCAAGTATTCCTTCGCCAATCCTAAATCACCTTTGTATTTCTTCAGGACACTCCGTATCACTACGAAGATCCACAGTTTATTTGGATACTCCATCGTATGGTTATATACGAACTCGAAAGGAACTTGTTCCAGTTCGGGGATGGATTCTGGTTCAGGAGAAATAGGAATAAGATTTATTCGGTTGTCTTTTATCCTCACCTTCTCTCGCATTGCGAGTGCTCCTAGGATTAGGACAGTACACCCATTATGCTTATTAGATAGTCTTCTTCCAAACCATAGGCTGGTGCCGAACAGTAGGGAAGGAAGAAAACCATTTGGCCTAAGGGGTGTACAGAAGGTAATGACTAAAGACATATAAAGGGATTTGGAGAGGTGGCAAAGAACTATACGGTTGCAGTCGTGAATCTGGAAGAGGCATTACTAGGAATACCGGGATACCCCATAGGAACATTTAAATGTTTCAGCTTCACTGTGTACTGTTAAAGGAAAACTGATTTCCTAGTTAGACACTTGCTCCAGGGTATGTATTTACCAGGTATGATTCTCACATCTATATGGTTTTACAGATGATGAGTGGGAGTAGGTTATTGGGAATTGGGTGATCATCCTCATTATATCGGGATTCGTTGTAATCGGTGATATTTGAGGAAATCACCTGGGCTGTTTGCCGGTCGGCAAATATTTGGTTTTGAATATCCGTTGTTGTGCACCAATTTCAAGTTGATATATCTGTACGTCTATTTTTATAGAGCGAGACATACCTTTTTGAAATTATGTCTATGACATTTACCTATACCAGTGGATGGTTAGGTAAGGAGCATTGAACAGCGGTGTAATTCTTCTTAACCATAAGCACAGTTTTCAACCTACGACACACAGTGAAAGAGTTGTTAGACTCAGCGGACTTTTACAGAGTATTGTATGTTGTCCAGTGTCCATTAGGACAGAGGGGTTGGTCCCCATACTATATTCTGTTTACTTTTAACTTCTCTAGTTCTTAGACATGTGTTTCGTAGAAATACAGGGTCTAAGTTTTGAGGAGTTATAGGTATAAGGATAAAGTAGAGAACCAGATATTGCAAGTATCGGGATTCTTCAAGGTGATCGAAGATATAGATATTTGTGCATGGTATTCAGATGATAGTAATGATTAAGAGAACTTGCTTCTCTTACAGGTTACTCATAATTGGAAGTATTCCTAAGTTGAGTAACGCTGATCGGCCTCTTTCCATTTAGTTGACATGCACTGGAGACAGCTGCATGATTTGAATCTGGTTCAATTAAATCAGTGCCTCTGGTTCTATATTGGATATAGAATAGTTCATACCTTAACGATGATAAGGTACGGGGAGTTGTCCGGCTTATGATTAAAACCAGACACTGGACAACTCAAGGCACGTTTCTGTAATGGCTGTTTGTGGGTTGACCCAGGCTATGACGAGGGTTGACTTTCTACCATCTGGGAGATCAATAGTAATATTGTTCTAGACTCGCCACAGTTTTAATAAAAATGGATTTTTTCAAAAACAGTAGTGGGAGTATGGTAGAACTGGAAGTGATTCCAGAACCGCAAACGATTACTGAAGATTTGATAAGGAACCTAAAGATTCAATCTGGTTTGACATTCCATTGGCCACTCCGCCGATACGGTGGGTAACCTCAGGCACCCGAGAGGTACTCCGGTAGCCTCAAGGACGGTGGCAGGGAGGTTCTTGTTTACCCACACTTGCCATTGCTGTTGTTCCAGGCTGCGAGACCCGGTGGGAGGATGAGTATAGCGTCGTTCTAAACTAGCTTTAGAAGTGCACGTCTATATGACTCTGCCAGAGGGTTGTCGTAGTCAGTGGGAGCAGCGGAAGCATTGGTGGACATCAGGCTTATGTCTATTTATAGACTAAAGCAGATATAGCGGAGATAGATCATCTATTTCTGATGTGACAGTCATAGGTTTGACTTCATCAGAATAGGGGATGGATCTGTTGAGAAGGTAGTAGGGTGTGATGTTCTGGTATTTGATGACATACACAGAGTAGGAAGTGATATTCCTATACTACGATCGGTTATACTTTGGTCGTCACACAGTGGTTTCTCCACATGGGACTTGGACATTATATCAGACATACTGGTTACTAGATCTATGGTTTTAGATCTAGATTTGGGTGGTTTCCCAATCAGGGTACTTTGACAGCATTCTAAGAGTATTTAGAATGGACGAATCCTGGCACGGTAGTGTACCTACAGGTGATGGAGTCACCCTCTCTAAAGCTGTCTTACAGACTAAAGGGGAGAGGGATGTGCATGATTGGCAGATCACTTGCTTAGGCAATTGAGTCAATCATGAGATGTCAAGTACCACACCAGATGTTGTTCTTGCACTAGGTGCAATAAGTTGATATTGATCCAATCCTGGAGAAACAGTCGGAAGCAGTTTTAGAACATAAGTGGATGTTCTAAGGATATGATAACGACAGCCTCATTCGGGAGACAGTTATCATTCCAGGCTTCCAAGGTGACCTGGAAGACAGGGAGGTTGTCAGAGTTATAGTTTTCCCTCTGACGAGGGGCAGTGTTTTGCACAGGTGATCCGGGCAGACACTGATGGAGGCATGGCGCAGGATACTGATTAAGTTCAGTTGACGATACGGTCTAAGAAGTTTGGATTTGGAGTTCATTTATGAGCTAGGTCCCATCAGACATCCAGACATTCTAAGATAGGTATTGCTCATTTCGGGAGATGGCTTTCTCCAGGAACTTGAGATATAGAGAGACATAGAAAGAAACATCTAGGCGGATCAACTCACTGAGGCTATTCCTCAAACGCAATAGTTTCGCAAACGGATTTTATGAGACTGACTAGTAGGGGAGTTGGGTGTTCGGTATCACACGGGCTGTGAGTATGCGACATCGCAATAATTAGCCTTGAGTGCAAGTGGGAGATTGTTGGAGATAGTGCCCTCAGAATCAATTATTGGATCACAGGCACGTGATTGCAATGATTGAGGGAGGACCTATCCCGGTAGGACAGTCTTACTCGAGATGATAGTATGCTATCTGGTTTACCTTTATCATCGTGTACTGCTTTAGGCGACCTGACAGGTCGCTATTACACGTTGATAGAGCCCCTAGGATTCTTGCTTGACTGCCAGCAGTATGAGGGCGATCATATACGTGGGAGCTGGTAGTCTATAAGCACATCCTTAAAAGGTCCCTAGTCGTGGGAGTTTCGAGACAGGGTATCGATTCTCCAGAGTAGACTAGTGTATACAGTCGAGACCCCGACGAGAGGCGGTGGCCGGTCTCATAAGCCACTGGTGTCAGTTGGTTCACCTAAGATGTATACAGGTGCTCATTGGGTTATGAGTACACCGGAAAGGACTCGCCGGGAACATGCTAGTTGGTCTTATACTTGACGTCAGATAGTAGTTCCCTGGTGACATGTGTAGAGGTTAGTTCATCGACATGAGATCGTCATTTGTCTCGTGTGAGTTCCCACTGTACTTTGATTACTACCCTACCACGGCTCAAAGGAGTCGTGCAAATAGGTTTTAGTTGGGTACAGTCCCGAGCCACATGGAGGCAGTGAGCGGATCTGCAGGGGTTCGTCTCTCCCGGTATTGGGGGTGAGGTCGCGCTGTGTCTAGGAGAGCCATTACACAAAGCCCTCGGCCGAGGCAGGAGATTTACTGGTAGGTATTCCAGTAGTATCTCAGGGTGTTCTGGGCTACACTCCGACACGACTTGTACCGCTTTTGGGGGTCTGACTTTTACCAACCCCCTAGGCCCGCCATGCGATACTCATAGACGAACGGACCGGACTGTACGGATATTGTCACTGACAGGCTCAGTAGGGTGTCAGGATGAGTTCGCTCATCGACGTCCCTTTTGGTCAATAGCTGGTGGCCCGTCACGTATGGCTAATACCTCTGACGTGCTAGTGGTTAAATCCACAGCCATAGTATTGACGAGTCTTTAGAGTCCACCACACAGACAGTTACTCAAGTTTCGGGTGAAACGCTGTAGAGGCCGTATGGAGATATGGCAGGGTCCGATCAGATACGTGCGATATTGCACGGATCAGGATCGGACGGTTTGTACTAGAGGCCGTGTAGATATATGGCAAGGTTCGATCAGATACGTGCGGTATTGCACGGATCAGGATCGAACGGATATTACTAGCCGGCTTTGGTTTAAGCCGGATCCTAGTTTAGTACAGTGTAGATTTTGTCTCATTGCATTTGTATCCGGTCGGAATACAGATGCGGGTGTGTATGCACAGTATCGGGGTTCTCATGTAATTTATTACGGGACCAGTTTTCTGGAGTTGCCAGTTTGCATTCCGTTCCGGCCAGTTTTCATTTGTTCCTTCACGGCCGGACTTTCCGATGGAGGGGGTTATTTGCAAGTTTGCAAATAACTTTTTGTGGAGGTGTTATTTGTGAAATGGGAGATTATGATAGCATCTTTTGATACCATTCTTTTCTATCATTATTTCTTGCTTTATTGAGATTAGAAAGGATTAGGATGGATTTGATGTTGATATGATATTGTTATCATAACCTTTTTGATATGGTCACCCCTCTTGCTTTTACTACCATCACCTCCCTTCTTGTTATTGTTTTTTATTCTCTCCACCATTTTCATAGAAGGGGGGCCGGCCACAATTTGAGAGGGAGATGAGAGGAGTTCATTTTGATGAGGGAATTATTCATATCTCATTTGCATGCTTGCCACAAAGAAATCCTTCTCCTCTCCAAAGTTCATATTGATTCCTCCATCAAAGGCAACTTCACCCCGATGAGACAAAGTTTCTACACTACACCTACAACAACCTTGGACGCGTCGGCTAGCCAACTTCACGCCCGATTTGCCTCGGTGAAGAGGTGGGAGCCCGTAAAAGAATCCGGCTACGTGGTGCCCCTTTCCGGTGAGGAGATGAAGACCGGAGATTCCACGGGAGATCGGGACGACGACGAGAAGACCGGAGGACACGGATCACTCGGTATATCTCTCACCCTTTCTCTTGATTGCTAGGATTAGGTTAATGGTTTTGATCCGGGTATATTGTCCGCGGTAGCGCCGGTTTAAAAACTAAGAAAAATTTTGATTCCGCATTTTGGCCTCGGATAGACGGCCGGGGCGCTGCCGTGGCGCAACATTCCACCCCTAGGCGAGATATGCGACATATCAAACGAGGAGACCGGACTGTACGGGAGTGTTACTGATTGGATTCGCAAGAGAATGTACAAGCTTGCTTGTTGATCTTATGATTGCTCAATACCTAGGTGGCTGTTACGTTTAGCTGACCGCTTGCAGCTTGTGGGTGTTTGATATGATCATCACCTACTGCCGGCGTATTGACGATTTTTTAGAGTCCTATACAGAGGTTTCTTGGCTCAGGCAAAACGGAGTTGGAGCAAATATGTGATATGTGCGGGACTGAGAACAATACGTGTATGTGATACCGTATTAGATTCTCACGATATGAGATATCGGCCGGGTATATGAGATATGGCCAGGTTATCGGATCAAGTGTTGATTCGATACAGATAATATTAGTCGGTTATTTGTGAAATAGCCGGATTATCGGATCAAGTGTTGATTTGATAATTTAATGTATAATTATATATTTGATATATTAAATTACATTAACTAATATTAGCTCACTTATTGATTCATTTTCTCACTCGGGTAATACATTGATATATATGCGATATATGTTAACTGTATTATTTTCTTTTATTACACAATATATTATATATGTGATTTATAATATTGTAACATGTTATAATTACTAATGCAACATGATTAGTGGAGATTAAACAAGGTTAGGGTTTGATTTGGGTTAGCTCATTCTTGAAGCTTCTAGAAGCTTTTCTTTTTGTCATGAGCTAAGATATTTTTGTTGATATTTTGTAACCCAAACCACACCCTCAACCCTAATTAACTCTCTACATAGGTTAGCTCATTTTATATAAGCAACTATGGTTGCATAAGTAATTATGATCACAATTCATTATTCATCACAAAGAGAATAGTTATTCTTCTTCTTCCTTCTTCTTTCATGAAAAGCTTTCTAGCTTTTTATGAAGTGATGAAAATGAGTGAGTTAATGAAAATAAATGAGAGCTAAAATCCTACTTCATCATCCTAATCTATCCTCGCCCTTTAGATTAGGGTGTTCACTTCATTTGTGAGTGGGAGCTTGTGTTAAAGAAACTTCAAGGTAGATTATCTTAGTTACCGAAGATCGGAAGCAAGTTTGCATCATTCTCTTCCTGGAGCCTCTCTAGAGTCCGGGTACATGATGATCGCAGCGAAGGGACCTCAACATGGAGCTTATGAAGCGAAGGACCGGACTACAAAGGTTGTAATCCCAAACTCTTAGATGTTAAAGTGTTTAACATGCTTTGTTTCGCCTAATCTCTAGTTTAAAGATCTTGGTTAGGATTTTTCGGCACGTCTAAATTTTAAATCGGGCATGGTTGATGCCTAATTGACCCTTGTGAGAGTGCCTAGTAACCCTACACACAATTGCAAATCGCAAAAAATGACATTGTGGTACACCTCTTACAATGTCGAAAAAAATGTTGATGCGCCCAAATCTGGCAGAGCAAGAACATCCACTTACCTTCTTCTCACAGTCTGGCGTCCTCTGTCTCTGGGTCCTCATGTTCTCTGTGGATTACCAATCTTTCAATCCATCAGCTCATCGGCCCGGTCAGGTGTGCTAACGAGAACGATTCCGCTCTGGCACTCCTCTAGTCATCTCTCGGCCAATTAGCATGACCACTTGTAAAGTAGCACGTCACTGGCGTCGGCTTCTGGCCGTCTAAATACATGTGATACAACTGATCCTTAGTGCAAATCTTATCGCAGCAGTGTCCTGGAAGGAACCTGCTCAAGGTCTCTTCCGATCTCCCCTATGCCGAACTATACGGAGGCTGATGCTCTTACAAAATCTTTCCTCGCTTTCTGAATATCTGCGTTCTCAACACAGCATTTCCTTGGGAACTGGCCATATCCCAACGCCTCAGTATACACTTCCGATCTCTAATCTCGACGGGGAGTAACCACAGCTTGTTAACATCTCGCACGAATCTCTTGTTCCACTCGTCTTTTTTATCGTCCACTTCGACGTCACGTCATGCTATCTGCGTACTGCAATGGTTCTCGGCTATAGTCAATCCGGAATCTCTCACACGGAATCAAAATTGCGAACTCGGTATCTTCATCACTCTGTAGAAGATATCTAGCCGAACACGTCCTCGGGGACTCGTCCTAACTATTGGAGGAATACTCTATATTCGTCCATACTCGATTAACTCACAACGCATCTGGGTGAGGTCCTCTATCCGAAGCTGTTCGACTTACTGATCTCCTATCGGAGCATCCGACGAACAATGTTCTCTCTGGGTCGATCTACTCTAGATTTGAGTAAGACTCTCCACACTGGAAATCTTCAACACAACTAGGCTTGTGTCGGCGCATCAATCAGACGAATCGCCTTTGTCTCTCAACTCAAGATAGACTAGCTATCTCCTGTCGCATCTCTGCCTGAAAGCTCCAGCGATCTCAGCTCGTAAGCTCTGGAAGCTACATCCCATCAATCTCAGCAACAGCTGGGTCATCTGTCTGCACGGTAGACGACATCACAACTCTGAGGTAGGCTATATGTCAACAGTCCTCTCACAATCTGGCAGCCTCTAGCAATGGCCCGATCATCCGGTGCAAAACCGAACACTCGCCTCAAACGAGAGGTCACAACACAACACTACATCAAGACGTTCCCATGTCACCAGAAAATACAATGGTCGGTCCTCGTCCATGACGAGCTCGCCCTGACCGCATCACTAGCAGCAGCTCAATCTGCACTCAATCCATGGTGACAGGAACCTTAAGCATGTATCTATGAAAACAGATCAAAGGAATGAAAGGAATCAACAGATCCAGAATAGATACATGATCATAAGAAGGAATGGAATCAATGAGAGTAAGATCATGGAAATGAATAGAACCAAGGATCTCAAATGGATGTATAATCATGGGGACGAAGAGAATCACGGATCTCAAAATATGCACATCCTAAGGTTTCTTAAGTGGAGTATCGTATCGTAAATATGCCGCGGAACATACGTATGGTACGTCACTCTACTCAAGCTACCTACTCCATCAATCGGGGTCAACCTATGTAACGAAAGTTCGGGTCTAATACCCCCCTTTTCAAGTCTAAGTTCCGTAAGGTCAAGCCTAGGTTCCGAAATATATATACGCCCTAGATTCCGCATAGTCAAACATAAACTCGAACCAAGGTTAAACCTAGATCTCTGATACCAACTTTGTCACGACCCGAAAATATTAGCTCGTGATCGGCACTTAAATCACACAACGTCTAAAGGCGCAACGTAACTTAAGTAAGCCGAAGCCCAGAAATCTAAACCTTTTTAAAGAAAATAAAAGAGGTGAAGTTTTGAAATAAACGTATGATGAAATCAAATTTTTTCTTAAAAGCATAGATAACAGAACATGAAAAATGCATGTGGATTTTACTAGTTGAAAAACATGTTTCATCTTTTAAAAATTTGGGCAGCACCTCCTTTGTATATTTTGATCCAAAACCACATATACATGATAATATAAAAGGCATCCCCAAGTGGGAGCTACATCTTCGCCAATCGGCGGATTCACAACACGCAAGTCATAAAATAAGTATACGACGCCCAACGGCGAAGATCAACACCAAAAAGATAATGTAAAGCAAGACATCAAACCCACCAAGCGAACATAAACCCTCGCTCTATGTCTCGCAACCACAAGTCACACTAAGTCTTACTATATATACAAATACTAGTTTTTGATTGATGGAGTTGACTAGATACAATAGAAATAATAAAACAAGAGTGGCACGAATCCAACATGTACCACCTACCAAAACAAATCTCCCGAATGCAGCTGTGTGCCAGCAATGCCGCTACTGATCCATGCGGTCAACCTGCAAGAACTGTGGCACAACGGGGTGAGTTGCCAACTCGTGAGTAGAAAACATCATCAGGTAGAAATCGAATAAAACAACGATTCCTAGGTCAACTATATCATAAAGGTAATACTATGATATCTAGGGTGACTGTATCTATATATGCGCCAACAATATACTCAATACCTATATGCATGTGGATAACATCTATATGTCCATCAATGACACAACAACATCATGCATGTAAATATCATGAAAGCAAATGCATGTAAATATAAGGATATCAATCAATGTGTGTCCATCAACGACATATCAAAATCATGGAACCTGAGTGTCCAACATCTACACTCGAAAATCCCCATATCTCAGGCATCGCATCCTCAGATCGGACCTCATATATATTGTTGGATATAGTTCCCTCAAACTCAATTATTAGATCGCAGGTACGTGATTGCAATGATTGAGGAGGACCTATACCGGTAGGACAGTCTTACTCGAGATGATAGTATGCTATCTGGTTTGCCTTTATCAGTCGTGTATAGGTTCTGGTGACTGATCGCTATTACACATTGATAGAGCCCTTAGGATCTTTCTTGACTACCAACAGTATGATGGCGATCATATACGTGAGAGTTGGGTAGTCTATAAGCACATCCTTAATAGTGGTCCCTAGTCCTGGAAGTTTCGAGACAGGGCATCGATACTCCAGAGTAGACTAGTGTATACAGTCGAGACCCTGACGAGGGGCGGTGTCCGGTCTCACAAGCCACTGGTGTTAGTTGGATCACCTAAGATGTATACAGGTGCTCATTAGATTATGAGTACACCGGCCAGGACTCGCCGGGAACCTGCTAGTTGGTATTGTACCTATCGTCAGATAGCAGTTCCCTGGTGACATGTGTACAGATTAGTTCATCGACCTGAGGTCGTCATGTGTCTCGTGTGAGTTCCCACTGTGCTTTGATTTCTACCCTACCACGGCTCAAAGGAGTCGTGCAAACATGTATTTTTTGGGTACAGTCCCGAGCCACATGGAGGCAAGTGAGCGGATCGGCAGGGGATTCGTCTCTCCCGGTATTGGGGGTGAGATGGCGTTGTGTCTAGAAAAGCCATTACACCAAGTCCTTGGCCAAAGCAGGTGAGAATTACTGGTAAGTATTCCAGTAGTTTCTCAGGGTGTTCAGGGCTTGTCTCCGACACGACTTATACCGCTATTGGGGGTCTGACGTTATCAGCCCCCTAGGCCCGATATGCGATACTCATAGACGAACGTACCGGACTGTATGTATATTGTCACTGTTAGGCTCAGTAGGGTTCCAGGATGAGTTCGCTCATCGGCTTCCCTTGAGGTCAGTACACGGGCAGCCGTTACGCACTGCTAGTGCCACTGACGTGCTTGTGGTTAAACCCACTGCCAGGGTACTGACGAGTCATTAGAGTCCCCCACAGATAGTTTCCCAAGTTTGGGCGAAACGTTGTAGAGGCCGTATTGTTTTATGGCAGGGTTCGGAAATTGCACGTGCGTTTACGCACGTGTCATATTTCGGGCAGATAATACTGGTGGGCTTTAGTTTAAGCCGGATCCATGTATTATACTGTGTAGATATAATATCTTTATCTCAGTTGCATTTGTATTCGGTCGTAATACAAATGCGGATATGTTTATACTGTTACGGAGTTATCCTGAAATTCGTTTCGGGGTCGCTTTTGGAAGTTGCCAGTTTTCTATCACCCGCTTTAACATTCGGTTAAATGCGGATTTATCTTTTCTTGTGAGTGAGTCATGAGTGTGGAAGATTCTAGAAGTTTCTTGTTTTGGTGACTAGGTTTTGATTCATTGTATGCATTTATTGAATGGTTGACTAGGATTAAGAGTCACCATTTTGCATTAAATGTATTTTGTGAGTCATTCTTTACTTTAATGAGTTATGATAAGTATCATTGTTTATGGTCACCACTCCCTTCTCCTACACTCACCTCCCTCCTCTTGATAAAGTGGCCGGCCATTTCTTTTGATGTGAGATATGGTTGTTGATTAAAAGGATATAGTTTTGATTCAGTTTTTGAAAAAAGATTATGATAATTTGCTTCATGAAATTTTATATGCTCATTTCCAATTTACCCGATTCCAAAAGGCAACTTTATTAACCGTTCATCCATGGCTTTGGATGAAGCGAGACAAAGTATTCTACTCATTCTCTACATCAATCTTGGTCATCTCTTTTAGCAGACTTGATGACCGAGTTGCCTCGGTATAGAGGCGGGAGCCCGTTTAAAGATCCGTAGATGGGGTGCCACCACGACGAGGAGCCAGGAGATCGGAACAGCCGCAACAGAGCGTGGGATGATGGTTACAGAACGAAGGACTCGGATCGTTTGGTATAGCCTTTCTTCCCACTTTGTAGTTTGTTAGTTTAGTATTAATGGCAGATCCGGGTTATAGTATGCGATAGCGCCAGTTATAAAAGTTTTTGTTCCGCATTTGGCGTCTGAAAGACTGCCGGGGCGCTACCATAGACTTACATGGTATCAGAGCCACGCCATTAAACTTTACTAACTTGTGCTAACGCGTTTAAAATATCGATAGAACGGATTTTCGAAAATCATAATTTCCATGTTCAAAGTTTCTTTCGATTTTAAAACAGGCCTAAAAATTATTTTGAGCATCACAGAAAAACGAGCAGGCTTTTTGAAGAACACAGCAGAAATCCGATCCTCTGACTCGACCGTACGGCCGCGGAACCGCCGCCAAAGCCATGCTTTGGCCACGGATCCACGGCCGTCTTGGAGCTTCAGTGGGTCATTTTTCTTCTGGGGCTTCTACATGGGAAATTGTGGTTTGTGGAATATTTCTTTTGGGCCCAGATTTTGTTACTGTACAGCAGATGTACGTGGGGCCCACTTCGGGAAGTTTGTCGATCGAAATTTAAACGTGTTAGTTTACAGTACTTACATTATATCTCCGACCGTGAATGTCATTCGAGCGGTAAACTGCGTCTAATTGCTATAGTTCTTTTAGACGGGTTTGTGAACGTGACATTCGCGTTGATGTTCTGTATTGTGCTGTGATGTTGCGGATTTGTCGTGGTGGATAGCTGTGTGCAATGGTAGTGCAGTTTGGATTTATTTGTACATTTTATATTGCGGGGCGAGCGTCCAACATGTGGACTACCGTCTCTGCCTGCTTGTATAATATTCTTTTGGGGCACGACCGGGCTGAGGTCGATGTACCCGTTGTACATATTTTTCATTTCTGTACTAGGTTTACCCCGCGACGGGGTGTACGGATAGCCGGGTTCTGGAGGGCAACGGGTCCGCATCTCATGGCTTTGAGAGGCAGAGGGGCCTCACTTTAGAATTGGCAGACTATTCGCCGCACTCGTAGGGGGTACAGGTTGACCCAAGGAGGGGTGCTCAAGTTACCGGATTCCGTGAAGTGCAGGGTGGTCCATTCACTTTGCTGTAGGGGGCTGCCTCGCTTCAGGTTTTGGCGGGTAACTTGCCGCACCCGTAGGGGTCTAGGTTTCATTGCACAGGCTATCCACACGACCAGGGGAACGTCGGGTTTCAGCAGCGGCTCTGTGAAACCCGGGGATCCCAGATTATCTGTATTGTTCTGTAATGCTTATTACTTTTCTGTAATGTTGCATATTATCACGCCTGGAGCGATTATTGTATATTTATATATATACTAGTAGATGTTGTATATGTTTTACACCCGCGCTAGTCCAGTCCCCGCTCTGTCGTTAGTTAAGTAACCTAACGGGTGATGACGAGACCCAGTAACGAATGCGGATGGCATATACGTACATTATATTTTCGTTCTTTTCTGGTGTGATTAATTGATGGGACTGCGTTGATTCTGATCAATGCAAAGGAAAACAAACATGTTTGGATGTTGTTGGAACAGTTTTAAAAAGTGTTATTACAAAGACGTTTTCTTTTGTTTTGCACAGTGGTATTCAGTTGGAATATCCTGCACCTCATTCGACGAGGCAAGGGCCGAGATCCCTTCACCGGGAGTGACCCCTTGGGCAGAAGTTTGCGTAAGGGTAATAACTTCACTATAGTCGATTACAAGTTGCTTTGCATCGCGGTATTCAGTTGGAATATCCTGCACCTCATTCCACGAGGAAAGAGCCGAGATCCCTTCACCGGGAGTGACCTCTTTAGCAAAGGTTTTCGCCACTATATTTTTATAAAAAGCTATCAGGTTCCTTCAACGAGATCAAGTTCATTACGTTAAAGGTTTTTCGCCAAAAACCAGCCGTAGCCCTCCATCATTTCATATGAATGGTCAGTAGTATTCAAGCTATGTTGGTCTGGCCCTTAGCCAGGACATAGTGATTGGTAGCTGCTGGGGTGTTCACATATTGCATAGATAGATGCGTTGGTTTGGGACAGTCGTACAACCTTGTTGGCCCTTAGTCAAGGGTGAGTATGGGTGGGTTCAAATTAACAAGATAATGATGGGAAGAACTTGACATGCGACTTATGATGGGTTGGCCCTTAGTCACGATCATAAGAGCATGGGGTAAAAATCATATCGGGAGTTTCTAAAGAAACTGAAACTTGCCAGGCATGCGCATACCTTCTGGAGTGTGACGTGAGTGGATTCCGTCATGTTATCATGCGATGAGAGTTGGATCCCGATTCCCACTGATGAGTTGGTTTACTCTTCGAGTGATCCCGATTGATTCTTCTTTCAGGTTTGGAGGAGAATTTGACAGTACAGTGGGAGGTTTCCTGATTAGATAAAGTGATAACCATTCTGATCTAGGTTAGAGTGCACGCAGAGTGTTTCTTTTCTCTCTTTCTTTGGCAGCGACTTTTGACCGACCCTAGACTATGACTCAGTGACCAAGTTGACCGAACCTTCTTAAAATACTGGCTTTTGGATTTTCTGAGTTGCATAAGTCATTGCCGCTCCTTCATTTACCCTTTGAATTTCTCAGAACACTTCGTATCACTACGAACATCCACTTCCATTGGATAGATCCATCGTATGGTTATATACGAACTCAAAGAGACTTCTTCGAGGATGGATCAAGGTTTAGGAGAAATAGAATTGGTGTATTCAGTTGTCTTTTATTATCACTTTCTCTCAGATTGCGAGGGCTCCTTAGTTTAGGAGAGTACACCTATTATGCTTATTGGATAGTCTTCTTCCAAACCATAGGCAGGTGCCAAAAGGTAGGGAATGAAGAAAACCAATTAGCCTAAGTAGGGTGTGCAGAAGGTAATATGTAAAGACAAAATAAAGGGATTAGAAGGAGGGAAAAGTAAATTACGACTGCTATCATTCACGACCAAACCGCGTACTTCATCGCCACTCCTATTTCCCCTTTGCTTTTTTCCCCAGTTCGGGAGAAATAGAATAAGGTATTATTCAGTTGTCCTTTATCATCACCTTCTCTCACGTTGTGAGTACTCCTTGGTTTAGGAGGGTACACCTATTATGCTTACTGGATAGTCTTCTTTCAAACCATAGGCTGGTGCCGAACGGTAGGGAAGGAAGAAAACCACTTAGCCTAACGAGGGTGTACAGAAGGAAATGAATAAAGACAAATAAAGGGATTTGGAGAGATGGCAATGAAATATACGGTTATAGTCATGAATTGGATTATGGAAGAGGCATTACTAGGAAGACCAGGATACCCCTACGAAACATTTTCATGTTTCAGTGCATTGTTAAAAGGAAAAATGATTTCCCGATTAGATACTTACTCCAGGGTATGTATTTACCATGTTTCATCTGTATGGTTTTACAGATGATGAGTAGGAGTAGGTTATTGGGAATAAGGTGATCATCCTCATTATATCGGAATTCGTTGCAATTGGTGATATTTGAGGACATAACCTGAGTTTTTGCCAGACGGCATGTATTTGGTTTTGAGTGTCCGTTGTTGTGCACCAATTTCAAAATGATATATCTGTACGTTTATTTTTTATAAAGTGAGATATAACCTTTTGAAATTATGTCCGTGACATTTACCTATATCGTATGACGATTGGGTAAGGAGCATTGATCAACGGAGTAGTTCTTAACCATAAGTACAGTTTTCAACCTACGATGCACATGTTCTGAGTTATTCAACTCAGGAGACTCATACAGAGTATTGTATGTTGTCCAGTGTCCATTAGGACAAAGGGGTTGGTCCTCGTACTATGTTCTATTTACTTATGACTTCTCTAGATTTTAGACAAGTGTTTCGTAGAAATACAAGGTCTAAGTTTTGAGAAGTTATGGGTATAAGAATAAAGTAGAGAACTAGGTATCGCAAGTATCGGGATTCTTCAAACAAATCGAAGATGTAGATACTTGTGATCGGTATTCAGTTGATAGTGATGGTTTTGAGAAACTTGTTTCTCTTTCAGGTTACTCATAATTGGATGTATTCCTAAGTTGAGTAATGCTGATTAGCCTCTTTCCATTAAGTTGATATGCACTAGAGACAGCTGCATGATTTGAATCTGGTTTCAATTAAATAAGTGTCAAAGTTTCTATATTGGATATAGAATGGTTCATATCTTAACAATGTTAAGGTATGGGGAGTTGTCCAGCTTATGCTTAAAACCAGACTCTGGATAACTCAGGGCACGTTTCTGTAATGGCAATTTGCGGGTTGGCCCAGGCTATGATGAGGGTTGACTTTCTACCATCTAGAAGATCAATAGTGATATTGTTCTTGACTCGCCACAGTTTTAGTAAAATGGATTTTTTCAGAAAACAGTAGTGGGAGTATGGTAGAACTGGAAGTGATTCCAGAACCGCAAACGATTACGGAAAATTTAATAGAACCTAAAGATTCGATCAGGTTTGACATTCCATTAGCCACTCCGCAGATTTGGTGGGTAACCTCAGACACCCGAGAGGTACTCCGGTAGCCTCAAGGACGATGACAGGGAGGTTCTTGTTTACCCAGACTTAACACTACTGTTGTTCCAGGCTATGAGACCCGGCAGGAGGTTAAGTATAGCGTCGTTCTAAACTAGCTTTAGAAGTGCACGTATATATTATTCTGTCAGAGGGTTGTTGTAGTCAGTGGGAACAGCGGAAGCATAGTGGGCAAGTAGCTTATGTCTATTTATAGACTAGAGCAGATATAGCGGAAATAGATCATCTAATTTTGATGTGATAGTCATGGCTTTGACTTCATCAGAATAGGGGATGGATCTGTTAAGAAGGTAGTAGGGTGTGATGTCCTGGTATATGGATGAGATACACAGAGTAGGAAGTAAAATTCCTATACTACGATCGGTTATACTGTGGTAGTCACACAGTTGTTTCTCTACAAAGGATATGGATATAATATCAGACATTCTGGTTTCTGGATCTATGGTTTTAGATCTAGGTTTGGGTAGTTTCCCAATCTGGGTACTCTGACAGTATTCTAAAAGTATTTAGAATAGATGACTCCTGGCATGGTGGTGTACCTGCAGGTGATGGAGTCACCCTCTCTAAAGGTGTAAAGGGGAGAGGGATGTGCATGATTGGCACATCACTCGCTTAGGCAATTAAGTCAATCATGAGATGTCAAGTACCACACCAGATGTTGTTTTTGCACTAGATGCGATAAGTTTATATTAATCCAATCCTGAAGAAACATAAGGAAGCAGTTTTAGAACATAAGTGCATGTTCTAGGGATTTGATGATGGCAGCCTCCTTCGGGAGACGGTTATCATTCGAGGCTTCAAAGGTGACATGGATGACAGAGTGATTGTCAGAGTTATAGTTTTTCCTCTGACGAAGAGGGATAGTATTATGGACAGGTGGTCCTAGAGGATACTGTGGGAGGCATGGTGCTGGGCACTGATTAGGTTCAGTTGTCGATACAGTCTAAGAAGTTTGGATTTGGAGTTCATTTATGAACTAGATCCTATCAGATATCCAGACATATTCTAAGACAGGTATTGCTCAATTTGGAAGATGGCTTTCTCCGCGAACTTGAGATTAAGAGAGACATAGAAAGAAACATCAGGACGGATCCACTCACTGAGGCTATTTCTCGAACACAAGAGTTTTACAAACGGGCTTTGTGAAACTGATTAGTAGAGGAGTTGGGTGTTCGGTATCACACGAGCTATGAGTATGCGACATCGCAATAATTAGCCTTAAGTGCAAGTGGGAGATTGTTGGATATAGTGCCCTCAAAGTCAATTATTGGATCGCAGGCATGTGATTGCAATGATTGAGGAGGGCCTTTACCAGTAGGACAGTCTTACTCGAGATGATAGTATGCTATCTGGTTTGCCTTTATCAGTCGTGTATAGGTTCAGGTGACTGATCGCTATTACATATTGATAGAGCCCTTAGGATCTTGCTTGACTACCAACAGTATGATGGCGATCATATACGTGAGAGTTGGGTAGTCTATAAGCACATCCTTAATAGTGGTCCCTAGTCGTAGGGTTTCGAGACAGGGCATCGATACTTCGGAGTAGACTAGTGTATACAGTCGAGACCCCGACGAGCGGCGGTGGCCGGTCTCACAAGCTACTGGTGTGAGTTGGATCATCTAAGATGTATACAGGTGCTCATTAGGTTATGAGTACACCGGACAGGACTCGCCGGGAACCTGCTAGTTGGTATTGCACCTATCGTCAGATAGCAGTTCCCTAGTGACATGTGTACAGGTTAGTTCATCGACCTGAGGTCGTCATTTGTCTCGTGTGAGTTTCCACTGTGCTTTGATTTCTACCCTACCACGGCTCAAAGGAGTCGTGCAAACAGGTATTTTTTGGGTACAGTCCTGAGCCATATGGAGGCAAGTGAGCGGATCAGCAGGGGATTCGTCTCTCCCGGTATTGGGGGTGACATTGCGCTGTATCTAGGAAAGCCATTACACCAAGTCCTTGGCCAAGGCAGATGAGAATTACTGGTAAGTATTCCAGTAGTTTCTCAGGGTGTTCAGGGCTTGTCTCCGACACGACTTATACCGCTATTAGGGGTCTGACGTTACCAGCCCCCTAAGCCCGATATACGATACTCATAGACGAACGGACCGGACTGTATGTATATTGTCACTGTTAGGCTCAGTAGGGTTCCAGGATGAGTTCGCTCATCGGCTTCCCTTGAGGTCAGTACATGGGCAGCCGTTACGCACTGCTAGTGCCGCTGACGTGCTTGTGGTTAAACCCACTGCCAGGGTACTGACGAGTCATTAGAGTCCCCTACAGATAGTTTCCCAAGTTCGGGCGAAACGTTGTAGAGGCCGTATGGTTTTATGGCAGGGTTCGGAAATTGCACGTACGTTTACGCACGTGTCATATTTCGGACAGATAATACTGGTGGGCTTTGGTTTAAGCCGGATCCATGTATTATACTGTGTAGATATAATATCTTTGTCTCGATTGCATTTGTATTCGGTCGTAATACAAATGCGAGTATGTTTATACTGTTACGGAGTTATCCTGAAATTCGTTTCGGGGTCGCTTTTGGAAGTTGCCAGTTTTCTATCACCCGCTTTAACATTCGGTTAAATGCGGATTTATCTTTTCTTGTGAGTGAGTCATGAGTGTGGAAGATTCTAGAAGTTTCTTGTTTTGGTGACTAGGTTTTGATTCATTGTATGCATTTATTGAATGGATGACTAGAATTAAGAGTCACCATTTTGCATTAAATATATTTTGTAAGTCATTCTTTCCTTTAATGAGTTATGATAAGTATCATTATTTATGGTCACCACTCCCTTCTCCTACACTCATCTCCCTCCTCTTGATAAAGTGGTCGGCCATTTCTTTTGGTGTGAGATATGGTTGTTGATTAAAAGGATATAGTTTTGATGCATTTTTGGAAAAAAAGATTATGATAATTTGCTTCATGAAATTTCATATGCTCATTTCCAATTTACCCGATTCCAAAAGGCAACTTCATTAACCGTTCATCCATGGCTTTGGATGAAGCGAGACAAAGTATTCTACTCATTCTCTACATCAATCTTGGTCATCTCTTTTAGCAGAATTGATGACCGAGTTGCCTCGGTATAGAGGCGGGAGCCCGTTTAAAGATCCGTAGATGTGGTGCCACCACGACGAGAAGCCAGGAGATTGGAGCAGCCGCAACAGAGCGTGGGATGATGGTTAAAGAACGAAGGACTCGGATCGTTCGGTATAGCCTTTCTTACCACTTTGTAGTTTGTTAGTTTAGCATTAATAGCAGATCCGAGTTATAGTATGCGATAGCTCCAGTTATAAAAGTTTTTGTTCCGCATTTGGCATCTGAAAGACGGCCGGGGCGCTACCGTAGACTTACATATATCTCATCTCTCGACTCCGGTCGGTATCCTCCGGATAACCGCCGAGTCCAAATACTATCACCGGTAGGTAGTGCTCCCCTGCAAGGCTCACCACCTAACAATACGAGTCTTCTTGCCCCGGGATACCTCACCGGGTCCACCATGTACCCGCAGACGGTGCCTTCCGCTCCTCGAATCGGGTCTCACATCCCACTCTCAGAACCGAGAAAACACATGGTGGACGTCTAGAAATATCATATCAAGAGAAACCAGGTTTTTAAAACAATTACATAATTTCATTTGAAGTTTAACCACGGTTCTCAAGTCCAGAATCTCATGAAAAACAGCACCTCAATGCGTATAATCATAAAGCATAATGTATGCAACATGGAACAGAAATATGCACATATTAAGGGAAAACCGCTCTTTTAAATGAAACCATTTTTTTTAAATATATCCTGCGGTTCCCAATTTCACCAAAGTTAAATGCAACATCGTATAAGGGTGTATATGTAACTATAGCGATATATCGTGCAACATAGCATAATGATGTAGCAATTCTACTGTGTAAGTGACATAGCAATTATCGATGATGAAGTGTGTGAGCCGGCAATCTGTGTAGTGTAATATATGCATCATCGATAATGGTGTAGGTATACTAGCACATGTATAAGTAATGCAATGAGAATAACATGAACGTAGTATAAGGTATATCATAACCGTCATGCTATAAGGTATACGTCTCTACCACATATCCGAGTCGGTGAAACTATCAATCGGCATCCAGCATCACAACATCACGTACGGTATAATACATTGTACGGCATCCTCTAGTCAAGGGTATGGATCAAACTCATCACGTACGGTAATCCATCGTACGGTGGCATTAAATAATTAGGGATCCTATCAACCTATATGACAATGAGGGTACAGACCTAACGTCTTGTACGACATATCACTCATGATTCACAACATTATATATATATATATATACCTATATCCCAGGTCGCATCCATAACAATCTCATATCAGGGGACCGGCAAAGGTATCAATCCTCTCATATCGACTCGCATCCGTATACCGATATATCAATCAAGTCATCATATCACATCGTATATTCTTTTCATCACATTTATATTCCACATCAAGTCATTTATATATATATATATACCCTATCTTATAAATCTCATATCATGCTACTCTAAATTTCATACCTATTCTCGTGCACTACCTATCTATATATCGTGATTCACGTTCACTTATCATATCTTTATATATGTATCAATCCGAGACATCATTTCTTTCATATCATGTCACACTAAACCTTTAATCACATCCATAGGTTCCTAGAATAGGTTTCTCTAACCATATCCTATAGTTTTCTAATATAGGTTTCCTTAACCATATTCTATATATCGGTTTCCATCAAATTGCGGGGGTGCTATACGCCATCCACCCGACTTCCCTCGTAGATATAAATATACTCACCTGCGGAACTCCTCGTTCAGCCGTAGTCGATGTGCTTCATCGTCTCGGAAGTCCACGCGAGGGTACCTGCAATAAATACACAATCGCAAATGCTATTAACATCAAGTTCCAAAATCCAATACGGCATGCGGTGCGCTCATAGGTTAGAACCTATAGCCTACGCATGAAAAACCAACCAATTATCCCTTGTCGTTGACGTACAAACATCCAACGACCAAATACAATATCAAATACCAAACCCAAATTCAGAAATCGCATCAACACGAAAACAGCAACCTAGGAAAACCACTTCCAGATTTTACCCTAGGCCAAACTAGGGAATTTTTCATATATAGGAGGTCTAATTATCAGATATAGGAGCTATGGACCAAGCATCACACAGTTTCACCATGACCAGGCCGCAATTTGCGGCCTGGGGGAATTTATTTGCGGCCTGGGAGAAGAATGGGGGTCTCGAGTCTTGGGGTTAGCTTCTAGGTCACCTGCTCACCTTTCTGTGTTTGCTAAATAAATTTTAATGTCTCCGGTTTACTCCAGATTCCCATATACACTCACAATCTGCCGATAAACCGATATCGAGAAAATTCTAACTTCGTGTTTTTGTGCTAATCTATGGTCTCGACCAGTAAAACACCACTAAGGGTCTTGTAGACACCCACTACAGATCATGATCCCACACAAACACTCAACCCTTCTCTAGGAATTTCCAACATCATTAATCATCACTAAACCAATTTTAAACTAAAATAGGAACTAAAGCAACTAAATTACTAAGCTAATGGTGTAGAAAATACCTCTTTTGGGCAACTCAAGAAAAACCCTAGCTGTCCAAAGTTTCCAAAATCCAACTTTGATTGGTCCATTGTGTCGAGGGTGAGGTTGGGATCAACTTTAATGAAGAGGGTGTAGGGTTTTGATGAAGATTTTGAGATGATAATTGGAGGTGGAGGTGGAGGGAGATATGAGTTGAAGGAAAATGAAAGAAAGAAAATGGGGGAGGATGATGGCAGCCCTCTCTTTCTCTCTCTCTTATCCTCACTTATTCTCACTCTCTTTCTCTCTCATAGCATGCTCCAAGTCATGATGCGGTCCCCTCTCTCTCTCCCTTCAATAATACCCTCTCATTCCTTTCTTTTCTCACAAAAATAGAACCAAAAGAAATGAACAAACACAAAGGAAACAATATGTAACAAAATGTAACATGTTATGGTACACTAGCCATGATTAAAATGTGGAAACACGGATTTGGCCTAATCGCGATTAGCAGTGCACTAATCGAGTTTAATTTCAAACTCGCATATAATTAATTATAAAAATGCCAAATCCAATAAATATATTTTTAAATGAATAAATTATTTTGATCCCCAATTAATTCACAATTATTGGTATATATTTATACCCATTTACGAAAACCCCAATTTCGCAAATCGGGTAGTTTTCGCGAAATATATTATTTTAATATTAAATTCCAAAAATAATATTTTATATTTTCTAAAATGTTACAATTACCCTTAGATAAATCACGAGATAATGACCTACCTCATCACAATACACATCTTTGACATAGCATGATGAAGTTTTTGGAATATAGTTATGGGATAATACGATATTATAAATAAATATCATCAAACTTGCAAAACCATTTCTTTAAAAAGTGTATTAATCAATTCCTTGCAATTGTGCCTCTACAATCCATTTTGGGGATCCCGTTCGGGATGGTGCGTGTTATCGCACATCCTCGGGTCTAGTCGAGCGAGATGCAGACCTCCGAAAGGAGCATTCGATCTGGATGGAATTTTTAATGCATTTTTCTTTAGAAAATAAGATTTCTACAAGAATAAATAAAATTATTTTTATTAAATATATAATTATTATCAAAATATATATTTTAATTATATTATATAAATATTCCAAGCTTTCTAAATCAAATAAATCACCATTACATGAAAATACCATCCAAATACAAAACAATTCCAATATTTCAATAAAATACCATATACTATGAAAACAAGGTTGTACTCACTAGAAATTTCACATTTATAAAATATACATTTATGAAACCCCTAAAGACGATAATTAAATGCTTGAGGTGTATTTTGAAATTTATATCAAAATTATTTTTACATAAAACCCCCTCAAGTTATGTTAAATTACAATAAGGACCCAAGTAAACATAGGTTTAAGCGGGACCGGTTATCTTGAACCTCAGGGAGCTGGAGAATATGGGTGCTTTCCTATCTAAGGTAGAAAATCTAACAAACAGTGTTATCAACACGATAATTGTCTTGGAAAAAGACACAAATCCTGCCGTCCATGTGCAGCAGTTACCGATAATATCGAAACTAATTCAAGATTTCAAGTTCTTTTCAAAGTGTCTGACTCAGACTAAATCTCAATCTAATCAATCTGACTTGAATGTGATTCAAGTATAAACTACAATACAATATGAATTCATGAATCCGTCTATTCAATCTACATCAATCTATATTGACTGAACCGAACCATGGATATACTCCGTCTACATGACTCTCCATTTATATCCATTCCATTTACTGATATCATGGTTTCGGCAACTCATCAATCTATATAACAAAACAATACAATCAATAAAAAAATCATGGGGTTTTATAAGGGGTAGATTGGTACGGAAGGTGTTAGAAGTAGCATGAGACTGTAACCATAATACACCTAATCTGAATATCCATTGCCGTTGTACCGTGGCTGAATGGTTCCTTATGCTCCGTATACCTTAGTCTCTGGAATAGTGGGACTCCTCTCGTATACACCGGCATTTTTTGTACCAAGCTACAAACAACAGCTTTAACAATATAATCAAACATTAATAGTTACATTCTCTTTCTGTCTATTCTATCTCTACTCACCTTTGGGACTTACCGAGCGATTGTTCGCTGACGACATTCCTTTCTTCTTTCTTTGGAATGTTGTCAGGTGATTCGGACTTATTGGAGATCAAGCCCAGCACTGAATATTTGGAGCAGTTAGCATTTGACCCAGAGCTGTAGGCACTTGTACATATTTATTTCGTTTCAGTTATGCCATTGTTTAGGCATCGCTTTATATTTCATGTATTTTCATTTCAGTTGTACCTGTAAAAGAATGTTTAATAAATAATGTTGTTGTTCATTTACATTATTGTCTCTTATGTACTTTACTTTATATTGCTTAGATACGCTTAGCGTGTTTACTTCTGAGTAAATACGCCGTGTGACCCGTCATGTCTCCTTACCGTACACCGGGAAGCGGGGCGTGACAGGTTTTGTTGGCGGCCCATGTAGGTCAGCTCTGTATGGACATGCAGGTCAGTTCTGCATGGACATATGGGTTAATTCAGCATTAAATCCTAAGCAATATAACACAAGAATCAGCAACTAAAAACATTCTTTACATATTACCATTTCATATATTTTGAATCTGTCCTAACCCAAATATTTCTTTCAAGGTTATGGATTCCCCAAACAACACTAGCACCAATTTCAACAACACTCCACCACCTCTACCGCTTACACCTACCGTCGCTGCTCCGATCAATGAACAAACAGTACTACTTGAGGCGATCTGCATCCTCCTGGAAGGACAGCAGCAGCAGACTGCTATTTTGATGAACCGCCCAGAAGCGGAAGCCCCGGGGGTAAAGCAATTCCGGGCTTTGCACCCCAAGCAATTCTCGGGAAAAGAGAGCCCTCTAGAATATGAGGAATGGGATCAAAGTATTGAGGACGATCTGGCAGCGGCACAAGTGCCAGAGATCGCTTGGGTTCAAGTTGCGAAGCTGCAACTCACTGACAATGCACGGGTCTGGTGGAAGGCGAAAGAAAGCCGTCTTGACCAACCGATCGAATAAAGGACTTTTCGCAATATGTTCGACGCGAAATACTTCCCAGAGACTGTCCGATTCGACATGGATAAGCAATTTATTCATCTACAATGGGGTTCGATGTAGACCAAGTCAGTAGATGAGTGTGATGCTGAGTTTACCATGCTCAGTAGGTAAGATATGCCTCAATATTCGATTTCCTAATATCACATATTACACAGCTAACACAAGACCTTAACAGGTTCGCGGCACATTTGATACCAACTGCTAAGATCGGATCCAGACGGTTTCAGCAAGGGTTAGATTCAGAAATCCACACTGCCTTAGTTACAGGGGATTTCCCAACCCACGAATTGGCTCTGAAAGCTGCCCGCCGATATGAGGCAGTGGTGAAAATGAGGGGCAGACCTCAATCTGCTGGGATGAAGCACCCTGCCACTCAGATGGCAGGAGGAGCCTCTTCAAGGCCACCATTTGTGCCCAGGAGACTAGGAATACCGAAAAACCGGCCCAACCCAGCCTTTTGCACCTACTGCAGGAGAGATGGACATTTGGTGAAAGACCGCCGGCATGCAAATCGTCTTTGCTTAGTCTGGGGCTCAGCTACTCATGAAATCGGGTCTTATCCTCATAGACACAACCCAAATGCTGCACCCAAGCCAGCAATTGCTTATCAGCAGCGCCCAGCCATCCAGGCACCTGCTCTACGACTTGCACTACCTGCTCCACCTCCTCGTGGACCGACTGCACCTCCTCCCCGTCAGTTCCATCAAGCTCAACGGAACGCATCTCAAGGACCAAGGAACGAACAGAGGAATGCTCCTCCAGTAAGGAGGAATGTGCCGAGGCGACAGGCTTTCACAATAACTGTGGAAGAAGCTGAAGCCACCGGCCAAGTCATTACTGGTAACACTTCTCCATCAAGCTTTATTTTCCATCTATACATACCCATATATTTTTCCTTATACCTAAAACTATCCTACATAACTTAGGTACAATCTTAGTAGCCTCATTTCCTGCACTAGCACTCTTTGATGCTGGAGCATCTCATTGCTTTATATCGCAACTGTTCATCCGAACTCATGTGATTCCAATCAAACCCCTCATATCCAGCTGGAATGTCAGTTCAGGGAACGACGTTCTAAAGGAAGTAATGGGATACGATCTGTGTCCAGTGGTCATCTGCAGCAGAGAATTCTATGCTGACTTCAAGGTGCTGGACATACCGAATTTCGATATCGTTTTGGGTATGGATTGGCTCGGAATATTCTATGCTACCATTGACTATCGTCAAAGGAGGGTAGTATTCGAGATTCTAATGCATCCGGTCTTTTATTTCAAAAGTGAAGACCGTACTCTGGAGCCAAGTGCATACAAGGCGAAACCAAAGAAGGTAGTGATTACAGCATTTCAAGTGGAGGAAAGATCGAAGCCAGAGATAGTTCGAGAGTTCGATGAATTATTTTCTGAAGACATATCAGGTTTGCCTCCCGATCGAGCTCTTGAATTCAGCATTGATTTAGTACCTGGAGCACAACCGGTGATCAAAGCACCGTATCGGTTAAGTCCTGAAGGATTGAAGGAAGTCCGTACTTAGTTAGACGAATTATTGGCGAAAAGATGGATTCGTCCAAGCACTTCAAGTTGGGGATCACCAGTTCTGCTTGTAAAGAAGAAGGAAGGTTCATATCGAATGTGGATTGATTATAGAGCTCTGAACGATATAACTATAAAGAATAAGTATCCACTCCCGCGTATCGACGATCTGTTCGATCAGTTAAGTAGATATTGCATTTTCTCCAAGTTAGATCTTTGTTCGGATTATCATCAGGTGAAGGTCAAAGAATCTGATATCCATAAAATGGCATTCAGAACTCGCTATGGACATTACGAATTTCTTATGATGCCATTTGGAGTGACCAACGCACTGGCTATATTCATGAACCTAATGAAACAAGTTTTTCGAGAGTACTTATACAGGTTCGTTGTCATTTTCATCGATGACATCCTGATGTATTCTAAGAGTCGGAAAGAGCATGCTGAGTACCTACGAATTATCCTAGAGACTCTACGACAGCATCAGCTCTACGCCAAGTACAGGAAATGCGAGTTTTGGCTAGATCAAGTCGGTTTTCTCGGACATGTTGTATCAGGCGATGGAATCTCTGTAGATCCAGCTAAAGTATCAGCAGTAAGCGAATGGCCGACACCGAAGTCAGTGAAGGACATTCAAAGTTTCTTGGGTCTAGCTGGATATTACAGAAGGTTCATTGAAGGATTTTCGAAGATTACAACACCCCTGACCAAGCTCACACGTAAAGATGAAGAATTCGTATGGTCAGAAGCATGCGAACAATCTTTCGTAGAACTCAAGTCAAGATTGACATCAGCGCCTATTCTCGTTATACCGGACCAATCTAGAGGTTTTGTAGTGCATTGTGATGCATCTGGTAAAGGATTAGGATGTGTTCTACATCAGCACGAAAAAGTTGTAGCTTATGCTTCAAGACAGCTGAAGATTCATGAGCGCAATTATCCAACGTATGATTTGGAGTTGGCGGCCGTAATCTTTGGTCTTAAGATTTGGCGCCATTATCTTCTTGGTGAACGAATGGACATATACACAGATCACAAGAGTCTGAAATATGTGTTTACTCAGAAAGAGTTGAATATGCGGCAGAGAAGATGGTTAGAACTCATGGCGAACTTTGACATCAACCTACAATATCACCCAGGGAATGTGAATGTAGTACCTGATGCCCTTAGTCGCCAACCATTAGCATTGAATCTCACCGCACAGTGGAAGCTTCAACAAGACTTGCATCAAATGGAGATTGAAGTAGTCATGCCAGGTAATGCTTCAAGTTTGATGAACTTACAAGTTCAATCTACCATTATCAATCAGATCAAAGCAGCTTAAGCAAGTGATGCTAAGTTGCAAAAGATCAGAGAACAAGTGGAAAGTGGATTTCGAACAGACTTCATCCTACACGAAGACGGATCTTTGAGATACGGCAGTAGATTGTGTGTACCAAAAGGTTCTGTGCAAGAAGAGTTGATGAAAAAAGCTCATATCTCTCCTTATTCAGTACACCCTGGAGGTACAAAGACGTACAAAGATCTGCGTCAAAATTACTGGTGGCATGGAATGAAGCGTGAAGTATCCAGAAGCGTCGCTAAATGCTTGGTGTGTCAGCAAGTAAAGGCTGAAAATCATAGGACTGCTGGATTACTTCAACCATTACCTATCCCAGAATGGAAGTGGCAACACATCACAATGGATTTCGTGACTGCACTTCCTCGCAACACAAAGGGTAACGATGCAGTATGGACTATTATGGATCGACTCACAATGTCGGCTCACTTTATTCCATTTCGAGTTGGCCAATCTACGGAGACACTAGCAAAGAAGTACATAGAGGTAAGAATCTAAGTAAAATTGAAACTCTTCAAATATGTACTATCTCTGATACCCATTAACTCATGCAAGAAATCGTGAGATTACATGGAGTACCGGTTTGCATTGTCTCCGATCGTGACACCAGATTCCGATCACAATTTTGGAAAAGTCTGCAAGCGAGCTTAGGAACAAATTTGAACTTCAGCATGGCTTATCATCCACAAACAGATGGTCAGTCTGAGCGAACTATTCAGATCTTAGAAGATATGCTCAGAGCGTGTATGCTAGACTTTGGAGGATCGTGGGAAGATCACCTACATCTTGTGGAGTTTTCATACAACAATAGCTACCAAGCAAGTATCGGAATGGCGTCTTTTGCAGCACTTTATGGAAGGAAGTGTCGTTCGCCATTAAGTTAGGACGACATCGGAGATAGAGAACTCCTTAGACCTGAGATGATATTAGCAACTGTCGATGTGGTTCATACTATCAGGGAAAGAATGCGCATAGCCCAAGATCGACAGAAGCACTGGGCTGATGCAAAGCGCCATCACTTGGAGTTCCAACCGGGAGAACATGTATTTCTGAAGATATCTCCGAACCGTGGAGTGATTCGTTTTGGAAGACGGGGTAAGCTTATTCCGAGGTATATTAGACCGTTCGACATACTCGAACGAGTCGGTGAATTGGCTTATCGCTTGGCACTTCCACCTTCATTGGAAGGATTGCACAATGTGTTCCATATATCTCAACTCAGAAGGTATGTGAGTGACCCCATCCATATTCTTGATCACTCCGAGCTCACTGTACAGCCAGACTTATCTTGTGGGCAACAACCTGTTGAGATCTTGGATAAAAGGGTGAAGTCACTTCGGAACAAGGAAGTCAACTTGGTACGAGTGATGTGGAGAAAAGACACACCAGGAGAATCAACATGGAAAAAGGAAGATGAGATGCGTGCAAGATATCCTCATTTATTTGTAAACTAGTCCTTAAAATAAATTGTAAATTTCGAGGACGAAATTTTTGTAAGGATTGGTAGACTGTAACAACTCCAATTTCAATGTACAGAAAATTATTTAAAAGTTAATGTATAATTGGGGTATTTGCAAATCATGTGTACACTATAAGTATTTTTTTTTACTTTAGAACGGTAAGAAAGTACTTGTAGCACATTGGTAAAGCCTTGCACTGCTGTGACGTAGCCCCTGTGATCGAATCTTCCCAGCCACATTATCTTTTTATTTAATTTTCTTCTAATCTTTTAGAAGCCCAAGAGTTTGCATGTGAACTACACGTAATATGTTAAGTTACAGAATCAATAAACATCTGCACGAGGGTATGTGAAGCGTGAGGGACATATAGCATAAATCCTAGCCCCTACCCTCGGAAATCGACCGGCGAGATGGACTTATTGACCGGTACTGCCGGGCCGCCCGTAGAGAAAGGCCTCCATCTTTTCACCCGAGCACATCTTCAGCTACCCCACTTCTCTTACATTATTTATTTTCTCTACACATTTTCCAGAGAATAATAAATTACCTTTAATCCAATTTTAATGCAAATTTTCAATGCATTATTTAACCCTCTAAACCCTAATTTTTCCTATAAATACCACACTCTATTTCACTTATCCTCACTCAGAAATTCCCGGCTAAAACTCTCAAAAATTCTCAAGTCCTTATAATGTGCAAGTGGAATTAGCAACGGGTAAAGTTCCGGCGATGTTCTAAGGAGATTCCGGCGACGAAACGACGCCCCGAAGCCTTCCTTAGTTTCCCCTCTCCCTTCTTTTGTTCCCTAGCCAATAAGTCCCCTCTCCCCCTCTCTTCTACTATCTCAAAAACTTTAATTTCTAAAACCCGACGAAAATGGAGTTGATCCAACTTCCGATTCGGTTTTTCCTTAAAAAGGTTATTTTTCTTAAACAATCAATACCATACTCTCATATAATTTTTAACAAACACTTTAAAACAAGTTTCAATTCAAAATAATCTTTTATGAAATTTCCATCGTACTTTTACGGTAAAATACCACATACTTCATTTCCGACAGAAAACAACATAAAACATGTATTACCTTTAGATAACTCATGAGGTAATGACCTACCTCATCACAACACACATCTTTGATATAGCACGATGAAGTTTTGGGAATATAGTTATGGGATAATACGACATTACAAATAAATACCATCAAACTTGCAAAACCATTTCTTTAAAAAGTGTATTAATCAACTCCTTGCAATTGTGCCTCTACAACCCATTTTGGGGACCCCGTTTAGGATGGCGAGGATTATCGCATATCCTTGGGCCTAGTAGAGCGAGATGCAGACCTCCGAAAGGAACATTCGATTTCGATGGAATTTTTAATGCATTTTTCTTTAGAAAATGAGATTTCTACAAGAATAAATAAAATCATTTTTATTAAATATATAACTATTATCAAAATATCTATTTTAATTATATTATATAAATATTCCAAGTTTTCTAAATCAAAGAAATCACCATTACATGAAAATACCATCCAAATACAAAACAATTCCAATATTTCAATAAAATACCATATACTATGAAAACTAGGTTCTACTCACTAGAAAATTCACATTTATAAAATATAAATTTATGAAACTAAAGACGATAATTAAATGCTTGAGGTGTATTTTGAAAATTATATCAAAATTATTTTTATATAAAACCCCTCAAGTTATGTTAAATTACAATAAGGACCCTAGTAAACATAGGTTTAAGCGGGACCAGTTCTCTTGAGCCTCGGGGAGCCGGAGAATATGATTGCTTTCCTATCTAAGGTAGACAATCTAACAAACGGTGTTATCAACACGGTAATTGTCTTGGAAAAATACATAAATCCTGCCGTCCATATGCAGCAGTTACCGATAACATCAAAACTAATTCAGGATTTCATGTTCTTTTCAAAGTGTTTGACTCAGACTGAGTCTCAATATAATCAATCTGACTTGAATGTGATTCAAGTATAAACTACATTACAACACGAATCCATGAATCCGTCTATTCAATCTACATCAATCTATATTGATCAAACCGAACCATAGATATACTCCGTCTTCATGACTCTCCGTTTATATCCATTCAATTTACTGATATCATGGTTTCGACAAGTTATCCATCTATATAACAAAACAATACAATCAATGCAAAAGACATCGCGGGGTTTTATAAGGGGTAGATTGGTACGGAAGGTGTTAGAAGTAGCACGAGACTGTAACCATAATACACCTAACCTGAATATCCATTGCTGTTGTACCGTGGTTGAACGGTTCCCTGTGCTCCGTATACCTTAGTCTCTGGAATAGTGGGACTCCTCTCGTATACACTGGCATTTTCTGTACCAAACTACAAACAACAGCGTTAACAATATAATCAAATATTAATAGTTACATTCTCTTTCTGTCTATTCTATCTCTACTCACCTTTGGGACTTACCGAGCGATTGTTCGCTGACGGCATTCATCCTTCTTTCTTTGGAATGTTGTCAGGTGATTCTGACTCATTGAAGATCGAACCCAGCACTGAAGATTTGGAGCAGTTAGCATTTGACCCAGAGCTGTAGGCACTTGTATATATTTATTTCATTTCAGTTATGCCATTATTTAGGCATCGTTTTCTATTTCATGTATTTTCATTTCAGTTGTACCTGTAAAAGAATGTTTAATAAATAAAGTTGATGTTCATTTACATTCCCGTCTCTTATGTACTTTACTTTATATTGCTTAGATACGCTTAGTGTGTTTACTTCTGAGTAAATACATCGCGTGACCCGTCGCGTCTCTTTACTGTACACTGGGAAGCGGGGCATGGCAAATAGCCTTCGGAGTGGGACGTGTCTACAACATCCCTTTTATGATCTCTGGTTCAAGTGGGCTTTTCTACCTGATCGTAGGACATGCTTGGAAATCTTTTAACATTCTCTTCGTTTTGGGTGACAACATCACCTCCCATGAGGTTTCTTCGACGAACGAGTAGGTGCCCTCTGTGTATTGGTTCTTTTAGAGATATGCTTCTGAAGAGGATTCATTTTCCATTTATCGGAGAGCATGAACTTGCCCTGTTTATACTGGTCCTCGACCCAGTTCTTGAAAACGTACAGTCTTCAATCAGATGACTTACCATCCGATGATATGGGCAATAAGTTGGACTGTTGAAATCATTAGCTTGGGCCGGTCGCCATGGCTCGGGCAAAGTCAGAAAGCTACTCTTCATTACAAGGTCGAATAACTTCCTTGTTTTATGATGAATATTCCTGTCCCATCCTTTCTTCAAGAGTGGGTCTCGTACAGTTGTTATTTTGACGACCAGATGCTTTAGGACCATTCGGCTGTTATAGCGTATTAACGACAAACGTTGCCTTACCCTTGCTCTTGAAGTTTCGCGAATCTTCATTAGAAAAGGCAGGACCTTGGTTCATCGTATCCAGCTGAGCTAACTTATCAATGAGTTCTTGAAAAGTTGCTGGGCTGAGAAGGGCCAGATATGGGAATACTTGTGCCTTTTTATCGAAAATGCTCACAAACATACTTATGGCCAGAGCAGCGATTCTTTGTTTGCACTTGGACCAAAGATTTCTCCTTCTCATCGCATACTGAACCCATGTCTTATTCGATCTGCCCTCTCGTTGACCAAGGTGGTCATAATAGTGCGCTCACTCGCACTAGTGAGTCTCTGGAAAAAGAGGAGCCCCGTCTCATCAAAGGTTTTGATCGATTCAATAGGAATCTCCGAGTACCATTCGAAAGCCACGTCCGCTAGACTGCTAACGAACTATCGAAAGAGCAATATATCATTACTCCTAGTGTTGCCGCATTTGTACCTGAACTGGGTGATGTGCTGCTTCGAGTTTCCGATTCCTTTATATATGGGGAACTTCAGGATCGTATATTCTAGCGGGTACTATATTTGGGGTCAAAAGTTACACCCTAAGATCGAGATCAATAAGTCAAAGTCAAGGCCCGAAAAGTGGGCCCGGGCCCAAGCCCGAATCTAAGTCAAGTGGGCCTAAGCCCGAACCCAAGTCCAAGCAAGCGGGCCCAAGCCCGAGTCAAGTGGGTCCATGCCTAAGTCGATCCCGAACATGAAGAGGCCGACCTCCCTCATGCCAAGAAAAAAATTATTTAATAAATAAGTTTAATGTAATTTTCATGCATAAATGTAAAATAAATGGACAAAAAGCCAAATTTTTATAAAGCCCATGGCTCGTGTGCAAAAAGAAATAAGCACATGAGGCATGGGAAGGACAAAATGTCATTTTGTAAAGCCCAAGTGGCTATGTGTAAATTTGTAAGCCTATATAAGGCAACATTATGATGAAATGAATAATAATTGATTCCCCTCAAAAATTTGGGTTCTGTGCCTCTTTCTCCTTCCTCAAGATTTTAAACATTCTTCTTCTTTTTTGAATTAAATCAAGAGTTTAACTCTTCTTTTCCCAAAAAGAAATAGTTTTTCACCACAAAACCCTCGAAGAGGTGCTCAGATCTCCCATCAAATCTCTAAAAGGGAGACTTTTAATCTCAACGCCCATTTTCTCCAAGATCCAACAAAAAAGAGGAGGAAGAAAGAACCCATCTCAAAAGAATCCATTTTAGGGAAGTCCAAGGCTTGAAAAGTACGAAAAGGGACCTCTTTTCACCATCCAAGATCTAAATCCTTTTGGAGTTTAACTCCAAATCAATCTTTGAGGAGTTCAACTCCAATATCCAAATCCTCAAAGGAGTTTAACTCCAAATCCAGAACTTTTAGGAGTTTAACTCCAACCCCAAACCTCTTAGGAGTATAACTCCAAATCCAAGCCTTTTGGGAGTTTAACTCCAAATACACATCCAATTTCTTCCCTAGAAGTTTAACTCCAAAGCTCCACAAGTGTTCAACTCCCAATCCAAGGGCTAAGCCTCTTCTTTCGCTGGTGTTTCTAGCGGTCGTGTGCTACGCGCATGACCCACTAGCGCCGAGCGCCCGCACGCCCAGCATGTGACCCGCTGGCGTCCAACAGTCACGTGTTATCTCACGCGTCCTTAGGACGCTCCTTACCCCTCTTTTTCATAAACGTTCCCCACTAAAAATACTTCCCCTGTTAGTAACATGTAAACTCTGCGAAGCCCCTGATGCGTCCAAAACACAGCATACGCACACTGCACATTGAGTTCGCATGACCAGTTTTACCCGTCAATCGGAGGTTCCCTGGCTCCAAAGGCGAAGGGTAATTAACGGCAGCTTAGTCCGCAGCTGCCGGAGATTCAGATCCTCACAATCAATAAACCCCGGCCTACTCTAGGCAGGAAAAATCTGTAATACGCCTGACAAGCGACACGTATTTCTATCTCAATAAGGTGACGAAAAACACTCTATAGTAACACGCTGGGTAAGGTCGGCCAGTCTTTTTCTACTTGTCGTCGACTTCACTGGCTAGGTGAGCTTTGAACTGTTGGGCAATATATTAGTCCAGCTGTGATTTGGAGATGATTTCCTCCTATGTCACTGATGAGGCTTGGAGGGGATTGGAAGTCTCTCCTTTATCTTCAATGACGGCGGTTTATCTACTAGTGGTTCAGACTGAGCCATCATCCCGATCATACTTTGGAATAAGCGGGCCATTTTATCCATTCTGGTATCCTTTTCCGCAGCCTTTTCATCCTTCTTCTGGAGCATGCATTTAAGATATTCAGTATCAGATTCCTGCTTCGTTCTTTCTTCGGAAGCTTCGTCCAGATTTGCACCGAGCGGAGGACTCATAATTTCTGCCGCTTGAGCCATCAACTCTTGCAGCTTCTGTTGATCTTTTGTTACAGACCGTGTGATCGGTCTTTTAGCGATGGAAACCTTACTTTCATCCTTTTTAGAGTTCATCATATAAACAGTATGAGTTACCATACCCTAGACTTGGGACGTTTAGAGTGTTGACCTTCGGAGTTTGTCTTGGACCTTTGAATCTTCTCCTTCCTCTCTCTTTTTTGAGAAGCCGGTTTCGGAGGAACCATCATTGCAGGAGCCTCCTTGGGTTGGTGGGAAGATTGTTTATTTTGACTCTTCAGCTTCTTAGGTCGAGGAGAGTAATTTTTGTTGATTGCTGACCCCTGTACTTCTTTCCAGACTTTGTGGATGGTCGAGAAAAGTCGTTTCATCGATCGAACCACTTTTAGCTCAGCATACATCTCTGTGGGAGGTGGAGTTTTCTTTAGTATAGCAGTTGGGGAGTTGTGCTTCACTATTTTCAGCGCCTCGAAGTTGTTTTTAATTGGAACAACAGCCTGGATCATTGGAGTTGGTAGGGTCAGTCCAGATGGAGAACTGCTCCCGGCTTTCCTTATTCGGCGCCAGTATCAACGTCAAGTATTTCTGAAAATAGGAGTCTCTTCAGCTTTGGGAGCCTCTTGTATCTGCCCCCTGTATTGGTCTTGTCCTTCGACAGGTGACAATCGCTTGAAGGCCGATTGTTTGGGTGGAGTAGTAGCAAAGACTTGAGGAGCCGGCCTATGGAAGACAGACTGCCTTGGTGGGGAAGCATTCTTGGGAGCCTCAGGGGTAGTAGTTAACGCTTTAAAGGATAAATGTTTGAAGACTGCCTTCTTTGGAATCGTAGGTTTTTTAGCGGGGCCCACAGAGCTTGCTCCCAATCTTTTGAAAATTGAATTCTCTGTTTTTTTGTAGAAAATTATGTAGGGTATCGTCTCTCTGTGATACTTGGAGTCTCAAGTCCTTTATATAGGAGAGGAAAAACGAACAATTAGTTTGAGTAAATCTCTCATTGAGAGATATCAATTAATTTAATTGATCTTAAAGATCACTTGAGAAATTTTATTCAGCGTTTGATCTTTGTTGATCCAGTGACTTTCTGTATGACAGAAGATATTTTTTGTTCGTTTTAACAAGATTAAGAAAATATTTTCCTAACATAGAATTTAATTCTATCAGATGACCTGATCGATGATATTATCATCGTTGGACTTTAAAGCCAAAGGCTCTTTGCTTAACAAAGAAAATCTTTCTATATTAAAAAGATCAGCGGAAAATATTTTCCAAATAGAATTTAATTCTACTGAGGCGCTCACGTGTACAGACGTGAGCACTGCCATATATATGGCAGTGGCGCTCTCATGCCTATCACGTGGGCACTGACAAATAATTATGGTTAGGATACTCACGTGCTTTACATGTGAGTGCTAACGTGTTTAACACGTGGGGGCTGCCATTCCAATTTTTTTTATAAGGGGACGATTTTGGGTTCCAGCGTTCACGTGCTCTACACGTGAGTGCTCATGTGTTTAGCACGTGAGTGCCTTTCTAGGATTTAATCCTATCTGAAGCCAGTACTCACCGGTACTCACGTGCTTTGCATGTGAGTGCTCATGTGTTTAACACATGGGAACTACCCTTCTATTTTTTTTATAAGGGAATGATTTTAGGCTCCAGCGCTCACGTGCTCTGCACGTGGGTGCTTTTATAGGATTTAATCCTATCTGAATCCGGTACTCACGTGCTTTGCATATGAGTGCTCACGTCTTTAACACGTGGGGGCCGCCCTTCTATTTTTTATAAGGGAACACTTCGTATTATCTTTCTTTATTAAAATATTGGTTTCCTTTGGAAATCTGGTATATATTTAATAATTGTTGAATATATGGATGAATCAGCTTGTAGCCCATTGCTTAAGTATTTACATTGTTGTCCTTCAGTCCGCGTGTTCGAATCCATGCAGCCCAATTCTTTTCTTTATATTCTTTTTGTCATTTTCGAGCCCCGGAGACTTTCACGAGCGATGCACGGAGTTAGAAAGCTTTATAGAAGAAATGATATACGTTTTTGGACCGTCTACACCGACCCGAACCTGGAGTTCAAAGCTTGAACCCATCAAGTGAGGTGGACCCACACCGGGCTGTCCATAGAGTGCTTCGGGCGGCCAGGTGATGCCCACACGTGCTCAGCTGTTCATATAATAATTTTGCACTTTTATACCATCCATTCTTGATCGCATTGCATATAGGTAGGTGCTTTTGATCCGTGTTTGCTACATAATTGCAGGTTACAGGTTTTCAGTCCAAAACAATGCAAATCACGAACAGTCACGACAAATTCAGGACAACTGCCACAAATGGATAAAAATACGGGTTTCGCTTACCATCCATCGGGTGCCGCCAATCAGTTCACGAGACAAGATCAAGCGAGGGTCATTCGTGTCTCGGACAAGCACAAAGCACGAGAGAAGCAGCACAAGAATCAAGAAGGCAATGTGGAGCTCGAGGAAAATCAAGGCGAAAGTCCACTCATTTTCATCTTTGGGACTGTTGAAAATCTGGGAGTAATTTGGAATAATCCTGCAAATACAAGTGTACTAAACAGAAGAACAAAGCAACACGAAAAAGCACAGGAAAAACGGCATGCCAAGTTAACCAGATGACTACGGATCCACGAATTTTGGCCCCTATTGGTGGCGAATCCACGGTCTGACCATCGTATCTCGCGACCAATTTTCAGGGGTAGTTTTGTAATTTTATATGGGCTAAGAATATGGCCCTAGGGTTTCGCTCCTCTGTCTATAAATACTCCATATCAGAGCCAAACCAAGGATGTATATTTTCACCTAATTTTAGTTAGAATTTAGTGTAACTTCTTCTTCTACTTCATCTTTCCTCCATTAAAAATTGTATGAGAGCTTTTTGAGTGGATGATTAATGAAGTTGAGGGTTCGTATGTTCATGTCTTGCAAAATTGTTAACTAGTTCTATTTACTTGTTTTTATTTTCCTTAGTAGTATAAATTGTTATTTATCGGTTTTTTATTTCTTCTTTTTCTATTTTTATTTATCATTGCAACCATGATACTCGAGTGCGATTCTTGCTTAGGTGAGATCCCAAGTAGTTAGTTGCCGTCCTCTACCTCATTTGTTTCTATCTTCTCTACTCATTTTTATTTTCCTTTTTTATAATGAGTGAGTAGTTTTCTCACTTGTTATGGTAGGATAAGGGAAGTTTGAGAGAAGGAAATCTCCCTCACTCTTTCCTTTGCCCAACAGTTTGAATTAACTCCCGTCAAGATATCCACAATCCACTCCCTACACCCTATCCTCTATGATGGTGGTGACAACCTAGTGAGACTGGTTGTGGTTGGATTGACCGAAGGTTATGGTTAAGAGCCAAGAACGGATGGACAAGGACCAGAAGGAAGGAACTAAGCGTTGGAAAGCCTAACTTATACTCGCAAGTATCCTTCCTAGTCGTGCTAATCCCCGTTATTGCCAATTACCGTAACATCAATATCAATAGAGGCAATTGAAAGAAGTGAGCGAACTCCTAACTCAAACTAACCTAATCCTAACCCTAACAAGCTTCTATCATATACATATCAAAACACACAGTTAGCGTCGAACAAACTCGGACAAATTTGACTTAACTCGTTAAAATATTAAGAAAAAGACTCCCGTCTCTCCGTGGATCGACCCGTACTCAACCGGCTAGCTATAAGCGAAACCTTCTTGATTGCGGTAAGTAGGAACACATAAAACGCATATCAAAATTTTAACAATCAAATGGCGTCGTTGCCGGAGAGATGGTAGTTTATTTCTTTTTGTAGTTTCGGGTTAATTTGTGAATATAAAAAACAAACAAAACCATAAAATCACCTTTTTATTCTTTGATTTTTTCTGTGCGAGTGTGCAGGATAGGAAGAAGAGCAAGTTCAGTGCCAAAGTCGTGAGGAGTTAGACCCGTATTTCGCGGCTACACCGCTGCGGATCAAGACGAAACCACGGCTAACAGTACAAAATTATGGAGAAAGTTCAATGACCAAATCAAGTGCCAAAGACCAAACACCAGAAGAGGAGATCCATTGTAATGCACAGAAGAAGATTGGAGGACAAATTCTCCAACTCGACCGTGTTTCCGCGGCCAAATAAGGGGTTTGACCGCGGTTCCGCGGTCAAATCATTGACTCAAAGTCCAAACTTTTTGGTGAGTATTTCTTTCTTCAATCAACCCTCTCTGAACTCCACTGAACTGTTTTTTCTGCAGTATTCTTTGTGCAAACTCTCTTCCCCTTTCCAATAAACTGTTTTTATACAGGATTCTTTGCGCCGCCGCCAAATAAATATTTTTGCAAGTGTTTTAGATTTTTGTTTGTTATCGTTTTGTATAAATAATACGGACTTTAAGGGGCTATAACATCAATTCAAATTGGGTGGGGATTTCATCACCCTTCCTAAGACCCCAAAAATCATAAAAAGCATATGCATTAACTTTGAGCTTAATTAAAAAATATATAGACTCAACCAATTAAGGACTTGTCGTGCTTAATAGGACAGAAGAAAGTTGTGGGTATTCAGTCGTTTATCTAAACTTGACTTTGTGATGTCTAAGCTAGACAAGTGAGAATGTAATTTTAAAAGGCCCGTCTCACGGTGATTCATGAGCGGAACCCTCCTTACCTCATTTGTGCTTACCTGGCTACAATTGACAGTGAAGAGGTGATTCGAGGGTTATCTCACAAGTTGTCGTTTTGGAACAATTAGGAGTAGTCTGGTTGGACTTTGAGGACCATAGCTCTAGGTGTGATTGTGCATATTGTGACTGTAATTGTTTAAAGTTGTGTCCTTAATTCTGTGTGTGTGTGTGTGTGTGTGTGTGTATTTTAAAACTCTCTAAAAAAATATATTTAAAAAACCCAAAAACCTTCATAAAAACTTTCCATTTGCCACCAAATTTTCATTTCACCTACATTTCTCATAATCGTTTTCTTACCCTCACATTCTACCAACATGCTTTGACAACACTAAACATGTTTAGTGTATGTCCGCATGGACCCAGGATACTAATCCGCATTACGCTATTCCCTATCAACTACGCAATCAACTCCAAAGTCGATTCATCTTCCCCTACGCACACCTTACCTTTGCCGATCAACACTGAGGTTGACCAAGAATCTTTTCATACATCTTCACCTTCTTTGTCCTGTACCTCTTCTCGTGAAATGTCAGGACCTCCACCTTTTCTCGACCAAACCAATCCCGCATTCCCAACTTGATTCCACCACTTCTTGGTGCGAATAATCCACCTCCACTGGGAATGATTCCTCCTCCTCTTGGTGCAATTAATCTACCACCTTCCGTAGGAGCACCACCACGCATCGCGTTACAGGACCAATGCTATCCTATCCGTACAGCTCTTCCAACCTTCCTTTCTGTACCACCAGCCAATGTAGGGTTCTTAGGCACAACCATAAGGTTCCACAAGGTATCAAACATGCCGTATTTAAAAATTTAGTGTGCCAAACAAGCCTAACCTAGGATCTAACTAGATAATTAGGGTTAGAAACAACAAGTAAACGACTTTACTTTTAAGTGAATGAGGTATACAACCTTTGTAGACCGGTTCTTCACTTCTAAAGCTCCGTGTAGTAGTCCCTTCGCTGCGAGTATCGATCTCCCGAACTCTAGTATGGGTTCTCCTGGAGAAATGAACAAGCTTGCTCGAAGTCTTCGAGGCCGAAGATGATCAACGTCGAGGAGACTCAAGCTCATGCTACCGCTTCACTAATTGTGAAATTAGTGAAGCAAACACCCTAAACTAAATGGCAAATAATAGAGGATGATGAAGTAGGAAGTGGGCTCTCTTTAGATTTATTTTTCTCACAATATTTTCTCACCTTGAGAAAAGCTAGTAAGCTTTTTTCCATGAGGAAGAAGAAGCTCAAGTGAAGAAGATGAAAGAATAAACCATAGCTAAATTATAATGGTTAGGTTAATAAATATCTTTAGTAAAACAAAATTAGTGGACCAAGTCAATGCATCCACAAGCTTCTCAAAGCTTCATCCATGTAACCAATTAACCACTAATTTGGATTTACTTTAAATATTTAAACCATACATTATAATTAGTATGGTGTAAGTTTCATACACCCATGTAGTGTGTATCAACAACCATGACACAAAAGTTGTACATTAATATATATCACATATACACTAATGCACACATGTGAGAAAAGAAATCATAAGTGGGCTAATATTAGTTAATGTAATCTAGTATATCTAATATACAATTATACATTAAATTATTAAATCAACACTTGATTTAATAATCCGGCTATATCACATATAACCGACTAATATCAAATGCAACAACTTATTGAATAAACACTTGATCCGATAATCCGGCTATATCTCATATAACCGACCGATGTCATAAATCGCGAGAATAGAATGCGGCATCACATACGCGCATCAATCTCGGTCCCGCACATATCACATATGTGCTCCTACTCCGTTTCGCATGAACCAGGAAACCTCTGTATAGGACTCTAAAGACTCGTCAATACGCCGGCAGTAGATGATGATCATATCAAACACCCACAAGCCGCAAGCGGTCTGCTGAACATAACGGCCACCCGTGTATTGAGCGATCAGACGATTAACAAGCAAGCCTGCTCATACTCCTGCGAATCCAATCAGTAACACTACCGTACAGTCCGGTCTCTTCGTCTGATATGTCGCATATCTCGTCTAGGGGTGGTAAACTTCAAACCCCAGCAACTCGATAAGTCGTGCCGATATGAGGCTCATAATGGGTCGAGAAACTACTGGTAACACTTACCAGTAAATCTCTGAAGCAGTCCTGGCTAGGGACTTCCTGTTATAGCCAATCGAGCACAGCGCAACATCAACCCCCAATACCGGGAGAGACGAATCGCCTCCTATCGCTCATTGCCTCCATATGACTCGGGACTGTACCCAAAAACCACCGTTTTGCACGTTCTCATGAACGTGGTAAGGTGGAAATCAAAGCACAGTGGGAATCACACAAGACTCCATGACGATCTCGGGTCGACAGACTAACCTGTACTAGTGTCACCGGAGAACTGTCATCTGACGTGAGGTATAATACCATCTGGGAGTTCTCGGTGAGTCCGTCCAGTGTACCCAGTATCCACTGACCACCCGTATACCATCTCTGATGTCAAACACCAATGGATATGGGATCATCCATCGCCCATCTACATGGGTCGAGAAGCTACACGCTAGTCTACTCTGGTATATCGATGCCCCGTCTCGATACACCCACGACTAGGGACATTAAAGGATGTACTCTCAGACTACCATTGTCCCACTAGTTTGATCTGCATCATAATCTAGGTAGTCAAGTACATATCCTAAAGGCTTTACCAACATGTAACAGAGAGACAATCTGTGTACATGTTAAGATAAAGAGTAACCAGATAGCATACTATCATGTCGAGCAAGAAAGTCCTCCCTATATATGTCTAAGCATTCACTACAATATACATCTCATGTATAGTAATGGCCTCTAGGGAATACATATAACTAACAATCTCCCACTTGCACTAGGGCCATCATATAGCAGTGGTTGAAGTATCTCATACTCAACCATCCCATAAAAGTCTCTCTCTGGAAAAAAGTGTAACATTTCAGAAAAAATAAAATATTATTTTTGGGGATTTTTATAATTAAATAATAAATTTAATGAATATTTTAATATTTCGGTATAATTAAATACCGATAAATTGGGGAAAATTTGGAAAATTATAGAAATTACTAAAAATAGGGTGTTTTATGTAATTTATGCAAATTATGAAATTTTATGATTAAATATACACTATTTTAATGCTAATCGCGATTAAATATCGCTGATTGTGCTTTAAGCCGGATTTATGCACATGACATGCACCATGTTATTTACACTTGTTATATTTTTATCATGGCTTTTCTCTTTTATCATGCATGGTTTTAAATTAAAAGAGATAAGAGAGAAAAGAAAACAAAAGAAAGAAGAACAAAACAAACGGGATTAGAATATTACGCATGGGCATGAGAGAGAGAGAGAGGTGAGGGGGTCAATTGACCATGAGCCATTCTCTTCCCTCTTCATTTCCTTCATCTCTTTTCCTTCCTCCTCCACCATGGCTGCTGCTCTCTTCCATCCACCACCTCAACTCCTCACAACTCCATGAAAAACAAATCAAAACATCATCTCACTTTCACTAAAAGCATGCATAAGCTCACAAGCTACACTTTGGACCAAGAAAGTTTGCATTTTGGAGACTTGGGCAACTCAAGAAGATTCTTGAGTTGCCAAATGAGGTAATCCTTTCATAAGTTGTGTAGTATTTGCTTTCCTTTAGCCTCTTGTGTAGTTAAAAATCGATTTGGCGAAGTTTAGTGAACTTTGGGAATTCCTAGAGAGTTAGGGTTAATTTGAGTTGTGTTAGTGTAATTGAGCCTTAGTGGTGACCTTAAACCCCCCTATAATGTTTTAAATCCTGACCAAACTGAAACAAACCCAAATACAGAAAAACAGAAACTTCCAATGTCGGTTTTGTGAGTTTTAGGGTGTGCAGAGAAATCTGGGATGACCTGAGATAATTACGAGATAAGCAAACAACCCCAGTAGACTAAAATTGACTCTAGGAACCCACTGTAGCAAGACAAACCAAGTTGGAGAGCCCCTGGCCAGCGAGCTTGGAATTTAGGGGGTAGGGGCCGTCCACTTAGGTGAATTGGGTGCCCATGTTGCTTCTGTAGGTCATATACCCTATACACTTCACCCCAGTATTGTTTGTGCACCTTGTTTTCACCTTAAACAAAATCTGGAGCATGTTTTCTACGTTGCTGCCTTATGTTTTGCGATGTTTTCGAATCTAAGTTTTGGTATTTGGTTTTGTATTCGATCACTTGACGTTTGTACGTCGAAATCGAGTGTTATTTGGTTGAATTGCGAGAGCAAACTATAGGTTTTGACCTATGTGAGTTCCGCGTGTCGTTTTGGTTTTGATTTGGATTTTAATGCGATACGATACGTAGTGATATGTAGGTACCCCCACAAGGACTTCGAGACGACAAGCAAGCGCGTGGCGACGTCGGCAACGGAAAGCAAAGAGCAAGGTGGGTAGATTTATATCTACGGGGGAAGTCGGGTGGATGGCGTATAACACCCCCGCAGTTCGTAGTGTAGCGTAGGATATGTTATACATTTACATATGTGTTGTGAATTTAGATGATTAACAAGTAGGATCTTAGAAGATCATGGAACAAATGTTAGTGTATTTGGATGATAGTGTCGTGGTTGATTTTCTTAGTCGCGAACCGTAGAATAGGTTTGCATACACGCACACGCACACCCTTGCATGCATTATTTTTTACTTGTGCGTATATGGGGATACATACACATACACACACATAGGTAGGAGATTATGGATATATATATATATATATATATATATACGTATACCTATACATGGATGATGAGAATAGTGAATGATATTTGGAGATGAGGCGATGAGTTTGGGCATGATGCCATGAGATCGGTAATTTTTTTTGGATCGTATATAAGATACGACATGTGATGATAGCGGATCGGTAGGCGATGGGTTTTCATACACACGCTTATATATATATATATATATGTTGATGCTATCAGTTTGTACTAGACTGTAGATCAGTACCCCTATTTCATGATGTGATGACAAGGATACCAGATAAATGATGAGATAGATGTGATAGTTGACCCGTACCCAGATTTTGGATGCTGTACGATGGATTTACCGTACGAGCTAACTATGATGATAGATACGCACTCTTGACTCGAGGGTGTCATATGATATATTGTATCGTACGTGGTACTATTGAGGCGGGATCACCGACTATTATATATATATGTATGTGTATGTATATATATATATATATATATATATATATATATATATATATATCGACTCAGATTTAGGTGGTTTCCATACCCCTTTCGATTAGTTGTTAGATTAGATACTTATGCATATAGTAGAGGTAGAATGTATATGTAAATTTGACTTGATGTAGGATAAGTGCGATGAAAAGAGTTTAAGACGGGATATGATGATTTGATGATATGTTGGTATACGGATGCGAGTCGATTTAGATGATTGATACCTTGCCGGTCCCCTGATGCTAGATTATTGTGGATGTGACCTGGGACATAGGTATATAGATATTTTTAGAATTTTGTGAATCACGTGTGATATGTCGTACGAGACGTTAGGTCCGTACCCCTCATTGTCGTAAAAGTTGATAGGATCCCTAATGCTTTAATGCCGCCGTATGATGATTTTTCCGTACATGATGAGTTGACTTGATGATTGATCCATACCCTTGGCTAGAGGATGCCGTACGATAGATTATACCGTACGTAATGTTGTGTGGCTAGATGTCGATTGATAGATCTACCGACACGGTCATGTTAGATACGTATACCCGCCAGCATTTGCTTATGTTTTACCTTATGTTGCATTCATGGTTATTCGCATTGCATTACTTATACCTGTGCTAGTACACCTGCACCATTATCGATGATGCGTACGCTTCACGTACACATACTTGCCGACTCACACACTTCATCATCGATAATTTCCATGCCACTACACAGTAGGATTGCTGCATCATGATATGACTCTTCGCACACTCATGCTTGCGTATATACCACTTATACATCCATTTTGGCGCACATACATATTGTACACTCATGCTTGCGTATATACCACTTGTACATTCATAGATGATTCCGGCTCGATTTGGAGAATTGAGGACCGCATGTTATATTTTAAAAACTGGAATCATTTAAAATAGCGGTTTTCCCTTAATATGTCATATCACTGTTCTATGTTGCATGATATAAGGATATGCTTACATTTCTATCATATGTCGCATACATCATGCTTTATGATTTTACGCATTGAGATATGCTGTTTTCATGAGATTTCTGGATTTGAGAACTGTGGGTATTTCAAAAGAAAGTATGTACTGTTTTAAAAACCCGGTTTCTCTTGATATGATATTTCAGTACGTCCACCATGCGTTTTCTCGGTTCTGAGATGTGTGATAGAAACCCAATTCGAGGAGGAGGATGATCCATTTGCGGGTTCATGGTGGACCAGGTATGGTATCCCGGAGCGAGAGAGAGATTTCGTGGAGATGACGATGAGCCTGGCAGAGGGACTACTACCTACCGGTGATAGTATTTGGGCTCGGCGGATATCCGGAGGATACCGACCAGAGTCGAGAGATGATGCGGGCCGATCCAGACTGACGGAGCCCGTGGTCCGATCCGGACTGACGGATCCCGAGATATGAGGATTTACGTGTCGATGCTGGACACGGTTTTCATGATTTTTTTCAAGTGTCGATGTTGGACATTTAGGTTCCATGATTTTGATGTGCCGCGAGGGACACACGTTGATTTATATCTTTATACTTTCATGCATATTCTTTTATGATATTTCATGCATGATATTGTTGCGTCATTAGTTGACACGTGGACGAGATCCACATGCATACATATCTTGATTATATTGTTGGATTATATCCGCATACATATAGGTATTGATTACATTGTTGGCACATATGATGACCCGGTCACCCTAGATATCATAGTATTACCTTTATGATATAGTTGACCTAGGAGTCGTTGTTTATTCGATTTCTACTTGTAGATGTTTTTCTATTCACAAGTTGGCAACTCACCTCCGTTGTGCCACAGTTCTTGCAGGTTTTGTCGTACAGGTTTCGTGCGGCTTTGCTGGCACACTGCTTCCATTCCGGGTGATTTGCTTTGGTAGGTGGGTTCACTTGCATCGTGACCACCATTGTACCTTATTTTTTCAGTTGTATCTAGTAACTCCATCAACCAGACATGTATATTTTATAGACTTAGAAGACCAGAGTTGTTTATTCTTTCGACTTTAGAGTCGCGCGTTGTAATATTATGGTTTTCATTAATGATTTGAGTTTCCATTTGAGTTTGGATCCTCGCCCCTTCGGCGTTGTATATTATGTTGCTTGTGTGGTTGTGACCGTCGATTGACGAAGAGCTAGCTCCCGCTTGGGGATGCCTTTTATCATTCATGTATATATATTATTCATGTTGTACCCGTTGGGGCCAGTATTTACAAAGCAAACTCTGCCGAAATTTTCAGAAAGGACTTGTGATTTTAAAGACGCATAATTCGGCTTATGTTATTAAAAACACTTACTTTAAAACAAGTTTTCCTACATTTATTATTTAAAATGGTTTTAGATTTCTGGGCTTTTGGCTTACTTGAATTAGATGTGGTCATATAGACTTCATATGATTCAAGTGCCAGTCACGTGCCATTTCGGGTCGTGACAAAGTTGGTATAAGTGCGTTAGGTTAACCTTGGTTCGAGTCTATATTTGACTATGCGGAGCCTAGGGCATTTGTATATATACAGAATCTAGGCTTGACCTTACGGAACTTAGACTTAGACGAGGGGGTATTAGACCCGAACTTTCATCGCGTAGGTTGACCTTGGTTGATGGAGTAGGCGACTGAAGGAGAGTGACGTACCGTATGTATGTTCCGAGGCATACTTACGATACGCTACTCCACTTAAGAAGCCTTAGGATGTACATTTCCTTGCACAGTATTATATTCATTCATGATCTATCCTCATCGATATCGGTTTATGATCTTGCTGCCACGATTACACGGGCAAAGAGAGAGCTATGGCTAGAGTGGTGTCAGCACGAGCTCTTCACGGACGAGGACTGACCAGGGCGTGATTCCAGGGACATACGATTTGCATAGATGCATCGTTTTATTGTGTTTTTCGCGCCATGAGCGTTTGATGGATCGTTCTTATGAGATTTCTCGGACGTTCAGATCAGCACCAGAGGATTGGGCCACTGCTAGAGGCCAGCCAGAATGTGATGACCGTCAATGCACCGATTACTCTTGATGATTGAGGCACTGTTCAGCATGCAAACGAATGAGCCAGTTGTTGCTGCGAATGACAAGATATCGCCACAGATGTTGGAGCTACTGCAGCATGAATATGTACTTAGAGATATGATAGAAGGTCTCTAGTCACCCGAGGATGAATGACTAGGACATGTGGTTCGTTCGCTTACCCCGATGCGAGGTCATCAAATTGATTGATTCCAGCTAGAGAAGACTTCACGCGGATACGTTGGGAGTCGATAGAGACGATCGAATGTCAGAAACCCATTTTCCAAGTTTAAAATATTCGAATAAACATGCAAGTAATTCTACGGACCCTCTAGAAGAATGAAACCCCAACTCAACATAATGACCATGAGAACGCCCTGAAACCTTAGGGTTTGCGGCAGTTCAGCGGTGCCATTAATGAGGCTTGGGTTTGCCCTTCTACAGTTGGTCTATAGATGTTGTGGCTGTTGAAGTCAAAATTTGCACCCCGGTTGACCGAGTCAAATTCAAGGTCAACCCCAAGCCAGGTGGGCCCAAGCCCAAACAAGTGGGCCAATGCCCAGGTCGAGCCCGAACACGAAGCGTCCGGCCTTCCGCCATGCCAACAAAAAAATCATGTAATAAATAATTTTTATGTAATTGTTTATGCATGAATGTAAACGAAATGGGCATAAAGCCAATATTTTGTAAGCTCATGGCTTATGTGCAAAAATGAAATGGCACATGAGCCATGGGATGGGCAAAATACCATTTTTGTAAAGCCCAAGGGGCTATATGTAAATATGTAAGCCTATAAAGGCAAGGATAATGAAATATCCCAACAACTTTTTCTCTCTCCAAAAAAAAAAGTTCCAGATCTGAGATCTTTCTTCCTTCTTCAAGGTTCCAAAACCTTCTTCTTTCTTTTGAATTAAATCAAGAGTTTTACTCTTCCTTTTTCAAAACAAAATAGTTTTTCACCACAAAACCCACAAAGGGGAACTTGGATCTGTCATCAGATCTCAAAAAGGAGAGATTTTGAGATCTCACATCTCTTGATCTTCAAGATCCAGCTTAACAGAGGAGGAAGAAGAAGAACATCTTTCATTAAACCCCCAAAGAAAAGAATGCACTCAGGAGTCCAACTCCTCTCTGATTTCTCTTCAGAGAAATCTTTTAGGCTAAAAGCCTTTTTTTCTTGCCGGCGCTCAAGCGCAGAGCGCCCCCGTGCCGACACGTGGCACGCTTGCGCTCCAGCGCAAGCGCTCGAGCGCAAGTCGCCCACGTGCCGACACGTGGCGCGCTTGCGCCCAAGCGCTCAGCGTCCGAGCGCAAAGCGCCCACGTGCCGACACGTGGCGCGTTGCGCTCCAGCACTCTGCGCTCGAGCGCAAAGCGTCCACGTGCCGACACGTGGCGCGCTTGCACTCAAGCGCCTAGGCGCTGGCCCCACGCATCCTTTGGATGTCTTTTTCCCCTTTATTTATATATACATGTATATATATACATATGTATACAAATGTACACATACACATACTCCACGATACTGTCTCTGTTAGAAAAAATTTCTAACGGGGCGCTGCCCCGCACCCCGCAAGGGGGCTGCTAGCCCCCTTGACCTCCAGCCCGCTATCCGGGTAGCGGGACCCCCGTAAAAACTCTGCGTGGCTCCCGATATATTTAAACGCCCCCTCCAAAACAACACACACTCACACTGCACATTGAGTTCGCATGACCAGTTTAACCCGTCAATCGGAGGTTCCCTCACTCCAAAGGCGAGGGGTAATTAACGGCAGCTTAGTCCGCGGCTGCCGGAGATTCGAATTCCCACAATCATTAAACCCCGGCCTACCCTAGGCAGAGGGAATCTGTAGTATGCCTGACAAGCGCACGCGCATTCCCATCTCAAGGGGGTGACGAAAAACACCCTACAGATTCTGGCACGCCCGGTGGGACCTATCTCTCCTCCCATATTTCGGGTTAAGCGTTCATGCGAACTCAATCAATATACATACCTGTATTTATACTAAAAATAATGCTTTTTCATGCAGATTTTCAAGCAATCACCTTCCGACGATGAACTCAACTCCCGTCTCCTATACGATGAGGATAGACTCTAGGACGGTCCTTCCGGCCAGTCTCGGGCGACAATGGGAGGAGCCGTTGCTACCATTCGGCTCTATTATGTTCATGCCAGTTGGCGCCATCCCAGCTCCTCAAGCCCCGGTGGCAGACAAACCGGTCTCGAAAGGCAGGAGACCAAATGTGGTAATCTCAAGGGTGCCCCAACCCAAACGCAAGTCGGTATCTGAACAAATTTCCCTGGCCACAGCTGGGGGTAAGGCCATTAACACCAACAAAGCTACAATGCGTCCCGAGCAAGCTCCAGCGGCGCCCCTGACAAATGCTCGATCGGGTGTCTTCTCTAAGCTCCCCGCTGATCAACTCACAATGGCTTCGCGGGTAGCGGATGCCCGCCAAGCCTTCAAAATCAAGAAGCTGAGGGAGAAAAGGCTCAGAGATAGAGCCAACAAAAGGGCTAGGGCTCCTGCCAGGCTTAACCTCATGAGGTTCGAAGAACAGGGTTACCCCACCGAAGATGAGGAAATGGCTGGGTATGTGGTCCACACTGTCTACACGGTGGGCACGCGCAGCAAGAGCAAGGACGGGGCTACCACATCTCAAACCTAATCTGGCTTGAATGTGGTGGCCGCTTCCCAAGAACAGCCGCATCTGCTGGGTAATGAAAACCCCTTGATGAGGATGATAGGCGGAAAGACCCTTCGGTCCATGAGGAGTCGGGCTCGGAAAGCGAAGAAGAGCCGACTTTCCGCCCCAGGACCGCGGAGCAAGAGCTGCTTCAAGAGCTCCGAAAGCAGCTCAGAAACAAAGACAAGGAGATGGACAAACTCTACTCCAAAATCGATGACTTGACGAATGTCGTGATGCAGCTCACGGCCCGACTTGCCTCTCAACCGCCCAATCAAGCGGAGGGCTCTGCTCGTGAACCAGGAAACGGTATGCCAACGCAGCCGACGCCTATTCCCTCAAATCCAAAAGTGGGCGAACCGCATGAAAATCAGTCGCATCCTATCTCGAGAAATGTCTTGGCTACCAATGACAGTAGCCCGCTAACTCAAGATCAAATCATGGATTTGGTTGCCAGCAAAGTCAAAACATTGGTGTCCGAAGCCGAAGCGCAAAAAGATATCAGCAGTAGGGGGAGACCATATCCTGCTCAGTATGATCTAGTGGAATTCCCTAGCGGCTATGTCATCCCCAAATTCAGAAGATTCGATGGGACGGGAAACGCGAATCAGCACATCGCCCACTTCAAAGCCTCATGCGGGAATACAGGGGGCAATGATGCGCTTCTCCTCCGCCAGTTCGTTAATAGCCTGACCGATGTTGCTTTTGACTGGTACGCGAGCATACCGGATGGCTCCGTCATAACTTTTGTCCAAATGGAGTCTCTGTTTCGGCAGAGGTTCATGAGCGTCAGCGATAAGATTACCATTGCCGAGCTCGTAAGGACCAAGCCCAAGAGTGACGAAAGCAACACGGATTTTATAACCCGATGGCGTAATCTCTCCGTCAAATGCGAACCGCCGATAGAGCAGGACCAATCTGTCAGTCTCCTTATCGGAAATCTCAACAACTGGATGGCCCCGTTTCTATGTACCGCGGGTCTCAAAACATTCCAAGAGCTGACCAAAAAGGTCCAAACATTGGAACGCTCAAAGCCCAAGTCTGCTCAGGATCTTCATTTCACAAGCAGACCGAAACCTTGGAGGGACGACAACCGAAAAGGCGGAAGTTCTAACATCACCGATTCTCCAAATAAGCAGAGAACGGGCGGAGCAAAAACTGACCAGTCTCGAGAGCCAACTTTGGAGGTAAGAAGAAATAAGGTCTACTCATTCCGAAGGGACAAGGTCCACAAAATTTTTAAAGATGCTCTGAAGAATGGCCTGCGGCTACCAGAACCGAGAAGGCTAAGTGAAGCGAACAAGACTGATCATCCCAACTTTTGCCCATACCACCGAGTGCTGAGGCACACTATTGAAGTCTGTTGCATCTTCAAGGATTGGGTCGAGAAACAATACAAGGCGGGAGAAATATCATTGTCCCCTGGCGTGTTAACAAACAATCAAGCTGCGACCGCCAATTTCATACACACGGGGACCGAAGTCCATCAGGGACCTGATTCTCTCAAACACCCACCTTTCTCTGGGAACCGTCGACCGCCACGTCATTAAACTGGAAACGATCGACCTCCACGTCTTTTAAAACTGGAAACAGATGACCGCCACGTCTTCAAACTGGAAACAGATGACCTCTAAGTCGTTAAACTGGAAACAATCGACCGCCACGTCATTAAACTGGAAACGATCGACCTCCACGTCTTTTAAAATTGGAAACAGATGACCGCCACGTCTTTAAACTGGAAATAGATGACCTCTAAGTTGTTAAATTGGAAACAATCGACCTCCACGTCTTTAAAACTGGAAACAGATGACCCCCACGTCGTTAAACTGGGAAGCGTCGACCACCACGTCATTAAACTGGGAACGATCGACCTCTAAGTCGTTAAACTGGGAATGTAAAAAAAATGTAAATAAACAAGAAAATGTGTAAATAAAAGAAAAAAATAAAAGCCGAAATGATGGGGCAGCTCGCAATAAAAATCAGCGAGTAAAATAAAGATGAAATAAAAGCCGAAATGATGGGGCAACCGCGAATAAAAGCCGAAATGATAGGGCAATCGCGACCTTCGCGATAAGAAAAGCTGAAATGATAGAGCAATCGTGGTAAAAAAAATAAAAATAAAAATAAAAAAAAACAAGGGCGGATGATGAGTTGCTCCTGGCATTATTCCAGTGCAGCAATGCAGACGCCAACAAAAATCCAGTTTCCCAAAATTCTTTTAGCCCTACGGCTAGTCCCCAAATTGACTACCGTATACAATCTACGGGCTCAAATAATTCTCATCATGTCCATGCCCCACCGCAACCACCGGTTACGCGGCTGGTCTCCGCCTTTGGAATTATGCTCCATTGAGAAGACCCACTCATGTGTCCTCACAATACATGAGGAGAACAAACCTTTGTGGGATCCTTACGACTCACGAAGGAAAAACACACTTAGGAGTCCCCATGACTCCTAAGGAGAAAATACACCTGCGAGATCCTTACGACTCGCAGGGAGAAAATGCTTTTATGGGACCCTCACGGCCCATAAAATTGAAAAGTCTTAGGTGACAGGGATCTAAACCTGTCTCCTAAGCCATCGCTCCCCAACCCCAAAGTGGCGAATGATGAGTCGCTCCTGGTACCACATTCCAATGCAGCGATGCAGACGCCAACAAAGTCCTGAAATTTTTCTGGCCCTACAGTCTGGATCATACATCCTGCAAAACCGTATACAATCCACGAGCGTAAAACAATCCCGATCTCTCCAAAAAAAAGAAAAGAAAAAAGGAACGGTATGTCCACAAGCAAAATGGGCATGGATGAAAACCCGAAAGAGCTCCGTGAGTAAAAACAGCAGGACTGCCGGCGAGTTTTTGAAAACCCGAAAGGGCGCAAACTCGTAAAAAAAAAGAAATGAAATGTACTCGCAAAGTCCTCTCGACTTTGTGAGGAGAAAATTCCCGCGTGAGATCTTTACGACTCATAAAGGAGCAACACACTTAGGGGTCCCCACGACTCCTAAGGAGAAAATACAGCTACAGGATCCTTACGACCCGTAGGGAGAAAATGCTTTTATGGGACCCTCACGGCCCATAAAATTGAAAAGCCTTAGGTGACAGGGATCTGAACATGTCTCCTAAGCCACCAATTCCCAAATCCTCTCGGGGCATATGATGAGTTGCTCCTGGCATTATTCCAGTGCAGCAATGCAGATGCCAAACAAACCAAATCAAAATCCTCTCGGGGCACATGATGAGTTGCTCCTGGCATTATTCCAGTGCAGCAATGCAGATGCCAAACAAACCAAATCAAAATCCTCTCGGGGCACATGATGAGTTGCTCCTGGCATTATTCCCGTGCAGCAATGCAGATGCCAAACGGAAAAAAAAAACCAAATCCAAATCCTCCCGGGGTACATGATGAGTTGCTCCTGGCATTATTCCAGTGCAGCAATGCAGATGCCAAACGAAAAAAAAAAACCAAATCCAAATCCTCCCGGGGCACATGATGAGTTGCTCCTGGCATTATTCCAGTGCAGCAATGCAGATGCCGAAAGAAAACCAATTCCCAAATCCTCTCAAAGACAGATGATGATTCGCTCCTGGTACCATATTCCAGTATAGCGATGCTGATGTCAACTCAAATCAAACAAATCAAACCAACCAATTCCAACATTGACCTCTGCGTCAAACCAGCGACACTCCGTACCGGGGAAATGTCCAACAGCAGACGCTCCATCTCGGTGAAACGTCAACCAGCCGATACTCCGCCTCGGGGAAACGTCAAGCAGACACTCCATGCCGGAGGCACATCGACAACAGGCACTCCGTCTCGGGAAAACGTCCTACCACAGGCACTCCGTATCGGGGAAACGTCCTACCACAGGCACTCCGTCTCGAGGAAACGTCCTATCACAGGCACTCCGTCTCGGGGAAACGTCCTATCACAGGCACTCCGTCTCGGGGAAACGTCCTATCACAGGCACTCCGTCTCGGGGATACGTCCTACCACAGGCACTCCGTCTCGGGGATACGTCCTACAGCAGGCACTCCGTCTCGGGGAAACGTCCTACAGCAGGCACTCCGTATCGGGGAAACGTCCTATCACAGGCACTCCGTCTCGGGGATACGTCCTACAGCAGGCACTCCGTCTCGGGGAAACGTCCTAAAGCAGGCACTCCGTATCGGGGAAACGTCCTATCATAGGCACTCCGTCTCGGGGATACGTCCTACCACAGGCACTCTGTCTCGGGGATACGTCCTACAGCAGGCACTCCGTCTCGGGGAAACGTCCTACAGCAGGCACTCCGTCTCGGGGATACGTCCTACAGAAGGCACTCCGTATCGGGGAAACGTCCAACCACAGGCACTCCGCCTCGGGGAAACGTCAAGCAGACACTCCATGCCAGAGGCACATCGACAACAGGAACTCCATCTCGGGGAAACGTCCTACCACAGGCACTCCATATCGGGGAAACGTCCTACCACAGGCACTCCGTCTCGGGGAAACGTCCTATCACAGGCACTCCGTCTCGGAGAAACGTCCTATCACAGGCACTCCGTCTCGGGGATACGTCCTATCACAGGCACTCCGTCTCGGGGATACGTCCTACCACAGGCACTCCGTCTCGGGGATATGTCCTACAGCAGGCACTCCGTCTCGGGGAAACGTCCTACAGCAGGCACTCCGTATCGGGGAAATGTCCCATCACAGGCACTCCATCTCGGGGATACGTCCTACAGCAGGCACTCCGTCTCGGGGAAACGTCCTACAGCAGGCACTCCGTATCGGGGAAACGTCCTATCACAGGCACTCCGTCTCGGGGATACGTCCTACAGCAGGCACTCCGTCTCGGGGAAACGTCCTACAGCAGGCACTCCATCTCGGGGATACGTCCTACAGAAGGCACTCCGTCTCGGGGAAACGTCCTACCACAGGCACTCCGTCTCGGGGAAACGTCCTACCACAGGCACTCCGTCTCGGGCAAACGTCCAACAACAGGCACTCCGTCTCGGGGAAACGTCGACCAGCGACACTCCGCGCCGAGGGCACGTCAACGAAATCACTCCGGGCTAGGGAAACGTCTACCACGGACACTCTATCTCGGAGACGCGTCAAGCGTCGACCGTCCATGTCGTAAAAAAGGCAGTGCATCCCAGAAAGTGGGAACCAAGGCAAGTCGCATCCACGTGAAAGAAGATCCATCAATTTCATGCACACGACTCACATATGTAGTGTGCATTTATTGATGGGGGGCACTTTGTTGAAGTCAAAATTTGCACCCCGGTTGACCGAGTCAAAGTCAAGGTCAACCCCAAGCCAGGTGGGCCCAAGACCAAACAAGTGGGCCAATGCCCAGGTCGAGCCCGAACACGAAGCGTCCGGCCTTCCGCCATGCCAACAAAAAAATCATGTAATAAATAATTTTTATGTAATTGTTTATGCATGAATGTAAACGAAATGGGCATAAAGCCAATATTTTGTAAGCCCATGGCTTATGTGCAAAAATGAAATGGCACATGAGCCATGGGATGGGCAAAATGTCATTTTTGTAAAGCCCAAGGGGCTATATGTAAATATGTAAGCCTATAAAGGCAAGGATAATGAAATATCCCAACAACTTTTTCTCTCTCCAAAAAAAAAGTTTCAGATCTGAGATCTTTCTTCCTTCTTCAAGGTTCCAAAACCTTCTTCTTTCTTTTGAATTAAATCAAGAGTTTTACTCTTCCTTTTTCAAAACAAAATAGTTTTTCACCACAAAACCCATAAAGGGGAACTTGGATCTGTCATCAGATCTCAAAAAGGAGAGATTTTGAGATCTCACATCTCTTGATCTTCAAGATCCAGTTTAACAGAGGAAGAAGAAGAAGAACATCTTTCATTAAACCCCCAAAGAAAAGAATATACTCAGGAGTCCAACTCCTCTCTGATTTCTCTTCAGAGAAATCTTTTAGGCTAAAAGCCTCTTTTTCTTGTCGGCGCTCAAGCGCAGAGCGCCCACGTGCCGACACGTGGCGCGCTTGCGCTCAAGCGCTCACGCTCGAGCGCAGAGCGCCCACGTGCCAACACGTGGCGTGCTTGCGCTCAAGCGCAAGCGCTCGAGCGCAAGTCGCCCCCGTGCCGACACATGGCGCTCTGCGCTCCAGTGCAAGCGCTCGAGCGCAAGTCCCCCCGGTGCCGACACGTGGCGCGCTTGCGCTCCAGCGCAAGCGCTCGAGCGCAAGTCACCCCCGTGCCGACACGTGGCGCTCTTGCGCTCCAGCGCAAGCGCTCGAGCGCAAGTCGCCCACGTGCCGACACGTGGCACGCTTACGCCCAAGCGGTCAGCATCCGAGCGCAAAGCGCCTACGTGCCGACACGTGGTGTGTTGCGCTCCAGCACTCTGCGCTCGAGCGCAAAGCGCCCACGTGCCGACACGTGGCGCGCTTGCACTCAAGCGCCTAGGCGCTGGCCCCACGCATCCTTTGGATGTCTTTTTCCCCTTTATTTATATATACATGTATATATATACATATGTATACAAATGTACACATACACATACTTCACGACACAAATTTCTAACGGGGCGCTGCCCCGCACCCCGCAAGGGGGCTGCTAGCCCCCTTGACCCCCAGCCCGCTATCCGGGTAGCGGGACCCCCGTAAAAACTCTGCGTGGCTCTCGATATATTTAAACGCCCCCTCCAAAACAACACACACGCACACTGCACATTGAGTTCGCATGACCAGTTTAACCCGTCAATCGGAGGTTCCCTCGCTCCAAAGGCGAGGGGTAATTAACGGCATCTTAGTCCGCGGCTGCCGGAGATTCGGATCCCCACAATCATTAAACCCCGGCCTACCCTAGGCAGGGGGAATCTGTAGTACGCCTGACAAGCGTACGCGCATTCCCATCTCAAGGGGGTGACGAAAAACACCCTACAGTGGCATATACTCGATATTATTATACTGTACTCAAGATGTTGAGCTCTTGGGGGATTATGAGGTTTTGACGAATCGATCGAAAAGTTCGACTTCATTCAGATATCATGTGATGGGATGCATTGCTTGAGAGACTCCAGATACGAGTATAGCCATTGGAGCACAGTCCATGCAGCCACGAAGAGACGAGTCCGAAGCAGTCGACGTTAGAGAAAAGTGGAGTAAGAGATTCATACAAGATCTTGATGAGATGACGTTCCACTCCCCCAACATCAGAGATGTGACACGCTTACAGAGGCGTTATATATGGATATATCATCCAGAAGGAGTCGTGATCAGTATGCAGCCGTTCCAGAATAAGAAACAGATATAGTAAAGGGTGATAACCTCCAAGCAGTTCGGCAGAAACGAGACTTGGGAGAGACTTCGACAAGACCTTTCTGGAATAATACTACGAGAAGACTTGGACCCAGGAGCGGTCATATTGTGCACACCCAGCAGGCCAGAGTTCGGCATTGTCGACGAGATAGTTGGCCAGAGATCTTTAGAGGATGTTCCAGAGCGGGACTGTTTCCGTCGTCATTCCATATTAGGCCGTTGAGCCAAGGAGCTATATAACTAGCAATTCGCAGTGAGAAACAAGAGCCTAAAGGCACCAGATGCTAGACCATGAACAGGAGGCAAGTAGATATCTTGCTCTACTAGCTTTGGATGCACCGACACCTTCTCGACTACGAGGGAAGGACATATCGACAACAGTGTTTACGATCTGGGATATGGTAATTCGAATATCACGCCTCCGTCATTTTTGGATTTCGGTATTTTGGACGATTTGGTTGCATGATTGAGATTTTGTATACTACGGTTGCACTTGACTTCGATTTGATGTCATTCGAGAGGTTGATTTTGATTTCATGCCTATGTATGCATATGATTTGATTTGTGCACGATGATGCACATGGTTGTGAGATTATATACCGCGGTATACCTAATTGGATTGAGGTCTATTGTATACCGTCGATTTCGATTATGATATTGATATTGGATTTCATGCATGTTGGATGCACTTAATTTGGATTTTCGCGCATGTTGGGCGCATGATATGAGATGCGATTTTGGTGCACACCATATGTACTAAATCGGGATTCTTTGTGCATATCAGATGCACCTGATATTGCTGTCAGGCACACCAATGCTGTAAGTCTACGGTAGCGCCCCGGCCGTCATTCTGACGCCAAACGCGGAACAAAAACTTTTATAACTGGCGCTATCGCATACTATAACCCGGATCTTGCCATTAACGCTAAACTAACAAACTGTAAAGAGGTAGAAAGGTTATACCGATCGATCCGAGTCCTTCGGTCTTTAGCCATCATCCCACGCTCCTCGCGGCAACTCCGATCTCTTTGCTCCTCGTCGAGGTGGCACCACATCTATGGATCTTTAAACAGGCTCCCGCCTCTATACCGAGGCAACTCGGTCATCAAGTCTGCTAAAAGAGATGACCAAGATGAAGTAGAGAACAAGTAGAATACTTTGTCTCAAACACCCTAGGGTTCTCATCACATGAGAGGGTTATGGTGGAGGTTGAAGAAGATGATTAGGATTAGAAATTGTGAACTCAAAAAACACTAGTGAGCCAAAAGAAAACTAAGCTCATAAACTTGTGTTATCTTTTTTTTTCTTCTCTTGTGAATAGATATATGAGGTTATATATTCAAAACCAAAAGAAAAATATCTTATCAAAATATCTCCTTAAATATCTATACCCAAAACAACCCTCATTAATACTTTAATGACTCACTAGATGACTCATTACATAAGTCATTAGTGAATCATTCTAGAATCAATGAGTCACAAAGAATGAGTCACCCTTTCCAAAACTAATTTAATCATTTAAACTAAAATGATTAACCAAAAGAAATACATTTTCTAAAGTAATCTCGTAACGGATTATGAGAATACCCCTCAACTGTAAATACATACCTGTAACTGTATTCCGACCGAATACGAATACGAGAGACTAAAATATTCCGACTCCATATAATACTTGGATCCGGCTTAAACCAAAGCCCACCAGTATTATCTGTCCGAAATATGATACGTGCACAAGTGCACGTGCATTTTCGAACCCTGCCATAAAACCATACAGCCTCTACAATGTTTCGCCCGAACTTGGGAAACTATCTGTGGGGGACTCTAAAGACTCGTCAGTACCCTGGCAGTGGGTTTAACCACAAGCACGTCAGCGGCACTAGTTGTGCGTAACGGCTGCCCATGTACTGACCGAAAGGGAAGCTGATGAGCGAACTCATCCTGGAACCCTACTGAGCCTATCAGTGACAATATACATACAGTCCGGTCTGTTCGTCTATGAGTATCGCATATCGGGCCTAGGGGCTGGTAACGTCAGACCCCCAATAGCGGTATAAGTCGTGTCAGAGTGTAGCCCAGAACACCCTGAGATACTACTGGAGTAGCTACCAGTAAATCTCCTGCCTCGGCCGAGGGCTTTGTGTAATGGCTCTTCTAGACACAACGCGATCTCACCCCCAATACCGTGAGAGATAAATCCCCTGCCGATCCGCTCACTTGCCTCCATGTGGCTCGGGACTGTACCCAAAAAAACCTGTTTGCACGACTCCTTTGAGCCGTGGTAGGGTAGAAATCAAAGCACAGTGGGAACTCACACGAGACAAATGACGACCTCAGGTCGATGAACTAACCTGTACACATGTCACCAGGGAACTGCTATCTGACGCTAGGTATATTGCCAACTAGCAGATTCCCGGTGAGTCCTGTCCGGTTTATTCATAACCTAATGAGCACCTGTATACATCTTAGGTGATCCAACTGACACTAATGGCTTGTGAGACTAGCCACCGCCCCCCGTCGGGGTCTCGACTGTATACACTAGTCTACTCCGGAGTATCGATGTCCTGTCTCGAAACTCCAACGACTAGGGCCCACTTTTAAGGATGTGCTTATGGACTACCCAACTCTCACGTATATGATCGTCATCATACTGCTGGTAGTCAAGCAAGATCCTAAGGGCTCTATCAACGTGTAATAGTGATCAGTCACCTGAACCTGTACATGACTGATAAAGGCAAACCAGATAGCGTACTATCATCTCGAGTAAAATTGTCCTACCGGTATAGGTCTTCCCTCAATCATTGCAATCACATACCTGCGATCCAATAATTGACTTTGAGAGCACTACATCCAACAATCTCCCACTTGCACTTAAGGCTAATTATTGCGATGTCGCATACTCACAGCCCGTGTGATACCGAACACCCAACTCCTCTACTATTCAGTTTCACAAAGCTCGTTTGTAAAACTCTTGTGTTCGAGAAATAGCCTCAGCGGGTGGATCCGCCCCGATGTTTCTTTCTATGCCTCTCTTAATCTCAAGTTCGCGGAGAAAGCCATCTCCCGAATTGAGTAATACCTGTCTTAGAGTATGTCTGGATATCTGATGGGACCTAGTTCATAAATGAACTCCAAATCCAAACTTCTTAGACTGTATCGATAACTGAGACTAATCAGTTTCCAGCACCATGCCTCCCACAGTATCCTCTTGGACCACCTGTCCATAATACTGCCCCTCGTCAGAGGAAAACTATAACTCTGACAATCACTCTGTCATCCATGTCACCTTGGAAGCCTGGAATGATGACCATCTCCCGAAGGAGGTTGCCGTCATCAAATCCCCAGAACATGCACTTATGTTCTAAAACTGCTTCCGAATGTTTCTCCAGGATTGGATTAATATAAATTTATTGTATCTAGTGCAAAAACAACATATGGTGTGGTACTTGACATCTCACGATTGACTCAATTGCCTAAGCAAGTGATATGCCAATCATGCACATCCCTCTTCCCTTTAGTCTGTAAGACACCTTTAGAGAGGGTGACTCCACCACCTACAGGTACACCACCATGCCAAGAGTCATCTATTCTAAAATACTATTAGAATACTGTCAAAGTGTTGGAGGTAGTGCCCTCAGATTCAATTATTCGATCACAGGCACGTGATTACAATGATTGATGGAGGACCTATCCCGATAGGACAGTCTTACTCGTGATGATAGTATGCTATCTGGTTTACCTTTATCATCGTGTACTGCTTTAGGTGACCTGACAAGTCGCTATTACACGTTGATAGAGCCCCTAGGATTCTTGCTTGACCACCAGCAGTATGAGGGCGATCATATAAGTGGGAGCTGGGGTCTATAAGCATATCCTTAAATGGTCCCTAGTCGTGTGAGTTTCGAGACAGGGCATCGATACTCCAGAGTAGACTAGTGTATACAGTCGAGACCCCGACGAGGGGCGGTGGCCGGTCTCACAAGCCACTGATGTCAGTTGGATCACCTAAGATGTATACAGGTGCTCATTGGGTTATGAGTACACCGGACAGGACTCGCCGGGAACATGCCAGTTGGTCATATACCAGACGTCAGATGGCAGTTCCCTGGTGACATGTGTGCAGGTTAGTTCATCGACCTGGGGATCGTCATTTGTCTTGTGTGAGTTCCCACTGTACTTTGATTACTACCCTACCACGGCTCAAAGGAGTCGTGCAAACAGGTTTTAGTTGGGTATAGTCCCGAGCCACATGGAGGCAGTGAGCGCATCTTCAGGGGTTCGTCTCTCCCGGTATTGGGGGTGAGGTCGTGCTGTGTCTAGGAGAGCCATTACACGAAGTCCTTGGCCAAGGCAGGAGATTTACTGGTAGGTATTCCAGTAGTATCTCAGGGTGTTCTGGGCTACACTCCAACACGACTTGTACCGCTTTTGGGGGTCTGACTTTTACCAACCCCCTAGGCCCGCCATGCGATTCTAATAGACGAACGGACCGGACTGTACGGATATTGTCACTGACAGGCTCAGTAGGGTTGTCAGGCTGAGTTCGCTCACAGACGTCCCTTTTAGTCAATACCTGGTAGCCCGTTACGTATTGGCTTATACCTCTGACGTGCTAGTGGTTAAATCCACAACCAAGGTGTTGACGAGTCTTTAGAGTCCCCCACATTCTGTTACTCAGCTTTCGGGCGAAAAGTTGTAGAGGTCGTATGGAGATATGGCAAGGTCCGATCAGATACGTGCGGTATTGCACGGATCAGGATCGGACAGTTTGTACTATAGGCCGTATGGATATATGGCAGGGTTCGATCAGATACGTGCGGTATTGCACGGATCAGGATCGAACGGATATTACTAGCCGGCTTTGGTTTAAGCCGGATCCTAGTATAGTACAGTGTAGATTTTGTCTCATTGCATTTGTATTTCGGTCAGAATACAAATGCGGGTGTGTATGCACAGTATCGAGGTTTTCCTGTAATTTATTACGGGACCAGTTTTCTGGAGTTGCCAGTTTGCTTTCCGTTTCGGCCAATTTCCTTTGTATCGTTCATTGGCCGAAGATTGGTGGAGGAGAGCTTATTTGCATTGTTGCAAATAGGCATTTGTGGAGGGTGTTCTTTGCTTATATTTGTATCATGATGGTTTCATGATGGAGCCCATCCCTTGACCTTTCTTAAACTCATGATTGCTTGACTTTCTTTATCATCATGGTTTTAGTCATGGTTGTTGGTTGAGTGTTGGGATTGTTGTTGATGATGGGAGGTGATATGGTTGTTGAGTGAGGACTTTTCTTTGTGATCATTTTATTCCATATGATAACCATTCCTCTCTCTCTCTCTTGCATGATTGATATGGTCACCTCCCCCTTGACTTTTCCCTCTTTCTTTTTCCTACATGGGTCGGCCATTCCCTTAGGGGAAATGAGGGGATTCATTTTTGGTGTGGCAATTTTGGTTCTCATGGTGCCAAGAAAAGTGCTCTCTTGTTCATCCAAAAACATCCTTGATTTCCTCCACCAAAATGGCAATTCCACAACCCCAAAATGAGACTTCTACACTACACATTCTACATCGAATCTTGGGCACGTCGACTAGCCAGCTTCGTGCCCGAGTTGCCTCGGCATTGAGGTGGGAGCCCGTAAAAGAAGTAGGCGATGTGGTGCACTTCCGGCGACGAGGAGGAGACGGCACATTCCGCAGGAGATCGGGACGACGACGAGAAGACCGGAGGACTCGGATCTGTCGGTATATCTCTATTCCCTTTCTTGTAGATAGCTAGGACTAGTTAGTGGTTTGATCCGGGTATTAGTGCGCGGCGGTTTGCCAGTTCAAGAAAAATTAAAGTTTATCACCGCTTCCGCATTTGGCCGTCGGATTGACGGCCGGGGCGCCGCCGTGCACTTACACAAAGTACCCACATTGGGAAACTACCCAAATCTAGATCTAAAACCATAGATCTAGAAACCAGAATGTCAGATATTATATCCATATCCTTTATGGAGAAACAACTGTGTGACGACACAGTATAACCGATCATAGTATAGGAATTTTACTTCCTACTCTGTGTATGTCATCAAAATACCAGGACATCACACCCTACTACCTTCTTAACAGATCCATCCCCTATTCTGATGAAGTCAAAGCCATGACTGTCACATCAAAAAATAGATGATCTATCTCCGCTATAACTGCTCAAGTCTATAAATAGACATAAGCTACTTGCCCACTATGTTTTCGCTGCTCCCACTAACCACAACAACCCTCTGGCAGAATAATATATACGTGCACTTCTAAAGCGAGTTTAGAACGACACTATACTTAACCTCCTGCCGGGTCTTGTAGCCTGGAACAACAATAGTGTCAAGTCTGGGTAAACAAGAACCTCCCTGTCACCGTCCTTGAGACTACCGGAGTACCTCTCGGGTGCCTGAGGTTACCCACCATATCTGCGGAATGGCTAATGGAATGTCAAACCTGATTGAATCTTTAGGTCCTATTAAATTTTCCGTAATCGTTTGCGGTTCTGGAATCACTTCCAGTTCTACCATACTCCCACTACTGTTTTCTTGAAAAAAAAAACATTTTACTAAAACTGTGGCGAGTCAAGAACAATATCACCATTGATCTTCTAGATGGTAGAAAGTTAACCCTCGTCATAGCCTGGGCCAACCTGCAAACTGCCATTACAGAAACGTGTCTTGAGTTATCCAGAGTCTGGTTTTAAGAATAAACCGGACAACTCCCCGTACCTTAACATCGTTAAGTTATGAACCATTCTATATCCAATATAGAAACTTTGGCACTTATTTAATTGGAACCAGATTCAAATCATGCAGCTGTCTCCAGTGCATATAAACTTAATGGAGATAGGCTAATCAGCATTACTCAACTTAGGAATACATCCAATTATGAGTAACCTGAAAGAGAAACAAGTTTCTCAAAACATTACTATCAACTGAATACCAATCACAAGTATCTACATCTTCGATCTCTTTGAAGAATCCCGATACTTGTGACACCTGGTTCTCTACTTTATTCTTATACCCACAACTTCTCAAAACTTAGACCTTGTATTTCTACGAAACACTTGTCTAAAAACTAGAGAAGTCATAAGTAAACAGAACATAGTACGAGGACCAACCCCTTTGTCCTGATGGACACTGGACAGCATACAATACTCTGTATGAGTCCCCTGAGTCGAATAACTCAAAACCTGTGCATCGTAGATTGAAAACTGTACTTATGGTTAAGAACTACTCCGCTGTTCAATGCTCCTTACCCAATCGTCAACTGATATAGGTAAATGTCAAGGACATAATTTCAAAAAGTTATATCTCACTATATAAAAATAAACGTACAGATATATCAGTTTGAAATTGGTGCACAGCAACGGATACTCAAAACCAAATACTTGCCGTCTGGCATAAACTCAGGCGATGTCCTCAAATATCACAATTTACAACGAATTCCGATATAATGAGGATGATCACCATTTTCCCAATAACCTACTCCCACTCATCATCTGTAAAACCATACAGATATGAGAATAAAACCTGGTAAATACATACCGTGGAATAAGTATCTAATCGGGAAATCAGTTTTCCTTTAACAATGCACAGTAAAACTGAAACAAGAAAATGTTTCGTAGGGGTATCCTGGTATTCATAGTGTCACGCCCCGCTTCCCAGAGTACGCTAAAATAGGCATGTGACATAGCCAACCATGCTACCTGTGGTTAGGAAAAATCCTTCCACAGTCACATTACGGCTGTAGAGATATCAAGAACAGGAAAGTAAACTAACTATCTAATACATGTCCATAAGCCAGAGTAAAAGAGTCAAGAAATGCTATAGTATGCGGAAGCAAAAGATCAAATAAACACCTGGAAAGTAAGACCGGATACCGACATGATCCCTACCGCTCGATCTAACAGCGGCAAAACTCCTGATCAGTCTGCAACAAAGGTAGAGGATCTGGGCCATGCAAAACCCAGACGTCAGCGCGTCATAACATCAAGCAATAATAAATGAACAGGATACACGAGATATGCAGGCATGAATCATAAATAGTAACAAGTCAACAGGGATGTATAACAGTGAAGTGTATCAGTGTATGTGACGTGCAGTGATCAATCTAAACTGTGCTACTGGGTTGTCTACTCTAAAGTTTGTTTGAAATCAATTAATGTAATCCTCCATGTAACTCAAAGAATATATCCCGTTACCCCCCGGGACCACGGATCAGGAATATATGAACCAAGAGTGGTTCTGTCCCGTTACCCCCCGGGACCACGGATCAAGATGTAAGAGTCACGAATGGCTCTGTCCCGTTACCCCCCGGGACCGCGGATCAAGATGTAAGAGTCACGAATGGCTCTGTCCCGTTACCCCCCGAGACCGCGGATCAAGATGTAAGAGTCACGAATGGCTCTGTCCCGTTACCCCCCGGGACCACGGATCAAGTAATACCCTTTTAAGTTACACTTTAGTTTACACTTTTGATTTCCCCATACCCCCAAGGTTATGTGTTCAAGTCAGGTATTCCGTAATCAAGAACTAATGCCAACACAGGATTAGGTAGGTGCAGATTTGTCTGGATAGACAACAGGAACGGTCCGTAAGGACTACATGTCAGGTTTGTTGGCATTAGACACAGGATCAGGTAACGGGTCAGGTCATGGTACATCAGGTCAAGTCAAGCGGTGTACGGTACCATATCATGTCAAGTAGGAAGTGTAACAGGTCATGTCAGGAAGCACAAGATGTCATGTGGGTGCTCATAATCAAACTAACATAAGCATGTGTATAAATAAACAAGCATGAGTACTATCAGAACAATAAACTGGAACATGTAATATGATATGCAAATAGATATAATTTCAAGGATATAGATGCACAGTTATCGATTAGGGTTACATTTATAGTTCCAATATTAATTAGGATGCAATTTATTAAACATGGAGTGTTAATATCACATTATTATGTAGTAATGTGATCTATGGATGCAATTATATGTATCTTAAATGCGATGGATGCAAACGGGTATCCGAAAAGTTATAAAACTATAAAATGGTAATGTGGGATGTACAACTAAGCAATATGTGATATAAATATTGATATAATAATATTAATATGGATAGCATATTCAAAGCGATTAATAACTATAAAAGTGGTATTGATTAACCATGCACAAGAAGGTTCCGTTCAGAAATTCAGCGTCACCCTAATTTGTAAAATAGCTTAAAAATAACAAACGTTCTCCAAAAGGGACGTATCTTATACCAAAACAAAGATAATTCAATAAGGTTTTCATTTTTATAAGTATAAACATCTCAGGTTATCCCTACAAAACGTTATAAACATCCGAAGTTGAAAGTTTGCTGCTAGAATTTGCCTGGACAGCAGTTTAAAGACATATTCATTTGCATTTTACGTTATTTAAACAATTTATTTTGCAAGTAAATATTTCATAGAGCTATAGTATTCTGAGTTAGCTTCGTAATGAACTAAAGAACGTATACTAATGATTTTTCTATGATTTATAATGAATTTTATAAGTTAAGGTGTACAGTAAATTTCAGATTTGTCATATCCGATTTTTCAACGACTTTTCATGTGTAAACTATAAGATTTTCAAATGTATAACATTATAAAATGAAGATTATAAACTAATTAAAGATAATAATAATATATATTACGACGACATATATTTTAAATGATATGGTTGCAGTATAATGTAATCTAGTATGTCACAAGATAAGTTTTCATGATCTAGATTTAATATGATATAAACGGATGCAAACGGAACATCGAAACGTTATAAAATTAAACATGGGGCATTAGATTTAAACTATAGGTATGGTATTTATTTAAATAGGTATAAAATGAATTATATAGCATGTAGCAAGATTAACTTGCCTCGATGGGTCGCGAATCGGGAAAACGGAACGTTAACCGTCGGCGGGAAAAACTCGCGACGGGCGCACGGTTCACGGAATGAATCCAAACGACGAACAAAGGAACCACACGGGTCGGGTACCTCGCTGGAACGCCGAGAAGCGTCACCAGCACGACGGAATTCCGGCAACAAAAGAACAGTTATAAAAAGAGAAACGAGACATGAAGCAAGAAGAGAAAGAATGATAAAGAGAAGTACGAGAGAATATATGTGAGAGAGAGAGAGAGAAAAAGTGGAGAGAGAGAGAGAGAGCTGCAGGTGGGGGCCCACGGAATTAAAAGGAACGCGATTGGCTAAAGAGGAATCGTTAGTTAGGGATAAATATTAACTAAAGATTCAAAACATTTTAAGGAACAGTAGGATATATATATAGGTTAATTTAAAGATTTAAAAGATTGGTAATGAACAGTAAGATATCAGGTTAGTTAGAAAAATATATGCGATGGTTTTAATAATATTAAATTTAGGATTTTGGCGCCAAATAAAACATTTCCAAATCGCACCCGGGTCGAGTCCAAAAATTTGAAATTGAAATAATAGGATTTTAAGCGGGATCCAAATTTTAAAATTAAGTGTTTTATGATTAAAAAGCATACCCCCAAAACGGACACATGTACGCGCGTGTAGCCGTTCAAACTCGCCCGTTTCACTGAACGGGACGAGAACACAATGCACGGACGCTACCACGAGGCTAGGGGTGTCAAGTAGGCCAAGATGAATATTTTTAATTTTATTTTAGATGCCAAAATTTGTTATATGTAGAAATGACTTTGCCGGGTAAATTTTACAGTAAGCAACAAATAAGCAAGTTAAATGAAATGAGTACCACATTATGCTCAAACAGTAACTGAAAATAGTAGCATTGGGCTCGGGTGTTACACATAGTAATGCCTCTTCCATAATCCAATTCATGACTATAACCGTATGTTTCTTTGCCATCTCTCCAAATCCCTATATTTGTCTTTATTCATTACCTTCTGTACACCCCTTTAGGCTAATTGGTTTTCTTCCTTCCCTACCGTTCGGCACCAGCCTATGGTTTGGAAGAAGACTATCCCGTAAGCATAATAGGTGTACTCTCCTAATCCTAGGAGTACTCATAACCTGAGAGAAGGTGATGATAAAAGACAACTGAATAATACCTTATTCTATTTCTCCCGAACTGGGGAAAAAAAACAAAGGTGAAGTAGGAGTGGCGATGAAATACGTGGTTTGGTCGTGAATGATAGCAGTCGCAATTTACTTTGCTCTCTTTCTAATCCCTTTATTTTGTCTTTACTTATTACCTTCTGTACACCCCTTTAGGCTAATTGGTTTTCTTCCTTCCCTACCGTTAGGCACCAGCCTATGGTTTGGAAGAAGACTATCCAATAAGCGTAATAGGTGTACTCTCCTAAACTAAGAAGCCCTCGCAACCTGAGAGAAAGTGATAATAAAAGACAACTGAATAAACCAATTCAATTTGTCCTGAACCTGAATCCATCCCCGAAGAAGTCCCTTCGAGTTCGTATATAACCATACGATGGATTTATCCAATGGAAGTGGATATTCGTAGTGATACAAGGTGTTCTGAGAAATGCAAAGGGTAAAGGAAGGAGCGGCAATGACTTATGCAACTTAGACAATCCATACGCCAGTATTTTAAGAAAGTTCAGTCAACTTGGTCACTGAGTCATAGTCTAGGGTCGGTCAAAGGTCGATGCCAAAGAGAGAGAGAAAAGAAACACTCTGCGTGCACTCTAACCTAGATCAGAATGGTTATCACTTTATCTAATCAGGAAACCTCCCACTGTACTGTCAAATTCTCCTCCAAACCTGAAAGAAGAATCAATCGGGATTACCCGAAGAGTAAACTAACTCATCAGTGGGAATCGGGATCCAACTCTCATCGCATGATAACGTGAAGGAATCCACTCACGTTATCATACTCCATAAGGTATGTGCATGCTTGGCAAGTTTCAGTTTCTTTAGAAACTCCCGATATGATTTTTGCCCCATGCTCTTATGACATTGACGAAGGCCAACAAATCATAAGTCACATGTCATGTTCTACCCGTCATTATCTTGTCAATTTGAACCCACCCGTACATACCCTTGACGAAGGCCAACAAGGTAATACGACTATCCCAAACCAACTCATCTATCTATGCAACAGAAAAGTAACAAGCAGCTACCATCCACTGTGCCTTGACGAAAGCCAACAAACATAGCATGAATACTACATGCTACCCGTCTGAAACGACGGAGGGCTACGGCTGGTTTTTGGCGAAAAACCTTTAACGTAACGAACTTGATATCGCTGAAGGAACCTGATAGCTTTTTATAAAAATACAGTAGCGAAAACCTTCGCTAAAGAGTTCACTCCCGGTGAAGGGATCTCGGCTCTTTCCCCGTGGAATGAGGTGCAGGATGTTCCAACTGAATACCGCGATGCAAAGCAACAAGTAATCGACTATAGTGAAGTTATTACCCTGACGCAAATTTCTGCCCAAGGGGTCACTCCCGGTGAAGGGATCTCGGCCCTTACCTCGTCGAATGAGGTGCAGGATATTCCAACTGAACACCACTATGCAAAACAAAAGAAAACGTCCTTGTAATAACACTTTTTAAAACTGTTCCAACAACGTAAAAACAGGTTTGTTTTCCTTTGCATTGATCAGAATCAACGCAGTCCTATCAATTAATCACACCAGAAAAGAACGAAAATATAATGTACGTATATGCCATCCGCATTCGCCACTGGGTCCCGTCATCACCCGTTAGGTTACTTAACTAACGACAGAGCGAGGAATGGACTAGCGCGGGTGTAAAACATATACAACATCTACTAGTATATATACCAATATACAATAATCGCTCCAGGCGTGATAAATGCAACATTACAGAAAAGTAATAAGCATCACAGAACAATACAGATAATCTGGGATCCCCGGGTTTCACAGAGCCGCTGCTGAAACCCGACGTTCCCCTGGTCGTGTGGATAGCCTGTGCAATGAAACCTAGACCCCTACGGGTGTGGCAAGTTACCCGCTAAAACCTGAAGCGAGGCAGCCCCCTACAGCAAAGTGAATGGACCACCCTGCACTTCACGGAATCCGGTAACTTGAGCACCCCTCCTTGGGTCAACCTGTACCCCTTACGAGTGCGGCGAATAGTCTGCCAATTCTAGAGTGAGTCCCCTCTGCCTCTCAAAGCCATGAGATGCGGACCCGTTGCCCTCCAGAACACGACTATCCGTGCACTCCGTCGCAGGGTAAACCTAGTACAGAAATGAAAAATATGTACAACGGGTACATCGACCTCAACCCGGTCGTGACCCAAAAGAATATTATACAAGAAGGCAGAGACGACAGTCCACATGTTGGACGCTCGCCCCGCAATATCAAATGTACAAATAAATCCAAACTGCACTACCATTGCACACAGCTATCCACCACGACAAATTCGCAACATCACATCACAATACAGAACATCAACGCGAATGTCACGTTCACAAACCCGTCTAAAAGAACTATAGCAATTAGACGCAATTTACCGCTTGAATGACATTCATGGTCGGAGATATAATGTAAGTACTGTAAACTAACAAGTTTAAAATTCCGATCGACAAAACTTTCCGAAGTGGGCCCCACGTACAACTGCAGTACACAAATAAAATTTGGGCCCAAACAAAATATTCCAGAAACCACAATTCCCTATGCAAGAGCCCCAGAAGAAATATGGTACACTGAAGCACCAAGACTGCGGCGGAACCGCGGCAAAACCTGGGCTTGGGCGGCGGTTCCGCGGCACTATGGTCGAATCAGTGGGTCAAATTTCAACTATGGTCTTAAAAAAGCCTGCTCGATTTTCTGAGATGCTCAAAATGATTTTTAGACCAGTTTTAAAAATCGATAGAAACTTTAACATGAAAAGTGCGGTTTTGGAAATTTCGTTTGATCGATGTTTTAAACGTGATAGAACAAGTTAGTAAAGGTTAATGGCGTGGCTCTGATACTATGTAAGTCTACGGTAGCGCCCCGGCCATCATTCTGACGCCAAACGCGGAACAAAAACTTTTATAACTGGCGCTATCGCATACTATAACCCGGATCTTGCCATTAACGCAAAACTAACAAACTGTAAAGAGGTAGAAAGGCTATACCGATCGATCCAAGTCCTTCGGTCTTTAGCCATCATCCCACGCTCCTCGCGGCAACTCCGATCTTTTTGCTCCTCGTCGAGGTGGCACCACATCTACGGATCTTTAAACGGGCTCCCGCCTCTATACCGAGGCAACTCGGTCATCAAGTCTGCTAAAAGAGATGACCAAGATGAAGTAAAGAACAAGTAGAATACTTTGTCTCAAACACCCTAGGGTTCTCATCACATGAGAGGGTTAGGGTGGAGGTTGAAGAAGATACTTAGGATTGAAAATTGTGAACTCAAAAAACACTAGTGAGCCAAAAGAAAACTAAGCTCATAAACTTGTGTTATCTTTTTTTTCTTCTCTTGTGAATAGATATATGAGGTTATATATTCAAAACAAAAAGAAAAATATCTTATCAAAATATCTCCTCAAATATCTATACCCAAAACAAACCTCATTAATACTTTAATGACTCACTAGATGACTCATTACATGAGTCATTAGTGAATCATTCTAGAATCAATGAGTCACAAAGAATGAGTCACCCTTTCCAAAACTAATTTAATCATTTAAACTAAAATGATTAACCAAAAGAAATGCATCTTCTAAAGTAATCTAGTAACGGATTACGAGAATACCCCTCAACTGTAAATACATACATGTATCTATATTCCGACCGAATACGAATACGAGAGACTAAAATATTCCGACTCCATATAATACTTGGATCCGGCTTAAACCAAAGCCCACCAGTATTATCTGTCCGAAATATGACACGTGCACAAGTGCACGTTCATTTTCGAACCCTGCCATAAAACCATACGGCCTCTACAACGTTTCGCCCGAACTTGGGAAACTATCTGTGGGGGACTCTAAAGACTCGTCGGTACCCTGGCAGTGGGTTTAACCACAAGCACGTCAACGGCACTAGCTGTGCGTAACGGCTGCCCATGTACTGACCGAAAGGGAAGCTGATGAGCAAACTCATCCTGGAACCCTACTGAGCCTATCAGTGACAATATACATACAGTCCGGTCCGTTCGTCTATGAGTATCGCATATCAGGCCTAGAGGCTGGTAACGTTAGACCCCCAATAGCGGTATAAGTCATGTCAGAGTGTAGCCCAGAACACCCTGAGATACTACTGGAGTACCTACCAGTAAATCTCCTGCCTCGGCCGAGGGCTTTGTGTAATGGCTCTTCTAGACACAGCGCGATCTCACCCCCAATACCGGGAAAGACGAATCCCCTGCCGATCCGCTCACTTGCCTCCATGTGGCTTGGAACTGTACCCAAAAAAACCTGTTTGCACGACTCCTTTGAGCCGTGGTAGGGTAGAAATCAAACCACAGTGGGAAATCACACGAGACAAATGACGACCTCAGGTTGATGAACTAACATGTACACATGTCACCAGGGAACTGCTATCTGACGCTAGGTATATTACCAACTAGCAGATTCCCGACGAGTCCTGTCCGGTGTACTCATAACCCAATGAGCACCTGTATACATCTTAGGTGATCCAACTGACACCAATGGCTTGTGACACTGGCCACCGCCTCTCGTCGGGGTCTCGAATGTATACACTAGTCTGCTCCGGAGTATCGATGCCCTGTCTCGAAACTCCCACGACTAGGGACCACTTTTAAGGATGTGCTTATGGACTACCCAACTCTCATGTATATGATCGCCATTATACTGCTGATAGTCAAGCAAGATCCTAAGGGCTCTATCAACGTGTAATAGTGATCAGTCACCTGAACCTGTACACGACTGATAAAGGCAAACCAGATAGCATACTATCATCTAGAGTAAGACTGTCCTACCGGTATAGGTCCTCCCTCAATCATTGCAATCACGTACCTGCGATCCAATAATTGACTTTGAGAGCACTACATCCAACAGTTGCCTCTGATAGATGTTCCGTGCACACCCGATGCACTTAGATGTTTTTTCTGTGCACATGTATGACACAATTATTGATTTCGATCTCTGTGCGCACCAGACGCACATGACATTCTTATGCATATTTTGGGATTGATTTCTGTTGGAGCAGTATGTTTTATGATATTTGCTACCTGGTATAGTAGATGAGCAGGACTAGTCAGAGGAAAATACCTGAATATATTTTGCATGCATTGATAGATATCGAAGGGATTTCCAAAAAGAAGCTATAGTCTCAGTATTTATCTACGTGTCTGAGATGACACGAAACGTTAAAACAAGGGAACCCTTCTAAATATTTTTTCAAAACGGCGGGACGTGTATGTTAAACAAAGGGAATATATATATATGTAGTTATTTTATTAAAATAGACGTCCGCTACTGTACAGTGTTACGCGCATCGCACAGCGACTTAAGAGGTCTGGCATGCATTTCCTTCAGATGTTTACATGTATAGTTTTGATATATATGTCATGTTGGTTTTCGTATTGGATTTTTGGCATTGGTGTCTTCAACATAATTTCGATGATTGCGGGATGCTTGACAGAGTTTTGATTTTTATTTTGATTTATATACTCGTTCTCATGCGCAGGCATTGTGCTACGATGTATTTATGTATTTATGATTTCGGGACCCTGACGACATTATCTTTTTACTGAAATGTTTTAGTATTTGAAGGGTTTTAATTTAAATTCGGGGACCGAATTTCTTTAGGGGGGAAAGATTGTAACATTTCAGAAAAAATAAAATATTATTTTTGGGGATTTTATAATTAAATAATAAATTTAATGAATATTTTAATATTTCGGTATAATTAAATACCGATAAATTGGGGAAAATTTGGAAAATTATAGAAATTACTAAAAAGAGAGTGTTTTATATAATTTATGCAAATTATGAAATTTTATGATTAAATATACACTATTTTAATGCTAATCGCGATTAAATATCACTAATCGTGCTTTAAGCCGGATTTGTGCACATGACATGCACCATGTTATTTACACTTGTTATATTTTTATCATGGCTTTTCTCTTTTATCATGCATGGTTTTAAATTAAAAGAGATAAGAGAGAAAAGAAAACAAAAGAAAGGAGAACAAAACAAAAGGGATTAGAATATTAGGCATGGGCATGAGAGAGAGAGGTGAGGGGGTCAATTAACCATAAGCCATTCTCTTCCCTCTTCATTTCCTTCATCTCTTTTCCTTACTCCTCCACCATGGCTGCTGCTCTCTTCCCTCCACCACCTCAACTCCTCACAACTCCATGAAAAACACCTCAAAACCTCATCTCACTTTCATTAAAAGCATGCACAAGCTCACAAGCTACACTTTGGACCAAGAAAGTTTGCATTTTGGAGACTTGGGTTCTTGAGTTGCCAAATAAGGTAATCCTTTCACAATTGTGTAGTATTTGCATTCCTTTAGCCTCTAGTGTAGTTAAAAATCGATTCGGCGAAGTTTAGTGAACTTTGGGAATTCCTAGAGAGGGTTAGGGTTAATTTGAGTTGTGTTAGTGTAATTGAGCCTTAGTGGTGACCTTAAACCCCCCTATAATGTTTTAAACCCAGACCAAACTGAAACAAACACAAATACAGAAAAACAGAAACTTCTAATGTCGGTTTTGTGAGTTTTAGGGTGTGTAGAGAAATCTGGGATGACCTGAGATAATTACGAGATAAGCAAACAACCCCAGTAAACTAAAATTGACCCTAGGAACCCACTGTAGCAAGACAAACCAAGTTGGAGACCCCGTGGCCGGCGAGCTTGGAATTTAGGGGGTAGGGGCCGGCCACGTGGGTGAATTGGGTGCCCATGTTGCTTCTGTAGGTCATATACCCTATACACTTCATCCCAGTATTGTTTGTGCACATTGTTTTCACCTTAAACAATATCTGGAGCATGTTTTCTATGTTATTGTCTTATGTTTTGCGATGTTTTCAAATCTAAGTTTCGGTATTTAGTTTTGTATTCGATCACTTGACGTTTGTACGTCGAAATCGAGTGTTATTTGGTTGAATTGCGAGAGCAAACCATAGGTTTTGACCTATGTGAGTTCCGCATGTCGTTTTGGTTTTGATTTGGATTTTAATGCGATATGATACGTGGTGACATGTAGGTACCCCCACAAGGACTTCGAGACGACAAGCAAGCGCGTGGCGACGTCAGCAACGGCAAGCAAAGAGAAAGGTGAGTAGATTTATATCTACGGGGGAAGTCAGGTGGATGGCGTATAGCACCCCCGCAGTTCGTAGTATAGCGTAGGATATGTTATACATTTACATATGTGTTGTGAATTTGGATGATTAACAAGTAGGATCTTAGAAGATCATGGAATAAATGTTAGTGTATTTGGATGATAGTGTCATGGTTGATTTTCTTAGTCGCGAACCATAGAATAGGTTTGCATACACGCATACGCACACCCTTGCATACATTATTTTTTACTTGTGCGTATATAGGGATACATACATACACACATACACACACACACACACACACACACATAGGTAGGAGATTATGGATATATATATACGTATACCTATACATGGATGATGAGAATAGTAGATGGTATTTGGAGACGAGTCGATGAGTTTGGGCATGATACCATGAGATCGAGGATGTGTTTTGGATCGTATTATGAGATACGACATGTGATGATAGCGGATCGGTAGGCGATGGGTTTTCATACACATGCTTATATATATATATATATATATATATATATATATATATATATATATATATGTTGATAGTATCAGTTTGTACTAGACTGTAGATCATTACCCCTATTTCATGATGTGATGATAAGGATACTAGATAAATGATGAGATAGATGTGATAGTTGACCCGTACCCAGATTTGGGATGTCGTACGATGGATTTACCATACGAGCTAACTATGATGATAGATCCGCACTCTTGACTCGAGGATGTCATATGATATATTGTATCGTACGTGGTTCTATTGAGGCGGGATCACCGACTATTATATATATGTGTGTGTGTGTGTGTATATATATACACACACACACATATCGACTCAGATTTAGGTGGTTTCCATACCCCTTTCGATTAATTGTTAGATTAGATACTTATGCTTATAGTAGAGGTAGAATGTATATGTAAATTTGACTTGATGTGTGATAAGTTCGATGAAAAGAGTTTAAGACGGGATATGATGATTTGATGATATGTTGGTATACGGATACGAGTCGATTTAGATGATTGATACCTAGCCGTCCCCTGATGCTAGATTGTTGTGGATGTGACCTGGGACATAGGTATATAGATATTTTTAGAATGTTGTGAATCACGTATGATATGTCGTACGAGACGTTAGGTCCATACCCCTCATTGTCGTAAAGGTTGATAGGATCCCTACTGCTCTAATGCCGTCGTACGATGATTTTTCCGTACGTGATGAGTTGACTTGATGATTGATCCAGACCTTATGCTAGAGGATGTCGTACGATGGATTATACCGTACGTAATGTTGTGTGGCTAGATGCCGATTGATAAATCCACCGACTCGGTCATGTTAGATACGTATACCCGCCAGCATTTGCTTATGTTTTACCTTATGCTGCATTCATGGTTATTCGCATTGCATTACTTATACCTGTGCTAGTACACCTGCACCATTATCGATGATGCGTACGGTTCACGTACACATACTTGCCGACTCACACACTTCATCATCGATAATTACCATGCCACTGCACAGTAGGATTGCTGCATCATGATATGACTCTTCGCACACTCATGCTTGCGTATATACCACTTGTACATCCATTTTGGCGCACATACATATTGCACACTCATGCTTCCGTATATACCACTTGTACATCCATAGATGATTCTGGCTTGATTTGGAGAATTGGGGACCGCATGTTATATTTTAAAAACTGGAATCATTTAAAATAGTGGTTTTCCCTTAATATGTCATATCACTGTTCTATGTTGCATGATATAAGGATATGCTTACATTTCTATCATATGTCGCATACATCATGCTTTATGATTTTACGCATTGAGATATGTTGTTTTCATGAGATTTCTGGATTTGAGAACCGTGGGTATTTCAAAAGAAAGTATGTACTATTTTAAAAACCCGGTTTCTCTTGATATTATATTTCAGTACGTCTACCATGCGTTTTCTCGGTTCTGAGACGTGTGATTGAAACCCGATTCGAAGAGGGGGAGGATCCGTTTGCGGGTTCATGGTGGACCGGGTATGGTATCCCGAGGCGAGAGAGAAATTTTATGGGGATGACGATGAGCCTGGCAGAGGGACTACTACCTACCAGTGATAGTATTTAGGCCCGGCGGATATTCAGAGGATACCGACCGGAGTCGAGAGATGATGCGGGCCGATCCGGACTGACGAAGCCCGTGGCCCGATCCGGACTGACGGAGCCCAAGATATGAGGATTTACGTGTCGATGCTGGACACGGTTTTCATGATGTTTTCGAGTGTCGATGTTGGACACTCAGGTTCCATGATTTTGATATGTCGCGAGGGACACACGTTGATTTATATCCTCATACTTTCATGCAAATTCTTTTATGATATTTCATGCATGATATTGTTGCGTCATTTGTTGACACGTGGACGAGATCCACATGCATACATACCTTGATTATATTGTTGGATTATATTCGTATACATATAGGTATTGATTACATTGTTGGCACATATGATGACCCGGTCACCCTAGATATCATAGTATTACCTTTATGATATAGTTGACCTAGAAGTAATTGTTTATTCGATTTCTACTTGTAGATGTTTTTCTATTCACGAATTGGCAACTCACCCCGTTGTGCCACAGTTCTTGCAGGTTTTGTCGTACAGGTTTCGTGCAGCTTTGCTGGCACACTGCTTCCATTCCGGATGATTTGCTTTGGTAGGTGGGTTCACTTGCATCGTGACCACCATTGTACCTTATTTTTTTCAGTTGTATCTAGTAACTCCATCAACCAGACATGTATATTTTATAGACTTAGAAGACCAGAGTTGTTTATTCTTTCGACCTTAGAGTCGCGCGTTGTATTATTATGGTTTTAATTGATGATTTGAGTTTCCTTTTGAGTTTTGATCATCGCCTTTCGGCGTTGTATATTATGTTGCTTGCGTGGTTGTGACCGTCGATTGACGAAGAGCTAGCTCTCGCTTGGGGATGCCTTTTATCATTCATGTATATATATTATTCATGTTGTACCCGTTTGGGCCAGTATTTACAAAGGAAACTCTGCCGAAATTTTCAGAAAGGACTTGTGATTTTAAAGACGTATAATTCGGCTTATGCTATTAAAAACACTTACTTTAAAACAAGTTTTCCTACATTTATTATTTAAAATGGTTTTAGATTTCTGGGCTTTTGGCTTACTTGAATTAGATGTGGTCCTATAAACTTCATATGATTCAAGTGCCAGTCACGTGCCATTTCTGGTCGTGACAAAAGGCCTTTGTGAGTGGATCCTCCGTGTTGTCCTCTGAGTCTACTCTCCTAACCTCGATCTCCTGGAGATCAACCATCTCCTTGATCAGGTGATACTGCCTTAGAATATGTCTGGATTACTGATGGGACAGGGGTTCCTAGGCATTAGCCACAACTCCATTATCACACAATGGTAGGAACCAAGTTCATCTCATGAACTAATATACACCCAGACTTCCTCTTTGGTAGAATCTTTGGTAGCGATGTATCGAGCCTTTATCGTCTAGTTTGCCACGGTATCTAGCTTGGAACTCTTCCAACATACCGTCCCTCCACTGAAGGTGAAGACAATGCCTGTGACTGACATTCAGTCGACCTTACTACCGTGGAAGCTATCCAGTGATTCTCCCCAAGATCGATTGATACCATCTCACTACACCTAGTGAGAACCCTAATATCCACATAGATCTATTTCATAGATCCAAAACCCAGGATTTAAGAGGTATCACCTTGATCCTATATGGAGAATCAATGTGATAAGAGGAGATTGACCGAGTGTAGCATAGGAAACTCTTTTCCTATCAAGAGTATGTCATCTACGTACAATACGAGGATGACCACCTTACTCTCTACTACCTTTTTGTATATACAAGGTTCATCTACCATTTTAATGAAGTCAAACTCTTTTACTATCACATCAAAACAGATGTTCCAACTCCGCGATGCCTGCTTTAACCTGAAAAGCAACTTGCACACGTTTCCGCTGCTCCCACTGACTACGAAGCCCTCTGGCTGTGTACTTATAGACCCTCTCTTCTAAGTCAATATTTAGAAAAACAGTCATGACACCCAACCACCAGATATCGTAGTCATGGTATGTAGCAATGGCAAGTAGGATCCGGATGGACTTAAGCATAGCCACTGGAGAAAAGGTTCATCATTATCCACAACTGGTTGATGACAAGAACCTTTTGCAACAAGTCTTAGCTTTGAAAGTCTTAACTTTTCCATGTACACCAAGTAATCTTCTCAAGATATACTTGCTCCTGATAGGGATTTAACCCTTCAGATATAGCAACCAAAGTCCATACTTTGTTGGTGTACATAGATTCCATCTCAGATCACACAGCATCCAGCCATTCTTACAGAGTCTCCACTCTTGATGGCCTGCTCGAAACTAGTTGGGTCATCATCTCATGGTGCAATCCTCGCTCCCACTGTCATAGAGAAAACCGAAGTATCTCTCAGGCGGATGAGGAACCCTACCAGATTGGCGGAGAGGCTGAGGTTCGTTGGGAGCTATTGAATCCTGCAGTTTTACCAAATCATCGGTTGTAGTTTGTATAGCTGGAACTCCTTCTAGTTCTACCTCATGACCACAAATTTGTTTCCAAAATAAATTCATTTTCTAAAAAGATGGCATGCCGAGAAATAAAACACCTTTGTTCCTCGGTGTGGTAGAAGATATTCCCTTGCGAATGCTTGGGATATCCAACAAACTTCCACAGAACTGACCTTGCATCGAGCTTGTCCGGATTTTGCTTTTGACATAGGCCGGACAACCCCAAATATTAACTTACTTAAGACATGGGCTCTTCCCATACCATATCTCATATGGAATGGTAGGCAACTGATTTGGTTTGAACGCTATTCAATAGGTATGCAGCTTCACAAGCGCATAACCCCCAAAAGGAAATAGGCAACTCAGTAGTACTCATCATAGAGCGCACTATATCTAATAGGGTGCGATTTCTCCACCCCGATACACCGTTGTGATGTGGTGTATTCGGAGAAGTAATGCTGAGAGAGAATCTCATTCTCCTTTAGAATAATCCAGGATCTCTGTGCTCAAGTATTCTCCTCCCTGATCTTATCATAGAATATAATACTTATACCCGTTTTGGTTCTCTACTTCCAACTTATATTCTTTTAATTTCTCAAAAGCTTCAGACTTGTGTTTCAACAGGAACATATGTCCGAATCTTGAGAGATCAACAATGAATGTAATGAAGTACAAAGAACCGGTCCTGGCATGTGTAGACATGGGACTTTCATACATCATCATGTAGCAATCCCAAGAGTTCTCTAACTCTTTCTCTGTTTCCAGTAAATGGAGGTATGGTCATTTTATCTTTGTGGCATGACTGGCAAGTTTCATAAGATGTAAATTCAAACTGATTTAAATATGCATCTTAATGCAACTTAGCTAGTCGGGTCGCATTGATATGACCTAGTCTACAATGCCTCAAGAAGGATTCATTCATTTCTGAACTCTTCCTCTTGTGTGTGTTCTGTACGTTGAGAACTGTAGTTTGATTTAGAACGTATATGCCATTAGACAACGTGCCTGAACCGATCAACTCTTGATATAGGAAATGTTCAAAATATTATCCAAAAATACAAAATTATATCCTTCTTTACTAAATAAAGAGACTGATATGATGTTGTATATCAGGTTCGGTATCTAATAACATTCGTTCAGAATCAATATATTTGGTAATACAGGGTGATAACTGCCAACACCTTGGCTGCAACAATTGCACCGTTTCCAACTCTTGAAACTTTATCACCCATTCTCAGTTCTCTACCTGTCTGTAGCCCATGTAACAAATTACATATGTGGGATCCTGATCCGGTATCACATACCCAGGACGTAAAAGATACTGAGAAAACAGTTCTCGGTAATGAACACACCCGAAGAAGACGCATCATCATGCACTTTATTCCTTGAGACGGCACAGGAATCCTGGTAATCCCCTATTTCCTGCTCGGTCTTATAACAATTATAAGTTGGAACGGGACCAACGTTCCCCAGCATAGTATAACAAGCGGGTTCGGTCAATACATCCATATTATTATCTTGATTAAGGCGTGACCTGGTCGCTACCTGGAGAGAGAGAGAAGAAAACACTCAGCGTATGCTCTTGCAAAATTAGATTGGTTATAATTTTATCTAATCAGGATGGCTCCCACTGTTTTTATCAAATCTTCCTTCAAACCCTAAAAGGAAAGACTAGCCGGGATTAATTACACCCTACAAGTTCGCCAATCTTTCAGCCAAGCCAGTGCCGGTACTTTGAGGGAGGTTCCCCGTGCTTTCGCACAGACCTAATTAAAATAAACCTCGTTTTCCCAGGGGCGTAACCCCGTTGACACCTTTCTAGACACCTACTTGATCGGCTAATTGTAATGTGTAAAAATCTCCCAGGAGTAACTCTTACTCGCAGTGGGTATCGGGATCCAACTATCTCATAGAAGGTATGCAATCTCATTGCAAATTTCAACACTTGAAATTCCCGATAATATTTTTCCCCTAGCGTGCTATGACCTTGACGCAGGCCAAACAACCCACAGTCCGCTAGTTAAGTTCAACCCGTCATTTCCTGATTTAATTAAACCCACCCGCACGACCCTTGACGCAGGCCAAACAACGCCGTACGAATACCCTAATCCAATCGCATCTCATGATACAGATAAGTACTAATTTAGATACCGTACATTACGCCTTGACGCAGGCCAAACTACCGTAGCACGAATACTAAAATAGTACTTGTCTGAAATAACGGAGGGCTACGCAGGTTTTTAAGAAAACCATGAGCGTAATGAACTTGATATCGTTGTAGAATCGTGTGATTTTTGAAAAGGAGTGTTTTTTTAGGCTTTTACTAGTTTCGCTAAAGAGGTCACTCCCGGTGAAGGGATCTCGGCTCTTTCCTTATCGAATAAGGTGCAGGATATTTCACAAATACAGCTATGCAAAGCAAAAACTATAAAAGCAATCAAAAGACAAACCGAGTGTTGTAGCACTGCTAGTTTTGCTAAAGAGTTCACTCCCGGTGAAGGGATCTCGGCTCTTTCCTTATCGAATAAGGTGTTGGATATTCTACAAGGAATGCCGCTATGCAAAGCAAAAACTAGAGCTACCCTTTTTGAAAATTTGATTCTACAAAATCTTTAGGTTTATTTTCTTTCATTAATCTCGTTAATGAAGTCCCATCATTTAAGTTACCTAAACATCACAGATAAATACAACGTACGCTTATGCCATCCGCATTCGCCTCGATGTCCCCTCGTGCACCGTTAGATTAGGTAACTAACGGCAGAGCGGGGCAGGGCTAGCGCGGGTGTAAAACATAAGCAACGTTTATATAATATATCATATATACTATATACAGTATCTATCTCAACATATCAAATGAACACATCACAGATATCGCAACAGAAAATAACATATGAAATATTGGATATACAAGGATTTCCGGGTTTTATATTAAGCCTGTATAAAACACGGATTCCACGGTCGTGATGAATAGCCAAACCCACATCCCTAGACCCCTACGAGAGCGGCAAGCAACCCTACCAATTCTAGAATTAGGAGACCCGGTCTCGACTCCTCGAGATGGTTTTCCACTGGACCCTAGAACCCGGTTACTTGTGCTCCCCGCCTTGGGTCTATCCTAATGCGGAAAAGTAAATAATATACATCAACGGTGACATCTTCCTCAACCCGGAAGTGCCCCAATAAAAGAATATTACACACAATGAATTTTTACATGAATGAAAAATGAAAAACTTTCATCTCACATAAAACCCCCGACTATTCAAAACGCGACGATCCAATTTAACATATACAGCAACACATAATGATCAGTCGAAAATATTGCATTCTTAACACATCAATTTCCCTACTCTTTCTAATCATCTAAAGGTGTTTGGTATAAATATAGCACATATTAGCAATTCGTCTGCAAAATATCAAATAACATGTGTTATACATTATAACCGGTATTATGAGGGAAATTGAGTGTTTATTACTACATGCATGATTTTTTATATCTCAACACTTTCATCAAGATTGTGTGCAGGAAATTCTTCAGGTCAAAGAACTGGAATCGCAAAAGTGCCGATAAATACAGCAAGTCAAAGACTTAAAATCTGGCAGCAACCAAGCAAACATTAGAAGATTCCAGACATCAAAACAACACCCAAAGACCAACACCAGGATACCCCAGAAATATAATGCAGAGATCCAGTCATATGGCCGCGGAACCACGGCCGAGTTGGCCGAGTTGCCGCGGATCCGCGGCCGAGTAGGGTCGTCAGAAGACTACATTTCTCCAGAAGCTTCATTCTAACCTCCTAGCTTCCTTGAGACGCTCAATTACCACGTAGCTTCTTCTGGAAGGCTCTACATAACAACCTTCTTCTAGAAGACTCCTCATAACAACCTTCTTTTAGAAGACTCCTCATAACAACCTCATTCTAGAAGGCTCCCTCTAACAACCTAGCTTTGGAGGGAAGATTCATTTTAATTTTATAAAAGGGGATCTAGATCTAAAGGTTGAGGGTTGTTGATCGGTTGTTCAAGAGTTGTTCATAATTACACATTGAGCCACAATTCAAATTCAAGTTGAGTGACACAACTTGAGATCAAATCCAAAGCAAAAAATCAAGATCCATTGAGAAGCAAATCAAGCGAGAAATCAACGATCCCTCGTTGCAACGCCGATCATCATCAAGAGCAAGAGATCCGCGACGATCCACGTCTCACGGCGATCAAGCCACGCAAAGATCGACGACAAATTCACCTCTTCAAAGGAGCGATCGAGGGCTTAATCTTGTACCTCGAATTGAGGAGTTGTGTAAATTTGAAGAAGATTTAATGAAGGTGATAAATTGTTAATTCTCGTTTTCTTTACATTCTTGCATTATGAAATCTCTCATTCTTGATTCTTCAATTTTCATGATACGTGAGTGAAATCTCCGCTTGTAAAGGATTCGAGAGAATCGGTAGATCAAGTGATGATAAAATCCTAATACTAATCTTAAGTCTTATGAGATTTGTGAACTATAGGAAAAAGAATCATCAATGACCTAATTTGGATCGAGATTACATTCTTGCTAATTTCGTTGCAAATTAGGGATCAAACGATTGATGATTTTCTTTGCTAGAGGCTAGATCCGAATGATGATCAATGAAAAGACAAGGAATAGAGAAGGAGAAACCCTAGTTTCTTCAATAGATCCCTAATCTTCATTCATCACCATCGTCCTAACTACAATTCATCAATAGATAAGATAAATCATTATTAGATTCATCATTCCTACTAATTCAATCGAATCCTACAAGCTATTCTACATAATCTTGATAATTCACATTGATATTGGACACTTTCTTGATCTTTAATTCTTGAATATTTTTGATTTTCTTGAAATGACAACTCAATTAAATCATGAATCTATTTCTTGAATTTTATTTTATATTTTCATTTCGACTCATCTAAAGCAAGATCGAACAAGTACTCGCATCTCAGTGGACGATCCGTGCTCACTAACGATCGCTACAAGCGACACCGTTAATTGATTGCGGTATAAATTTCTTTGGTTGTGAAACATTTTACTTAACACGTCAAGAAAAGATCAATCAAATGGCGCCGTTGCCGGGGATGTGTGCTATTTTGTTCGTTTTTGTTATTTGAGTTGAAAAATTATTATTCCATCAAATTTTCATCCAAGAATCGCTTCAAGTGCTTAACATTTAGTGTTTGAATATTTGCGAGAGAATCTGGAATCATTTTAGCAGTTAGATCAAGATTCAGAGAAGATCTACAAATTCCAGAGGAGTACAAGAAGCTACAGGAAAAGTTTGAAACCCTACTTCCTCCATTCAACCGCGGATCCGCGGCGTATTGCTGGTTTTTGCGGCGGTTCCGCCGCCGTTTAGGCGTTTCGCTGTTCCCAACTTCTGTGGTATATTCTCTGTTCTCTTCTCTTCTCTCTGATCTTGTCCAATAACAAATTTTCTGCAGGATTCTTTGCAAAATTCGCAGTGCTGCTAAAAGAAAAAAAATTCTTGTTGTGTTTCTTGAAATTGGTTGTTTGTGCATATTTTAATACGGAAATTAAGGGGCAAAGACCAAATTCATATTAGGTAGGGATTTCATTACCCTTCCTAAGCCCCAAAAATCACGAAACTTGCATCCGCATCACCTTCATTAATTAAAAAATATCTAGACAAGACTCTAAGACCGTCGCGCTCAATTAGGATAGAAGAAGGTCATGGGTAATCTATTGCTTATCCGTGTTTCTTTTGTGGTGTCTAAGGCAAGTGTGTCTAAGGCAAGTGGTTACTTAATTAGGCTCGCTACTTACGTAGCGGATAACCTCCCACTTACCTGGCACTTACCTGGCCACAGGAGGGATAAAGAGGCAGTAGAGGATTTATCCTGCGATTTGTCTTCTGGAAGTCTAGGAGCGGTCTAGAGACTTGACCTAGGTGACCATTAGATATAGGGTTGCTTGTGCATGTTTGTGTGAATTTTCATAAATCCGTTCTTTTTCAAAACAAACCAATTATTTTCTCCCCTTTTTACCTTTTTCCCCTCTTTTCTTCTTATAATGGGTGACCAAAACAGACGAACTCTTGCCGAGCTTTACTATCCACAACCGGATATTTCTTGTTTTCGTAATCGCTTTGGTATACAATCCGACTCTCCCATCTCTTTAAGAGATCGGATAGCGCAAGCGGATAAAAACAGTTGGCCACCTCAGTCCAGGTCTTATCAACCGTATCCTAATTCTACATCTGTTTCAGTTGATACTCCGAGTGAGGATGCCCCTAGACGCATGTCCATTGCTGAGCATATAGCTAGGGCTAAAGGCCAAAGTTTCAATCCGGACCAATATCAACCATCACCTCCACTTTCTAAAGAAGAATTTCATAATCGGTTTGTGGCATGTATGATGTCCAATAGCCAACCGACCAACCAATATCAATATTCTTCTTATCACAATGTTGACCCTACTCCTGCCCAATTTTCACAACCATTCTGTTCCTATCAATCCAATCCAACTTTTTCACCTTCTCTAAACGGTCCTTCTAATCAGTCATTTGGGAGTTTTAATTATCCACAAGAATTTCAATCTTATACTGAAACTCCTTATCAACCCAAGGCTAGTCTTGAGCGAATATTAGAAGAAGGCTTAGTGATGTTGAACCGCATCAGAGTGGAATGGAAGGGAAGCATGGCTAAATATGAAGGAGCAACTAGTTCCGAACCAGCTAAAAAATTTTCAATGTCTAATATGCCCATAGGACAAAGTGAGAATTTGGGTAGTGAGAGAGAACTATACACCTTTCCTAATCAAACATTCCCTTTCCAAACTGAAATCCACAACTCCAGTTTCACAGATTCATCGAGTATACCAATTGATCCACCAATTGATAAGTTGTGTGATTTTGAAGTGTTTGATTTACCCAATTGTGAAGGGTCCATTTCAAGTGAAACCTTGCCAATTCCTTGTGATCTCTACACCTCCACTCTTGAACAAAAATGGATTGAAAACCATACTTTTAATGAGGTGTTTGAAAATTTTAACCTTCACTTGAATGAGGTGATTGACGTTGGGGATATATTGATTAATGAACCCGAAATTTTGAATGAGTTGTCCCACCAATTCATCAGATCCTTTCACTTCATTGTAGTCATCATCTTGAGCCTTTAATTATTCTTCCCGAACCCCAAATGCGTCTTGAAGTTGATGATAATCGTTTAACCGAAGAGCAGACCGAAAATCAGCCTCCATCTCCCACATCTGGTTTAGTAATACTCGACACATCAATAGGTTTACCCATTTCATCTTCCACTCTCTCTGGTTCTTCTTCTGTTCCTGTAATGATAGCGAGTGTTGATGAATCACAATCCGTTAATTCAAGTTCAATAATACCAGAAAGTCAACTTGATTTAGATACTTTTGGAAATGAGGTAGATGAGTTTTTCGAGTCTTCTACCTCCATAATTTTTGACAAATCAAGTATGATAAATTCTAGCACAAAACTTATTGACAGCAAAATGTTCAATCACACCATTGATGAAAGTTTTGAAGAACTTTTTGCTGACGAACTTGCATTCCTAAACAACACTGATTTTGTGATTAATCAACCTCCACCTATAGAAGTTGAGCCGCCACCACTCCTTCCTAATCATTCACATTCTCGCTGTCATTCATCCTCATTCTTTCATTTCTATAATTTAAAACGCAAACCCTTTCCAGACCACCACTTATCTCTTCCCCATTTCTTCCTGACTCTATACAACATGTTCTTCCACCGACCTATACGTTACATTGATAAAATCTTTGAATGGTTGGTATTAATTTTTGGTCTTTGCAAAGCCTTATATTGACCAAATTACTTTACCCCCTCCTAAAATGCTTAATATTGTTTAACTCAAGTTTTGGGGGGTATATTTTTAGCTCTTGAAAATAAATGTTGTCCTAAAAAATGGTGAGCCAAAAATAAGTTTGGGAGAGAATTTTTCATTTTCATTTATTCTTGCCCCCCGATAATTTTTCCTTCCAAGCTTACAGGTTTTTGTGATTTAACAGATAGCAACAGTGAGGACACTGTTATAAACAAGTTTGGGGGAGGTTTGTGCTTATTTACGCATCACTTTGCATCATACTTTGCATAAGCACAAAACATATAATAAAAAAAATTGTAAATAAATAAGATAATAAAAGATTAGATGGTGAAAAATTACATCCAAAAGATTAGAAAAATTTAAGAAAACCTAGAAAGTTAGAAGTTTTCTTAAACGAACTAGTAATAAGTAATTATGAGCCGTTGTCCCAAAGGTTAGTAAGATGAAAGAAGTCACTAATCTGAGAATAAAAATAAGTCTGAAAAATAGTTCCTATTCTGAAAGCCAAACATTTGAACGTTGATACACTACTATACGCACTTACACACGTCTTGAAACTCGGGATAGCAGAGAATACCTTGAAATGCACTTGTCTAAAAGCCAAAGTACAAAGAAAATAATAAATGATGAATAAAATATAAAATGGTGTAGAAAAATAAACACTGGTTTTGTAAACACCAAGGCAGCAATAAAAAAATATAGCGAGGGTGCTTCATCACCTAGTGCCTTAGACCAACTAGTTTGGAAGTCACTGCTAAGCCTTAGGTGTTGCAAGACGAGGAAAATACTAATACGCCTAATAAGCAAGCACATGTAGTAATCGGTCGGTTAGTACCTCAAGAAGTATTAACGGTCACATGAAAAATGTGTGAGCAAATTCATCTAAATATTCACCGTTAAAAAAGTACTGAGGTAGATGGACAAGAGTATGATAGCTTGAATTGAATTCTCCGAGTGTAGGGATGTCTTGTACACCCACGTAGGGGTATATGATCAGTGTTTGGAAGAAAGGTAGGAATGAAGAATAAAGATGATGTTTTATTGAGAGATGGTGTGATTTCTAACATCTTTTCATGACTATTAAGATAAGGCTCATGAAAACTGAAAAGCTAGTGTAGTTGAAAACTCTAATTTTCAAAGTCTTTCTTTTACAATTCTTATCTTTATATGTAACTTTCACAGTCTTCCTTTTATTATGATATTTTGTGGGTGCAATCCGCTGAAACCCCTCAGGAGACAACACTCCTCCTACTAGGGACACCTAGAGGTTTAAAGGCTTGTTGCACGTGCTCAGTGCAATCGTGTTGCCTACGAAAGTGTGCTAGTTAGTTTTTCTTTTTCTTATATTTTCTCCTTCTCTTGAATAAAAGATGTTTCCCCGAAACGATCAAAATTAAGTTTGGGAGAATTTGATCAGTCGAAAATATTGCATTGTTAACACATCAATTTCCCTATTCTTTCTAATCATCTAAAGGTGTTTGGTATAAATATAGCACATATTAGCAATTCGTCTGCAAAATATCAAATAACATGTGTTATATATTATAATCGGCATTATGAGGGAAATTGAGTGTTTATTACTACATGCATGATTTTGTATATCTCAACACTTTCATCAAGATTGTGTGCGGGAAATTCTTCAGGTCAAAGAACTGGAATCGCAAAAGTGCCGATAAATACAGCAAGTCAAAGACTTAAAATCTGGCAGCAACCAAGCAAACATTAGAAGATTCCAGACATCAAAACAACACCCAAAGACAAACACTAGGATACCCCAGAAATATAATGCAGAGATCCAGTCATATGGCCGCGGAGCCGCGGCCGAGTAAGGTCGTCAGAAGTCTACATTTCTCCAGAAGCTTCATTCTAACCTCCTAGCTTCCTTGAGACGCTTAATTACCACGTGGCTTCTTCTGGAAGGCTCTACATAACAACCTTCTTCTAGAAGGCTCCTCATAACAACCTTCTTCTAGAAGACTCCTCATAAAAACCTCATTCTAGAAGGCTCTCTCTAATAACCTAGCTTTGGAGGGAAGATTCATTTGAATTTTATAAAAGGAGATCTAGATCTAAAGGTTAAGGGTTGTTGATTGGTTGTTCAAGAGTTGTTCATAAGTACACATTGAGCCACAATTCAAATTCAAGTTGAGTGACACAACTTGAGATCAAATCCAAAGCAAAAAATCAAGATATATTGAGAAGCAAATCAAGCGAGAAATCAACGATCCTTCATTGCAATGCCGGTCGTCATCAAGAGCAAGAGATCCGTAACGATCCATGTCTCACGGCGATCGAGCCACGCAAAGATCGACGACAAATTCACCTCTTCAAAGGAGCGATCGAGGGCTTAATCTTGTACCTCGAATTGAGGAGTTGTGTAAATTTGAAGAAGATTTAATGAAGGTGATAAATTGTTAATTCTCGTTTTCTTTACATTCTTGCATTATGAAATCTCTCATTCTTGATTCTTCAATTTTCATGATGCGTGAGTGAAATCTCCGCTTGTAAAGGATTCGAGAGAATCGGTAGATCAAGTGATGATAAAATCCTAATACTAATCTTAAGTCTTATGAGATTTGTGAACTATAGAAAAAAGAATCATCAATGACCTAATTTGGATCGAGATTACATTCTTGCTAATTTCGTTGCAAATTAGGGATCAAACGATTGATGATTTTCTTTGCTAGAGGCTAGATCCGAATGATGATCAATGAAAAGACAAGGGATAGAGAAGAAGAAACCCTAGTTTCTTCAATAGATCCCTAATCTTCATTCATCACCATCGTCCTAGCTACAATTCATCAATAGATAAGATAAGTCATTGTTAGATTCATCATTCCTACTAATTCAATCGAATCCTACAAGCTATTCTACATAATCTTGATAATTCACATTGATATTGGACACTTTCTTGATCTTTAATTCTTGAATATTTTTGATTTTCTTGAAATGACAACTCAATTAAATCATGAATCTATTTCTTGAATTTTATTTTATATTTTCATTTCGACTCATCTAAAGCAAGATCGAACAAGTACTCGCATCTCAGTGGACGATCCGTGCTCACTAACGATCGCTATAAGCGACACCGTTAATTGATTGCGGTATAAATTTCTTTAGTTGTGAAACATTTTACTTAACACGTCAAGAATAGATCAATCATATAACATCACATGTCATCAACGTAAGTAAATATGCGTATCCCAATTGTCGTTGACATATAGCAACGAAACCGGCGATACCCCACATATTACACTTACGGTCGTAGAAAAGAAAATGAAAAACTACAACAATTGGAATCGTAACTGCCCTTAGACATCATAAACCCGGGATATCACATATCCAAGATTTCATGCCTAACAATGTAAAGCTCGCATTTAGGTCTCACCCATGAAAACACCTTTTCAAAATAAGTCGGACAATTCAACAAGATTTCCGATTACACCCAAGACCGAAATGTTAGATTTACACGCAACAAATATATTTATGGATTCCAATTATTGTATCTCATTACAGAAAGCTAGACGATGTTAAACAATTCGATTAAATCAATGAATTCCCAAAATTCCCAGAGAGCTCAACACTTAAGCAGAATTAAAAATGCCCAGAAGCATGCCCCGGTACCTACGGACAAACAGCTGAAGGGCCCAACCCAAGCCTCTCAAGTGGCGCCGCGGATCCGCCGCCAAAACCATATTTTGGCCGTGGATCCGCGGTCACTTAGACGAGTTAGGGTTTCCTTCTTCAGGTGTGTCCATAGAATTACCTGCATGATTTTCTGAATATTTTTAATATGAAAAATTTCAACTTTTGAAAAAATTTCCAGAAAGTGGGAAAATACGGTTATTCGGAGTTCGTTCGGACTTTTAACTTCGTCTAGACAACTCCTAATGCTCTAGCAAGGCTCTAATACCACTGTAGGGTTCTTAGGCACAACCACAAGATTCCTTAAGGCATCAAACATGCCGTATTTAAAAATTTAGTATGCCAAACAACCCTAACCTAGGATCTAACTAGATAATTAGGGTTAGAAACAACAAGTAAACAACTTTACTTCTAAGTGAATGAGGAATACAACCTTTGTAGACCGGTCATTCACTTCTAAAGCTCCATGTAGTAGTCCCTTCGCTGCGAGTATCGATCTCCCGAACTCTAGTATGGGTTCTCCCGGAGAAATGAACAAGCTTGCTCGAAGTCTTCGAGGCCGAAGATGATCTATGTCGAGGAGACTCAAGCTCATGCTAGCTTTTCACTAATTGTGAAATTAGTTAAGCAAACATCCTAAACTAAATGGCAAGTAGTAGAGGATGATGAAGTAGGAAGTGGGCTCTCTTTATATTTATTTTTCTCACAATATTTTCTCACCTTGAGAAAAGCTAGTAAGCTTTTTTCCATAAGGAAGAAGAAGCTCAAGTGAAGAAGATAAGAGAAATGAACTCATGAGGTGAGAATAGCAACCATGGGTGAGTTAGTGTCATACACTAACTCATGTAGAGAATAAACCATAGCTAAATTATAATGGTTAGGTTAATAAATATCTTTAGTAAAACAAAATTAGTGGACCAAGTCAATGCATCCACATGCTTCTCAAAGCTTCATGCATGTGACCAATTAACCACTATTTTCTTTAAATATTTAAACCCTACATTATAATTAGTATGGTGTAAGTCTCATACACCCATGTAGTGTGTATCAACAACCATGACACAAAAGTTGTACATTAATATATATCACATATACTCTAATGAACACATGTGAGAAAAGAAATCATAAGTGAGCTAATATTAGTTAATGTAATCTAGTATATCTAATATACAATTATACATTAAATTATTAAATCAACACTTGATTTAATAATCCGGCTATATCACATATAACCGACTAATATCAAATGCAACAACTTATCGAATCAACACTTGATCCGATAATCCGGCTATATCTCATATAATCGACCGATGTCACAAATCGCGAGAATAGAATGCGGTACCATATACGCGCATCAATCTCGGTCCCGTACATATCACAAATGTGCTCCTACTCCGTTTCGCACGAACCAGGAAACCTCTATGTAGGATTCTAAAGACTCGTCAATACGCCGACAGTAGGTGATGATCATATCAAACACCCACAAGCAGCAAGTGGTCTGCTAAACGTAACGGCCACCCGGGTATTGAGCGATCAGAAGATCAACAAGCAAGTCTACTCATACTCCTGCGAATCCAATCAGTAACACTACCGTACAGTCCGGTCTCTTCGTATGATATGTCGCATATCTCGTCTAGGGGTGGTAAACGTCAGACCCCAATAACTCGATAAGTCGTGCCGATATGAGGCTCATAACGGGTCGAGAAACTACTGGTAACACTTACTAGTAAATCTCTGAAGCAGCCCTGGCCAGGGACTTCCTGTTATAGCCAATCGAGCACAGCGCAACATCAACCCCCAATACCGGGAGAGACGAATCCCCTCATATCGCTCATTGCCTCCATGTGACTCGGGACTGTACCCAAAAACCACCGTTTTGCACGTTCTCAGGAACGTGGTAAGGTGGAAATCAAAGCACAGTGGGAATCACATAAGACTCCATAACGATCTCGGGTCGACAGACTAACATATACTAGTGTCACTAGAGAACTGCCATCTGACGTGAGGTATAATACCATCTGGGAGTTCTCGGCGAGTCCGTCCAGTGTACCCAGTCTCCACTGACCACCCGTATACCATCTCTGATGTCAAACACCAATGGATATGGGATCATCCATCGCCCAACTACATGGGTCGAGAAGCTACACGCTAATCTACTCTGGTATATCGATGCTCCGTCTCAATACACCCATGACTAGGGACATTAAAGGATGTACTCTCAGACTACCATTGCCCCACTAGTATGATCCGCATCATAATCTAAGTAGTCAAGTACATATCCTAAGGGCTTTACCAACATGTAACAGAGAGACAATCAGTGTACATATTAAGATAAAGAGTAACCAGATGGCATTCTATCATGTCGAGCAAGAAAGTCCTCCCTATATATGTCCAAGCATCCACTACAATATACATCTCATGTATAGTAATGGCCTCTAGGGCATACATATAACTAACAGCCAATAGGGATAATTTTTAGATTAAGCCTTGTTTTCTCAACATTCTTCCAAAATTCCACGGGCTTGATTCTGATGACCCGTATGTCTTCATCAACAAATTTCAGCAAGATTGCCAGATGATGAAAACGACTCAGCTTTCTGATGATGCGATTTTCTTAAGAATAATCCCTTTCACCCTTTATGATTTAGCGGAAAAATGACTTTGAAAGGCTTTCTAATGAACCATTTTAGAAGGCTTTCTAAAGAAGTTTTACCCAAATCATAAGGCTGCGCGTATCAGAACTGAAATCAATCAATTCACCCAGTTTCCTAATCAACTATTTTGGAAGTGTTTTGAAGGGAACAAGGATCTCCTTGTGCAGTGTCCTCATGGTTTTGAAAAATGGCAACTTTGCCGCACTTTATATGAGGAACTGCTTCCAGAAACTAGACAGTTACTGGAAACCATTTATCAAGGCCACTTCTTATCTAAATCCGAAGAGGAATTTGGCCATTCTTAGAAGATCTTTCTGAGCAAACTCTGCAACGGGAAAGCACCTGACCAACCATTTCATTTTCTACACCTTCTTCCGGTCAACCTAGGGCAGGAGTTCACCATCTGGAGGTCTCAATTGCGATGAAAGCTGAACTGGTCTCAATCATGCAGAAACTTGAAGCGATTGAGAGCAAATTTTCATCCCCTGCCCCTAACTCTATTGCTCCACTCTGCACCATTTGCGCTTGTTGTTCGGATCTGTCACACTTGACGGAAGAGTGTCGTTATAATCTACCATCTCAAGGACAGAATCAGGTTAATGCTGCATTTTAGTAAAGACCAAGGAGCGATCCATACACTTCCACATATTGGAAGAACCACCCTAATTTTTCCTGTAACCAGAACCAAAACCAGTTCCAATGCCAAAATAACTTTCAGAGGGCCCCTCCACAACAACAACCACAACAGCAACAATTTCAGTTATCTTTCCAACCGCAACCTTTTCAAAACCCGACGAACCATGCTGCTCTGTACAACAATTCGTTCCCTCCGAACAATAAGTTTGTTGCACCCGTTACTGATAAGGTTTCCTCGTTAGAACGGAGTCTTGATGCTTTTGTGAAGCAGTCAACTCAATCCACCGCGAACATCCAATCTTTTAATCAATCACTTGTGCAATACACGGCTTCTCATAGACAGAGCATCAAAACCATCAAGACCAAGATTGCACAGCTGAACATGGCATTAAGCGAGTAAGAGAGAGGAAAACTTCTGTCTCAACCATTACCTAATCCTGGTCACTCACATAATGCACATGTTGCTCTCGAATAACAGAACCATGATGTGAGTGTCGTGACTACGTTGAGATCAAAGAGGCTGCTGAACAACCACGTTGACGCCCCAATTGCCGATGATGACACCTCGGTTGCTCCTTCTTCCATCCCACTTTTTTCTTCTCCTTCTAAACATGTTCTCTGTAATTCACCAAGTTCTTCTTATAAGCTTACTGCTTTGAATGGATCCACATCTCACTCAACTCAAACTCCAGTTTTGGGTTCCGTTCCGTCTCTACAACCTTCCACACGGGTATTGGACTCAACCGTTTTAAACAAAGCTCCTTTTCCAAACCGGTTGAGACCCAATAATCCCAGTCCACAGATGGAGAAGGTTATGGAACTGTTCAAACAAGTTAACATCAACATCTCTCTTTTAGATGCGACCCAACAAATTCCTTCGTATGTGAAAGTCCTTAAGGACTTGTGCACTAAAAAGAGGAAATCTAAGGTACCGAAGAAGGTTTTCTTGGCTAGTGATGTGGGCGATGTTATTACCCTTGATTTGCTGAAAAAAGGAAGGACCCTGGTTTTCCTACTATCTCAATTACTATCGAGAATAAGAATATCAATCACGCTCTTCTAGACCTCGGTGCCAGTGTTAACTTACTCCCATATTCAGTTTACGAGCAACTCAGTATCGGGGAACTGAAACCCATACACAGTACACTGCAAATGGCCGACCAATCCATCACCCATCCTAGGGGTGAGTTAGAGGATGTGTTGATTAAATTCGGGGACTTCATATTCCCCATGGACTTCATAGTCTTAGACACACAGCCTATGACTAACCCCCGGAATCAAATTCCGGTGATCCTCGGTCATCTATTTCTGGCCACCTCAAATGCTGTAATCAATTTTCATAATGGTTCTATGAACCTGTCATTCGAAAAATGATAATTGAGCTCAATATTTTTAAGTTGGGAAATCAGACCTCCGACCCGAGTGCTCATATTCTGGATATCTGTTACATCCAAGAAATCGATCCGGAATCTTGCGAGTTTGAGAAATTTCTTGTTGGTCCGGATTATCTCGACGCCACTAGTGCGTATCTTTTCGATCCAATTGCTTCCGGGATGGTGAGTGAATATGACCGTTTCATATTTTTGGATACTCCTGATATGTCTCCACCCGAGTGGGAATCCTTCGAATTTGCGGATGAGTTAATTGAATGATCTGACTCTGTTTCCTACACTCACTATGAGCCTCTCTTGGAATCTTTTGAGTTCTAGACGCATTCTCCGATCTTACCTTCCGTCGTTTCTTCACCGATGCTTGAACTCAAGTCTCTGCCGTCTCACCTTAAGTATGCTTATTTAGATAAAAACGAGACTCTTCTGGTGATCATTTCGGCTTCTCTGGCTTTAGAGCAAGAGAAAGCCCTGCTTTCGGTCTTGCTCTCAAATCGACAAGTTTATGGATGGACTATGGCGGCCATCAAGGGGATTAGTCCTCTGATCGTTGAACATCATATTCACATGATGAATGATGCCAAGCCAGTAAGGGATCCACAGAGACGATTAAATCCAGTCACGAAGGAGGCTGCGAAGAAGGAAATCGTCAAATATCTGGATAATGGTGTCATTTACCCGATATCATACAGTCAATAGGTCAGTCCGATACACGTTGTCCCTAAGAAGTCGGGCATTACGGTCATCACCAACGAGGCGAACGAGTAAATCCCCACTCGCACCCAAACCGAGTGGCGAGTGTGCATTGATTATCGAAAACTCAACACCGCGACATAGAAGGATCACTTCCCACTTCCATTCATTGACCAAATGCTCAAAAGATTAGCTGGACATGAGTTCTAATATTTTCTGGACAATTGCTCGGGTTAAACCAGATTCCCATCGCAGAAAAAGATCAGGACAAAACCACTTTCACTTGTCCTTTCGGAACGTTCGCATATTCCCGCATGCCCTTTGGGTTGTGCAATACTTCTGCTACATTTCAGCGGTGTATGATAGGAATATTCTCCGACATGGTTGAAAAGTTTCTGGAAATATTCATAGACGATTTCTCCATCTTTGGAGATTCCTTTGACGAGTGTTTACAATACCTTGACACTGTCCTTACCCGATGTAAGGAAAAGAACTTGACTTTAAACTGGGAGAAATACCACTTTATGGTTCGTGAGGTATTGTTTTAGGACATATCATTTCACAAAGTGGCGTTGAAGTCAATAAGACTAAAATCGACGTCATTTCAAATCTTTCTGCTCCCAACTGCGTCAAAGACAACTATTCTTTCCTTGGCCATACCGGTTTCTATAGATGGTTGATTAAGGACTTTAGCAAGATTGCTAGACTCTTGACCCTTCTTCTGGACAAGGATACAACGTTCAATTTCGACTCGAACTATTTGACTGCTTTTGAATCACTACGAAGCTCACTCACTACTGCTCCCGTTCTTTCTTTTCCTGACTGGACGCATCCCTTCGAGATTATGTGCGATGCATTCGGCTTTGCTATCGGTGCGGTCTTAGGACAGCATATCGATAAGATGTCGCACATGATCTACTACGCGAGCCGGACCTTGAATGACGCATAAATGAATTATACAACAACCGAGAAAGAGTTCTTGGCAGTCGTATTCGCTTTAGAGAAATTTAGGTCATATCTCATTGGCTCCCCGGTCGTCGTCTATACTGATCTTTCTGCTCTAAGACATCTTTTTGCGAAAAAGGATGCCAAATCTTGGCCGATACGTTGGATTCTCTTACTTCAAAAGTTTGACCTTATCATTAAGGACAAAATAGGATGTGAAAGCATTGTCGCCGACCATCTTTCTCGACTTCCTTCTGCTCCATCGCCTGTCGTGCCAATTAATGATTCGTTTCTTGATGAACAACTTTTGACAATATCATATAAATCTTGGTTCGCGGATACTGTAAATTACCTTGCTACTGGAAGTGTACCAACGAATGGTCAAGTTAGGACAAAAATCGTTTTCTTTCCTAAATAAAACACTTTTACTGGAAAGAGCCTTAGCTGTTCAAGTATTGTCCTGATCAGATCATTCGTCGGTCATGCGCAACACTGAATTTCAGAGTGTTCTATCTTTCTTCCATGATCAAGCATGCGGCGGTCATTTCGGCTCCAGAAAGACTGCAGAAAAAATCTTGCAATGCGGATTTTACTAGCCGACGTTGTTCAAGGATTCAAATGAATAGTGCAAGACCTGCTCTAAATGCCAGCATATTGGACGAATTTCGGGAAGAAATCAAATGTCGTTCCAACCAATCTTGGTTGTTGAGATTTTCGACGTTTGGGGAATCGACTTCATGAGACCATTCCCTAACTCATGTGGGAACCTGTACATCCTACTTGCGGTTGATTATGTTTCGAAATGGGTTGAGACTGTTCAAATTCGAACTAACAACAACAAGGTTGTCATTAAGTTTCTCAAAGAAAACATCTTCTCTCGGTTTGGGCACCCTCGAGCTATTATCAGTGATAACGGATAACACTTCTGTAATGAGTCTTTCGAGGCTGTAATGCGGAAGTATGGAATCAATCACAAGTTGTCCACGCCCTACCATCCCTAAACGTGTGGGCAAGCCGAGGTCTCCAATCGGAAAATCAAGCAGATTCTGGAGAAGACAGTTTTCACAAACTGTAAAGATTGGTCATCAAAATTAACTGATGCCCTTTGGGCATTTCGAACCGCATATAAGACCGATCTTTGCATGTCTCCGTATCGGCTTATTTTTGGTAAGGCTTGCCATCTTCTGGTCGAGATCAAGCACAGAGCTATTTGGGAAATCAAGAAACTTAATACTGATCTTTCTCAAACCGGTAGCTTTTGGAAGTTACAGATAAACGGGTTGAACGAGCTTCGGGATGAAGCTTACGGTAATGCGGTTATTGTGAAGAACAGGACAAAGGTGTTTCATGATAGATGCCTTGTGTACAAAACATTCATGCCAGGACAACAAATCCTTCTTTACGATACCCGACTACATTTTCATCCAGATAAGTTACGATCTCGTTGGACGGGATCCTTCTTGGTGCGGTGTGTGTACTCGCACGGTGCGATGGATTTGGAGAATCTGAAGGACGGTTCACTATTCAAGATGAATGGATACAGAGTAAAACCATTCCTTACCGTAGAACCATCGGAGAAGCTCCTGATGTTGCAGGAGTCGATTTACCTTACCTGATCTTCCTTCGTTTACCACCAAACTTTGGTTATCCAGCCATAAACAGTGAAAATACTGTTTCAAATAAGTTTGGGGGTATGTATATACAGATCTTTTTGTAAATAGTTATTCTTATCTTGTGAATATTTATTTTCTTCTTTGGGAAAATTCTTGTTTGGTGAAATTCCCTTTGTTAAAAAAAAGGCTCTTCGACATGTTTTTGTTGCCTCCACAAATTTGATCTTCTTTATATAGCATGCCAGCGAGGGCGCTGTCCAATTCAAGTTTGAGGGTATGCTCGGTAAGTCTTCTATCCTTGCATTCATTTATAAATTCTACATTTGCATATATATTTGAAAACCCATAAGAACCGAAAATTTTTCAGAACATAAAAACTTTGTCGTCAAGTTAACTAGTAGGAAACCTGAGATTCAAAATACCGACGGTTTAGTTTGATGAGATAGGGATAACTAAATTATATTTTTAAATATTGAAAACCCGAAAGATAACCTTCCTTTGAGAGTAACTGTAGCTAATATACGTCTTTTACATCACACTACACATGTCGTGAGTTTTGAAAATTAGATAACAAGTCCGATATGTTTGTAAAACTTTTAAAAATTGATGAAATCCTTCAGGATCAAACCAGTTTTTTTAAGATAAGTAATATCAAGAATAGTTTATAAAGCGAAGTGGATATGAAAGGATAGTATTGATACTTTAATAGAAACTAAGTATGAAAAATAACCCATCTGAAATTTGATTTGAGTGATTGAACACCTTATCCATAGAAACACGTCTTTTATCTTAAAAAATTGAACAGCTGGCTATATCTCTGTTCGCATTAAATTGTCATGATTGTTACGCCAAAATGAGTCTTATTTTTAGGTCTTAGGTAACTTGAGCAATTAAGTCTGCTGGGGTGTTTTTACACCTAATGCCCTAAAACCAACTGGTTTGGGTGTATTGGACCAAAGCTCGCTAAGAAACCAAGGAAGTCTAATTTAAAACAAAGTCAAGCAAGTGTTCTCTCTGAGTTAAAATTCCTAACAGTTCTTTGTGCGAGAATAATCTTGGCTAAAGACGAGTTTTTATAAAAATATTTTTAACAGAGATATGAAGGTTTTATCCGATGATAAAGACTACTGCGCGTTCACGAAAGTGTGTATGAACGAAAACAAGTGAAAGATGGAGTGAAGAATAAGACCTACTTTTCTGTTTTAAGATGATAGAAATTCTGATTTTAAAATCTAGACGGAGAACGAAACTTGAGAAAGCTTAACTCTATACAAATTCTCTTGATCCTTTTGATGTTTTATCCGGTCCATACTTTGTGACATAAACGACTCTAATCGAAGTTTTGAAAACAGAACAACGCTATTTGCACACGTGCGTAAAGACGTAAAAGATCTTAAGTTAAGCAAGAAGTAAGGTGTGAAAAATAAGGGTGTGATGTTTCTAACTTAGGATAATAGAATTTCTAGTTTGGATACTAAACCCTATGATTAGAATCGACCATGATTTCGCGAAACTAGCTTGATAGGATTTTATGGATAGTATCCACTGAAAACCCTCAGGAGACAAAACTCCTCCTCTAGGGCACGCTAGGGTTTAACGGCTTGTTGAACATTCTAAGTTCAACCATGACGCTTACGAAAGTGGACTTAGGACTTTTTGAAAATAAAATGGTTTTGCTCGGGACGAGCAAAAGATAAGTTTGGGGGTATTTGTTCATATCAGAATTTTGCACTTTTATACCACCCATTCTTGATCGCGTTGCATATAGGTAAGTGCTTTTGATCCTTGTTTGCTACATAATTATAGGATACAGGTTCTCAATCCAAAAAATGCAAATCATGGATAGTCACGACAAATTCAGGACAATTGCCACAAACGGATAAAATATGGGTTCCGCTCACCATCCGTCAGGTGCCGCCCACCAGTTAAAGAGACAAGACCGAGTGAGAGTCATTCGTGTCTCAGACAAGCATAGAGCACGAGAGAGACAGCATAAGAATCAAGAAGGCAACGTGGAGCTCGAGGAAAATCAAGGCAAAAGTCCACTCATTTTTATCTTTAGGACTGTTGAAAATCTGGGAGTAATTTGGAATGATTTTGCAAATACAAGTGTACTAAACAGAAGAACAAAGTAACACGAAGAAACACAGGGAAAATGGCAAGCCAAGTCAACCAGACGACCGTGGATCCGCGAAGTTTGGCCCCTATTGGCGGCGGATCCGCGGTCTGACCATCGTATCTCATGACCAGTTTTCAGGGGTAGTTTTGTAATTTTATATGGGCTCAGAATATGGCCCTAGGGTTTCACTCCTCTGCCTATAAATACTCCAGATCAGAGCCAAACCAAGGATGTATATTTTCACCTAGTTTTAGTTAGAATTTAGTGTAACTTTTTTTCTACTTCATCTTTCCTCCATTAAAAATTGTATGAGAGCTTTTTGAGTGGATGATTAATGAAGTTGAGAGTTCATATGTTAATGTCTTGCACAATTGTTAACTAGTTCTACTTAATTGCTTTTATTTTCCTTAGTAGTATAAATTGTTATTTATCGGTTTTTTATTTCTTCTTTTTCTATTTTTATTTATCATTGCAACCATGATACTCGAGTGTGATTCTTGCTTAGGTGAGATCCCAAGTAGTTAGTTGTCGTCCTCTACCTCATTTCTTTCTATCTTCTCTACTTGTTTTTATTTTCTTTTTTTTATAATGAGTGAGTAGTTTTCTCACTTGTTAGGGTAGAATAAGGGAAGTTTGAGAGAAGGAAATTTCCCTCATTCTTTCCTTTGCCCAACTGCTTGAATTGAACTCCCGTCAAGGTATCCGCAATCCACTCCCTACAGCACTCTATCCTCTATGATAGTGATGACACCCTAGTGAGACCGGTTGTGGTTGGATTGACTGGAGGTTATGGCTAAGAGCCATGAACGGACGTATAAGGACCAAAAGGAAAGAATTAAGCGTTGGAAAGCCTAGCTTATACTCGCAAGTATCATTCCTAGTCGTGCTAATCCCCGTTGTTGCCGATTACCGTAACATCAATATCAAGAGAGGCAATTGAAAGAAGTGAGCGGACTCCTAACTCAAACTAACCTAATCCTAACCCTAACAGGCTTCCATTCACATACATATCAAAACACATAGTTAGCGTCGAACAAACTCGGACAAATTTGACTTAACTTGTTAAAACATTAAGAATGTAACAACTCTGATTTTACAGTACGAAAAATTTTATGTTAATGTACAGAAAAGAGTTCCATAGCCTAAGTACAAGTTATAAATTAAATTTGTTTAAGAACGGCAAGAAATATCTTGTAGCTCATTGGTAAAGCCTTGTGCTGACGTGACGTAGCCCCTGTGTTCGAATCCCATCAGCCACATATTATTTTTCTAAATTTTTCTTTTAAACTTTTTGGAAGCCAAAAAGTTTATACGTGCTATACACATAAAAATGAAAAGACGGAAAAAATAAACATGTGTAAAATGATATTTATGCAGAGAGGGACACGTGCACACAATCCGACGGCTCACCTCACAAAATTGGCCGGCGAGATGCCTCTTTGGGACGGAGGCATCGGGTCAACCGTGGGTAAAAGCCCCCATGCTTTGCCCACATAACTCTTGTCCTACCCCCATACTGTTTGTTTTCTCTGCAAATTAACAAAGACTTCAATTTCATCCATTAATCCAATTTTTAATGCATTTTAATTCATTCTTTCAATTCCAAAACCCTAATTCCACACTATAAATACAACCCCATACCCTAGCCCTTCATCATTCTGAAAATTCTATTCAAAAATATCAAAATTTTCTAAGTACAAGTGGAGTTGAAGTGGAGTTAGCCCAAAAACGACTTCCGGCGAGGATAAACAACTTCCGGTGACCCCACGACGCCATGAAGGCTACCACCCTTTTCTTCTACCTCCCATCTCTCCTTCTAGCTAGTAAGTCCCACCTCATTCTTCTTTTTCTACAATAAAAGTTTTTTTTCAAAACATGTCGGTAAGTGGAGTTATACCAACATTCGATTCTAAAATCATTAAAAATACACTTTTTCCTAAGTATTGCTCATTCATATTCCCATACCTTACTTGTTAATCATAAAACTAAAATTTAGAACAACTTTCACCCGAAATCATCATGCTAAACACTTTAAATTTAGTTTTACTTTTAAATACCATGAACTTTGTATCGACCATATTCATTTGTTTTGCTTGCTATTACCTTTAGAAAACATCACGGGGTAATGGAATACCCTTCACAACACGCATGATTCCATAGCACGATTTTTCTTTGCAACATATTTTCATAGCGAATACAATAATTTCCATTAAAATACCTTGAATTATAAAAACCTGGTTTTCTTTTTAGATTGTATTTTTAAATCTTTGCGATTATGCCTTTACAACTCATTTGGGGAACCCGGTATTGGATGGTACGGATTATCGCACATCCACAGGCTAGTAAAGCGGGATGCAGACCTCCTCACGGAGCATTCGGTCTTGAAAGATTTTAATATGATTTTTAAGAAAAACGAGAATTTCTATTTAATAATAAAATTAATTTTTAATAACTATATAAATATTATCAAATCATATATTTTCAAGTTATAATAAAAATTTCATGTTTTTTAGAAAATAAAAGAATGACAAGTTTCACCCAAATACCATCAAGTATCAATACAAGACAAGTTCACACTAAAATACCTTGAACTATTCAAGATAGGTAAATATTCACTAATATACCTCACTCTTTAAAATTCACATCCATGAAAACCCTAAAGAACATAAATAATTACTCGAGATTTATTTTGAAAGTATATAAAATATTTTTTATAAAACCCCCTCGATGCTATATAAAATTACATTTAAGGACTTTAGTAAATATAGATTTAAGCGGGATCAATTCTCTTGAGCCTCACGGAGCCAGAGAAAGTGAGTGCTTGCCTATTTAAGGTAGAAAAACTTAACGGAGTTATCAATGGTAATTGTCTTGGAAAAAGACACAAATCCTGCCGTCCATGTGCAGCAGTTACCGATAACACCTAAACCTAATTCAGGATCCAATCTGTTTAGAGTGTCCGACTCAAGTCTGAGTCCAAGTCTCAATATGAATCCAATCCAAACATGAATTTAAATCTAGCATGAATCCAACATGTATACTTGAACTTGAACCTGAATACCAGAACCATATCAACATGCAAACTTGACTTGACCGAACCATGGTTATGACTTGATTTGACTACATGACTACTTGTTTACATCTTGAACCAGAATACAAGAAACAACTTGTATCCATGGTCTCGGCAAGTCTGATAACTACAAATCTATACAATATACATTACGGGGTTTAACGGGGTAAACTGGTACGGAATGTGTTAAAAGTGGCACGATGACAGACACTAAAAGACACCTACATGAACATCCTGTGCCGTTGTCCCGTGGGTTTTGACGGGGCCTTGTACTTACATGTTACCATAGTCCACGGGATAGTTGGACTCCTGTCGTATACACTGATACATTCTGTACCAAGCTACAAACAACTACGTTAGCATAACAAACATATACTTGTACTAATTACCAAGTTCTATTTCCCTTTACTTGTACTATTTCTATCTCTCTTTTTGGACTTACCGAGCGCTAGTTAACTGACGACATTCATGTTTTTTTCTTTTCTTGGAATGTTCGTCAGGAGGACCCGACTCTCAGGAGACCGAGCCCAGCCAAAAGGACTTGGATCAGTTCACAGAGGAGCCAAACTTTTAGTTTTTACTTGTACTTATTTTCTTTTTATTTGTATGCCGCTGTTTAGGCATTGCTTTCATCATTGTACATTTCCTTTTCAAATCAGTTGTAATGTAAAGAAAGAATGTTAATAAAAGTTGTTATTTATATTACATCTCTTTTCATTCTTGTACTTTTCTTTATATTGTTTATTTACGCTTAACGTGTTTACTTCTGAGTAAAGACATCGCGGCCTGTCACGTCTACTTCTCCATACACTGGGAAGCGGGGCGTGACAGGTTTTGTTGGTGGCCCATGCAGGTCAGTTCTTCATGGAATCCTAAGCAATATGTCACAAGAATTATAAGAATCAGCAACTAAACATTCCTTGCATTTTTAATCTATTGAATTTATCCTAACCCTTCCTTTTCTCTCAAGGTTATGGATTCCCCGAACAATACGAGCACCAACGTGAATGGCAACACTCCACCACCTCCTCTACCCCCACCACTTACTGTTACAGCTCCTATCAATGAGCAGACGGTATTGCTTGAGATGATAAAGAGCTTCTTGGAGGGTCAGCAGCAACAGTTTGCTATCCTCTTGCACCGCCCAGAGACTGAGGCACCCGGAGTCAAGAAATTCCGGGATCTGCATCCAAAGCATTTTTCTGGGAAAGAGAGCCCACTAGAGGTAGAAGAGTGGGCTTAGTCTATAAAATATGACCTGGCAGCAGTACAAGTGCCAGAGATTGCTTGGGTGAGAGTTGCAAAGCTGCAACTAACTGACAACGCCAGAGTCTGGTGGAAAGTTGAAGAAAGCCGACTCGCCCAACCGATCGAATGGAAGACATCGCGATATGTTCTACGCAAAATATTTCCCTGAGGCTGCCCGTTTCGACATAGAACAGCAGTTCATCCACTTGCAGCAAGGTTCAATGTGGAACAAATCTATGGATGAATACGATGCTGAGTTTACCATGCTCAACAGGTAAGATATGTCTCAATATTCAATTTCTTGATATCACATACTACACTGCTAACACAAGACCATAACAGGTTCGCGGCACACCTGATTCCGACTGCTGAGATCCGGGCTCGAAGATTTCAGCAAGGATTGGACCCGGAGATCCAAGCTGCACTAGCTACAGGGGATTTCCCCAACCCATGATCTTGCGCTGAAGGTTGCCCGCCGCTTTGAGGCAGTAATGAAGAAGAATGGTAGACCTCAGACTGCCGATGTGAAGCGCCCTGCCACTCAGATGGCAGGAGGACCCTCTTCTAGGCCACCTTTTGCACCAAGGAGATCGGGAGTAACCTTTAACCGGCCCAGTACAGACTTTTACTTTTATTGCAAAAGGAATGGATACCTGGCGAAGAACTGTAGGCGTGCGAAAGGCATGTGCTTAGTTTGTGGCGCATCCACTCACGCCATTGGAGCTTGCCCACATCATCTCACCCCAGCTCCTGCACCCCGACCAGCGATCACATTTCCGCTGCGGCCAGCTATTCAGGCTCCTGCTCCACGCTTAGCTCTACCTGCTCCACCTCCATGTGGACCCCCTGCACAGCCTCCTCGTCAGTTCCATCAGGCACAGAAGAACATGCCTCAAGGGAAAAAGAACATGCCCCAGGGACAGAGGAATGTGCCTCTAGCAAGGAGGAATGTACCCCGGCGTCAGGCTTTCACAATGACTGTGGAAGAAGCTGAAGCCACTGGCTAAGTCATAACTGGTAACTCCCAATCTTTCAAATCTTTTTAATCTTTATACATCAATGTTTCTTTTCCTATACCTAAACATATCCCACACAACTTAGGTACAATCTTAGTAGCCTCCCTATCTGCTTTAGCACTTTTCGACACTGGAGCATCACATTGCTTTATGTCGCAATGGTTCGTCCGAAATCATGCGATTCCTGTTAAACCGCTCGTATCCAGCCGGAATGTCAGTTCAGGGAACGGCGTTCTGAAGGCAACTATAGGATATGATCTGTGTCCAATGGCCATCTGCAGTAGAGAATTTTATGCGGACTTCAAGGTGCTAGACATACCAAATTTCGACGTAGTCTTGGAAATGGACTGGCTGGGAACTTTCTTCGCTACCATCGACTGTCGTCAAAGGAGGGTGGTGTTTGAGATACCAGATCATCCAGTCTTTTATTTCAAGAGTGGAGACCATACCCTGGAGCCTAGCACCTACAAGGCTAAACCAAAGAAGACAGTGATTGCAACAATACAAGCAGAGGAAGACAAGCCAGAGGTAGTTCGAGAGATTGAGGATGTATTCCCTGAAGACATCTCAGGTTTGCCTCCCGATCGAGCTCTTGAATTCAGCATTGACTTATTACCCGGTGCACAACCAGTGATCAAAGCACCATATCGGTTAAGTCCAAAAGAATTGAAGAAGATTCGTACTCAACTGGACAATCTTCTGAAGAAAGGTTAGATTCGTCCCAGTACCTTGGGGATCTCCGGTTTTTCTCGTGAAGAAGAAAGAATGTTCATACAGAATGTGTATAGATTACCGAGCTCTGAATGAAGTGACGATAAAGAACAAATATCCACTACCGCGCATCGACGATCTGTTCGATCACCTATGTGGGTCTTGTGTTTTCTCAGAGCTAGATCTTCGTTCGGGTTATCATCGGGTGAAGGTCAAAGAGTTTGATATTCCGAAGACAACATTCAGGACTTGCTATGGTCATTATGAGTTTCTCGTGATTCCGTTTAGAGTGACAAATGCACCTGCTATATTTATGAATCTGATGAACCATGTTTTCCGAGAGTACCTGGACAGGTTTGTAGTTATTTTCATCGAAGACATCTTAGTATATTCAAAGAATCGGAAAGAACACGCCGAGCATTTACGGATTGTCCTGGAGACATTAAGACAGCATCAACTCTATGCCAAGTACAGCAAGTGAGAATTTTGGAGATCAAGTCGAATTTCTAGGGCACATTGTTTCGGGCGAAGGAATCTCAGTAGATCCAGCTAAGGTGTCAGCTGTCAACGAATGGCCGACACTAAATACGGTGAAAGATATTCAAAGTTTCTTGGGTTTAGCAGGATACTACCGAATATTCATTGAAGGTTTTTTGAAGATTGCAGCACCCCTGACCAAGCTCACACATAAAGATGAAGCATTCGTGTGGTCAGAAGCATGTGAACAAGCTTTTGTAGAACTCAAATCAAGATTGAAATCAGCTCTTATTCTCGTAATATCGGACCAATCTGGAGGATTTGTTGTGCATTGCGATGCATCCGGTAAGGGATTAGGATGTGTTCTACACCAGTATGGAAAAATTGTAGCCTTTGCATCAAGACAGCTGAAAGTTCATGAGCGCAACTATCCAACACATGACTTGGAGTTGGTGGTCGTTATCTTTGCACTTAAGATTTGGCACCATTATCTTCTGCGAGAGCGAGTGGATATATATACTGACAACAAGAGTCTGAAGTATGTATTTACTCAGAAGGAATTGAATATGCGTCAGAGAAGATGGATAGAACTTATGGCGGACTTCGACATCAACCTACAGTATCATCCAGCGAAGGTGAATGTAGTTCCTGATGCATTTAGTCGCCAGCCACTATCAATGAATCTCACCGCACAGTGGAAGATACAGCAGGAATTGGACGGGATGGATATAGAAGTGGTTATGCCAGGTAATGCTTAGTATTTGATGAACTTACAGGTTCAGTCTACTATTGTCAATCAGATCAAAGCAGCTCAAGCAAGTGATGCCAAGTTGCAAAAGATCTGAGAACAAGTAGAAAGTGGACTTAGAACAGACTTCATCATTCACGAAGACGGATCTTTGAGATATGGAAGTAGTATACCACAAGGCCCTGTTCGGGAAGAGTTGATGAAAGAAGCTCACAGCTCTCCATACACAGTACATCCCGGTGGTACAAAGATGTATAAAGATCTACGGCAACACTACTGGTGGCATGGAATGAAGCGCGAAATAGCCAGAAGCGTAGCCAAGTGTTTAGTGTGTCAGCAAGTAAAGGTTGAACATCACAGGATTGCAGGTTTACTTCAACCGTTATCTATCCTAGAATGGAAATAGCAACACATCACCATGGACTTCGTGACTGCACTTCCTCGCAGCACGAAAGGTAACGATACAGTATGGGTTATTGTGGATCGACTCACCAAGTCGGCTCACTTTATTCCTTTTTGAGTTGGCCAATCTACCGAGAAGGTAGAAAAGAAGTACATGGAGGTAAGCATGAATCTAATGTAAGATTTAAGCTCAAGATGTACTATTTTTTATACCCATGAACTCATGCAGGAGATCGTGAGATTACATGGAGTACCAGTTTGCATCGTCTCTGATCGTGATACTAGATTCCGATCTCAGTTTTAACAGAGTCTGCAAGCTAGCCTAGGAACGAGTCTGAACTTCAGCATAGCTTACCATCCACAAACAGATGGATAGTTTGAGCGAACAATTCAGATTCTAGAATATATGCTAAGAGCTTGTATGCTAGACTTCGGAGGTTCATGGGAAGATCACCTACACCTTGTGGAGTTTTCATACAACAACAGCTATCGGACGAGTATTGGAATGGCACCGTATGCAGCTCTCTATGGAAGGAAGTGTCGATCATCACTAAGTTGGGACGATATCGGTGATCGGGAACTCCTTGGACCAAAGATGATCGTGGCAACTATGGATTAGTTTGTATGATCAGGGAAAGAATGCGCATAGCCCAAGACCGACAGAAGCACTGGGCTGATGCAAAGCGCAGACACCTGAAGTTCCAACATGGAGATCATTTTTTCTTAAAGATCTCTCCAAACCGTGGAGTAATCCATTTTGGAAAGAGGGGTAAGCTCAGTCCCAGATACATAGGACCGTTCGACATACTCGAACGAGTCGGAGAAGTGGCATATCGTTTGGCACTACCACCCTCATTGGAAGGAGTGCACAACGTGTTCCACATATCCCAGCTTCGAAGATATGTGAGCGACCCCAGCCACATCCTTGATCACTCCGAGCTCACTGTATAGACAGATCTATCTTGTGAGCAACAACCCGTTGAGATCCTGGATCGAAAGGTGAAGACACTACGGAATAAGGAAGAAAACTTGTTCCGAGTGATGTGGAGAAAAGATTCGCCAGGAGAATCAATGAGGGAAAGAGAAGACGACATGCGTGCAAGATACCTTTTCTTATTTGTAAACTAGTCTTTATGTAAATGTAAATTTCAAGAACGAAATTTTTATAAGGAAGGTAGAATATAACGACTCTGATTTTACTGTACGAAAATTTATAAGTTAATGTACAAAAAGGAGTTCCTTAGCTTAAGTACAGGTTATAAATTAAATTTGTTTAAGAACAGCAAGAAATAGCTTGTAGCTCATTGGTAAAGCCTTGCACTGCTGTGACGTAGCCCCTGTGTTCGAATCCCATCAGCCACATATTATTTTTCTGAAATTTTCTTTTAAACTTTTTGGAAGCCCAAAATTTTATACGTGCAATACACGTAAAAATAAAAAGACAGAAAAAATAAACATGTGTAAAATGATATTTATGCAGAGAGGGACACGTGCACACAATCCGACGGCTCACCTCACAAAATTGGCCAGCGAGATGCCTCTTTAGGCCTGCGGCATCGGGTCAACCGTAGGTAAAAGCCCCCGTGCTTTGCCCACATGACTCTTGGCCTACCCCCATTACCCCCATACTGTTTGTTTTCTCTGCAAATTAACAAAGACTTCAATTTCATTCATTACTCCAATTTTTAAAGCATTTTAATTTATTCTTTCATTTCTAAAATCCTAATTCCACACTATAAATACAACCCCATACCCTAGCCCCTCATCATTCTGAAAATTCTAGTCAAAAATATCAAAATTTTCTAAGTACAAGTGGATTTGAAGTGGAGTTAGCCCAAAAACGACTTCCGGCGAGGATCTACACAAATTCCGGTGACCCCACGACGCCACGAAGGCTACCACCATTTTCTTCTACCTCCTCTCTCTCCTTCCAGCTAGTAAGTCCCACCTCATTCTTCTTTTTCTATAATAAAAGTTTTTTTTCAAAACATGTCGGTAAGTGGAGTTATACCGACATTCGATTCAAAAATCTTTAAAACTACACTTTTTCCTAAGTCTGGCTCATTCATATTCCCATACTTTACTTGTTAATCATAAAACTAAAATTTAGAACAACTTTAACCCTAAATCATCATGCTAAACAACTTTAAATTTAGTTTTACTTTTAAATACCATGAACTTTGTATCGACCATATTCATTTGTTTTGCTTACTATTAGCTTTAGAAAACATCACGGGGTAATGACCTACCCTTCACAACACTCATGATTCCATAGCACGATTTTTCTTTGCAACACATTTTCGTGGAGAATACAATATTTATCATTAAAATACCTTGAACTATAAAAACCCGGTTTTCTTTTTAGATTGTATTTTTAAATCTATGCGATTATGCCTCTACAACCAATTTGGGGAACCTGGTATTGGATGGTGCAGATTATCGCACATCCATGGGTTAGTAGAGCGAGATACAGACCTCCTCACGGAGCATCCAGTCTCGAAAGATTTTAATACGATTTTTAAGAAAAACGAGAATTTCTATTTAATAATAAAATTAATTTTTAATAACTATATAAATATTATCAAACCATATATTTTCAAGTTATAATAAAAATTCCATGTTTTCTAGAAAATAAAAGAATGACAAGACAAGACAAGTTTACACTAAAATACCTTGAACTATTCAAGCTAGGTAAATATTCACTAATATACCGCACTCTTTAAAATTCACATCCATGAAAACCCTAAAGAGCATAAATAATTACTTAAGGTTTATTTTGAAAGTATATAAAATATTTTTCATAAAACCCCCTCGATGTTATATAAAATTACATTTAAGGACTTTAGTAAATATAGGTTTAAGCGGGATCAATTCTCTTGAGCCTCACGGAGCCGGAGAAAGTGAGTGTTTGTCTATTTAAGGTAGAAAAACTTAATGGAGTTATCAATGGTAATTGTCTTGGAAAAAGACACATATCCTGCCGCCCATGTGCAGCAGTTACCGATAACACCTAAACCTAATTCAGGATCCAATCTGTTTAGAGTGTCCAACTCAAGTCTGAGTCCAAGTTTCAATATGAATCCAATCCAAACATGAATCCAAATCTAACATGAATCCAACATGTATACTTGAACTTGAACCTGAATACCAGAACCATATCAATATGCAAAATTGACTTGACCGAACCATGTGTAACAACTCCAATTTTAGTATACATAAAATTGATCTAAATTTGAAGTATACTTAGGGTATTTAATGTTGTTGTTACCACTTTAAGTATTTATTTTCACACAATAATTACAAGAAGGAGCTTGTAGCTCATTGGTAATACCTTGCACTGCTGAACCAAGCCACCAGAGTTCAAATCCTATACCCCACATTATTTTTATATTATTTTTGTTTTAAATTCTTAAGAAGCCCAACAGTCCATACACCATAACTTCCAAAACTTGAATTTCACCCGAAAATCTAAAAATACCAGAGGCCTCACCTGACGACCCCCTACCTCCTAGGCACCCGACTCAGCCCGACTCGGGCCGGCGCCGCCGACCAGACTCGGCCGGACTGCCGAGTCTCATGAAGGTGAAATGTGGCTTTTGGCATTCTCTAACCCCCTGCACACTCCAAATTAATGGATCAGTTCCAGAGAATGAGTTATGCCCCATTTAAACCATTTTTTAATGATTTTTCACACTTTTTACAATTTATTTTATTCAAAAACCCTACCCCTAGCCTACCCTATAAATACACCCCCTACCCTCTACCCTCTCATCCCAAAATCCTGAGCCCACTCTCTCAAAAATTTTCCAAGAGTTGTGTACTTAGAAAACAAGTTCGAGGCGAAGCTCCGACGAAATTCCGGCGACTGTTTTTAGGAACTACTGGCGACGACGCAACACATCGGCAACCCTTTAGTTCCCCCTCACTCCTTTTTATAATCGAAAACCCGTAAGTCCCTTTTCTATCCCTCTTTTCCATTCTCAAAATACGGTTTTACAAAACCCGACGGAATCGGAACAAAACCGATTTCCGATTCGGTTTTCTATAAAATTCCACTTCTCACTAATACAATCATTCTTAAACATCCTCATTTTGACTATTAAACACTAATCAAACAATTTGAACAAGTTTCATCACATGAAATGATAGCTATTCCAAATTATCGTATTTTTCACTTAAATACCATAATGTTTCGATTTCACATTTAATCCCATTAACCTTGCTATACCTTTAAAGTAGAGCATGAGGTAATGACCTACCTCCTCATACACGCATATACAACCTAAAACGATATCATCAAAAACTTAGAATACGATAAAACAATACTTTCATTTAAATACCATATTCTTAATAAAACCATTTCTAAAAAGTTTAAGCTTTGTTACACTTTTAAAATAAATACCTCTTAATATGAAAATACGATAAGTTGTGGATATCGGTCGTTTATCTAAACCTGATTTTGTGGTGTCTAGGCTAGGCAAGTGAGAAAGGTAACTTTAAAAGGCCCGTCTCACGGTGATTCGTGAGCGGATCCCTCCTTTCCTCACTTGTACTTACCTGGCCACAATTGACGGTGAAGAGGCGATTTGAGGCATCTAACAACTTGTCGATTAGACCATTTAGAAATAGTCTAGTTGACTTAGGAGACCCTAAAACATAAAATACGGAAATTTATAAATAAATACCTTTTACTTTATAAAACCGTTTTCTAAAGGATTTAGTATTTTACAATCTTTGCACCGCTACAACCCACTTTGGGGAACCCGTTCGGGATAGTACGGTTTATCATGCACCCTCAGGCTTAGTAGTGCGAGATTCAGACCTCCGCAAGGAGCATTCGGTCTCGAAAGATTTAAAATACGACATCTTAAGAAAATGAGATTTTTAGAATATAAAATATTTATTAAAATATTTTTTGTATAAATATATGTATATTTATCATTAAAATATCTATTTTGTTATAATATAAATATTCCACAATTTTTCTAAAAATCACAAGAATCAATTTTACACTAAAATACCATGAATTCCCAATAAATCAATATTATAAATAAACACCTTTAATTATGAATCTAGGATATCTTCACTAGAAATATCACAATATAAAAACCACCTTCATTACAACTCTAAAGACGAATAATGAATACTTGAGGTGTATTTTGAAAAGTATATAAAAGTATTTTTACATAAAACCCCCTCAAGTTTTATAAATTACCCTAAGGACCTTAGCAATTATAAGTTTAAGAAATAATCATGATATCAATTTACACTTCTGATTGTCTGACTCGGATTTGAGTCTGATTAATCTGACTTGAATACAATTCAAGTCAATCTACATTCTACAATTTTCCAATTCAATATGAACACATGAATCCATGAATCAAATTATCAATCTATACAACTTGACCGAACCGAACCATGGATATATTCCTTTTACATGGTTCTCCAGTTATTCCATTTACATGATTCTACGGTTATATCTGTTTACTGATATCATGGTTTCGGTCAGTCTTTCAATTATATACTCAATTCAATTTACTGTACAAAACAATACAAATAAATCACTACGGGGTTTAAGGGGTAGATTGGTACGGAAGGTGTTAAAAGTGGCACGAGACGGTAAGATTAAGACACCTAACCTATATTTCGTTGCTGTTGTACTGTGGCTTAACGGTTCCTTGTACATTCCGTTTGCCCTGGTCTCTAGCATATAGAGACCCCTCTCGTATACACTGGCATCCTTCTGTACCAAGCTACAAACAACAGCGTTAATACAACATTACAACAACATTATACAACTTTAAAATATATCTTCTTATTTCTGTCTTTTCTACTCTGCTCTTATCTTTGGGACTTACCGAGCGACATGTTCGCTGACGACATTCTATTTCTTTCTTCTTTGAATGTCGTCAGGTGGTTTAGACCCGGCAGAGATCGAGCCATCTTCAGAAGACTTGGAGCAGTTTGCTGAAGATCCAGCACTTTAGTTTCATTGTACACTTTTCCATTCTGTACTTTTCATTTCCTGTTATGCCATTGTTTAGGCATCGTTTTATTTCAGTTGTATTTCCTTTTCATGCATTGTACAAAAGAATGTTAATAAATAAAAGTTGTTGTTTTTATTATAATTTGTCTCTTGTGTATTTATTTTATATTACTTAGATACGCTTAGCGTATGTACTTCTGAGTATATACGTAGCGGACCAGTCCCGTCCCTTTCGCCGTATACCGGGAAGCGGGGCATGACAGGTTTTGTTGGTGGCCCATGCAGGTCAGAGCTGTATGAAACTCTATCATGCAGTTCTATTCTGCGTGAACAACCTAAGCAATATAACACAAGAACCAGCAACTAAAACATTCTTTACAATTCATGTTTCTTGAATCTTATAATTTTCTATTCCTTGAATCTTATCATTTCATGTACTTGAATCTGTCCTAACCCAAATTTTTCTTCAAGATTATGGATTCCTCGAACAACACCAGCACTAACGTCAACAACACACCTCCAGCACTACCTCTCACACCAGCTGTTCCTGCGCCATCCACCGAGCAAACAGTGCTATTTGAGGTGATCCGTAGCCTCCTTGAGGGACAGCAACAGCTCCTAAACCGTCCCGAGACTGACGCACCTGGGGTAAAGCAATTTAGGGCTTTACATCCCAAGCGGTTCTCCGGAAAGGGAAGCCCACTTGAAGCTGAGGAATGGGCACAAAGTATAGAGGATGATCTGGCGGCAGCATAAGTGCCAGACATAGCTTGGGTCCGTGTGGCGAAACTGCAGCTCACGGACAATGCTCGCAACTGGTGGAAGACGGAAGAAAGTCGTCTTGTACAACATATTGAATGGAAGACTTTTCGCGAGAAGTTCGACGCGAAGTACTTCCCTGTGACTGCCAGGTTTGCCATGGAGCAGCAGTTCATTCATATACAACAAGGTTCGATGTGGGACAAGTCAGTGGATGAATATGACGCTGAGTTCATAATGCTAAGCCGGTAAGATATGTCACAATAGTTCAATTTTTAAATATCACATACTACACAGCTAACACCATCCTTAAACAGATTTGCGGCACACCTGATACTGACGGACGAGATCAGAGCTCGTCGCTTTCGACAAGGTTTGGACATGGAAATCCAGGCTGCACTAGCCACAGGGAAATTTCCAACTCATGAGGAAGCTCTGGAAGCTGCCCGCAGTTATGAGGCGGTGATAAAAGTAAGGGGCAGACCTCAGTCTGCAGGAGTTAAGCGCCCTGCCAACTAGATGACAGGAGGAGCCTCGTCCAGGCCACCTTTTGTGCCAAGGCGACCCGAAGTACCGAACCATCGTCCCAGCCCAGCCTTTTGTACCTACTGCAAGAGAGCCGGACATATGATGAAAAACTGCTGGCGAGCCAACCATCTTTGCTTAGTCTGCGGCTCAGCTACTCATGATATTGGGTCTTGTCCCCAAAGGCAGAACCCAGTTGCTGCACTCAGGCCAGCAAACAATTACCCACAGCGCCCAGCCATCCAAGCCCCTGCTCTAAGACTTGCACTACCTGCACCACCCAGAGGACCACAAGCGGCATCACCTCCTCGTCAGTTCCATCAAGCTCAAAGGAACGTTCCGAGGAATGCTCCTCAGGCCAGGAGGAATGTACCAAGGCGTCAGGCTTTCACGATGTCCGTGGAAGAAGCTAAGGCCACTGGCCAAGTCATCACTGGTAAACTTTTCTTCTCAAACGTTTCTTTTAGTCTTGTTTATCCTACATGCTTTTCCTATATCTAAAACATATCCCACATACCTTAGGTACAATCTTAGTAGCCTCACTACCTGCACTAGCACTGTTTGATACTGGAGCATCCCACTGCTTTATGTCGCAACGGTTCGTCCGAACCCATGCGATTCCAGTCTCACCGCTTGTATCCAGCTAGAATGTCAGTTCAGGAAATGGCGTTCTAAAGACAACTATGGGATACAGCTTGTGTCCAGTCGTCGTCTACAGCAGAGAGTTTTATGCTGACTTCAAAGTACTGGACATACCGAACTTCGATGTGGTTCTAAGAATGGATTGGCTTGGAACTTTTTATGCTACCATCGAATGTCGTCAAAGGAGGGTAGTATTTGAGATTCCAGACCATCCGGTCTTCTATTTCAAAAGCGGAAACCGTACCCTGGAGCCAAGTACCTACAAAGCGAAGCCAAGAGAAGCAGTAGTTGCAGCAGCTCAAGCAGAAGAAGAATCAAGACCAGAGGTAGTTCGAGAGTTCGACGATGTATTTCCTGACGATATATCAGGTTTGCCTCCCGATCGAGCTCTTGAATTCAGTATTGATTTAGTACCAGGAGCACAACCGGTGATCAAAGCACCTTATAGATTAAGTCCGGAAGGTTTGAAGGAAGTCCAAACCCAGTTGGACGAATTATTGGCGAAAGGATGGATTCGTCCCAGCACTTCAAGTTGGGGAGCACCTGTACTACTTGTGAAGAAGAAGGAAGGTTCATACAGAATGTGCATCGATTATAGAGCCTTGAGCGAAGTCACGATAAAGAACAGGTATCCACTCCCGCGCATCGATGATTTATTCGATCAGCTAAGTGGATCTTGTGTTTTCTCTAAATTGGATCTTCGTTCAGGTTATCATCAAGTGAAGTTCAAGGAAGCTGATATTCACAAAACAGCTTTCAGAACTCGCTATGGACATTACGAATTTCTAGTGATGCCATTTGGAGTGACCAATGCACCAGCAATATTTATGAACTTAATGAACCAAGTTTTCCGGGAGTACTTAGACAGGTTTGTTGTCATCTTCATCGACGAAATCCTGGTGTATTCTAAGAGTCGGAAAGAACATACAGACCACCTACGAATTGTCCTGGAAACTCTTCGACAACATAAGCTTTATGCCAAGTACAACAAGTGCGAGTTTTGGCTAAATCAAGTTGGTTTTCTTGGACATATCGTATCAGGAGAAGGAATCTCTGTGGATCCAGCGAAAGTTGCAGTAGTTAGCGAATGGCCTACACCAAAGTCAGTGAAGGATATTCGGAGTTTCTTGGGTTTAGCTAGATATTACAGAAGGTTCATTGAGGGATTTTCGAAGATAGCAACACCCCTGACCAAGCTCACATGTAAAGATGAAGAATTTGTGTGGTCAGAAGCATGCGAACAAGCTTTCGTAGAACTCAAGTCAAGGTTGACATCAGCACCTATTCTCGTAATACCGGATCAATCTGGAGGATTCGAAGTACATTGTGATGCTTCCAGTAAGGGATTAGGATGTGTTCTACATCAGCATGGTAAGGTTGTGGCTTATGCTTCAAGACAACTGAAGACTCATGAGCGCAATTATCCGACGCATGACCTGGAGTTGGCAGCCGTCATCTTTGCTCTCAAGATTTGGCGCCATTATCTACTTGGTGAACGAGTGAACATCTATACAGATCATAAAAGTCTGAAGTACGTGTTTACTCAGAAGGAGTTGAATATGCGGCAGAGAAGATGGTTAGAACTCATGGCGAACTTTGACATCAACTTGCAATATCACCCAGAGAAGGTGATGTGGTACCTGATGCTCTTAGTCGCCAACCTTTAGCAATGAATCTCACCGCTCAGTGGAACCTTCAACAAGACTTGAATCAGATGGAGATTGAAGTAGTCATGCCAGTAATACTTCAAGTTTGATGAATTTACAAGTTCAATCAACCATTGTCAATCAGATCAAAGCAGCTCAAGCAAGTGATGCTAAGTTGCAAAAGATCAGAGAACAAGTGGTGAATGGACTCAGAACAGACTTCATCATCCATGAAGACGAATCTTTGAGATACGGCAGCAGATTGTGTGTACCAAAAGGTCCTGTTCGGGAAGACTTAATGAAAGAAGCTTACAGCTCTCCCTATTCAGTACACCGTGGAGGTACCAAAATGTACAAAGATCTACGTCAGAATTATTGGTGGCATGGAATGAAGCATGAAGTAGCCAAAAGCGTCGCCAAATGCTTGGTGTGTCAGCAGGTAAAGGCTGAACATCACAGGACAGCGGGACTACTTCAACCGTTACCAATCCCAGAGTGGAAGTGGCAACACATCACGATAGATTTTGTGACTGCTCTTCCTCGCAGCACAAAGGGTAACGATGCTATATGGGTCATTATGGATCGACTCATAAAGTCGGCTCACTTCATCACATTTCGAGTTGGCCAATCAACTGAGACACTAGCAAAGAAGTACATGGAGGTAATAATCTATTTAAGATTTAAACTCCTCATAATGTACTATCTCTGATACCCCTGAACTCGTACAGGAAATTATGAGACTTTATGGAATACTGGTCTGCATTGTCTCCGATCGTGACACCAGGTTCCGATCGCAATTTTGGCAGAATCTGCAAGCAAGCTTGGGAACAAGTCTGAACTTCAGCACGGCTTATCATCCACAAACAGATGGTCAGTCGGAACGAACTATTCAGATCTTGGAAGATATGCTCAGAGCGTGTATGCTAGACTTTAAAGGATCGTGGGAAGATCACCTGCATCTTGTGGAATTCACGTACAATAACAGCTACCAAGCAAGCATAGGAATGGCACCTTTTGCAGCATTGTATGGAAGGAAGTGTCGATCACCATTAACTTGGGACGACATCGGAGATAGGGAACTTCTTGGACCAAAGATGATAGTAGCGACCGTTGATGTAGTTCGTACTATCAGGGAAAGAATGCGCATAGCCCAAGATCGACAGAAGCACTGGGCTGATGCAAAGAGAAGACACTTGGAGTTCCAGCCAGGAGATCACGTATTTCTGAAGATATCTCCGAACTGCGGAGTGGTCCGATTTGGAAGACGGGGTAAATTAAGTCCGAGATACATTGGACCGCTCGACATACTCGAACGAGTCGGTGAAGTGGCATACCGCTTAGCGCTTCCACCCTCATTGGAAGGAGTGCATAATGTGTTCCACGTATCACAACTCAGAAAGTATGTAAGTGACCCCAGCCATGTTCTTGATCATTCCGAGCTCACGATACAACCCGACTTGTCTTGTGAGCAACAACCTGTAGAGATCCTGGACAGGAAAGTGAAAACACTTCGAAACAAAGAAGTTAACTTGGTCCAAGTAATGTGGAGGAAAGACACTCCAGGAGAATTCACTTGGGAAAGGGAAGATGAAATGCGTGCAAGATATCCTCACATCTTTGTAAGCTAGTCCTCAAATAAAAGTTGTAAATTTCGAGGACGAAATTTTTGTAAGGAGGGTAGACTGTAACAACTCCAATTTTAGTATACATAAAATTGATCTAAATTTGAAGTATACTTGGGGTATTTAATGTTGTTGTTACCACTTTAAGTATTTATTTTCACACAATAATTACAAGAAGGAGCTTGTAGCTCATTGGTAATACCTTGCACTGCTGAACCAAGCCACCAGAGTTCAAATCCCATACCCCACATTATTTTTATATTATTTTTGTTTTAAATTTTTAAGAAGCCCAACAGTCCACACACCATAACTTCCAAAACTTGAACTTCACCCGAAAATCTAAAAATACCAGAGGCCTCAACTGACGACCCCCCACCTCCCAGGCACCCGACTCGGGGTGACTCGGCCGAGTCGCCTGAAGGTGAAATGTGGCTTTTGGCATTCTCTAACCCCCTGCACACTCCAAATTAATGGATCGGTTCCAGAGAATGAGTTATGCCCCATTTAAACCATTTTTTAATGATTTTTCACACTTTTTACAATTTTTTTTATTTTAAAACCCTTCACCTACCCTACCCCTAGCCTACCCAATAAATACACCCCCTACCCTCTACCCTCTCATCCCAAAATCCTGAGCCCCCTCTCTCAAAAATTTTCCAAGAGTTGTGTACTTTGAAAATAAGTTCGAGGCGAAACTCCGACGAAATTCCGGCGGAAATTCCGGCGACCGTTTTTAGGAACTACCGGCGACGACGCAATGCATCGGCAACCCTTTAGTTCCCCCTCACTCCTTTGTATAATCGAAAACCCGTAAGTCCTTTTTCTATCCCTCTTTTCCATTCTCAAAATACGGTTTTACAAAACCCGACGGAATCGGAACAAAACCGATTTCCGATTCGGTTTTCTATAAAATTCCACTTCTCACTAATACAATCATTCTTAAACTTCCTCATGTTGACTATTAAACACTAATCAAACAATTTGAACAAGTTTCATCACATAAAATGATAGCTATTCCAAATTATCATATTTTTCACTTAAATACCACAATGTTTCGATTTCACATTTAATCCCATTAATCTTGCTATACCTTTAAACTAGAGCACGAGGTAATGACCTACCTCCTCACACACGCAAATACAACCTAAAACGATATCATCAAAAACTTAGAATACGATAAAACAATACTTTCATTTAAATACCATATTCTTAATAAAACCATTTCTAAAATTTTTTAGCTTTGTTACACTTTTAAAAGAAATACCTCTTGTTCCCGCCAAAAATTTCTGCGCAAAAGAGTCCAAGGTATCAAATGGCAACGATACGCTTAAGAAGATACGAACCAGTATTTTCCGAGCTGTATGTTGACAAACTCCGGAATGAGAAACAGCTAAATTCTGATGATATTGAAAGCATCTTGAAAAGACCTTCGATTTGATATATTATGGACCTCATAATTCATCCGGGATCAAAAGTTATGAGCAAATGTCTATGCACGTGTGATCTAAGGAAGAAAATGCGAACCAGTATTTTCCGAGCTGTATTTTGACAAACTACGGAACGAGAAATGGCTAAATTCTGATGATATTGAAAGCATCTCGAAAAGACCTTCGATTTGATATATTATGGGCCTCATAATTCATCCGAGATCAAAAGTTATGAGCAAATGTGTTATGCACGAGTAATCTAAAGTAATGCTCTACTACATGGGGAATGCTTTTTTTAGTCCCACATCAGGAAAATGAGAGATGGCTTCTCTACCACTCCCATATAAATAAGAGGGGATACCTCTTAGAAGGGTAGAGTTAAATCCTCAAAGGATTCAATACTCAAAGGAGCTTAGTTCTCCAAAGGAGCTTAGTTCTCCAAGATAGGAGCATGCTCCTCCCCATAATGCGCATATGCGCAAGCGCCATGTGCGCTACGTGCAACGCACGTGTGCCCGCCATGCGGCACCACGTGCAACGCACGTGCGCACCACATGAGAACATTTAATAATATTAAAAGGAGCATGTTCTCTATATATAGAAGCCCTGCTTCTCCTCATAATGCGCATGTGCGCTACGTGCAACGCACGTGTGCTCGCCACGCGCGCACCACGTGCAACGCACGTGCACACCACATGAGAACATTTAATAATATTAAAAGGAGCTTGTTCTCCATATATAGAAGCCCTGCTTCTCCTCATAATGCACATGTGCGCTACGTGCAACGCACGTGTGCTCGCCACACGCGCACCACGTGCAACGCACGTTCGCACCACATGAGAACATTTAACAATATTAAAAGGAGCATGTTCTCCATATATAGAAGCCTGCTTCTCCTCATAATGCGCATGTGCGCCACGTGCAACGCACGCGTGCCCGCCACGCACGCACCACGTGCAACGTACGTGCGCACCACATGAGAATATTCAATTAAAAGGAAACTCGTTCTCCATAGGAGCTTGCTCCCCCCATAATGCGCATATGCGCAACCTCCATGTGCGCTACGTGCAAATATAAGCGCCCAACACGTGCGACGCACGTGCGCGAACGCAAAGAAGCCTTTTTCAACAGCGAGAAGCTTAAGCTCCAGCCTGTTCTTCCCCCCTAATGAGTGAGATATGGTTCAAAGGGTACATCCCTCCACACCTTCGATATATGGCACTGTAATCTCTCAGTGTCGTCGGGGAGGTGGTGGGTCCCAACGACCAATGATCCTTCTTTCTAAAATAAAAAAAAGAAGAAGAGAGAATATTGACAGAGAAACAGAGAAAGAATTCAGAGAACTCCTAAAAAGAAAGTTTGAGAAGAAATCAGAAAGAAAAGAAGGTAAACCTTTGAAAAGAAGAATTTCTTCTGAATAGATCATTGATCTAAGAACAAGATCAATGTTCTTCAATAAAAATAAATAAATAATAACAGTGCCTTGCACTTGTTTTTATGAACCATTGGTTCTGGAATCTTAAAAGTTTCTCCTTTTGGATCCAAAATTGGATCAAGAGATTAAACAGTGCCTTGCACTTGTATCTGCGCTTTTAAAATAGAGCATTGCTCTCTGAAGTTGGCGCAACTCACCAGAGCGCGCCACGTGTCAGCGGTGCACCAGCGCAGCGCATTGACGCAGCGCACTGCGCTGTTGCACTTGCGCTCATCAGAGCGTGACACGTGTCACCTCCACATGCATTGGTGCAAAGCGCCTGACAAGCCACTGTCAGATAGCTAATGCACTGCATTATTTGTAGAAGGGCCAAGCCCAATTAAAAAAAGCCTAACAGGCCAAATTAAATGCAATGCATTATTTTAAAGAAGGGCAGAGGCCAAACAAAAACAGATGCTCTGCATCATTTAAAAAGGGACCGAGCCCAAATCAAAAAGGCCTTATAGGCAGAAATAAAATGCAGTGCATTATTAAACAGGGGCAAAGCCCTAGCACAGGCCTAATAGGCCGAAGATAAAAACGTTGAATATTCTCAACTGGATTTAGCCCAATCATGGCCATAAGTCCTCAAATTAAATTGATTGAGCAAAACTGCTCTCTTAAGTCAATTTACCTCCGGTTCAAGGGTACATCTTCGAACTCCTCTGACACCTATCATTGTAATCCTTCAACGACGTCAGAGAGGTGACGAGTCCCGACAACCACACATCGATATGGACTGCGGGGTCCTTAAACTTGTGGACCGGAATGTCCTTAAACTAATATTCGTCCCAAATTGGGAATGTTGGACCGGAACGTCCTTAAACTAATATTCGTCCCAAATTGGGAATGTTGGACCGGAACGTCCTTAAACTAATATTCGTCCCAAAACGGGAATGTTGGACCGAAATGTCCTTAAAACTAATATTCATCCCAAAACGGAAATGTTGGACCACCGCATCCCTAAACTGGCAATGGACCACCACGTCCCTAAACTGGAACATGGACCGCCACGTCCCTAAACTGGCAATGGACCACCATGTCCCTAAAGTGGAGATGGACCACCATGTCCCTAAACTGGAGATGGATCACTATGTCCCTAAACTGGCGATGGACCACCATGTCCCAAAACTGGAATAATAGAGCCCTCAAATGCTCTTTTGTCGGATCTAAACGATCCCGATAAGTCGATCTTAGTCTGGAAATTAGACTAACGTATCCTTAACAAACGTTTAAGTTGATCTTAGCCTCAAATATGGCTAACGTATCCTTAAACCAAAACCCCAAAACCAAATCTAAGAAAATACGGATTTGGACTAATCCACGTCCTACGGGTGACGACATAAATTAGTCCCCGTATACAATCCACGGGCAACCACAAACAAAACAAACACCCACGTCATGAAGTGAAATTCTGGAGAAGGAGAAAGTGGTTACCGCGATGCGGTAGCATAATTAACTGCAGGGGCTTGCGCCTGCTGGGAAGAGCGTCCCCACAATCAAAAACCCCTCGAACGAGGGGGAATCTGACGAAGTATGCTACATCGGCCGCATCCGTCTAAACCTCCGATACACGGTGCCATAAATCAACTTAGCATCTTCGGAGAGGTGGACGGATAAAACCAAATAGCATATGCCCCGAATCTCAGGCAAGACGTCTTCACGTCGTGGCCGCCATTCGGAGGGGAACAGATTCGGGCACGCCCGGTGGGACCTTTTCCTCTTTCCACTCCACACATCGTGTGTCGTCTTCACGAACGAATCGCGGTTTGTTAATGGTTGCCTTTGGACTTCAAGTTACTAAGATTTGGTCTTTCGCCTGGCGCAGAAATCAAGCAACAATGGCCTCAAATTGCTCGAAGTGCCAATGCAACCGACGTTCCACCTCACCTGGAGGTGTCGCATATGGGCCTCAAGCGGCCTCCGTCCTTACTATGCCCGTGGAGCAAGTGACTCAGGCCACCACTGGCCTGTTTTTCGGAACCATGATTCCTCCAGCAAGCTTCACCTTCCCTGTGCCCGCACCGGAAGCTTCAAGAAAGTCGTTCTTCGATCGACTTGCTACTCCTACGGCCCCTCTCAACGGGTCGTCCAATTCTTCAGTCTTCACCAGGCTGAGCTCGAGCACCAAAGGGCCTATCAAGAAGCCCATAACACCTGAGGCGGTCATCCCAAAGAAGATGGCTGCTCCTGAAGTCGCCAAGGCGGCTTCTCCTGTTAAAGAGTCAGTCTTTGCAAGGCTGACTATTCCCACTCCCGCTCAGAAATCTGCTTTTGACCGGTTGGACACAACTCCTCAACGGACGTCAGTCTTCAAGAGGCTGACACCGGCAACAGTCCCTCACCTGAACAGGGGGCAAGAGGAAACTGTTTCTGTCTCTGAACCAATACCGACAACTTGTCGCGCCCGACGATGCCACTGGCGCCGGATAAGGAAGACTGGGGGCAACTCCCTCTCTGGGATAACTCCGCCAGCTCCGGGTCAGACAAAATTCTCCTACCGCAATATTGAAGAAGTCTCCGCAGCCCATGGAGATCCCACAAGAGCAGAAACAAGTTCGCTCCCTGAGACAACTTTCCTCATCTATATATAAGGTGTGGAAGCAGGTGAAGGAGACTCATCCTAAGATGGATCCTGATACAGCGGCTCCTCCTAAAACCAAAGCGGCTTTTCAGAAAAAAAAAAAGAGGCCCAATAAAGCTCAAGTGCCCGAAGCAAACTCCAGAGGCCAAAAACTCCAAACATCCCAAGCCTGGGGGCATGGTAGTTCACATAGTCTATGTGGTGAATTCCAAAGACGAAGTTCGAGCTTCTACTAGTCACCGACCTCAAACTCGGTCCTTAACAAAAGTTCAACTGCAACGTGAAAAGCTGCAGGAGATGCTCGCTCAGGCGGCACCACTCTCTAATCCGTCGTCTAAAGCAAATCTCGAAGAAACACCTGGAGAAAGAAATCTAGCATGGCGCCGATTCTACACTTGACAGGCTTCAGCCCATCCGTCTGTCCAGATACTACACAGAATGCTTAAAAAGGCTGTTAAGGAGCCAAGGCGTACCTCTTAAGCAAACCGCTCGAAAAGCCAAATTCTATGACAGGGTTTGGAATGTTCCCGGAACTCAGCGCAAGTTGCCTAACGGGAGAATGGAAGAAATCGGGCTTGGATATGTTCGGTCTAAGAAACGGGAGCTACTCCGCAACTGCTATGTCATACATGACTTTGATGAAGAAGGAGATGCTCAATGGGAGAATGCTAACCCTGAGCCAGAAAAGTTCCCTAATGCAAAAATGCTCAGTCCGTCGTTCGAAGAACAAATGGACAGGCTTATAAGGGAAGCTAGTCAAAAAGTCTGAGACGACCATAACCGCGAAATGTCCATCTACGAGAAAGCCAAAACGCAACGCCTCTTACAACAAGCCGTGAAAGATGAAAGTGTCGCTCCCTGTCAACCTGTTCTAAAAAAGGCTCAACACAAAGGCAGAAACAGGTCGAAAAGCGAAGAAGGCGCTCGACAGCAACAAGGCGGGACTAAGAATCCACGCAAGCGGGAATCGAGCGGTCCAGATCTATCCCTTGTGAAGAAGATGAGTCGAGCATACTCTTTTCCTCGGGACAAGACGAAGAAGATACTTGACCGAGCTATAAAACATCAGATGCTTACACTGCCGGAGTCTAAACACCCCGAACAAGCAGGCGAAGTCTCACACCCAAACTATTGCTCTTATCACCGAGTAATAGGGCACCCTCTTGAAGACTGCTTCACCTTCAAGAATTGGGTTGAAGATCAGTATCGGCTCGGCAAGTTTGCTCTGTCTGATAGTTGGAGGGTAATGCCGCCACAGAAGCACGAACCCAAAGCCACGAAAGCAGAACCAGCTCCACATTGGTCTTGGAAGCGAATTCTTACTTGTCACGTGATAACAATATCAAAGGAAGAGCCCGAGAACATGGATGACCTTCCCTGGTGCTTCGAAAACAGCAACGATGATGTGATCTCAGAATTTCCACCAGCACCGAAAGAGCTGGAAGATGGAATACATACCACTGCAGATAACCTCAAGAAAATTGAGTTGGGGACGGCGAACGACCCGCGACCGACATTTGTCAGCGAGCTGCTATCTGAAGAAAGGGTGGTTGCGTTAAAAGACGTACTTGTACAGCATAGAGATTGCTTCGCATGGAACTATTCCAAAATGCCGGGACTAGATCCAGAAAATGTTGTGCATAGATTGGCGATATCTCCGGACGTCAAGCCGGTCAAACAGGCGCCAAGAAGAATGCGGCTCGAGCTTGAGATGAGTATCAATGCTGAGGTCAAGAAGCTGATTGACTCTGGGTTTATCCAGGAAGTTCAGTATCCCGAGTGGATCGCCAACATCGTCCCGGTGATGAAGAAAAATGGGACGGTACGCATATGCATAGACTTTCGGGATCTCAATAAAGCCTGCCCGAAGGATGACTTCCCAGTGCCAGTCACCGAGCTGATGATAGACAATACGTCCACTCATGAGTTTTTCTCCTTCATGGACGGCTCATCATGGTATAATCAGATAAAGATGCATCCCAAAGACCGGAAGCACACCGCCTTCAGGACCCCTTTGGGTATATTCTGCTACAAGGTGATGCTCTTCGGATTAAAGAACACCGGTGCTACTTATCAGAGGGCCATGATGAAAATCTTTGATGACGTTATACACGAAATCGTCGAATGCTATATCGACGATCTCGTGGTTAAAAGAAAATCATACGAGGAATATCTCGAGCATCTGAAGACCGTATTTCAACGCCTTCGACAATACAACTTGAAGATGATCCCTCTCAAGTGCACATTCGGAGTTTCCTCAGGTAAATTCCTGGGATTCATCGTCCGACATCGAGGTATTGAGATAGATCCGTCAAAGATCAAGGCGATCATGGAAATGCCTCCGCCAAGGACTCTCAAACAGCTGCGGTCTCTCCAAGGGAAGCTCACGTATATACGGCGATTTATAGCCAACCTTTCAGGCAAGTGCCGTCCTTACAGCCACCTGATGAAGAAGGGAACCCCGTTCGTCTGGGACCAAAAATGCCAAAGCGCGCTAGACGAGATCAAGCAATACCTGCAGAACCCGCCAGTGTTGGCTGCTCCGGTCAAGGGAAAGCCCCTCATTCTTTATACAACCGCCCTTGAAGATTCCTTAGGTGCATTATAGGCACAAGGGAACAATCAAGGGAAAGAAAGAGCACTCTACTACTTAAGTCGAGTTCTACTGGGGGCAGAAAGCAACTACTCCCCCAATGAAAAACACTGCCTGGCGTTGATCTTTGCGATAACAAAGCTCAGGCACTATGCGTTGGCGCATGAGGTCCGTCTCATTTCGAAGGTGGACCCTCTTAAATATTTGACGTCGAAGGCCATATTGACGGGGCGACTCGCTAAATGGGCCCTGCTCTTGATGGAGTTCTCAATAACGTATCAACCTCTCAAGGCAGTGAAAGGCCAGGCCATCGCCGATTTCCTCGCTGAGCATCCGATACCCGCCGATTCTCCTCTGAATTGCGATCTTCCAGATGAACATGCGTTTGATGCGATCGGCGGTGGTGATACCCGATGGGAGCTTTATTTCGATGGAACATCTTCCGTGAAGAAGCGCAAACAAAGTACCCCTATAATCAAATCGGGGGTAGGACTCATCTTTGTAACTCCATAAGGAGGGATAATGCGCTTTGCTTTCTCCCTAACAGAGCCGAGGACAAACAATGAAGCTGAATACGAAGCTTTGATGGCAGGCCTCGAGATCGCCATTGACATGGGAATTGAAAACCTCCTCATATACGGAAACTCCCAGCTGGTCGTTAGTCAAGTAAACGGCGACTACCAAACGTGCAAACCAGAACTGGTGAAGTACGGTGAAAAAGTGCAACAATTGTTGAGCCAAATTCCTTCATACACTTTGGAAAACATACCGCGCGCGGAAAACAGCAAAGCGGACGCATTGGCCAATCTCGCCAAGGAACTGGCTGATGTGAACCTCGATGATGTAAGAATCGTGGTACAAAGTCGTCGGGTACTTGCCCTAGCGGAAATATCTCCGGAATCATCCGAAGAAAAGGGAGCGACTGAGCAGACGACCCTGCAAATAAAAGATCGGGAAAATACCGAGGATTGGAGAGAAGTCTTTATAGACTACTTCAAATACCGTCGAGCATCCGAAGATGCGTCCTTAAGACATCAGCTTATGAAACGAGCGATGTCTTTCGCCTTCGTTAATGATACTCTATACAAGAGGTCGTTTGATTCTCTGTGGTTGAGATATCTGGGACCTGACGAAGCGAAAAGAGTCGTTCAGGAAGTTTATGATGGACTCTACGGTTCGCACCAAGCAGGCCCAAAGATAAAGTTGAAGATCAAACGGATGGGCTACTACTGGCCCATGATGATTCAGGACTGCCTCGAATATGTGAAGCAGTGCCACTCATGCCAAATCCATGGGGACTTCATCCACCAACATCCAAATCCACTCCATCCAACAGTGGCTAGCTGGCCGTTCGAAATATGGGGAACTGACATAGTTGGCCCCATCGAACCAGCATCGTCCAGGGGACATCGTTTCATCCTGGCGACGACTGACTACTTCTCCAAATGGACAGAGGCAGTACCGCTGAGGGAAGTGAAAACGGAGAATATCCTCCATTTCTTCAAGACGCACATCATATACCGGTTTGGAACTCCGCGACGGATCATCTCCGATAACGGGCCAGCTTAAAGAAGCCACAAGATCAGTCGCTTCGCGCAGCTACACAATATAGATTGGAGATATTCCTCAGTTTATAATTCACGAGCTAACGGTCTAGCTGAGGCCTTCAACAAGACCTTGACAAAGATCATGAAGAAAATGGTGTCCCGAAATAAAAAGGATTGGCATGAGAGGCTGCAAGAGGCTCTTTGGGCGTATCGAACTACGTTCAAGACGGCCACAAACACAACGCCATATGCGTTGGTATTCGATACAGAAGCAGTGCTCCCTCTCGAGATAGAGTTACCCTCTCTACGAGTGGCAGTCCACTACGAGCTGACGGACGAAAAAAATGCTCACCTTCGGCTTGAGGAGCTTGATGCCCTTGATGAAACCCGTCTCATAGCGCAACAAAATCTGGAAGCTTACAAAGCAAAGATGACGCGCTCATATGAAAGATTGACCCGGCCGAGGACATTCCGCCAAGGCGAACTCGTGCTAGTGGTCAAAAGGCCTATGATCCCCAATCACGCCAAGTGGGGAAAGTTCGAGCCAAACTATGAAGGCCCGTACATCATAGACAAGGTCTACCAGGGTGGAGCCTATCTACTCATGGATATGCACGGTGAAAGGCCTTTCAGGCCAATAAATGGTCGCTTCCTAAAGAAATACTACGCTTAGCGAGTTACTGCCTAGGTCAATGATAGATGACGACGACTATGTCCGCTCGCTATCCTCCTGAGCTTAAACTTTATAAGCAGTAGCCAGCCTTCTAACGGCGGACCGAAACGTCCTTAAACTAACTGCGGACCGAAACGTCCTTAAACTAATGACGGACCGAAACGTCCTTAAACTAATACCGCAGCATCCTTAGGCTGACAAGATAAATAAAAAAAATATAAATATATAATAAACGGTATGTCCATAAGCAAAATGGGCACGGATGCAAACCCGAAAGGGCTCCGTGAGTAAAAACAGCAGGGCTACCAGTGAGTGTTCGTGAAAACCCGAAAGGGCGCTACCTCTTAAAAAAAAGAATAAAAAGAATAAAAAAAACGGTATGTCCATAAGCAAAATGATGCACGGATGAAAACCCGAAAGGGCTCCGTGAGTAAAAACAGCAGGACTACCGGCGAGTGTTTGTGAAAACCCGAACGGGAGCAACCTCGTTAAAGGACACTTATAGGGTCCTCTCGACCTTGTAAGGAGAAACCACCCGCGTGGGATCCTTACAACTCACAAAGGAGAAACACACTTAGGGATCCCCACGATTCCTAAGGAGAAAATACACTTGCGAGATCCTCACGACCCGTAAGGAGAACTCTCTTATGGGACCCTCACGGCTCATAATATTTGAAAGTCTTAAGTTACAGAGACCTAAACCTGTGCTTAAGCAAACCCCCCACAACCTGCGATATGGCCCTACAAGTGGCTCAGTACTGGCCCTTGTATACAATCCACGAGCGCGAATAAACATTTCCCTAACGAAGTCTCACCCGTGACTAGGGATATGTCCATATGGCGAACAGCCCTTATAAGTCCTCTCGATTTACAAGGAGAATACCCTCTTGTAGGATCCTTACGACTTTCAGAGGAACATGCACTTAGGAATCCTCACGATTCCTAAGGGGAAAACACACCTATAAGATCCTCACGACTTGTAGGGAGAAATACCTTTGTGAGACCCTTATGGCTCATGAAGTCAAAAGCCTTAGTCGACAGGATCTTAACCCTGTTTACTAAGCCACCTTTGTTCGACATCGACAGAGGCAAATGATGATTCGCTCCTGGCAATATCCCAGTTGTAGCGATGCTGATGCTGAGATTGGCACCGGATTCCGAGTTCTACACTCACGATAAAAAAAACAGTGAGCCATACATGCATACGAAATAGCCGAAACGATGGGGAAACTTGCGATAAAATCAGCAAGTAAAAAAGGTATGCATGCAAAATAGCCGAAATGATTGGGCAACTCGCAATAAAAAGCAGCGAGTAAAAATAAAATAAATAGCCGAAATGATTGGGCAATCGCGACTTTCGCGATGTAAAAAGCTGAAATGATAGAGCATCACAGAAAGAAATAAAAAAAATGAAAGAATGAAACTTTTGCCCTGCAGGTAAGTCCATAGTGACCCCTGTATACAATCCATGGGCATAAACAAAACAAAAAAGGAAAGGGGACTACATTTCCCCACCAGGCTGCGTCAAAGGGAAGTCAGATCTCGACGACCGCATCTACAGCCTGGAGACCAACAGCGGCGTTCCTCCTTATTCCAGCAGGACACGGACGTGACATCAACAATCGGAGCCACGGCAAAGTCCCTAGTTCCAAGACTCTACGGTTCACAGATAACCTAGAGTCAGCCAATGACCTCCGTTGTGGAAATAAGTTAGCAAATGACCTCCGTCGCGGAAACAAGTCAGCCAATGACCTCCGTCACGGAAACAAGTCATCCAATGACCTCCGTCTCGGAAACAAGTCATCCAATGACCTCCGTCGCGGAAACATGTCAGCCAATGACCTCCGTCTCGGAAATAAGTCGCCAATGACCTCCGTCGCGGAAACAAGTCAGCCAATAACCTCCGTCTCAAAAACAAGTCAGCCAATGACCTCCGTCTCGGAAACAAGTCAGCCAATGACCTCCGTCGTGGAAATAAGTCAGCAAGTGACCTCCGTCTCGGAAATAAGTCAGCCAATGACCTCCGTCTCGGAAACAAGTCAGCCAAGGACCTCCGTCTCGGAAATAAGTCAGCCAATGACCTCCGTTGCGGAAACAAGTCAGCCAACGACCTCCGTCTCGGAAACAAGTCAGCCAACGACCTCCGTCTCGGAAACAAGTCAGCCAACGACCTCCGTCTCGAAAACAAGTCATCCAATGACCTCCGTCGCGGAAACAAGTTAGTCAATGACCTCCGTCGCGGAAACAAGTCAGCCAATGACCTCCGTCGCGGAAACAAGTCAGCCAATGACCTCCGTCTCGGAAACAAGTCAGCCAATGACCTTCGTCTTAGAAACAAGTCAGCCAAGGACCTCCGTCTCGGAAATAAGTCAGCCAACAACCTCCGTCTCGGAAACAAGTCAGCCAATGACCTCCGTCGCGGAAACAAATCAGCCAATGACCTCCTCGTCGGAACAACGCTCCGACCCGGAAACAAGTCAGCCAACGACCTCCCCGTCGGAGAATACTTCGACTCGGAAACAAGTCAACTCACCAACCACTTACGAGTCCTCTCGACTTGTAAGTGAGAAAATTCTCTTATAAGATCCTTACGACTTATAAGAGAAAACGCACTTAGGAATCCTCACGATTCCTAAGGAGAAAATACACCTACGAGATCCTCTCGATCCGTAGGGAGAAAAGTCTTTATGAGACCCTCACGGCGCATAAAATTGAAAAGTCTTAGGTGGCAGATCCTACCCCTGTCTTCTAAGCCATTACTGTCCTACAAAGAGGTTAAGATGGACCATCTATGAGCCACACTTGCTAAAGCTACATGCCACTGAAATGGAGAAGTTACTCATGAGCATATAAACTACTTTACACCAGAGTAAAACATAAAGAAATAGAAGGGTGCGGCTCATGGAATTGATTGGAACTATATCTTTTAAGAGTCGAGATTTAAGTCAATGATAAATGACGACGCTCGTGTCCGCTCGTTATCTTCTCAGATCAAGATTCCGAAAGTTATATACCAACCCGAAACTGGTCATACGCTATGCATTACTCTGCACTACTTCACCCACATATATACTTACATGGGCAAAGTAGTGGGGGGCATTTGTTCCCGCCAAAAATTTCTGCGCAAAAGAGTCCAAGGTATCAAATGGCAACGATACGCTTAAGAAGATGCGAACCAGTATTTTCCGAGCTGTATTTTGACAAACTCCGGAATGAGAAATAGCTAAATTCTGATGGTATTGAAAGCATCTTAAAAAGACCTTCGATTTGATATATTATGGACCTCATAATTCATCCGGGATCAAAAGTTATGAGCAAATGTCTATGCACATGTGATCTAAGGAAGAAGATGCGAACCAGTATTTTCCGAGCTGTATTTTGAAAAACTCCGGAATGAGAAATAGCTAAATTCTGATGATATTGAAAGCATCTCGAAAAGACCTTCGATTTGATATATTATGGGCCTCATAATTCATCCGAGATCAAAAGTTATGAGCAAATGTGTTATGCACGTGTAATCTAAAGTAATGCTCTACTACATAGAAAATGCTTTTTTTAGTCCCACATCGGGAAAAGGAGAGATGGCTTCTCTACCACTCCCATATAAATAAGAGGGGATACCTCTTAGAAGGGTAGAGTTAAATCCTCAAAGGATTCAATACTCAAAGGAGCTTAGTTCTCCAAAGGAGCATGCTCCTCCCCATAATGCGCATATGCGCAAGCGCCATGTGCGCTACGTGCAACGCACATGCGCACCACATGAGAACATTTAATAATATTAAAAGGAGCATGTTCTCCATATATAGAAGCCCTGCTTCTCCTCATAATGCGCATGTGCGCTACGTGCAACGCACGTGTGCTTGCCACGCGCGCACCACGTGCAACGCACGTGCGCACCACATGAGAACATTTAATAATATTAAAAGGAGCTTGTTCTCCATATATAGAAGCTCTGCTTCTCCTCATAATGCGCATGTGCGCTACGTGCAACGCACGTGTGCTCGCCACACGCGCACCACGTGCAACGCACGTGCGCACCACATGAGAACATTTAATAATATTAAAAGGAGCATGTTCTCCATATATAGAAGCCTGCTTCTCCTCATAATGCGCATGTGCGCCACGTGCAACGCACGCGTGCCCGCCACGCACGCACCACGTGCAACGCACGTGCGCACCACATGAGAATATTCAATTAAAAGGAGACTCGTTCTCCATAGGAGCTTGCTCCCCCCATAATGCGCATATGCGCAAGCTCCATGTGCACTACGTGCAAATATGAGCGCCCAACACGTGCGACGCACTTGTGCCCAACACGTGCGACGCACGTGCGCGAACGCAAAGAAGCCTTTTTCAGCAGCGAGAAGCTTAATCTCCAGCCTGTTCTTCCCCCCTAATGAGTGAGATATGGTTCAAAGGGTACATCCCTCCACACCTTCGATATATGGCACTGTAATCTCTCAGTGTCGTCGGAGAGGTGGTGGGTCCCAACGACCAATGATCTTTCTTTCTAAAATAAAAAAAGAAGAAGAGAGAATATTGACAGAGAAACAGAGAAAGAATTCAGAGAACTCCTAAAAAGAAAGTTTGAGAAGAAATCAGAAAGAAAAAAAGGTAAACCTTTGAAAAGAAGAATTTCTTCTGAATAGATCATTGATCTAAGAACAAGATCAATGTTCTTCAATAAAAATAAATAAATAATAACGGTGCCTTGCACTTTTTTTTATGAACCATTGGTTCTGGAATCTTAAAAGATTCTCCTTTTGGATCCAAAATTGGATCAAGAGATTAAACAGTGCCTTGCACTTGTATCTGCGCTTTTAAAATAGAGCATTGCTCTCTGAAGTTGGCGCAACTCACCAGAGCGCGCCACGTGTCAGCAGCGCACCAGCGCAGCGCATTGACGCAGCGCACTGCGCTGTTGCGCTTGCGCTCATCAGAGCGTGACACGTGTCACCTCCACATGCATTGGCGCAAAGGGCCTGACAAGCCACTGTCAGATAGTTAATGCACTGCATTATTTGTAGAAGGGTCAAACCCAATTAAAAAAGGTCTAACAAGCCAAATTAAATGCAATGCATTATTTTAAAGAAGGGCAGAGCCCAAACAAAAACAGATGCTCTGCATCATTTAAAAAGGGACCGAGCCTAAATCAAAAAGGCCTTATAGGCCGAAATAAAATGCAGTGCATTATTAAACAGGGGCAAAGCCCTAGCACAGACCTAATAGGCCGAAGATAAAAACGTTGAATATTCAACTGGACTTAGCCCAATCATGGCCATAAGTCCTCAAATTAAATTGATTGAGCAAGACTGCTCTCTTAAATCAATTTACCTCCGGTTCAAGGGTACATCTCCGAACTCCTCTGACACCTATCGTTGTAATCCTTCAACGACGTCAGAGAGGTGACGAGTCCCGACAACCACACATCGATATGGACTGCGGGGTCCTTAAACTCGTGGACCGGAACGTCCTTAAACTAATATTCGTCCCAAATTGGGAATGTTGGACCGGAACGTCCTTAAACTAATATTCATCCCAAATTGGGAATGTTGGACCGGAACGTCCTTAAACTAATATTCGTCCCAAAATGGGAATGTTGGACCGAAATGTCTTTAAAGCTAATATTCGTCCCAAAACGGGAATGTTGGACCACCACGTCCCTAAACTGGCAATGGACCACCACGTCCCTAAACTGGAACATGGACCGCCACGTCCCTAAACTGGCAATGGACCACCATGTCCCTAAACTGGAGATAGACCACCATGTCCCTAAACTGGAACAATAGAGCCCGCAAATGCTCTTTTGTCGGATCTAAACTATCTCGTTAAGTTGATCTTAGTCTGGAAATTAGACTAACGTGTCCTTAACAAACGGTTAAGTTGATCTTAGCCTCAAATATGGCTAACGTATCCTTAAACCGAAACCCCAAAACCAAATCTAAGAAAATACGGATTTGGACTAATCCACGTCCTACGGGCGACGACATAAATTAGTCCCCGTATACAATCCACAGGCAACCACAAACAAAACAAACACCCACGTCACGAAGTGAAATTCTGGAGAAGGAGAAAGTGGTTACCGTGATGCGGTAGCGTAATTAACTGCAGGGGCTTGCGCCTGCAGGGAAGAGCGTCCCCACAATCAAAAACCCCTCGAACGAGGGGGAATCTGACGAAATCTGCTACATCGGCCGCATCCGTCTAAACCTCCGATACACGGTGCCATAAATCAACTTGGCATCTTCGGAGAGGTGGACGGATAAAACCAAATAGCATCTACCCCGAATCTCAGGCAAGACGTCTTCACGTCGTGGCCACCATTCGGAGGGGAACACCTCTTAATATGAAAATACGATAAGTTGTGGATATCGGTCGTTTATCTAAACCTGACTTTGTGGTGTCTAGGCTATGCAAGTGAGAAAGGTAACTTTAAAAGGCCCGTCTCACGGTGATAAGTGAGCGGATCCCTCCTTTCCTCACTTGTACTTACCTGGACATAATTGGCGGTGAAGAGGCGATTTGAGGCATCTAACAACTTGTCAATTAGACCATTTAGAAACAGTCTAGTTCACTTAGGAGACCCTAAAACATAAAATACGGAAATTTACAAATAAATACCTTTTACTTTATAAAACCGTTTTCTAAAGGATTAAGTATTTTACAATCTTTGAAAAGTGCCGCTACAACCCACTTTGGGGAACCCGTTCAGGATAGTACGGTTTATCGTGCACCCTTGGACTTAGTAGTTTGAGATTCAGACCTCCGCAAGGAGCATTCGGTCTCGAAAGATTTAGAATACGACATCTTAAGAAAATGAGATTTTTAGAATATAAAATATTTATTAAAACTATTTTTGTATAAATATATGTGTATTTATCATTAAAATATCTATTTTGTTATAATATAAATATTCCACCCTTTTTCTAAAAATCACAAGAATCAATTTTACACTAAAATATCATGAATTCCCAATAAATCAATATTATAAATAAATACCTTTAATTATGAATCTAGGATATCTTCACTAGAAATATCACAATATAAAATCCACCTTCATTACAACTCTAAAGACGAATATTGAATACTTGAGGTGTATTTTGAAAAGTATATAAAAGTATTTTTACATAAAACCCCCTCAAGTTTTATAAATTACCTTAAGGACCTTAGCAATTATAAGTTTAAGAAATAATCATGATTTCAATTTACACTCTGATTGTCTGACTCGGGTTTGAGTCTGATTAATCTGACTTGAATACGATTCAAGTCAATCTACATTCTACAATTTTCCAATTCAATATGAACACATGAATCCATAAATCAAATTATCAATCTATACAATTTGACTGAACCGAACCATGGATATATTCCTTTTACATGGTTCTCCAGTTATTCCATTTACATGATTCTACGGTTATATCTGTTTACTGATATCATGGTTTCGGTCAGTCTTTCAATTATATACTCAATTCAATTTACTGTAGAAAATAATACAAATAAATCACTACGGGGTTTAAGGGGTAGATTGGTACGGAAGGTGTTAAAAGTGGCATGAGGCGGTAAGATTAAGACACCTAACCTATATTCCGTTGCTGTTGTACCGTGGCTTAACGGTTCCTTGTACATTCCGTTTGCCCTGGTCTCTAGCATATAGAGACCCCTCTCGTATACACCGGTATCCTTCTGTACCAAGCTACAAACAACAGCGTTAATACAACATTACAACAACATTATACAACTTTAAAAGATATCTTCTTATTTCTGTCTTTTCTACTCTGCTCTTATCTTTGGGACTTACCGAGCGACCTGTTCGCTGACGACATTCTATTTCTTTCTTCTTTGAATGTCATCGGGTGGTTTGGACCCGGCAGAGATCGAGCCATCTTCAGAAGACTTAGAGCAGTTTGCCGAAGATCCAGCACTTTAGTTTCATTGTACACTTTTCCATTCTGTACTTTTCATTTCCTGTTATGCCATTGTTTAGGCATCGTTTTATTTCAGTTGTATTTCCTTTTCATGCATTGTACAAAAGAATGTTAATAAATAAAAGTTGTTGTTTTTATTATAATCTATCTCTTGTGTATTTATTTTATATTGCTTAGATACGCTTAGCGTATGTACTTCTGAGTATATACGTAGCGGGCCAGTCCCGTCCCCTTCGCCGTATACCGGGAAGCGGAGCGTGACACCATGGCTATGAATTGATTTAACTACATAACTACTTGTTTACATCCTGAACCAGAATATAAGAAACAACTTGTATCCATGGTCTCGGCAAGTCTGATAACTACAAATCTATACAATATACATTATGGGGTTTAACGGGGTAGACAGGTACGGAATGTGTTAAAAGTGGCACGATGACGGACACTAAAAGACACCTACATGAACATCCTGTATCGTTGTCCTGTGGGTTTTGACGGGGCCTTGTACTTACATGTTACCATAGTTCACGGGATAGTTGGACTCCGCTCGTGTACACTGATACATTCTGTACCAAGCTACAAACAATTACGTTAGCATAACAAACATATACCTGTACTAATTACCAGTTCTATTTCCCTTTACTTGTACTATTCCTATCTCTCTTTTGGGACTCACCGAGCGCTAGTTCGCTGACGACATTCTTGTTTCTTTCTTTTCTCGGAATGTTCGTCAGGAGGACCCGACTCTCAGGAGACCGAGCCCAGCCAGGAGGACTTGGATCAGTTCATAGAGGAGCCAGACTTTTAGGTTTTACTTTTACTTATTTTCTTTTCATTTGTATGCTACTGTTTCGACATTGCTTTCATCATTGTACATTTCCTTTTCAAATCAGTTGTAATGTAAAGAAAGAATATTAATAAAAGTTGATGTTTATATTACATCTCTTGTCATTCTTGTGCTTTTATTTATATTGCTTATTTACGCTTAACGTGTTTACTTCTGAGTAAATACGCCGCAGCCTGTCATGTCTACTTCTCCGTACACTGGGAAGCGGGACGTGACAAAGAAAAAGGCTCACATCTCTCTGTGGATCGACTCGTACTCAACCGGCTAGCCACAAGCGAAACCGTCTTGATTGTGGTAAGTAGGAATACATAGAACGCATAGCAAAATTTTAACAATCACCAGCTCGTGAGCATGTGTCCTTTGGTCTCTCGTTTATTTATTTTCATATTCCAAACCTTCCAATTCTTTCTCTGGCCCTTTGAGCCGGCTCAAAAGAAGTTTAAGACATCTCAAAACTTGTCTGTAAAGTTATTTTTGTTCCCTATTAACATGAGCCGGCTCAACAACATTTTGAGTTGTCTCATGCACCCTCTTGGCCCTGAAATGCTTCAGAAACTCAAAAGACGCACCGTTTAGACTCGGGACTATTTGTTTCACATCCCAAAACCGCCCAATCAATTCTTTAACCCCATAACCTTTCATTTTCCTTCATAAATCCTATTTTAATGTCATTCATTCACTTTTAATGTATTTTTATTCCTTCTAATAAAAAATCCTTTTAAATTGTTCTTGTTCTTCTTCATTATTTTTTCTACCCAAAATTCTTCCCCTCTGAAAATTCCTATCTGAATATTCCCCCAAAGAATTCCTCTCAAGTCTTTTGGAAAATCAAATCACCGTAGGAAATCAAGGCTTCCGCTCAAACCCCGAATCGAGTTCTTCTCCCTTTAGAAACGATGAACCGATTGTTATACCGACTCACACAACTGTAAGTCCCATCCTCTCCTCGATTTCTCTCTTGGTCTACTCTTCTATTTTCCTTGTCTTAACTTCTCCACGAAATTGTTACTCTTGCCTCATAGAAATCCCTAACGAAATATGGTTTTAAATGTGTAGAATTGATTACACATGAATTGGTTAGAATTAATTATTATTTCCGATCAAATCTATATCAAATATTGCTTATCATGATAACTACAACTCATACATGCCACAGATATTGTAAATACACATATTTGATGCTACGGAATGAGTCACACAAAAGTGTATCGACATAAAAATATAACTGAACTTAAAACCTGATCGTCTGAACAATCAGGCTTTGAACCGGCTCAAAAGAACATGAGCTTTCTCATACACCCAGAGAGTTAGAAACCACCTTTTGACATGTCGTAAGCCGTCTCAAGCAATCTTGAGCCGTCTCAAGACATGGTCGAGCTGGCTCAACCTTACAGCGAGCCGGCTCATGGATCTAGAAAATTAAAACCCCATTCTTGGCTTGGCATGAGCCGGCTCAATTCTGATTGAGCCATCTTAAGCTCATGTCAACCCGTCTCAAGAACATTTTAAGCCATCTCATGCAACCAGAAATCCAAAACATAATTGTAGTTGACTTGTGAACCTTCTCAAACAATCTTGAGCCATCTCCTGCTGATATTCAGACAAAATTAATAGCTGACATATGACTTAATCTGATATACATCTACATCGTTTGTTTTACTGCACCATAAACGTCTTATCTCATGACATGTACTCATTATTGCCGAACTTACATGTCTTATGTAAACACATCTAGTGCATGATCCACTTGACTCAACTCGAACCATGAATATCATTTGACATGAATGCTTGATATTTTATATGAATGCCTAACATTTTATATGAATAAATACACTTGACTTGAACTCAATTTGAAACATGAACTTGTACTCTCTCTCTCTTTCTTTCTCTCTCTCTCTCTCTTATGTATTCATGGTTTCGAGTTAGACTTGTGACATTAATTATAAATTAAAAAAACGCGGGGTGTTGGGGTAGTTTGAGTATGCACCCAACAAAATCTCAGGAGTCCCTCTAGTTCATGAATCCATGTCTACTAACACAATATACAATCATGAGGGCCCGCGATTCCAAGCCTCTGGGCTCTACCCTTGGGTTTGGAATACTTTAATGACAATTGAAGTCCCGTTACCAACACTCTTGATTCGGGCTCGTAATTCCTTACCCGTGGGGCCCTATCCTTGGGTTCGAGAATACTCTTGAGATTGGTTGGCATTCACACTTGGACTGTCATTAGGTTAGTTTACCTTGTAGAGATCTGTTAGGACACATTGACATTCAGTTCATGTTCACCACTTACACTTATTACATGTTATCGTTGACCGACGTATATTATACCATATTGCCATACGCATGTATCATTTAGTTGCCATGTACATTTTTATGATATACCTGTCCACATGTTCATGATTTCCATTCATACTATATTACATGTCGCCTTGCACTTTATTATATAATTCATACCTCTTTTGGGGACTTACACGAAGGCAAGTTCGCTGATGGGCATTCCACCATGTTTTCTTATTTTCCTTAGAAAGGTCGGCAGATGACTTTGAGACAGAAGAAATAGAAGCGACGGAAGAGAAGTACTTTCAACTCGCATACAAGCAGACGCCTAGTTTCCATTTCAGCTGTTATTTTCAGTATGCCTCGTGTTAAGACATCGTTATTATCGTAATCTATTTAAGACATCTTGTTTTCAGTTTTAAACTCTGTGGAACTCTGAATGTAATAATGTAGTTGTTGGAATTTTATTATCATGTTTATTCTTACTTTATGTTATATTGCTTATTACGCTTAGCGTATTTGTTGCGAGAAATGACTTTCTCGAAATAAATATGTTGCGGGCTTGTCATGTACTCGTTACCGCTCTTTGGAAAGTAGGGCGTGACAGGTTTTTGTTGGTGGCCCATTCATTTCAGTTCTGCATGAATATCATAAGCAATGTAACACAAAAATTAAGAAATCCAACAACTATTACATTCCTTGCATTTCAAATTCCTTTGAATCATATCCTTTGAATCATTTTCTTAAATCCTATCCCTTAAATATCACCCCTTAAATCCATCTTGAATCCTCTTTTTACTTTTCCTGACGATACATCAACGCTTGGGAGTCAAGAAGACGAAAGACGACTGCATCATCCTTACCTTTACTTACCCTGTTACAACATTCTCTTCTTGAAAATTTTAAGGACGAAATTTTTCTAAAGAGAGTAAAATATAATGACCCCAAAATTCCTATACCTTCGTATTATCTTTTTTTATTAAAATATTGTTTTCTTTTGGAAATCTATTATATATTTAATATTTGTTGAACATATGCATGAATCAGCTTGTAGCCCATTGGTTAATTCTTTACATTGTTGTCCTTCAGTCCGCATGTTTGAATCCTTGCAGCCCAATTCTTTTCTTTATATTCTTTTTATCGTTTTCGAGCCCCGGAGACTTTCACGAGCGATGCACAAAGTTAAGAAGTTTTATAGAAAAAATGATATACGTTTTTGGACCATCTACATGGACTCGAGCCTGGAGTTCGAAGATCGAACCCATCGAGTGAGGTGGACCCGCCCCGGGCAGCTCATGGAGTGCTTCGGGCAGCAAGGTGGGGCCCACACGTGCCTATCTGGTGAGCATGTGCCTTTTGGTCTCTCGTATGTTCATTTTTACATTCCAAACCTTCCAATTCTTTTTCTGACCCTTTGAGACGGCTCAAAAGAAGTTTGAGCTGTCTTAAAACTTTCCTGTAAAGTTATTTTTGTTCTATATTGTCATGAGTTAGCTCAACAACATTTTGAGCCATCTCATGCATCCTCTCGGCCTTGAAATGCTTCAGAAACTCAAGAGACATGCCGTTTAGACTCAGGACTATTTGTTTCACATCCCAAAACCGTCCAATCAATTCTTTAACCCTATAACCTTTCATTTTCCTCCATAAATCCTCTTTTAATGTCATTATTCACTTTTAATTCTTTCTGATACATAATCCTTTTAAATTGTTCTTCTTCTTCCTCATTATTTTTTCTACCCAAAATTCTTCTCCTCTGAAAATTCCCCCTAAGAATTCCTCTCAAGTCTTTTGGAAGATCAAATCACCGTAGGAAATAAAGGTTTCCGCTCAAATCCCGAATTGAGTTCTTCTCCTTTTAGAAACGGTGGGCCGGTTGTTATACCGACTCACACAACTGTAAGTCCCATCCTCTCCTCGATTTATCTCTTGGCTTACTCTTCTATTTTCCTTGTCTTGACTTCTCCATGAAATCGTTACTCTTGCCTCGTAGAAATCCCAAACGAAATATGGTTTTAAATGCGTAGAATTGGTTGCACATGAATTGGTTAGAATTAATTGTTATTTCCGATCAAATCTATATCAAATATTTCTTATCATAATAACTACAACTCATACATGCCACGGATATTGTAAATACATATATTTGATGCTACAGAATGAGTTCACACAAATATGTATAGACATGAAAATATAATTGAACTTAAAATCTGATCGTCTGAACAATCGGTCTTTGAGCCGGCTCAAAAGAACATGAGCCATCTCGTACACCCAGAGAGTTAGAAACCACCTTTTGACATGTTATGAGCCATGTCAAGCAATCTTGAGCCGTTGTTCCCCGCCGGAAGACGCGACCGAGACGTTGGGACGTCGGGGCCTGAATTCCGAGGGCAGATGCTAATTGGTGCTATCCGTCCACCTCTCCGAAGATGCCAAGTTGATTTATGGCACCATATATCGAAGGTTTAAACGGATGCGGCCGATGTAGCAGACTTCGTCAGATTCTCCCTCATTTGAAGGGTTTTTGATTGTGGTGACGCTCTTCCCTGCAGGCGCAAGCCCCTGCAGTTAATTACGCTGCCGCATTGCGGTAACCACTTTCTCCTTCTCAAGATGGTCACTTCGTGTCGTGTGTGTTTGTTTTGTTTTGTTTTTTTTGGTTGCTCGTGGATTGTATACGGAGACTAATTTATGTTGTCGCCCGTAGGACGTGGATTAGTCCAAATCCGTATTTTCTTAGATTTGGGTTTGGGGTTGGGTTTAAGGATACGTCAGTCTCATTTGAGACTAAGATCAACTTAAACGTTTGTTAAGAATACGTTAGTCTAATTTTAGACTAAGATCAACTTAACGGGATCGTTTAGATCCAAAAAAAGAGCATTTAGGCTCTATTGTTTAGTTTAGGGACATTGCGGTCGATTACCAGTTTAAGGACATAGCGGTCCATTGTTAGTTTAAGGACATTACGGTCCAATGTTAGTTTAAAGACATCTCGGTCAAGGTTAAGGACATCATAGTCCGTGAGTTTAAAGACATCACAGTCAAGATTATGGACATTATAGTCCATGGGTTTAAGGACCCCACGGTCCAGTTTAAAGACATCATAGTCTATGAAATGTATGGTTGTCGGGACCCGTCACCTCTCTAAAGACGTTGAAGGATTACAACGACAAATATCAGAGGAGTTCAGAGATGTACCCTTGAACCAAAGTTGATTGGGAGATCTGTAGTCCAATTTGGAACTAAGATCAATTAATTAGATTATGAGCACATTGGCTCAGTTAAATCTGAATTGAGGACTTATGGCCAATTTGGGTTAAGTCCAATTAAGTTTGAAATATTGGCTCTTTGTTGGCCTGTTGAAACTTTGTCTGAGTTCAACCCCTCATTATTTAGCGATGCTAAACAAGAGTTTGAGGGCTATGAGAACATTTTGTTTTTTAGCATTAAACACTATAGCTCTGGATTTTAAGGCTCATTTGAAGGAGATATTTGCCTCTGAAAAACTTAATCAATTTGGACTAAGCTGGTTTTAGAATAGTGTTAAACACTAAAGGACATCTGGTGGTCACGTGTCCTCACGTGATGTATTTAAAACAGTGTTAAACACTGGAGATAAAATGCTCAAAATAGTGCTAAACACTAGAAAGGAAAGGGGTTACGTGGGGTCACGTGAGGAGCCTGAGATGGGGCCAGACCTCCTTTATTTTGTTCTCAAAATATTCGAATAAGTGTTAAACACTTTTGGTCTTCAGGCCATCACGTGTGGGCACGTGATGGGTACTCGTGCATTGGTTATTAAAGCGTTTTATTAAGGGTCACGTGAAGACACGTGAGAGCGCCCAAAGCCAGTCCTGCCTTTGCTTTGTTCCCTTTGTTTTGGAAGTCACGTGGGAGCACGTGAGGCATTGCCTTTAAGCTTTTTCCCTTCTCATTTTGGGGGATCTGTTTAGGGGTCACGTGGGGGCACGTGACCTAGTTTTATTCTTTCATTTCACTCATTGAGGATAGAGGTCACGTGTCACCACGTGACCAAGTTCTTGGAGAGCTTTCAAGTCTCTTTGTTTTAAAAATTAAATTCTCTGTAGGGTTAAACCCTAATTATGTTTTAGAGGAATTAAATTCCTATGTATGTTGGAAGAATTAAATTCTCATATAGGGTTAAACCCTAGTTCTGTCTTGGAGAAATTAAATTCCTATGAATTTGGGAGAATTAAATTCTCATATAGGGTTAAACCCTAGTTTTATTTAGGAGGAATTAAATTCCTGCGAATTTGGGAGAATTAAATTCTCATATAGGGTTGAACCCTAGTTTTATTTGGAGGAATTAAATTCTTATGTATTTGGGGGAATTAAATTCCTTAAACTCAATTCTCCCTCTAAGTTTTGGATCTGCATGGCAGAATCTCCCCGATAAGAATTAAATTCTCAACTTGCGGGAAGATCTGCTTCTGCAGATCTTCAACCAGAGGAAGAACTAAGTTCTTATTCAGAAGAGTTAAACTCTTAATTTGAGAATTAAATTCTTTTTTATTTTATGGAACTTAGATCTCTTTCCCCTTTCTCACCTAGGGTTTCTTTTCTCTTCTGAAGAAATTTTCTTTTCTCTCTTGAGAATTAAATTCTCCTCTCTTTTTTTTCTCTCTTGAGAATTAAATTCTCCTCTCTATTTTTCTCTTTGTTCTTCTCTTAAAAAAAAGTAGATCCCTTCTCTTCTCTTCTTGGCTCCTATTTATAGGAAAAAGAAAAGAATCAATTGTTTAGTGAATTTTTCATTGAAAGATTTTTAATTGATTTTGTAACCAACACGGTCTTTCAGATCACTAAGTGAATTTTATTCACCATTGGATTTTTAATCCAAAAGATATTCTGTTTTTTATTTTTGGTGAATTTCAGGGAAATCTTTCCTTGTATAAAATCTTTGCATAAATCGGTGATTTTTAATCACCATTGGATTTTTAATCCAACGGTGCTCCTCTTTACAAAACGCAATCTTTTTGTTTGGAAAGATCTAAATAAATATTAGGGTTTTTTATTTCCCTTAATTTAGAATTTAATTCTATTAGCTCAGAAGGTTTAGATGCCTATCATGTGTGAGCACGTGACCCCACTGTTTAAGCATTTTAATTCTGTTGTTTTAAAGAACTAAGGAATCATCACGTGTCAGCACGTGACCCATGGTCACGTGTAGACACGTGATGCCCCATTGAGATCTTTCATTGCTGTTCTGTGATACCCTTTAATCCCTTTTAGTGAGTTTAAAAGGCTCATCACGTATGGGCACGTGACCCTATTTGAAGTTGTGTATCTCAGCGCCTATAACTTTGCCCATAGAAGGTCACGTGTCCCCACATGATGCCCGATCACGTGTGGGCACGTGATGCCTCATAACTTTTAATCACGGATGAATTATGAGGCCCATAATATATCAAATCGAAGGCTTCTTCAAGACGCTTTCGATACCATCAGAATTTAGCTGTTTCACATTCGGGAGTTTGTCAAAAAACAACCCGGAAAATACTGGTTCGCATTTTCTTAAGCGTATCACTGCCATTTGATACCTTGGGCTCTTTTGCGCAGAAATTTTTGACGAGAACAAATGCCCCCCACTACTTTGCCCACGTAAGTATGTACATGGGTGAAATAGTGCAGAGTTATGTAAGGTTACTTGGCACTCTCATAAGGGTCTACAAGGCATCAATCATGCCCGATTTAAAATTTAGACGTGTCGAACAACCCTAACCAAGATCTTTAAACTAGAGATTAGGCGAAACAAAGCATGTTAAACACTTTAACATCTAAGAGTTTGGGATTACAACCTTTATAGTCCGGTCCTTCGCTTCATAAGCTCCGTGTTGAAGTCCCTTCGCTGCGATCATCATGTACCCGGACTCTAGAGAGGCTCCACGAAGAGAATGATGCAAACTTGCTTCTGATCTTCGATAACTAAGATGATCTACCTTGAAATTTCTTTAACACAAGCTCTCACTCACAAATGAAGTGAAAACCCTAATCTAAATGGCTAGGATAGATTAGGATGATGAAGTAGGATTTTAGCTCTCATTTGTTTTCTATTTCTCACTCAAAATCATCACTAAGTAAAAAGCTAGAAAGCTTGCAAGGAGGAAGAAGAAGATGAATTACTTTGTGATGAATAATGAATTGTGTTGAGGTTAGAAAAGCAACCATGGGTTAAGTATGATAACTCAACCCATGTAGAGAATGAATCATGGTCAAGGGTTGAGTTGGGTTAACAAATATCATACAAAAATATCTTTACAAAATATCTTTGCAAAAACAAAACAAAAAGCTTCTAGAAGTTTCTAGAAAATTTAACCCAAATCAAATCTTAATCATGTTTAATCTCCACTAATCATGTTGCATTAATAACCCTAACATATTACAATATTATATATCACATATACAATATTTATTGTAACAAAATAAAATAATACAATTAACATATATCGCATATATATCAATGTATTACCCGAGTGAGAAAAAGAATCTTTTTGTGAGCTTATACTAGTTAATGTAATTTAATATATCAAATATATAATTATACATTAAATTATCGAATCAACACTTGATCCGATAATCCGGCTATTTCACAAATAACCGACTAACATTATCTATATCAGTTCATCGAATCAACACTTGATCCGATGACCCGGCTATATCACATATACCCGGCCGATATCACATATCGCGAGAATCTAGTACGGTATCACATACACGTATTGTTCTTGGTCCCGCACATATCACATATGTGCTCCTACTCCGTTTTTCCTGAGCCAGGAAACCTCTGTGTAGGACTCTAAAGAATCGTCAATACGCCGGTAGTAGGTGATGATCATATCAAACACCCACAAGCCGCAAGCGGTCATCTAAACGTAACAGCTACCCAGGTATTGAGCGATCAGAAGATCAACAAGCAAGTTTGTACATTCTCCTGCGAATCCAATCAGTAACACTCCCGTACAGTCCGGTCTCTTCGTCTGATATGTTGCATATCTCACCTAGGGGTGGCAAACGTCAGACCCCAGTAGCTTGATAAGTCGTATCGATATGAGGTCTATAACAGTTCAAGAAACTACTGATAACACTTACCAGTAAATCTCAGCAACCCTGGCCAGGGATTTCCAGTTATAGCCAATCGAACACAGCGCAACATCAACTCTCTACACCGGGAGAGACGAATCCCCTCCTATCGCTCATTGCCTCCATGTGATTCGGGACTGTACCCAAAAGCCAACTTTTTGCACGCCCTCTTGGACGTGGTATGATGGAAATCAAAGCACACTGGGAATCACACAAGACTCTATGACGATCTCAGGTCTACAGACTACTCTGTACCAGTGTCACCAGAGAACTGCCATCTGACGTGAGGTATAATACCATCTGGGAGTTCTCGGCAAGTCCGTCCAGTGTACCCAGTCTCTACTGAGCACCCGTATACCTTCTCTGATGTCAAACACCAATGGATACGGGATCATCCATCGCCCATCATATGGGTCAAGAAGCGCATACGCTAGTCTACTCTGGTATATCGATGCCCTATCTCGATACACCTACGACTAGGAACATTTGAAGGATGTACTTAACGACTACACTGTCCCCACTAGTATGATCCACATCATAGTTCTGGTAGTCAAGTACTCATCCTAAGGGCTTTATCAACATGTAACATAGAGACAATCAGAGTGCATGTTAAGATAAAGAGCAACCAGATAGCGTACTATCATGTCGAGCAAGAAAGTCCTCCCTATATATGTCCCTCTAGGGCATACACATAACTAACAATCTCCTACTTGCACTATGGCCATCTGTTGTGGTATCACATACCCAACAATTAGCTGCGGTTGAAGTATCTCATACTCAACCATCCCATAAAAGTCTCTACTGGGAAAAAGGCCTTTGTGAGTGGATCCGCGCTGTTGTCCTCTGTGTCTACTCTCCTAACCTCGATCTCCTTGGAGATCAACCATCTCCATGATCAGGTGATACTGCCTAAGAATATGTCTGGATCTCAGATGGGACGGGGGTTCCTTGGCATAAGCCACAACTCCATTGTCACATAATGGCAGGAACGAAGTTCATCTCATGAACTTATATATATCCAGACTGCCTCTTTGGTAGCATCCTTCGTAACGATGTATCTTGCCTTTAATCGTCTAGTAAGTCACGGTATCTAGCTTGGAACTCTTCCAACATACCGTCCCTCCACTGAGGATAAAGACAATGCCTGCGACTGACATTCAGTCGTCCTTATCACCCTGGAACCTTTTCCAGTGATTCTCCCCAGGATCGATTGATACCATCTCACTACAACTAGTGAGAATCCTAACATCCATTTAGATCTATCTCATAGATATAAAACCTAGGATTTAGGAAGTATCACCTTGATCCTATATGGAGAATCCTTGTGATAAGCGGAGATTGACCGAGCGTAGCATAAGAAACTCCTTTCCTATCAAGAGTATGTCATCCACATACTCTACGAGGATCACCACCATACTCCCTACTACCTTTTTGTATATACAAGGTTCATCTACCATTTTGATGAAGTTAAACTCTTTGACTACCACATCAAAACAGACGTTCCAAGTCCGCGATGCCTGCTTTATCACATAAAACATCTTGCACACGTTTCCGCTGCTCCCACTGTCTACGAAGCCCTCTGGCTGTGTACTTATAGACGCTCTCTTCCAAATCAACATTTAGAAAAGCAGTCATGACACCCAACCGCCAGATATCGTAGTCATGGTATGTAGCCGTGGCAAGTAGGATCTGGATGGACTTAAGCATAGCTTTGAAAGTCTTAACTTTTCCATGTACACCAAGTAATCTTCTCAAGATATACTTTCTCCTGATGGGGATTTAACCCTTCAGATAAAGCAACCAAAGTCCATACTTTGTTGGTGTATAAGGATTCCATCTCAGATCGCTAAACATCCAGCCATTCTTACAGAGTCCCACTCCTGATGGCCTGCTCGAAACTAGTTGGGTCATCATCTCATGATGCAATCCTTGCTCCCACTTTCATAGAGAAACCGAAGTATCTCTCAGGTGGATGAGGAACCCTACTAGATCGGCGGAGAGGCTGAGGTTCGTTAAAAACTATTGAATCCTTCGGTTCTACCAAATCATCAGCTGCAGTTTGTATAGCTGGAACTCTTTCCAGTTCTACCTTATGACCACTAATTTCTTCACAAGAAATTCCCTTTCACAAAGGTGGCATGCTGAGAAACAAAACATCTTTTGTTCCTCGGTTTGGTAGAAGATATTCCCTTGTGAATGCTTGGGATATCCAACAAACTTATACAGAACTGATTTTGCCTCAAGCTTGTCTGGATTATGCTTTTAGACATAGGCCGGACAACCCCAAATCTTAACTTACTTAAGATATGGGCTCTTCCCATTCCATATCACATATAAAGTGATAGGCATCTGATTTGATTGGAACCCTATTCAATAGGTATGCAGCTTCTCAAGTGCATATCTCCCAAAAGAAAATAGGCAACTCAGTAGTACTCATCATAGAGCACACCATATCTCATAGGGTGTGATTGCTCCACCCCGATACACCGACGTGCTGTGGTGTATACAGAGGAGTAATGTTGAAAGAGAATCCCATTCTCCTTTAGAATAGTCCAGGAATTCCGTGCTCAAGTATTCTCCTCCTTGATCTCATCAAAGGACATAATACTAATACCCGTTTTTGGTTCTCTACTTCTAACTTATATTCATTGAATTTCTTAAAAGTTCCAGACTTGTGTTTCAACAGGAACATATGTCCGGATCTTGAGAGATAATCAGTGAATGTAATGAAGTACAAAGAACCGGTCTTGGCATGTGTAGACAGGAGACCTTCATACATCAGCATGTATCATTCCCAAGAGTTCACTAACTCTTTCTCTGTTTCCAATAAACGGAGCTGTAGTCATTTTATCTTTGTGACATGACTGGCAAGTTTTTACAAGATGTAAATCCAAACTAATTTAAATGTCCATCTTTATGTAACTTCAGCTAGTCGGGTCGCATTGATATGACCTAGTCTACAATGCCTAAAGAAGGATTCGTTCATTTCTGAACTCTTCCTCTTGTGTGCGCTCTGTACGTTAAGAACTGTGGTTTGATTTAGAATGTCTATGCTTTTAGATAACATGCCTGAACCGATCAGCTCTTGATATAGGAAATGTTCAAAACATTATCCAACAATACAAAATTATACCCTTCTTTACTAATAAAGATACTGATATGATGTTGTATATCAGGTTCGGTATCTAATAACATTCGTTCAGAATCAATATATTCTGGTAATACAGGGTTATAACTGCCAACAGACTTGGCTTGCAACAATTGCACCATTTCCAACTCTTGAAACTTATCACCCGTTCTCAGTTCTTTACTTATCTGTAGCCCATGTAACAGATTACATATGCGGGATCCTGATCCGGTATCTCATACCCAGGACGTAAAGGATACTGAGAAACAGTTTTCTGTAATGAACACACCCGAAGAAGATGCATCAACATGTACATTCTTCGTTTGGGCGGCACGAGAATTCTGGTAATCCCCAATTTCCTGCTCGGTTTTATAACAATTATAAGTTGGAGCGGGACCAACGTTCCCTAGCGCAGTATAACAAGCGGGTTCGGTCAATAAATCCGTATTATTATCTTGATTAAGACGTGACATGGTCGCTACCTGGAGAGAGAGAAGAAAACACTCAGCGTGCACTTTTACAAGATTAGATTGGTTATCAATTTATCTAATCAGGATGACTCTCACTGTTTTAATCAAATCTTCCTTCAAACCCTAAAAGGAAAGACTAGCCAGGATTAATTACACCCTACAAGTTCGCCAATCTTTCAGCCAGGCCAGTGCCGGTACTTTGAGGGAGGTTCCCCGTGCTTTCATACGGACCTAATTAAAATAAACCTCGTTTTCACAGGGGCGTAACCCCGTTGACACCTTTCTAGACACCTACTAGATCGGCTAATTGTAATGTGTAAAACTCTCCCAGGAGTAACTCTTACTCGTAGAGGGTATCGGGATCCAACTATCTCATAGAAGGTATGCAATCTCATTGCAAATTTCAACACTTGAAATTCCCGATAATATTTTACCCCTAGCGTCCTATGACCTTGACGCAGGCCAACAAACCATAGTTCGTTGGTCAAGTTCAACCCGTACATTTCCCGATTGAATTAAACTCACCCGCACGACCCTTGACGCAGGCCAACAAAGTCGCACGACTACCCTAATTCAATCACATCTCATGTTACAGATAAGTACTAGTTAGTTACCGTACACTACACCTTGACGCGGGCCAACAAATGTAGTATGTATACTAAATAGTCTTTATCTGAAATGACGGAGGGCTACGCAGGTTTTTAAGAAAACCCTTTGCGTAATGAACTTGATATCGTTGTAGAATCGAGTGATTTTGAATGGAATGTTTTTTAAGCCTTTTCTAGTTTTGCTAAAGAGGTCACTCCCGGTGAAGTGATCGTCGGCTCTTTCCTTATCGAATAAGGTGCAGGATATTTCACAAATATCACTATGCAAGGCAAAAACTATAAAAACAATCAAAATACAAACCGAGTTTGTAGCATCTGCTAGTTTCGCTAAAGAGGTCACTCCCGGTGAAGGGATCTCGGCTCTTTTCTTATCGAATAAGGTGTTGGATGTTCTACAAGGAACACCGCTATGCAAAGCAAGAACTAGAGCTACCAGTTTTTAAAAAAGTTTCTACAGCATCTTTAGGTTTCTTTTATTTCATTAATCTCATTAATGAAGTCTCATTTTATTATGCTTCACAAGCATCACAGTTGAAACGAAATCTATAATATAACATATATCTCATATATATAATATAAATATTCGTCTCAGGCAGTAATATGATCTCATCACAGAATATTGCAGCAGAAGAACATATATGAAATATTGGATATACTAGGATTTCCGTATTTTATGCGAGCCTGTATAAAACACGGATTCCACGGTCGTAATGAATAGCCAAACCCACATCCCTAGACCCCTACGAGAGCGGCCTGTATAAAACACGGATTCCATGGTCGTAATGAATAGCCAAACCCACATCCCTAGACCCCTACGAGAGCGGCAAGTAACCCTGCCAGTTCTAGAGTTAGGAGACCCGGTCTCGACTCCTCGAGATAATCTCCCACTGGACCCTAGAACCCGGTTACTTATGCTCCCCGCCCTGGGTCTATCCTAATGCGGAAAAGTAAATAATATACAATGGTGACATCATCCTCAGCCCGGAAGTGCCCCAACAAAAGAATATTACATACAATTAATTTTACATGAATGAAAATGAAAAACTCTCATTTCACATAAAAACCCCGGCTATTCAGAACACGACGATCTAATATAACATATCACAGCAACACATAATATCTCATATCATCAACGTAAGCAAGTATACGTATCCCGATTGTCATTGATGTATAGCAACGAAGCCGGCGATACACCACATACTACGCTTACAGTCACAGAAAAGAAAGTGTAAAACTACAACAGTTGGAATCGGCAATCTTTTTAGACATCGCATGCCTAACCAAATGAATTCCTTAGACATCGCATGCCTAACAATTATAAACCCCGCATTTTAGTCTCGATCTCGAAAACACTTTTCAATATCAAGTCGGGCAATTTAACAAGATTCCCAACATCCTGATCGAATGCTCGTCGCAAACTTTAGTAGATGGCCGCACCCCCGAATGCCGTCGACGAAGTGCACTGAGGCGGAACACCGCTGCCGCGAGCACCCGAACGGATGCTTTTGGCGACGGGGTTCTCCTACAGTCACTTGGTCAGGGCTATGGGGCATGGCTATCTATTAAGTTTACCCGGCGATTATCCGCATACGCTGCGTGATTGCGACGAACTTTTAATCACATCAAAATCCCGTGGCAACCGATCATCTGAGACTGAACTGCTAGATTTATAACATTCAAATTAGTTATCTCATAACTACTTGTGGATTCTAAATATTGTATCACATTCCAGATAAATAGACAATGTTAAACTTTCCGATCGAATAAACAAACACCCAAGATTTCCCAAATAGCTCAACACTTGAAATTAGTTTAAAAACATCCATCACATGCCACAGTACCAATGGTCCAGCCGTAGAAGGGTCAAACCAACGCCTCACATGTGGCAACGCCGTACTGCCCCAAACCCTAAGGTTCAAAGGCAGTTTAGACGGTCACATAATCGAGTTAAGGTTTGTGTTCTTTTAGAGGGTCCACCACGTTACTTGCATGACTTAGAACGTTCTTAAACTATGGAAAAATCCAACACTTGGAAATTTTCCGGCAGGGGAAAAAGTGAGTTATTGATATCCGTTCGAACTTTTTAACACGTTCTAAAATTATCCGGAAAAAACTTAAACGAAGTTAAACTTTCCGATCGAATCAATGAGTTCCCAATACATCCCAGAAAACTCAACACTTGAGTAGAATAAAAATTCCCAGAACAATCAGGAAATCTGTATGGATATTACTGTGTAAAAACCAAAACCTAATACTACTGTTTGGCCGCGGAACCACCGCGCAAGCAAGGGTATTGCCGCGGTTCCGCGGCGCAATAAAGGTATCTTGGGCACGTTTTTCACAGTAATCCATAAAATCACCTGCTGAATTTTCTGAGTATTTTTAATACAAAAAAATCAACATTTTAAAAAAAATTCCAGAAACTAGGTTTTATCGGGTATTCGGAGTTCGATCGGACTTTAAACTTCGTCTAGACTTCGCCTAAAGCTCTAGCTTGGCTCTGATACTACTGTAGGGTTATTTGGCACTCTCACAAGGGTCTACAAGGCATCAATCATGCCCGATTTAAAATTTAGACGTGTCGAACAACCCTAACCAAGATCTTTAAACTAGATATTAGGCGAAACAAAGCATGTTAAACACTTTAACATCTAAGAGTTTGGGGTTACAACCTTTATAGTCCGGTCCTTCGCTTCATAAGCTCCGTGTTGAGGTCCCTTCGCTGCGATCATCATGTACCCGGACTCTAGAGAGGCTCCACGAAGAGAATGATGCAAACTTGCTTCCGATCTTTGATAACTAAGATGATCTACCTTGAAGTTTCTTTAACACAAGCTCTCACTCACAAATAAAGTGAACACCCTAATCTAAATGGCTAGGATAGATTAGGATGATGAAGTAGGATTTTAGCTCTCATTTGTTTTCTATTTCTCACTTAAAATCATCACTAAGCAAAAAGCTAGAAAGCTTGCAAGGAGGAAGAAGAAGATGAATTACTTTGTGATGAATAATGAATTGTGTTGAGGTTAGAAATGCAATCATGGGTTAAGTATGATAACTCAACCCATGTAGAGAATGAATCATGGTCAAGGGTTGAGTTGGGTTAACAAATATCATACAAAAATATCTTTACAAAATATCTTTGCAAAAACAAAACAAAAAGCTTCTAGAAGCATCTAGAAAAATTAACCCAAATCAAACCTTAATCATGTTTAATCTCCACTAATCATGTTGCATTAATAACCCTAATATGTTACAATATTATATATCACATATACAATATTTATTGTAACAAAATAAAATAATACAATTAACATATATCGCATATATATCAATGTATTACCCGAGTGAGAAAAAGAATCTTTTTGTGAGCTTATACTAGTTAATGTAATTTAATATATCAAATATATAATTATACATTAAATTATCGAATCAACACTTGATTCCGATAATCCGGCTATTTCACAAATAACCGACTAATATTATCTATATCAGTTCATCGAATCAACACTTGATCCGATGACCCGGCTATATCACATATACCCGGCCGATATCAAATATCGCGAGAATCTAGTATGGTATCACATACACGTATTGTTCTCGGTCCCGCACATATCACATATGTGCTCCTACTCCGTTTTGCCTGAGCCAGGAAACCTCTGTGTAGGACTCTAAAGAATCGTCAATACGCCGGTAGTAGGTGATGATCATATCAAACACCCACAAGCTGCAAGCGGTCAGCTAAACGTAACAGCCATCCAGGTATTGAGCGATCAGAAGATCAACAAGCAAGTCTGTACATTCTCTTGCGAATCCAATCAGTAACACTCCCGTACAGTCCGGTCTCTTCGTCTGATATGTCGCATATCTCGCCTAGGGGTGGCAAACGTCAGACCCCAGTAGCTTGATAAGTCGTGTCGATATGAGGTCTATAATAGTTTGAGAAACTACTGATAACACTTACCAGTAAATCTCAGCAACCCTGGCCAGGGATTTCCAGTTATAGCCAATCGAACACAGCGCAACATCAACTCCCTATACCGGGAGAGACGAATCCCCTCCTATCGCTCATTGCCTCCATGTGATTCGGGACTGTACCCAAAAGCCACCCTTTTGCACGCCCTCTTGGACGTGGTATGATGGAAATCAAAGCACAGTGGGAATTACACAAGACTCTATGACGATCTCGGGTCTACAGACTACTCTGTACCAGTGTCACCAGAGAACTGCCATCTGACGTGAGGTATAATACCATCTGGGAGTTCTCGGCGAGTCCGTCCAGTGTACCCAGTCTCCACTGAGCACCCGTATACCTTCTCTGATGTCAAACACCAATGGTTACGGGATCATCCATCGCCCATCATATGGGTCAAAAAGCGCATACACTAGTCTACTCTGGTATATCGATGTCCTGTCTCGATACACCTACGACTAGGAACATTTGAAGGATGTACTTGACGACTACACTGTCCCCACTAGTATGATCCGCATCATAGTCCTGGTAGTCAAGTACTCATCCTAAGGGCTTTATCAACATGTAACATAGAAACAATCAGAGTACATGTTAAGATAAAGAGCAACCAGATAGCGTACTATCATGTCAAGCAAGAAAGTCCTCCCTATATATGTCCAAGCATCCGCTACAATATACATCGTATGTACAGTAATGGCCTCTAGGGCATACATATAACTAACAAGTTATGCATGGCGTATGACCAGTTTCGGGTTGGTATATAACTTTCAGAATCTTGATTTGAGAAGATAACGAGCGGACACAAGCGTCGTCATTTATCATTGACTCAAATCTCAACTCTTAAGGGTTATAGTTCCAAACCCTCAGCCCCATGAGCCGCACCCTTCTATTTCTTTGTGTCTTACTCTGGTCTGAAGGAGTTTATATGCTCATGAGTAACTTCTCCATTTCAGTGATATGTAGCTTTGGCAAGTGTGGCCCATAGATGGTAGATAACAGTTCCTCTTGAACTCTTTATAGGGCAGCGATGGCTTAGGAGACAGGGTTAGGATCTGCCACCTAAGACTTTTCAACTTTATGAGCCATGAGGGTCTCATAAAGGCTTTTCTCCCTACAGGTCGAAAGGATCCCGTAGGTGTATTTTCTCCTTAGGAGTCGTGAGGACTCCTAAGCACGTTTTCTCTTGAGAGTCGTAAGGATCTCACAAGAGAATTTTCCCCCTTACAAGTCGAGAGGACTCGTAAGTGGTTGTTTCCCTCCTTTTCGAGATTCGACTTTGGAGAGTGTGGTCCGTGAATAGTATGCAAGAGTCCATTTTGGACTGACTTGCAGGGCCCCAGTGCTTAGAAAACGGGTCCTTATCCCCATTGCCTAAGGCTTTTTCTTACGAGCCGAAACGAATCGAGAAGTTCTCGCAAGGACACTAATTTCTTCACGAGTCGAGACGAATCGAGAAGTTCACGCAAGAATGTCCTAACGTCACAGTTAACCTCTGCTCTTTACGACAGAGGTTCGTTAGCATTTGTGGTACTATGGTTTTGCCCGTCGTACCGTCGCGTTGGCTGATGTATTCCTCGATAGGCAATCTTGCTGTTCGAGTAGCCTTGCGACTGTCGTGTCTCTGATCCTTTCGGGGGCTGGACAAGACGTCTTCAAGCAATCTTCCTAGGCAGTTTGACCGTCGGAAGAGCAAGCGTTAGGAATTTTGCCATGCCGCTTTTTACTTGAGGTTAGGCTCATTTTGGAGAGCCCCGATGAGTCATAACCACTCCGCGCTGGTGTGGGATGATCTCCGATAGTCTTTCAGGTTTTATATGAGTTGCCGTCAAGACCCTGAAGCTAGGAATTTGGCCTTTGCTTCGTTTGCTGGCATTGCGTCTACTGTATCGAGACGAATGTCGCGGTTGTCTCTAAGTTGTTGATGAGCCATCGATGTTTGGAACTAGGGATTTTGCCGTGGCTCCGTTGTTTGATTGTCGCGTCTGAATCCTGCTGGAGGAAGAACGATGTGGTGACATCTTGTCTGCTGTATCGAGATGAACGTCGAGGTGGTGACCACTCCATGTGGGATGATCTCCGGTAGTCTTTCAGGTTTTATATGAGTTACCGTCAAGACCCTGAAGCTAGGAATTTGGCCTTCGCTTCGTTTGCTTTGGCATGTCCGGATCCTGTTGGAGGAAGGACGCTGTGGGGACATCTCGTCTGCTGTATTGAGACGAACGTCGAGATGGTGACCACTCTGCGCTGGTGTGGGATGATCTCCGATTGTCTTTTAGGTTTTATATGAGTTACCGTCAAGACCCTGAAGCTAGGAATTTGGCCTTCGCTTCGTTTGCTTTGGCGTGTCCGAATCCTGTTGGAGGAAGGACGCTGTAGTGACATTTTGTCTGTTGTATCGAGACAAAAGTCGAGGTGGTGACCACTCCTCGCTGGTGTGGGATAATCTCCGATGGTCTTTCAGGTTTTATATGAGTTGCCGTCAAGACCCTGAAGCTAGGAATTTGGCCTTTGCTTCGTTTCCTTTGGCGTGTCCGAATCCTGTTGGAGGAAAGACGCTGTAGTGACATCCCGTCAGCTGTATCGAGACAAACGTCGAGGTGGTGACCACTCCATGTGGGATGATCTCCAGTAGTCTTTCAGGTTTTATATGAGTTGCCGTCAAGACCTTGAAGTTAGGAATTTTGCCTTTGCTTCGTTTGCGTTGTCGTTGCGTCTGCTGTATCGAGACGAACGTCGAGGTGGTGACCACTCCACGCTGGTGTAAGATGATCTCCGATAGTCTTTCAGGTTTTATATAAGTTGCCGTCAAGACCCTGAAGCTAGGAATTTGGCCTTCGCTTCGTTTGCTGGCATTGAGTCTGCTGTATCGAGACGAATGCTGAGGTGGAGTTAGGATTTTGTCGTCACTCCACTTTGTTTCGACCATGGGGTCTTTTGTTGACGTTGCATCTGCATCCTGCTGGACTGCGAAGGAACGCCGTTGTTGACATTGCGTCTGCTGTAACGAGACGAATGCTGAGATGGAGTTGGGATTTTGCCGTAACTCCACTTTGTTTCGACCGTGAGATCTTTTGTTGACGTTGCATCTGCATCCTACTGGACTGCGAAGGAACGCCGTTGTTGACATCGCGTCTACTATAATGAAACGAATGATGAGGTGGAGCTGGGATTTCGCCGTCACTCCACTTTGTTTCGACCTGAGGTCTTTTGTTGACGTTGCATCTGCATCCTGCTAGACTGCGAAGGAACGCCGTTGTTGACATTGCGTCTGGTGTAACGAGACGAATGCTGAGGTGGAGTTGGGATTTTGCCGTAACTCCGCTTTGTTTCGACCATGGGGTCTTTTGTTGACGTTGCATCTGCATCCTGCTAGACTGCGAAGGAACGCCGTTGTTGACATCGCGTCTGCTGTAACGAGACGAATGCTGAGGTGGAGCTGGGATTTCGCTGTCACTCCATTTTGTTTCGACCGTGAGGTCTTTTGTTGACGTTGTATCTGCATCCTGCTGGACTGCGAAGGAACGTCGTTGTTGACATTGCATCTGGTGTAACGAGATGAATGCTGAGATGGAGCTGGGAATTTGCCGTCACTCCGCTTTGTTTCGACCATGGGGTCTTTCGTTGACGTTGCATCTGCATCCTGCTAGACTGCGAAGGAACGCCGTTGTTGACATTGCGTCCGGTGTAACGAGACGGATGCTGATATGGAGCTGGGAATTTGCCGTCACTCCGCTTTGTTTCGACCATGGGGTCTTTCGTTGACGTTGCATCTGCATCCTGCTGGACTGCAAAGGAACGTCGTTGTTGACATTGCGTCTGGTGTAACGAGACGAATGCTGAGATGGTCTCTAGGTTGTCTGTGAACCATTGAGATTTGGAACTAGGGACTATGTCGTGGCTCCGTTTGATGGTGTAACATCTACGTCCTGCTGGAATGAGGAGGCACACCGTTGTTGGTCTCTAGGCTGTAGATGTGGCCATTGAGAATTAGAACTAGGGACTTTGCCATGGCTCCGTTTCATTGCGACTCTGAGGTCGGTTGTTGACGTCGCGTTTGCATCTGGTTGGAGTGAGGAGAAACGCCGTTGGTGATTTCTAAGTTGTCGATGTTGACGTCGAGACCCTGAAGCTAGGGATTTTCCTTTGCTTCGTTTGTGGACATTATGTCTGCAATATTGCGACAAATGTCGAGGTTGTCTCTAGGTTGTCTATGAACCGTCGAGATTTGGATTCGCTTTCTGATGGAGCCTGGTGGGGAGGTATGGTTCCCTCTTTGTTTGTGCCCCTGGATTGTATACAGGGATCAATGTGATCTCACCTGTAGGGCATAAATTTCATTCATATTTATTATATTTTTTTTATTTTATTTCTTTCCGCGATGCTCTATCATTTCAGCTTTTATATCGCGAAAGGCCCGATTGCCCAATCATTTCGGCTATTTTTCGCGGTGCCCGATCATTTCGGCTATTTGTTTTATTTTTACTCGCTGCTTTTTATTGCGAGTTGCCCAATCATTTTGGTTATTTTGCATGCATATATTTTTACTTGCTGATTTTGTTTGCAAGTTGCCCCATCATTCCGGCTATTTCGTATTCATGTGTGGCTCGCTGGCTTTTTTGCTGCAAGCTTGGAATTAGACACCGATTTCGGCATCAGCACCACTACAACTGGGATATTTCCAGGAGCGAATCATCATTTGCCTCTGTCGATGTCGAACAAAGGTGGTTTAACGAACAGGGTTAGGATCCTGTTGACTAAGGCTTTTGACTTCATGAGCCGTAAGGGTCTCATAAAGGTATTTCTCCCTACAAGTCGTGAGGATCTCGTAGATGCGTTTTCTCCTTAAGAGTCGTGAGGAATCTTAAGTGTATGGTCCCTTATAAGTCGTAAGGATCTTACAAGAGTGGTTTCTCCTTATAAGTCGAGAGGACTTACAAGTGTCTTTTGCCATCTGAGCATATCCCCAGTCTCTGGTGGGACCTTGTTAGTGAAATGTTTATTCACGCCCGTGGATTGTATACAAGGGTCAGCATTGAACCGCTTGTAGGGCAGCATTGGAGGTTGTGGTGGCCGCTTAAGAACAGGTTCAGATCCCTGTAGCTTAAGACTTTTGAATCTTATGAGCCGTGAGGGTCTCATAAGAGGATTCTCCTTACGAGTCGTGGGGATCTCGCAAGTGTAATTTCTTTTTAGGAATCGTGGGGATCCCTAAGTGTGTTGCTCCCTTGTGAGTCGTAAGGATCTCACGTAGGTAGTTTCTCCTTACAGGGTCGAGAGGACCTTGCAAGTGTCTTTTTAACGAGCTTGCGCCCTTTCGGGTTTTCACAAAACTCGCCGGTAGCCCTGCCGTTTTTACTCACGAAACCCTTTCAGGTTTTCATCCATGCCTATTTTGCTTGTAGACATACCGTTTTTTATTTTTTTTATTCTTTTTTTATTATATTTTTTTGTGTCGGCCTTGGGATGCTACGGTCCGTAGTAGTTTATCGAACGTCTCGGTCAATAGCCAGTTTTAGGACATAGTGGTCCATTATTAGTTTAAGGACGTTTCGGTCCGATGTTAGTTTTAGGACATTTCGGTCCGTCGTTAGTTTAAGGACGTTTCGGTCCGCCGTTGCCATATTTGAGGCGAGTTTCTAGTTTACGGACTTTTCGGTCCATCGTTGCCGCATTTGAGGCGAGTTTCTAGTTTACGGACTTTTCGGTCCAAGGGGCTTTCTCTATGAATGAGCACGATGCCTCCGGCATGTCCACCTTTTTAGGGGCGTGAGGTTGTGGTGGGTTCACCTTCCAATTTTCGGATAATGCGAACTTGCCTTTTTGGTATTGGTCATCAATCCAGCCTTTGAAGATGAAGCAATCTTCGATTGGATGGTTTACTGCTTGGTGGTAAGGGTAGTAATTAGGATTGTTGACATCGCCTGACTGCAACAGACGTTTTGGATCCGGCAGATTGATGGGTCCGTTGCGCACTGCCAGCTCGAACGGTCTCCTCGTTTTATCCTGGGGAAACGAGTAAGGACGTCCCAGTCTCTCCTCGAGGGATGGGCGTGGACGCACGTTGTTTTGGCGAACAACCGGCTTTAAGTTGCTCGGCTGTTGTTGAGTATTGGCAACGAAAGTTGTTTTTCCTTTCCCCTTTTCATTCCGAGGATCCATCTTTGAAGGAGACGGTCTATGACCCATCTGGTCCATTTGGTCCAGCTTGTCAATCAAGGCCTGGAACGTGGTCGGCTTGAAGAACATCATGAATTGGGAAATAGTTGCTTGAGGGTCAAGAGTACCCACGAACATGTCTACGGCTGGAGCTTCCGCTATGCGTTATTCGCACTTTGACCACAGGTTTCGCCACCGGATTGCGTATTGGACCCATGTCTCTCCCGATTTCACCCTGGCGTTAATCAATGCGGTGATCGGGGTGCGTTCACTAGCGCTTGCGAAACGTTGGGTAAACAGCAGCTCCATCTCTATAAATGTCTTGACAGAGTCATTCGGGAGTTCAGAGTACCATTCGAACGCCGTCTTTGACAAGCTGCCGACGAACTGGCGGAGCAGCAGTTTGTCATCACCTCCAGTGTTGCCGCACAAGGCTCTGAATTGAGCGACGTGCTGATGCAGATTTCCCATCCCCTTATATATGTGGAATTTAGGAATTATATATCCTGGCGGGTACCTTATTTGGTCATACCAGCCCGGATAGGGTCGTCCAGTCTTAACGATCTTCCTAGACGCTTCATTCGCCTGGTGAGCTCGTATTTGTTGAGCAATGTAATCATCCAGAGTGGCCTTGGAGATGGTCTCCTCCTTGGCTGCTGAAAGAGCCGGAGGAGGGTTCGATGTCTCCTCTATGTCGTCTTCAATGATAATCGGGGGGTCTTCAGCTGGAGGATCCGGCTGTAACATCATCCCGACCATGTCTTGAAATAAGAACGCCATTCGTTTTATGTTGGCAGCTTGTTCCGCTGCCTCTTTGTCCTTCTTTTCGAGGATTCTGCGAAGGAACTCAGCATCAGTTTCTTCTTCTTGACGTTGCTATGATGACGTTTCCAGGCTCTCTTTTGGCCCTGTAAGTATGGCCATCTACGTCAACATTTCCTGGAGCTTCTGTTGTTGCTCCTGGGCCCTTGTTACAGATCGCGTAAGTAGTCGATGACCTGTGGAGATACGGCTGTCCTCTTTTCTGGACGCCATATAGACGGTGTGCACCACCATGCCCCTAGACTTGGGGCGTTTAGGTTCAGTGGTCTTGCGATTCGTCGCAGACTCAAGGATTTTCTCCGGCCTTCTTTTCTTGTGAGCGGTCGAAGTTGAGGGGGCCGTTGCAGTGGGCACCCAAGTAGCTGTCGCTTTTTATGGCTTGACAGGACGGTCCTCTTCCCGCTGAACTTTCACCTTTTTCTGTCGGTGGGGATAATCTTGATCAATTATCGAGTCTTAGACTTGACGCCAGACCTTGTAGATTTTAGAGGACAGCCGTTGAGGGGGCTGCTCTAGCTTCACCTTTGTAGCGTTCTCCATAGGTGGAGGAGATCTCTTCAGCACGGCAGTTAGAGAGTTTTTGCGCACCCTCCTTAGCGGTTCAAAACTGTTCCCAGTTGGAACAGCAGCATCGATTTCCACCGTTGGAGCCGGCGAAGTCAGTCCGGAAGGGAAATTGCCCCCAGCCTTCTTCACTCTGCGCCAGTGGCGACGTCGAGTGTGTCGAGCCGACGGTACTGGCTCAGCTATGGGGGTGGCTTCTTCATGCCCCCTATCTTGGTCAGAAATTATCGTTGTCAGCCTATTGAAGACTGATGTCCGCTGGGTGGGGATGGCCAACCTATCGAAGGCAGACTTCCGAGCAGAGGAAGCAGCCTTGACGATTTCGCCGGGAACAGGAGCTGAAATAGTCAGTCTTGTGAAGACCGGCCCTTTTGCAGGAGAAGCCGCCTTGATGACTTCGGGAGCAGGGATGGCTATCATTTTTGGGATAACCCTTTCTGGTATTGCAGGCTTCTTCATAGGCCCACATGAACTTTGGCCCAATCTGGTAAAGACTGAAGCATTTGGTTTGGGCGACCCGTTGAGAGGGGCCGCAGCAGTTGCAAGTCGATCAAAGACCGACTTCTTCGGAGCTTCTTGTAATAGCGCGGGAGTGCTGAAGCTCATTGGCGGGATCATAGTCCCGAAGAATAGTCCAGTGGTGGCCTGAGTCACCTGGTCCACCAGCATCATGAATAAGGAGGCCACTTGAGGCCCGTAGGTCACTCCTCCGGCGAGGATGGAGTGGGAGTTGTTGCAATGAGTGCAGTTTGAAGCCATTAATCTTCTGTTTTCTGCATGGAGCAAGACACCAAATCTCAGTACCTCGAATCCAGGGGCAACCATAGCAAACCATGATTCGTTCGCGAAACACGACACACGAAGTGTAGAGTGGAAAGAGGAAAAGGTCCCACCAGGCGTGCCAGAATCTGTTCCCCGCCGGAAGACGCGACCGGGACGTTGGGACGTCGGGGCCTGAATTCCGATGGCAGATGCTAATTGGTGCTATCTGTCCACCTCTCCGAAGATGCCAAGTTGATTTATGGCACCATATATCGAAGGTTTAAAAAGATGCTGCCGATATAGCAGACTTCGTCAGATTCCCCCTCATTTGAGGGGTTTTTGATTATGGGGACGCTCTTCCCTGCAAGCGCAAGCTCCTGCAGTTAATTACGCTACCGCATTGCGGTAACCACTTTCTCCTTCTCCAGATGGTCACTTCGTGTCATGTGTGTTTGTTTGTTTTTTTTGGTTGCCCGTGGATTGTATATGGAGACTAATTTATGTTGGCGCCCATAGGACGTGGATTAGTCCAAATCCGTATTTTCTTAGATTTGGGTTTGGGGTTGGGTTTAAGGATACGTTAGTCTCATTTGAGACTAAGATCAACTTAAACATTTGTTAAGGATACGTTAGTCTAATTTTAGACTAAGATCAACTTAACGGGATCGTTTAGATCCAACAAAAGAGGATTTGGGCTCTATTGTTTAGTTTAGGGACATTGCGGTCGATTACCAGTTTAAGAACATAGCGGTCCATTGTTAGTTTAAGGACATTACGGTCCAATGTTAGTTTAAAGACATCTCGGTCAAGGTTAAGGATATCATAGTCCGTGAGTTTAAAGACCTCACAGTCAAGGTTAAGGACATCATAGTCCATGGGTTTAAGGACCCCACAGTCCAGTTTAAAGACGTCATACTCTATGAAATATATGGTTGTCGGGACCCGTCACCTCTCTAAAGACATTGAAGGATTACAACGACAAATATCAAAGGAGTTCAGAGATGTACCCTTGAACAAAAGTTGATTGGGAGATCTGTAGTCCAATTTGGAACTAAGATTAATTAATTAGATTATGAGCACATTGGCTCAGTTAAATCTGAATTGAGGACTTATGGCCAATTTGGGCTAAGTCCAATTAAGTTCGAAATGTTGGCTCTTTGTTGGCCTGTTGAAACTTTGTCTGAGTTCAACCCCTCATTATTTAGCGATACTAAACAAGAGTTTGAGGGCTATGAGAACATTTTGTTTTTTAGCATTAAACACTATAGCTCTGGATTTTAAGCCTCATTTGAAGGAGATATTTGCCTCTGAAAAACTTAACTAATTTGGACTAAGCTGGTTTTAGAATAGTGTTAAACACTAAAGGACATCTGGTGGTCACGTGTCCTCACGTGATGTATTTAAAACAGTGTTAAACACTAGAGACAAAATGCTCAAAATAGTGCTAAACACTAGAAAGGAAAGGGGTCACGTGGGGTCACGTGAGGAGCCTGAGATGGGGCCAGACCTCCTTTATTTTGTTCTCAGAATATTCGGATAAGTGTTAAAGACTTTTGGTCTTCAGGCTATCACGTATGAGCACGTGATGGGTACCCGTGCATTGGTTATTAAAGCGTTTTATTAAGGGTCGTGTGAAGACACGTGAGAGTGCCCAAAGCCAGTCCTGCCTTTGCTTTGTTCCCTTTGTTTTGGAAGTCACGTGGGAGCACGTGAGACATTGCCTCCAAGCTTTTTCCCTTCTCATTTTGGGGGATCTGTTTAGGGGTCGCGTGGGGGCACGTGACCTAGTTTTATTCTTTCATTTCACTTATTAAGGATAGGGGTCACGTGTCACCACGTGACCAAGTTCTTGGAGAGCTTTCGAGTCTCTTTGTTTTAAGAATTAAATTCTCTGTAGGGTTAAACTCTAATTATGTTTTAGAGGAATTAAATTTTTATGTATGTGGAAGAATTAAATTCTCATATAGGGTTAAACCCTAGTTCTGTCTTGGAGAAATTAAATTCCTATGAATTTGGGAGAATTAAATTCTCATATAGGGTTAAACCCTAGTTTTATTTAGGAGGAATTAAATTCCTGTGAATTTGGAAGAATTAAATTCTCATATAGGGTTGAACCCTAGTTTTATTTGGAGGAATTAAATTCCTATGTATTTGGGGGAATTAGATTCCTTAAACTCAATTCTCCCTCTAAGTTTTGGATCTGCATGACAGAATCTCCCCGATGAGAATTAAATTCTCAACTTGTGGGGAGATCTGTTTCTGCAGATCTTCAACCAGAGGAAGAACTAAGTTCTTATTCAGAAGAGTTAAACTCTTAATTTGAGAATTAAATTCTCTTTTATTTTATGGAACTTAGATCTATTTCCCTTTCTCACCTAGGGTTTTTTTTTCTCTTCTGAAGAAATTTTCTTTTCTCTCTTGAGAATTAAATTCTCCTCTCTTTTTTCTCTCTGTTCTTCTCTTAAAAAAAAAGTAGATCTCTTCTCTTCTCTTCTTGGCTCCTATTTATAGGAGAAAGAAAAGAATCAAATTGTTTAGTGCATCTTTCATTGAAAGAATTTTAATTGATTTTGTAACCAACAGGATCTTTTAGATCACTCAGTGAATTTTATTCACCATTGGATTTTTAATCCAAAAGATATTCTGATTGTTATTTTTGGTGAATTTCAGGGAAATCTTTCCTTGTATAAAATCTTTCCATAAATTGGTGATTTTTAATCACCATTGGATTTTTAATCCAACGGTGCTCCTCTTTACAGAGCTCAATTTTTTTGTTTGGAAAGATCTAAATAAATATTAGGGTTTTTGATTTTCCTTAATTTAGAATTTAATTCTATTAGCTCAGAAAGTTTAGATGCCTATCACGTGTGAGTACGTGACCCCACTGTTTAAGCTTTTTAATTCTGTTGTTTTAAAGAACTAAGGAAACATCACGTGCCAGCACGTGACCCTTGGTCGCGTGTAGACACGTGATGCCCCATTGGGATCTTTCCTTGCTGTTCTGTGATACCCTTTAATCCTTTTTAGTGAGTTTAAGAAGCTCATCACGTGTGGGCACGTGACCCCATTTGAAGTTGTGTATCTTAGCGCCTATAACTTTGCTCATAGAAGGTCTCGTGTCCCCACGTGATGCCCGATCACGTGTGGGCACGTGATGCCTCATAACTTTAGATCCCGGATGAATTATGAGGCCCATAATATATCAAATCGAAGGCTTTTTCGAGACACTTTCGATACCATCAGAATTTAGCTGTTTCACATTCGGGAGTTTGTAAAAAAAACAGCCCGGAAAATACTGGCTCGCATTTTCTTAAGCGTATCACTGTTATTTGATACCTTGGGCTCTTTTGCGCAGAAATTTTTGACGGGAACAGTTGTCTCAAGACATGGTCGAGCCGGCTCAACCTTATAGCGAGCCGTCTCATGGATCCAGAGAAGTAAAATCCCATTCTTGGCTTGGCATGAGCCGGCTCAATTCTGATTGAGCCATTTCAAGCTCGTGTCGAGCCGTTTCAAAAACATTTTGAGCCATCTCATGCAACTTGAAATTCAAAACATAATTGTAGATGACTTGTGAGCCGTCTTAAGTAATCTTGAGTCGTCTCCTGCTGATATTCACACTAAATTAATATCTGATATGTGACTTAATTTGATATACATCTATATTGCTTATTTTACTGCACCATAAATATCTTATCTCATACCATGTACTCATTATTGCTGAACTTACATGTCTTATGTAAACACATCTAGTACGTGCTCCACTTGACTCAACTCAAAACATGAATATCATTTGACATGGATGCTTGACATTTTATATGAATACTTGGCACTTTACATGAATGCATGCACTTGACATGAACTCAATTTGAAACATGAACTTGTACTCTCTCTCTCTCTCTCTTTTATGTATTCATGGTTTCGAGTTAAGCTTATGACATTAATTGTAATTTAAAAAAATGCGGGGTGTTATGATAGTTTGAGTATGAATCCAACGAAATTTTAGAAGTCCCCCTAATTCATTAATCCATGTCTACTAACACAACATACAATCTAGGGCCCATGTTTCTAAGCCTCTGGGAACCTAACCTTGGGTTTGGAATACTTCAATGACGATTAAAGTCCCGTTACTAACACTCTTTATTCGGGCCCGTGATTTCTTGCCTCTTGGGCCCTACCCTTGGGTTCGAGAATACTCTGAAGATTGGTCGACATTCACAATTGGATTGTCGTTAGGTTAGTTTACCTTGTAGAGACCTGTTAGGATACATTGACATCCATTTCATGTTCGCCATATACACTTATTACATATTTACGTTGATTAACACATACTATACTATATTGCTATGCTCATGTATAATTTAGTTACCATGTACATTACCATGCTACACATGTCCACATGTTCATGATTTCCATTCATGCTATATTACATGTCACCTTACACATTATTATATAATTCACACCTCTTTTAGGGACTTACACGAGTGTAAGTTCGTTGACAGGCATTCCACTCTGTTTTCTTTCTTTCTTTGGAATGTTCGTTAGGTGACTTTGAGACAAAAGAAATAGAAGCAACGGAAGATGAGTACTCTCAACTCGCATCACAAGCGGACAATTAGTTTCCATTTCAGTTGTTATTTTCAGTATGCCTCATGTTTAAGGCTTCCTTATTATCGTAATCTATCTGACACATCTTGTTTTCAGTTTTAAACTCTGTAGAACTCTGAATGTAATAATTTAGTTGTTGGAATTTTATTATCATGTTTATTCTAGCTTTATGTTATATTGTTTATTACGCTTAGCGTATTTGTTGCGAGAAGCGGTTTTCTTGAAATAAATACGTCGCGGGCTTGTCACGTACTCGTTACTGTTCTTTGGGAAGCGGGGCATGACACACACTCCCATTTACTGTTCACAGTTATTCTCATACCTTGTACTGATACTGCTAATACATACTGCCTACTGTGTAACCAATTTAGTAATCAATTTATTATATGATTAATACTTGGAATAACATAATCCAATAATGCATATTAAAATTATGAATAACACTAGCCTTTAATTAGAATATATATAAATGTATACATTGCATAATATTTGATGTTAAATAAACTAGAATAGCTAGATCATAAAATTGATATTCAGAGCATGCCTTACGTATCAATACTGAAACATTATATACTTGTTTAATTATACTGCAATAATTAATGATTAATTAGAATATACTTTATAATAGATAATAATTAAATATTTTTTTATACTATGTTTTTTAGTTATGTAAAAAACCCGACAATAATCTTGTATGACCTTTGTTAAGTTTTAACATATCAGGAACATAATGCCTAGTATTATGTATACCATGTTTTGTTTCAAATACTGATTTTTATAAAATGAAGACTTACCGAACTTTAGTTCACTGACGACATTCCTGTTTTCTGTTTTCTTTTCTGGGGAATGTCGTCAAACAACATTGGGACATGAGAAGAGGCTAGGTACGAAGTGGTTCCAACTGAGGAGGACGGTCAATATCTTTCTAGTCAAGCCGAGCTCTAGTTTTCCTTTTTAGTTAGTGTGCCTAAAAGTTTAAGGCGTTTTTCTCTAACTCTTGTTTATTTATTTGAAGTCATTAGACTTTTTATTAGTAAACTTAACACTTGGAATAAATGTTGATGGATGATATTTATTTATTTTAAATTCTTGTTGGTTTTATATTTATCCTGCTTAATTCAGATACTTAGCGTATTCATATCGGGAAGGGGTGCTTCTCGGTTTGAATACACCGTAGGCTTGTCGTCTTCGTTTCTCGTTTTTGAAAAGCGGGGCGTGACAGCTCCAACTTACGTCGCCTCAGCGGCTTCTCACCGGGTGGGGCGGCATTCTTCTTCTAGCTCTCCTCCACGGCCTTGGTGGCATCTCGCTCAGTTTTTGCCTGCCCCACTTCCAACTTGAGCTTCCTCCTGCACTTGGAAAGCTCAACCATCTTCTCTTTCCATTCCTCCCTCTCCCGAACCAGTGCCTCGTCGCAAGCCCGGTCCCTGCGCCCAAGGCATTTGGAAAGCTCGAGCATCTTCTCTTTCCATTCCTCCCTCTCCCGAACCAGTGCCTTGTCGCAAGCCTGGTCCCTGTGCCCAAGGTCAGACGCAGGAGAGTGGCATGCACGTTTCAGGCTATGTTAGCAAAACTCAAAGGGAAGTGTCACGCCCCGCTTCCTGGTGTACGGACAAGGGGACGTAGCGGGTCACATGACGTATTTACTCAGAAATAAACACGCTAAGCGTAAATAAGCAATATAATAAAGTACACAAGAAAAATGATAAGAGATGTAATTGAACATCAACTTTTATTTATTAAACATTTCTTTACAATACAACTGAAAATGTAAATACAAGAATGGAAAGCAATTCCTAAACAATGGCATGAACTGAAAGTAAAGTATATACAAGAGTCTAGAGCTCTGGATCTTCTGCAAACTGCTCCAAGTCGTCTGAACTGGGCTCTATCTTCCGAGAATCGGATCCACCTGACAACATTCCAAAGAAAGAAGAGAAAGGAATGTCGTCAGCGAACAATCGCTCGGTAAGTCCAAAAGAAAAGTAGAAATAGAATAGACAGATAAGAAAGAATATAATTGTATAATATTTGATTGTTATGTTAACACGGTTATTTGTAGTTTGGTACAAAATGTGCCAGTATATACGATAGGGGTCCAACTTACCCTGTGGACTATGGTATACGGAGCACAAGGAACCAATAAGCCACGGAACAACAACAACGGATATTCATGTTAGGTGTATTAAAGTGACCGTCTCGTGCCACTTCTAACACATTCTGTACCAGTCTACCCTTTTAAAACCCCATAATGTGTTTTGTATTGATGTGTATTGTTTTGTTTAATAGATGTAAGACTTACCGAAACCATGATATCGGTAGTTCATGTAAACGGAAAGGATATAAACGGCTAGTCATGTAACAATGTATATCCATGGTTCGGTCAAATCAATTCATGTTGATATGTATTGTATCTGGTATAAATGGATTCATGTTGAATTGGAGTTATACTTGAATTATATTCAAGGATAGATTGATTTCAGATTAGACTGAGACTCTGTTTGAGTCAGACACTTAAACGGAATTGGAGTCCTGAATTAGTTTTAGAGTTATCGTTAACTGCTGCATATGGACGGCATGATTTGTGACTTTTTCCAAGCCAGTTACCGTATTGATAACCCTGTTTTTAGTTGTCTACCTTAAATAGGAAAGCACCCAAATTCTCCGGCTTCCTGAGGCTCAAGAGAACTGGTCCCACTTACACCTATATTTACTAGGGTCCTTATTGTAATTTAATATAACTTGAGTGGGTTTTATGAAAAATAGTTTTGATATATTTTCAAAATACATCTCAAGTATTTAATTACGTCTTTAGGATTTTCATAGATAAATTTTTTAAGAGTGATGAGATAGTCTAGTAAATATAAATCTAATTTGAATAGTATATGATATTTTCATGTAATTTGACTTGTATTGATTCTTGATAGTATTTTCATGAACTTTTGTGATTCTTTTCTTTTGATTTAGAAAACATGGAATATATTATATTTTTAAAATAGATATTTTGATAATATTTATATATATATATATATATATATATATTAAAAAATAGAATTTCTTTATTAATAGAAATCACGTTTTCTTAAAAATTGTAATAAAATCCCATCGAGATCATATGCTCCGTGAGAAGATCTGCATCTTGCCCTACTAGTCCGATGGATGTGCGATAACCCGCACCAACCAAATAGGATTCCTCAAAATGGGTTGTAAGAACTTAATCGTATGGAATTTGATTAAAACAATTAAAAGAAATACGGTTTTATTAATTTAAGGTATTTTAATGCAAAATATTGTATTTTGTCACACAAAAATTGTTACAAAATCTATCGTGCTATGTCAAGATGAGTGTTGTGATAAAGTAGGTCATTATCTCATGAGTTTTCTAAAGGTAATATGAGCAAACGATAAAGTAATGTCGTATGTAAACTTGATGGTATTTTACCGTAAAAATGAAATAAAAGTTGTAATACATATTATTTTTGAATTAAAACTTGTTGTAAATGTTGTTTTATATTTGTTAAACAGTATAAGAAAAGATGGTTAATTTGTTGTTTAAGAAAAGTTGAGTTTTTAAAGAAATGAGAATCGGAAGTCGGAATAACTCCGCTTTCGACGAGTTTTGAGAAGAGAATGTTTTAGATTAGAAATGTAGGAGGGGAGAAGGGAGTTATAGTTTGAGAATAGAGGGAGGAGGTAAAGGAAGATTTCGAAGTCGTCATGGAGTCGCGTCGTCGCCGGATTTGTCCCGAAATGTCGCAGGAACTTTGACCTTGGCTAACTCCACTTGTACAACTTTTGGACTTAGATATTTTTTTAGAGTTTTGATACTAGATTTCAGAATAGAGAAGGCTAAAGTGTAGTGTGGTATTTATAGGATAGAATTAGGGTTTTGGGTATGAATAGAGAATTAAAAATGTATTAAAACTTGGATTAAAGAGGTGAATTAACACTCTCTGTTAATGTGAAGAAAAATCAAACATAATAGGAGTAGTGGGGGGCAGGCCAAGGGGTTAGGGTTAAATTTTGGAGGCAATGCTGACAGGCTAAACCGGCGGCGTCGGCCTATTCCTCATTCTCGTCGGTCGATGCAGGGGTGTGGGGCTATGGATCTTTGACACGTGTTTTAGGCTGTATAAATACTATTTTGCACATATTTGATTTTTGAGACTTTTCATTTTTACGTGTATTGCACGTATACATTTTTTGGCTTCCAAAAAGTTTAAAAGAAAAATTAGCAAAAATATATACGGCTAGGGGGATTTGAACACAGGGGCTATGTCACAGCAGTGCAAGGCTTTACCAGTGAGCTACAAGTGTTTTCTTGCTGTTCTAAAGCAATTTAAATTTATAATTTGTGCTCAGGCTTAAGTACTCCTTTCTGTATTTTGAAAAAATTCTGTACAAAAAGTTCAGGGTTGTTACATTCTACCCTCCTTATAAAAATTTCGTCCTCGAAATTTATAGAAAAAAGTTGTAACAGATTCAAGACAAGTTTGATGATAGTGGTGGTGAAAGAACTACTGATGGTATATGAAAAATATTTGGAAGAACGAATGTATGCAAAAGTTTTGAAAAGATTGCAAAACATATGAGGGAATTACTAGTGTTACTTTGACCTATAGCTTCGGCTTCCACGGCTGCTCAAGTGAAAGCATGTCACCTGGGTACATTCCTCCTAGCTGGAGGTATATTTCTCTATCCTTGGGGCATGTTTTTCTGCCCTCGAGGCATGTTCCTCAGTGCTTGTTGGAATTGACGAGGAGGCTGTGCAGGAGGTCCACGTGGAGGTGGAGCTGGGAGAGCAAGACGAGGTGCAGGAGCCTGGATAGCTGGCCGCTGCGGATAAGTGATGTGAGTTGGAACTGGGTTGCGTCTATAAGGACATGTTCCAAATCCATGAGTGGATGCGCCATAAACTAAGCACAGGCCTTTTGCGTGCCTACAGTCATTCCACAGGTGTCCATCTCTCTTACAGTAGAAGCAAAAATCTGGACTTGACTGGTTATTTGTTACTTCCGGTCTCCTGGGTTCAAAAGTTGGTATTGAAGAGGCTCCTCGTACCATCTGGATGGCAGGGCGCTTCACACCGGCAGATTGAAGTCTGCCCTTCTTCTTCACTACTGTCTCGTATCGACGAGCAGCTTTCAGAGCTAGGTCATGGGCTGGCAAATCCCCTGTACCTAGAGCAGCTTGGATCTCCAGGTCCAACCCCTGCTGAAATCGTTTGGCTTAAATCTCAACAGTCAGTATGAGATGTGCCGCAAACCTGCTCAACATGGTGAACTCGGCATCATACTCATCCACTGATTTGCTTCACATAGAATCTTGTTGTAAGTGGATGAATTGCTTCTCCATGTCGAGTCAGGCAGTCTCTGGAAAATACTTCGCGTTGAACATGTCGCTAAAAGTCTTCTATTCGATAGGCTGGGCAAGACGGCTTTCTTTTGCCTTCCACCATACTCGGGTGTTATCTGTAAGTTGCAGCTTCGCAACTCTTATCCAAGCAATGTCTGGCACTTGTGTTGCTGCCAGATCGTCTTCGATTGACTGAGCCCATTCTTTCGCTTCCTGAGGGCTCTGTTTCCCAGAAAAGTTCTTAGGGTGTAGTGCCCGGAATTGCTTCACAACGGGTGCTTTTGCTTCTGGACGGTGCAATAAAATAGCAGTCTACTGCTGCTGTCCCTCCAGGAGGCTCTTAATTGCCTTGAGCAGTACCGTCTGCTCGTTGATCGGAGCTACAATGGTAGGCGTAAGCGGAAGAGGTGGTGGTGGTGTATTGTTGACGTTTGTAATCGTTTTGTTGGGAGAATCCATAACCTTGAAGGAAAAATATGGTTAGGATAGATTCAAAGATTATGAAATATAAAGAATGTTTAGTTGTTGAGTCTCGTAATTCTTGTGTTATATTGCTTAGGTTTCCATGCCTGCATGGTAGGGTTCCATGCAGCACTGACCTGCATGGGCCACCAATAAAACCTGTCACGCCCCGCTTCCCAGTGTACGGACAAGGGGACGTGGCAGGTCACGCGACGTATTAACTCAGAAATAAACACGCTAAGCGTAAATAAGCAATATAATAAAGTACACAAGAAAAATGACAAGAGATGTAATTGAACAACAACTTTTATTTATTAAACATTTCTTGACAATACAACTGAAAATGTAAATACAAGAATGGAAAGCAATGCCTAAACAATGACATGAACTGAAAGTAAAGTATATACAAGAGTCTAGAGCTCTGGATCTTCTGCAAACTGCTCCAAGTCGTCTGAACTGGGCTCTATCTCCCGAGAATCGGATCCACCTGACAACATTCCAAAGAAAGAAGAGAAAGGAATGTCGTCGGCGAACAATCGCTCGGTAAGTCCCAAAGAAAAGTAGAAATAGAATAGACAGATAAGAAAGAATATAACTGTATAATATTTGATTGTTATGTTAACGCAGTTATTTGTAGTTTGGTACAGAATATTCCAGTGTATACGAGAGGAGTCCAACTTACCCTGTGGACTATAGTATACGGAGCACAAGGACCGTTAAGCCACGGAACAACAACAACGGATATTCAGGTTAGGTGTATTAAAGTGACCGTCCCGTGTCACTTCTAATACATTCCGTACTAGTCTACCCCTTTAAAACCCCGTAATGTATTTTGTATTGATGTGTATTGTTTTTTTAATAGATGTAAGACTTGCCGAAACCATGATATCGGTAGTTCATGTAAACGGAAAGGATATAAATGGCTAGTCATGTAACAATGTATATCCATGGTTCGGTCAAATCAATTCATGTTGATATAGATTGTATCTGGTATAAATGGATTCATGTTGAATTAGAATTATACTTGAATTGTATTCAAGGATAGATTGATTTCAGATTAGACTGAGACTCTGTCTGAGTCAGACACTTAAACAGAATTGGAGTCCTGAATTAGTTTTGGAGTTATCGCTAACTGCTGCATATAGACGGCAGGATTTGTGACTTTTTCCAAGCCAATGACCGTATTGATAACCCCGTTTTTAGTTGTCTACCTTAAATAGGCAAGCACCCAAATTCTCCGGCTTTCTGAGGCTCAAGAGAACCGGTCCCGCTTAAACCTATATTTACTAGGGTCCTTATTGTAATTTAATATAACTTGAGGGGATTTTATGAAAAATAGTTTTGATATATTTTCAAAATACATCTCAAGTATTTAATTACGTCTTTAGGGTTTTCATAGATATAATTTTTAAGAGTGATGAGATAGTCTAGTGGATATAAACTTAATTTGAATAGTATATGGTATTTTCATGTAATTTGACTTGTATTGATTCTTGATAGTATTTTCATGAACTTTTGTGATTCTTTTCTTTTGATTTAGAAAACATGGAATATATTATATTTTTAAAATAGATATTTTGATAATATTTATATATATTTATTTATTAAAAAATAGAATTTCTTTATTAATAGAAATCACGTTTTCTTAAAAATTGTAATAAAATTCCATCGAGATGGTATGCTCCGTGAGAAGATCTGCATCTAGCTCTACTAGTCCGATAGATGTGCGATAACCCGTACCAACCAAATCGGATTCCCCAAAATTGGTTGTAAGGACTTAATCGTATAGAATTTGATTAAAACAATTAAAAGAAATACGGTTTTATTAATTTAGGATATTTTAATGTAAAATATTGTATTTTGTCCCACAAAAATTGTTACAAAAGCCATCGTGCTATGCCAAGATGAGTGTTGTGATGAGATAGGTCATTATCTCGTGAGTTTTCTAAAGTTAATATGAGCAAAACGATAAAGTAATGTCGTATGTAAACTTGATGGTATTTTACCGTAAAAATGAAATAAAAGTTGCAATACATATTATTTTGAATTAAAACTTGTTGTAAATGTTGTTTTATATTTGTTAAACAATATAAGAAGAGATGGTTAATTTGTTGTTTAAGAAAAGTTGAGTTTTTAAAGAAATGAGAATCGGAAGTCGGGATAACTCCGCTTTCGACGAGTTTTGAGAAGAGAATATTTTAGATTAGAAATGTAGGAGGGGAGAAGGGACTTATAGTTTGAGAATAGAGGGGGGAGGTAAAGGAAGATTTCGAAGGCGTCATGGAGTCGCGTCGTCACCGGATTTGTCCCGAAATGTCGCCGGAACTTCGACGTTGGCTAACTCCACCTGTACAACTTTCGGACTTAGATATTTTTTGAGAGTTTTGATACTAGATTTCAGAATAGAGAAGACTAAAGTGTAGCGTAGTATTTATAGGATAGAATTAGGGTTTTGGGTATGAATAGAAAATTAAAAATGTATTAAAACTTGGATTAAAGAGGTGAATTAATACTCTCTGTTAATGTGAAGAAAAATCAAACAGAATAGAAATAGTAGGGGGAAGGCCAAGGGGTTAGGGTTAAATTTTAGAGGTAACAGCGACGGGCTAAACCGGCACCGTCGGCCTATACCTCATTCTCGCCGGTTGATGTAGGGGTGTGGGGCTCTGGATCTTTGACACATGTCCTAGGCTGTATAAATATTATTTTGCACATGTTTGATTTCTGAGATTTTTCATTTTTACGTATATTTCACGTGTAAACTTTTGGGCTTCCAAAAAGTTTAAAAGAAAAATCAGCAAAAATATATGTGACTGGGGGGATTTGAACACAGGGGCTATGTTACAGTAGTGCAAGGCTTTACCAATGAGCTACAAGTGTTTTCTTATTGTTCTACAGCAATTTAAATTTATAACTTGTACTTAGGCTTAGGTGCTCCTTTCTGTATTTAAAAAAAATTATGTACAGAAAGTTCAGTGTTGTTACAGGAAGAAAATCACACACCAAATGTAAATAATAAGACTCCCTCACCTCGACTAAACGAGCGAGTATCTCCTGCAAAGCCTCCACATGAGAAAGCGCAGCAGTCAAGGATGGGGGAGCAAAGATCAGGAGAGAATGCAACACTTCTGCAGCTCGTACAAAACCGTCATTAGTAAGGGCGGAAAGTCGCCCCTTTTTGTTCGACTTAGGAGGCCTCTCGTCCATATGACGCTTAGCACTCTTGGAAGAGACGCTGGAGATCGAAGACTTGGAACCACCTGATGCTAAGGCTTTGCTCCCAAAGATATTGTTCATGTCGATTTGATCTGAAAAGGGAAGAAATAAAACAACGTCAGATAAAAGCCATAACCAAGAACTTGAACGCTCCGCTAAATGGCTAGACCGAAGGATACCTCCCACACAAACTACATGACTCAAAGGGCCTGATTCTTTCTCCCTGGGCTGGGAAAGGGGATGAACGACAATCTCTCCAGCGGGGTCAGGGGCCGAGGAAGTTTTCCTTTTTTGAGCCTTACCAATCCCTGGGATGGAAAAGGCCTTCTTTATCTTACCCAGTGGCCTCTTACCACCTCGGCGAGATGACGAACTCTGATAGGGCAAGTTCTTCAAAGATAGAATATGAGGGGTGTGAAGTGGACTCTACACTAGAAGCTTTAGAAGGACTGGGATCAAGAATACGGCCGGTGGTCGGAAAAGCCTCCCCGGTTAGATCCACAGAATGTGTCGGGGATACCTTAGAAGGGGGAAGGTGGGAAGGATGTTGCTGCTTGAGGGACATTTTTTCCTCCCACATGGGGTGCTCGATGCTCTTACCCATAGATAATCGCTCACGATTATAGTGCATGCTCTCATAACCCTTGGTAAGATCAGCTTCGGGGTCGGGAAAGGCGAGGCCGCACAAGATGAAATTAGCCTCGGTGAAAAACTCCTCCACACCCAATCTTCCTTTTAGAAATCCATGAGATACTCGGCTATGCCTTTGAGGCCAGAAGGAATATTCTTCGTGAATGTTTTGAAGATAGCACCCTTATTCTCTCCCCTCCAAGATGTCAGAAACTCCGAGGGGAGTCGGAATTGCGATAAAAGAGGAACCGTTTTTGCCAGTCGGTGATTTTGGATTTTAGTCCCCAACTATCTTGACCTTTCCCTAAAGATGAGCCTAGGGACGTTGGCTACCGGTGGGGAAACTAACTCTTATATAAGTATGAAGAAACTCAGGTGAGTAATCCTTCCTTACTATAGAAAGAGCGAAGACCAAAGCGATAATCATATACCAACCATTAGCCGCAATTTGAGAGAGGGCGAGATCTAAATCCCTAAGGATACGCTGAATAATTGGAGGAACGGGAAATCGAAGACCGGAAAAGATGGATTCATGGTACAAACCGATATACCCTTCAGGGGGATCGAGGATGGAGAGCTTAGAGTCAGTTTTGAAGTCGACAGAAGGGGAGGAAGACCTACACCTATTTTCCACCAAAGAAATTTTCCACCAAAGAAATCAACAGAGAAGACTTAAACCCTTAATTTTCTCCTGATGCTCGACGCTCAAGACACCAGAAGACATGGCTATGAGAAATTAAGAAAAGATGAGAAGATGACTTACTAAAGAAGTGCTAGAAGAAAAAAAGGGATCTTCTTGGGCGACGAAATCAACGGCAACTTGTGAATTTGGGAAACCCTAAGCAAAAGAAATGGCGACGCTTTCTCTCCAAGTTTCCCCTTTCTCTAAGAAGAGGCATGATTGATTAATGACCGCATGATAAGACAGGGCAGTAGAACCTACGGATGAAAGACACGTGTGACGAGGACGAAGGACCACGATCGTTGTATTCCAACCGTATTAAGTTCCGCACCGAGCACTCCGAACCCGACAGCTCGGAGTAGGGGGTACTGATACTGCATGGAATAACCAATTACAGGTCCGACCCGATTCCACTCGGCCCATGAAGCCGAGCACGGGTTCAAACCCATGATACTCGGTCCATGATACTCGCCAAGAGATCTTTGTATGAAGAAGACAACTCATGTCGACACAAAATCCTACATAACTAACCGAATCTTCATTGATTGCATCACCACCGTATGTGATGCCTATATAAGCATCTCCAACATAAGAGCAAAGGTATGCTACATTCTCTCCACAAATAGAAACTCTACCTTTCTAAGAAAACTAGATTGATTTTATCATCGGAGGAAAAATTGAAGTATAATTTCAGTGCCCTTTCCTTTGCAGGATTGATGATCCGGCGGTGAGGCCTTTGCCTAAAACTTCCATCCTACAAATCTATTGATAAAGCCCAAGCTGTCTCAGATCCACGCTTTATCATTATCCACTATCAAGATACCTGTATCGTATACCAATCTTGTATCCAATAAGAATTCATGTAGCCTACATGGATTCCACCGCACCGGTAGGAAAGTATTACTCTAAAAACTTCTGCACTACTAGAAAGATGCTTATTGGCAACGGAAATTTTCGTCACTAAAATGTAATATTCCATCGTGAAAACGTATTCCTGACGGAAAAGTTTGAAATCCGTCACGGAAAAAGTAGTCTCGTGGAGATCTACCTATTATTGTTTACGTGTATTTTTGCTTTGCATGTTACAAATATCAATTTTTATCTCGATCAATTTCAAACTTAATAAACGAACCGCGACAAGGGTGTCGGCAATCTTTTTATTTGTTCATTCTATGCTCAAAAGCGCTTTCCTTTCTCTTTGAAGAAGCGGAAGCAGAAGGATCTTCCGCGGAAATGAAAATCAATTGAAGAGCTATATCTTTCTCACTTAATATTTACCGATGATTTGTTGATTTTTGGAGAGTTGGAAAGTCACGTCGTATGAATCTTTGTAAGGTTAAGTCCATCCAATAGTTTTAGGTTTTTTGGCCGGAACAATGAATAAATTTCGATAAATCACCACTTCATTTTAACCCCAATGTATATCGAGCAAATCGAGTTAAAAAAAGAATGCTCGGCTTGAAGTTGATGGATTAAAGAAATCAAGACACTTATAATCATCAAATGAGAAATAAGCAAGCATTCTTGAAATCAAATTTTCATTCGAATGCAAAAAATACATTAAAAAAAAGGCGTTAATCTACTCTACCCGTAGGGATGCTGCTAAAATCCATCACTTAAGAGATGAAGGGGTTTAAAAAATTTGAGGGTACTTGTTTTCGAAATATTGAAGCCATTTTTTCTTGGGGCATTGGCCCGTAAGCTTAACCTAAAGCAAACAACACATTCGTATACACCACATCAAGCACATCCAGGGGACCCACGAATTTGCCCCGAAAGCGTTAATTTATGACCACTTTCTCTCTGGGTTCGAACCCCGTACTCTTCTCAAAAAGTAGAAGTGTTCATACCAACTGAGCTCAACTGAGCTATTGCTCATTGGCTGCAAAACCATGAATGTTGGTTTATTTATAGTAATATGGTGGCGAATTATGCATCATTGACAAAGCAAATTGGTGCAACTCATGAAGATAAAATATTTAATCTGTACCATGTTCTCCATGTCGGAACCTAGAGATCCAAGCTCAAATATCTTAGGAGGCATCGAAATTTTCGAGAAGGTGTTCTGAGATAATATGATATGACCAATTGGAAACGACAATGAACCAATTTTTTTCGAAGATAAATGGATCCTTGCAAGGATTAGTGGACCGATCAAGCGATACCGATATTAATCTTAACATGGTTACCGAACCGATAAACCCGATTAAACATATATGGAATGAGATTCTGATACAAGAGATTTTTTTCGGGTGCAGCCTGTATTTAGGGCTTGGCCCTCTATAAATTACTAAAAGAATCAAAATAATAAACCTGTGTAAAATTATCAAATATATATATGTAAAGTTCATAAATTTAAGAAGCTATAGTAAATTTTATATTTTATATTTGTAATAAAAATTTACACATTGCACCAATTAAATGCAATGCATTACTTTACCACTTTACCTTGCATTTATAATTAAATGTACACCAGAGTTTTTGGAGCGTGCACGTAATTTTGAAAAAAATTATTGTAAATTTCTTTTATAATTTCTACTTGCATCACACTTATAAAATAATAATTACATGGAATTTAATTACGTGCACTGTACATAAAACATGGTGTTTTTTTGTTTAATTTCTCTGAAAAGATGGGAAGCCATGTCATTAATCAATTTCAAAATCAAATGACCACCTTCCTTTTGCGCGTATACTTCCGTTCGGATCAGATTCAAGGATTGGATGACGCAAGTTTTATATTAAACCCATACCCGACCCAAAAGTTTTGAGTTCTAATTTCAACACGACAGTTCTGATTTGGTCGGGATGTCAAAAAAATAAAACCGGAAGTATCGGGTCAGGTAGAATTGGCTTCGGGTCAAACCCGATCCAACCTGAACCCATAAGTCTCACGCTCCGTCTTCTCTAACACACATCCAAATTAAAATTTTGTAAATATAAATTTTATTCTAATGCATCGAACGTAACTAATTTTAATGCACTAAAAACAAATATTATTATAATTCAAAATTTTGTATAAATTCTTATATCACGTGCTCCCCATCCCTAAGTCTCATCCTAAAATTGCCCCACTGAAATAAAAAGAGGAGAAAAAGAAAAAGAGGAAAAAATGGGATATTTTTCATAAATTTCATCTCCATCTCCTCTAAAACCCTAGGGCTAAAATTTCAACGGCTTCCATCATCCCAGCACCATTATGGTCTCTCTCCCCCAATCCAATCACAAAAAAGTTCAAATCTGTGAAGCCCGTCTTCGCTTCTTCAAAGCAGCAACGAAGAGCTCGAGCCTCATCAGACCCAGTGAAGCTCGCGCTAGCCAAGGCGGAGACTTACAAGAAATCGAAGAGTGAAGTAGTTGAGGGAGATGAATCGGCCCCTGAGGCCATGGATACTGTGAAGCTCGCCATGGAGAAAGCCAGAGAGTACAAGAAGAACGAAGGAGCGAAACCTGAGACAATTAGGAAAAAAGCACAAAATTGTGGTAAATCTTTTTCCAAGATATTGTCATTGAGTTTCATTTGCAATTTTCTTTTCAAGTAGTCATTGATTTGAGTATCTTTTATATATTTTTACGATTTGTTTTTGGGGAAATGATAAAAATAACTATTAACATTGATATGATTATGATACGGACTTGTAAGAGGTAAATCGTGATGTGAGAAATTGAAAAAATCGATTTTTTGGTTGATTTATAATCATGAAGTTCGTATTTCGGACAGAAAACTGAACTTAATATAGCTAGTTCTTAATATAATTTATGACAATGACTATATTGTGAATCTATTCTAACGATCTTAACACGCATCTTAAACTCATGACATATCAGGCATTGATAGTTTAGATAGAATATACTCTGTGGAATTGCATCACTTAACAAAGGTAATTTGGTGAACCTAAATAAGGAAGACGTATTGCCGTGTATCGAATTACATTATGCTGTCTTCCGTCACCGGTAAACATTTTCTGGGTCAACTACAAACAAAATGTCTCGTGAAATATTTTGACAAGATTTTATGACAGATTGCCAATATGACAAAGAAGATGAGGATAAGGGTGGGAGTTATAATACATGTCCTTGATAATCGGTGCCTACAATTTTCTTCTAGAATGTAATAGGAAACCTAGAAGGGGAGTATTGCCATTATATGCACTATTCATATCCTTATGTCTCCTTTTAATTTGAGTGACTTGTTGGTATAACTAGAGCAGTTTATTGAATAAATTGTGTTATTCATTCATTGGTTTAAGTAGATTCTATATCCAAAGACGAAAAGAAGAATTCCTTATGTGCTGACTTTTGAAGCCACTATGCCTGTCAAATACTTCTATTTTCAATTCTTCTGTCCCATTACCCAAAGCCTTATACAATTTCATTCAACATAAATAAAGGAGGTTTATTCAAAAAATAATGTTTTTGTTATGTTTGAAGCCACCATTGCATTTATTGATTAGTTTATGTTGAAATAGATAATAAAATCCTGGGCTTACACACATGAACCGCATTATGACTTTGGGAGGATTTTTTTCACGAGTTAAATTGAAATCATATAGATCTTGATGCCCAGTTGATTCTCAAACATCATTAAATATTATTCTTCATCTTGCAAACTTGGACACAATGGTATACCAAATTCCTTTAATCGCACGGCACATTCAATATTACTTTTCTTTGCACACTAACATCATATATAACCATCATCTGTTAGTTAACTATTGATAGTTTAAGTATGTTGTTGGATTATCCACATAGTTACATAAGTCAAGTGTCTTGGGTGTCTGACACATTAAGAATCTAATATGACTTGTATACTCTTATTAGTACGTTAATCCAGTAACTAATTTAATTTGTTTGAAAAGACCATCATATGGTCAAGAAAAGTGTGCATCTAAATTATGACTATTAGAGTTTGTTTTGCTTACAAGCTTATCTTAGTTATCTATTGAAAAGAAGACTTTAATTAATTAGAAAACCCAACATAGGACATCTGCATCTCATTTTGTCTAATCCCTGCATTGTGAAAAATAGTTTATAATCATTGGCATCCTTGTTCCAGAGGATATGAATGTCACAAACAGAAAGGGCGGTCTACTAACAAACAAGGTAAATAAGAAGGAAGGGCCAAGCATTTCAAGCATTGATTTTGTGGGGCTTGAATTTTCTGAAAAAAAGAAATATAGAGGTATGCCTCCTGGATTAACTCCAATTAGCGAACCCCTTTTGGATGGAGAAATTCCTGAAGTGGAGATTATTGTGGGGGATGCCAGTAAGTTTGAGTCTACAACACCATAAATGAAGAGTTCAGCCTTAGATGCTGACAACGCGGACTTGTACAAGCCTAGGGTTTCTACTTGGGGAGTCTTCCCAAGGCCAGGCAACATCTCTAAGAAGGTATAATATTGTTTCATATTTTTGAGATATAGATCTTGTATCTCTTGGAAACCTTCCTCTTAAATTCTTCGCTCCTGTGTTTTACCATTCAAGTTATCAAGATTTAGTTGTACCTAATTTATTTTTATTACATGCATATCGTTTATTTATCTTTTTATCTTTTCATGTCCAGTTTGGTGGCGGACGAACTATTCAGCCTGGTGAAGCGCTTGAAACTGTAAAAGATAAAGAGGCAAAGCAAAAGCGTACTAGAGAATTAATTGCAGCACATAAAAGAAAGATGGGCATAACTATTAACCCAAAAATAAAGGCTGAATGCAAGAAGGTACCATGTCAAACAAAACATGTTTGTAGTCTTCTTGTTCTTTAATATTTGATGAGTATTTAGATCTTATAGATACTGGAATAATGATCGAGCTAATTGAATTTTCTTTCTTCTTGTTTTGTCCAAAATTTATTCTCTCTTTCTCAAGGACATGTTATACCATGTCCTACTTGGGCTTGTATATATTTATTAAGTGTTTAAATTTATTCAACTCCATATGGAAAAGAAAATCTAAGGTCAAGTTCCTTTTGACTACATATGGGCGCAATTACCTATTGTTAAGGAAGATATCATATCCCTTAATTTTCTTTTTACTATATCTGATGCAATGAAAAAGAAGGAACATTTTTCAAGCAAATCTTAAAAAATATTAGTTGTAATAAAATAGGGTCTGATGTCTTGCCTTTTTGGGATGCAAATCTTGAATGCGTCCATGGAAGATCATGGCCTTTATGGAGCCAAAGAGAGCATCAAATTTACCCCCAAAGTTGCAACATATGAAGACAGATGATGCACCACAGGAAACCAACTGATTGTACTATTTAGGAAGAAGCAGGCCGGGGGGGAGGGATAGGGAGAATCCATGCTCACATCGAGTAAACATTTGAAAATCTCTCAAGGCAGCAAATGACTCAGATTATGCCAACAAACTTCAAGCGTTGCACTTTAGTCGATGCAGAAGGTGTCTACCGACTCTACCCCAAGATCTGCATAATAATCTAGAAAATGACTGGATTTCTTCTACCATGTAAAGAGAAGTTATCATTTAGCAAACATCTGTAATGTGGCATTTGTTAAATCACTTGTTCTAATTCCTAAACGTCAAGGCAATGAATTATGGGCCATCAATTGTTTTATTCCATCGAACACCGTCACTCATGTTAAAGACGAGTCAATTAGAGGGAAACATTTGCTTTAATATGTTTACTGTGTGATTTGAACCAAGAGTGTTTTAGTTTGGGTGCTCTGTGTACTTTGGATGGATCCATTTATATAGATCTGGTGGCAACCTAGCATGGCAGTCAGCAGTCCAGGCTTGGGTCTGCCAGTAAAAGAGTTGCATATAAGCACAAGGAAGAGATAATGCTACTGATATCCTTATGTGAAGTGTTTCCCTTTTTTCCAAAGAATATTTATGAAGTTTTCAGTAATGAATTTGTGGAAATATTAAGTCTTCCAACTAGTGTAGTAACGCGACTCATCATTGTATATGTGATTCTGACATCTTCCTTAATGTTAAACATGAAAATATTTCAATTGCATGAGCCTGGGGAACAGTGCCATGTAAGCGATCATTTCAATTTAGAGGGATTTTATAAGTAATAAGCAAACCTTATTTCTGCTATGTAGTATGTACTTTTGTTGACATATAAAATAACCATATGAAAATAAAATCCAGGATGACTTCTTTATGTTTGCATATTTAGGCACTGAAAGAGAAGGTGATGACTAGATGGAGCTTGGAAAACTACGAGAAGCATTGCCTTACTATGAGAAAGTAATGAAGGATGTGGTCTTTCAGGTAATATGGTCTGATTATGACTTGATATTTGCTTGAAAACAACTTTGATTAAAAATCTATAAATGTTTAAACATGAGAAATTGTAATTTGATTTAAATAGTTTTCTAAAATATCCTATTAACCAAGCATCAAAGGTTATGAAATACAATTTTACTCTGATGCAAAATAAACTAATCCGAATCACACCCCAAGATATCCGTGTTTTACTTTAATCAAACTTATTTTGCCTCCAAAACATTTTAATATATCCTATCATTTTGATAACTGCATCTTATCTATTCAGGGCACAAGGAATTACTTTTTTAGAGACAACATCTCGATTCCTGCAACTTTACAGTTCAGGACCAATGCAACTTTTCAGTTCATTTCCACTATCTTTCCTCTCAGAAATGTCTTTCAGTTATGTCCATATATAAACAAAGCTTTGAAGCCGGTGCTCCCTGATATTTGATATTTTGATTGGATAAATAAATGCCGCCTCCTAAGCCTCTGAAAATTAATACTGTGGAATTGTATTTTTGTCACTTACATTTTCATACCTTGAAACATTGGTTAGTTATACTTTTTGATATGCAGAGTGAACTTCACAGATTGGCTGCTTTGCAATGGTCTGTTTGTCAAGGCTCACTGAGAAGGTATCATTGGTGTAACTATTTAAACACGGTTGCAGCATTTGTCATGATTGTTAACTTTTGAGACCGGCAACTTTGCTACAACACACAATAATATCGGATGAAAACTATTTTTGCAAGAAAAGCTGATATCAAGCTAAAGAATTTCAGGAAATCTTCGGTATTGGATTTTAAAACTGTAGGGAGCTGTGACATGCTGTAGATGATATTCCTAAACTTATTATACTGTATACTCTCTTTACGATGCCTTGAAGTTGCATTGGTCCTGTTGGATGATATAAGATGTGAATTTCAACTTCGTTAAAATGATTCAATTTAACCTGCATTACTGCGGTAGATTCAATATCAAATTCAAATCCATTAATCACATTATTAATATCGTATTGCCTCCAAACCCTTTTTAAAACCCTATGTTCACAAGTGCCATTATCTGTGGAGGGAGAAGTAGATGACCAAGGAGCAACAAAATGCGCGTGACAGCAGCAAGTATAAGTGATTTGTGGAACTGCAAAGAAAGGCAAGCGAGTATACCTGGAAATTTTGTAGGTAGTTTTGGACTGACGTAGTGTTGCGCGAAAGTTCTCGATGCTCAATGTATAAACCTCAATTCCCTAAAAACAAGTTTCATTCTTCAGTAGAACATCTTAAGTAGAAGCAGCCTTATTCGTAGACGCGGCGCTGAAACATAGTCTTAATTCAATTGTTCAAATTCCATATGTATGATAAATTGTGACTAAAGATAAAGGAACAAATTCTAGTCCTAATCAAACACAAACTAGTAACCAAGACAGAAACATGAATAGGTAAATATAAATCCAAATTCACAAATGCTGTGCAAGTTTGAATTGGCTTTCCACGTGTTTAAACATCTTCCATTTAGAATTGACTTCTAACTTAAAAAGATGTTCTTCATGAGTTTATTAGCAGATAGATGGTGGAACTTGATGCTGTATCATATGTTGGTTGCTTGAACAATGTATATACAGCATCCAGGAAGAAAGCCACAGCGGGTCTTGGTTGCTGACTTTTGTGATAGAGTATATCAAGTTCTAAAAATTTAGTTGGATGAAAATGTTGGTAACTAAACAAGACATTTTAGCTGCTTTGGCTTGGAGTTCAGCATTGCAATTTTGTTTATTGCGCCTCAAAAATTCCCCTGGGGGTCATATACTTCAGTCTTGTTCTCGCTTGATGGCCTAAATGTGGTTAAAAATGAAAGCTTTAAGAAGATTCATCTTTGAAAGGGCTAGTTATCTTTAAATCTCATGGTCAAAGGAATTATTATACATCAAAGTTCTTAGCAAACACTGTTACACTGCAAATGTGGAGCCTTTCAATCTGCGGCCATGACGTTTTTTTTTACTGATGTTCTTGAATGTCTATATTTTTTCTTCTATGTGAGTTGAAAATCAAGTTAACATGTTGGCAGGTCAAATGAGGCACGGGCCATTTTATGAGAAACTTCAATCTCATCCAATTGCCCAAAGTGAGCAAGAGAGCAAGACAATTTGTGTTTAGTTTTCAGGTAACTTGAATCATACTTACTTTATGATCGAGTTCTGTTCTTAAATTAACAATAAGCAAAGAAAATTAAGATTTTCCATGAATTAATGAAAACGAGAATACATTGTATCTTCAGGCTATGGAAATGATGAAGGTTACAAGTTCATCTTTCTCTAGAACAGGCTATGAGGACTATTTTGAGGCATTTGTGGAAAGTAAAACCAACTACAGTCCTACTGAGGAAGATCCAGGTGAAAGAGTACTTGCACAAGCTCTTCCATATATCCTTTTTCATATATCTCCAATATTCGTTGTACTTTTTGCTGCTATAAGAAAATCCTTTAAGTTTGGAACCTTAGAGCCCTCAGAAATATGCCAAACTTTGTCAAATATGTTTCATTTGTTTACATTGTTTAATTGCTCTCAATTGGTTATATTTCTCATGATAAGCTGGAAATTGCAAACGAAAGAGTTTTTTTTTTTCTTGAATATGAATAAAACGACTTCTAGTTCATGGACAAAACTTATGTGGCAGATAGGAGTTGGTTCTTTTTATTATACATCAATGACACTAAAAGCTATGTTACACGGATTCATCATTAAGGCGACCTATCCATATTGGATACGTATACAATGCGCGGAGTCTTCTGGAATCACCAGAAAAACTTGTGAAGAGGCACCTCATAATATTTATATTACATTCTAGATGCATTGAACATGTATTAATGGCTAAGATACCAACAATTTATTCGCCAATAATTTTGTAATCTTAGTTAAGATTCCCTAAAATTGTGATTTTTTTTGTTATCATGTATATGTATTTAAACAGCAAAAAGTCAACATATCCTAACAAATTGTAACTTAGATTTTAGGAAAATTGTGAATCCGCTAATCGGACTCATATTGTGTCCTGCATCCGTATTCAAAACCGTGCTACTTGCACTAAAAGTATGAAAGAGCAAGGTCTTTATGCACCTTAATACGCCTAAAGGATCATTAGAATATGTTGAGATACCGATCATCCTCTAGATATGAAATTTGGAGGGATAAAAGAAAACAATAATGTATAGTAAAATTTTATACAGTACACATAAATAAGATTAAAATAATCAAAACCGAAATTGACAAATGTTAGTTGGGACTGTTACTCTGTCCAGTTATATTGATCAAGAACATGTTCCTGCCAAAATTTGAAACGCAAGCCGTCATTTTGAATCCAATAGTACGTTTATTGCTTTTTATGCAACTATTTACTCATCATGGAGAATTTTTCTAGAGACGCCTTTTCCATGCATGCATACCTGCAAAATTTGTGTTGCGAGGTGCAGAATCAAGAAACCTTTAGATTCAATATGCTCCAATTGCAAATTTGAATCAGTTCACGAAGATTATATCTGAAGTTTTTCTTTCTCAATATCTTACAGTATTTTTGCTTTTATTGCATAGACCCTTTTTATTGCAAACAATTCTGCTGCAGTATGGTACTTTCGTAAATGATGTTCCGAAAGAATTTTCCAAAGCAAGAGATTTATGCCGTTAATGCTCAATTCTGTTACCATTGCCAAATTTACAAAGATGGAATTGATGGTGTTATAAGAATATTTTTTTTATAGTCGATGTAACTAATAATTCAAGATTGTGAAGCATTTTAATTTTGGATTACTGTCGAATCGTAAAAGAGGTACAAGGTTGAAAGCAATTCAAGTTTCTCGTTCTCGTTCTCGGAGGCATAGTTGCACTTCAGGAGTTAGAATCCTTTAATGAAAAACATGATGAGTTTGAACACACTTCTATCGGCAAAGACGATGATGAGTAGTTTTTGCAGGGAGCAAAATTAATAGAAAAATACATGCACTGTAAATATGTGAAGTTGATCCCACAACATCAAAGCTTCCATGGTCATCCATTTTCTGTTTGCCTTTCATTTTGTTGCCTTGTGAGGTTTGAATCCTGATTCAAAGATGGATTTCTCCATTTTGTCTTTTTTTTCTCTCGTTCTAAGATATATTAATGTTTTACTTTGTTGACGGTTCTTAATTATGATATTTGTGATATAATGATTGTCTTGAGCTTTTACTAGCAAGGGCTTATGAAAGTGAAGAAAAATCACATTAATTTAAATGTTTATTATTATTTGATTTATAAGTTATGATATCTCATATTTATTTGAGAATAATGAATAAAAGAGGCCATAGGAGGCTTTTTTAGTAGGTGGTGTCAAAAAACTACACACTCCATTTTATTCGACAATCAGCGTCCATCTTTCTCATCTAAAATGTGGATACATCAAATTTCATATAATTTTATAATTTTTTCACCATTGAATTAGCAATGTAAAATGTTCTAGTGTCAAAAGTTCTAGCGTCGTTGAGCTGTTAATTTTGCATTCACTAAATCAATGGTCGGAAGTCGTAAAATTTGGTGTATCAACATCTTAAATGATGAAGATGATGAGTGCCGATCGTTAAAAAAAATCATGCGGATGTATTTTTTCGATCCCTCCTATTGGTACCTCTCCTCCATTATTCTCTATTTATAAGCTTCATATCTAAAATATATATAATATTAATTTATAAATATTTCGACATTTTAAAATAATTTTTTCTCTATTTTCTTTGCTGTAAAATACTAGGCATAATACCAAAAACTATTCTAAAGTATCTAGCTTTTCCAAGAAAACTACCCTTAGGTTTGGAAATTGCCATTTCATCAAAAAAAAAATAAAAAAATCCCCAACTCCTCTTAAACTTCATCTTCTCCGAACCTTACCCCTAACCCTAGTCGTCTCCTAACCTTAGTCGCCGTCATTTTTATCCCCTTCCCCCTACACACACCGTCACCCACTGTCCATGCCCACCGTCTTTAGGATAACCAAATCCAAATTGCCGCTGTCACCATCAACATCGTCAACATTGATAATTTCATCATCATTAACACCTCCATCCAAACCACCTCACATCCTTCCCTCCACCGGAACTGTCGATGAAACCCCAACCAAAATCGTCGCCACAACAACCTCTATCATCATCATCACTTACTGCTTCTTCCTCCTTCTCTGCCGCCCATCAATCCCAGATCTCTCCTCAAGCTCTCCCGTCTCCCTTCTGTTTCCCAACTCCTTTCGAGCTCCCCTTCTGTACCCCACCTTCGCTTGAGTTGCTTTCCCCCTCTTTTTCGACCTCATCGCCACGCCGCCGATCCTATCTCGTGGCGAGCCCCGTCATCGCTCCTTTCTCCTCCCCGACCTCCGTCGTCGCCGCCTCCATCGTAGTCGTTGTCATCATCTTCTTCACCTTCCTATCCTAACCACATCACTTCCTCCTTGTTGTCGATGCCTCGCCATCACCGCTGCCTTGCCCTGTAAGCCTAGCCCTAATTACTATAATAATTATAATAATTTAATTAATAAATATTTAAGATAATTAATTATATTTTGTATGAGGACAAAATGGTCACGACAAATATTTTTAGACGATGACCGTTAAAAAGGGTAGTTATCCTTAATTTTCAAACTTTAGGGTAGTCTTTTGCAAATGGTTGAACTTTAAGATGGTTTTTGGTAAATAAGCCTATGAAAACCTTGAAAAATTTTAAAATCTCAAAATTTTCTTTTTTTGGTTTTTCAATATGTTGCTTGTTAATGGACATGAGATTCAAGAAATATATATAAAAAAAAAATACAACTTTTTTTTTGTTTTCTTCAAATTTTTCTACATTTTGTACACTATATATGACAAAATTTTAAACATCTCTAGATATTTCTTTTCTTGGTATTCCAATATTTTGGTTTCTATAACATAAGAAAATCATTAAATTTTCAAAAATAAAATATTTTTTTGTTATGGTTTTTTTTCGATTTTTGTTTGTAATAATAAACGAAAATTGTGAAATTTTCAAATTACTTTGATTTTTCAATATTTTTCATAGCATATGAAATCATGAAAGTTTCAAATATATCAAAATTTTCTGTGCTTTTCGATTTTTCAATACTTTGCTTGTTTTACCACATGAAAAACATGATATCTTTAGAAATCCTAAAAAATTTTGTTTTCTTAAAATTTTCAATATTTTGTATGTGACACACGAAAAAACAGCAAATGTTTAAATTTTCAATATTTTTTCCATTTTCTTTCAGATTTTCAATATTTTGCATGTATAACACATGAAAATCGTGAAATTTTCATAAATATCAATATTCTTTTTTATTTATTTTTTCAATATTTTGTTTGCTACATACAAAAATTATAAACTTATCAAAAATATCAATTTTTTTTGCATTTTCCCCTTTTCAATATTTTGCTTCTTCTATAGCATAGGAAATTTTTTAAATTATATTAAATCTATTTTTTTTTTGTTTTACATAGTTTTATATGACCCCAACAAATTTTCTGTATTCTTCGTTTTTTTATTATTTTGTTTGCTATACAGAGCATGAAAATTGCAATATTTTAAAAATCTCATCTCAGAATTTGCCGTTTTCATTGATTTTTCAACATATTGCTTGTTATAACCAACAAAAATTGCAAAAAATTTAGAAGTCTTAAAAGTTTATGTTTTGTTCACTTTTCAATATTTTGTATGATATTACAAAATTTTCAAAGAATTCCTGAAAGAGAAAAAGAATTCTATTTTCTTCTTTTTAATCATTATTTTGCATGGTGTAAAGCACACAAATCATAAAATTTTAAAAATCTCATAAATTTATGTTTTCTTTGTTTTTCCAGTATTTTATTTGTAAATACTTTTGGAATACTTCCAGGTATGAAGGAGACAAAAAACTATACAAAGCTAAAAAAGAAAAGCCGTCGATTACTATTAAGAATCTAGTCCGATATGAGTGACTAAACTCCGTGTAACTGGGAACCCTTGAAACCACACAAAAATTATGAATTTTTAAGATGTCCTAAAATATTTTGATTCTTTAAACTTCCAATATTTTGCATGGTGTACCATATAAAATCGCGATATTTTCAAAAATCTCAAAATTTTATGCTGTCTTTGGTTTTTCAATATTTTGCTTTTTATAGCATATAAAAAATTGCAAAATCTTCAAAAATCTCAATAAATTTCCGTTTTCTTCAGTTTTTCAATATTATTTGTTTGCAATAACACACGAAAATCATGAAATTTTCAATGGTCTCAGTATTTTCTATTTATTTTCGTTTTCTATATTTTACATGTAGCACAAGATAATTGCAAGAATTATGTTTTCTTTCATTGTTTCAATATTATGCATACTATATAACATACGCAACATCATGAAATTTTTGAAAATCTCAAATTTTCTTTTTCCTTCAGAAATTTAATATTTTATATGTTAAAGCATATGAAAATAAAGAAGTTTTTAAAAATGTTAAAATTTTTCCATATTATTTCTTGTAATACTAAATGAAAATTGCAAAATTTTTAACTCAAAAAAGCTTTCTGTATTTTTTCCTTCTATTTTTCAATGTTTTGCATGCCGCCATACAAAAATTGTGAAAAATTTCAGATTTCAATATTTTGCCTTTTTTCGTCCAGGAAAGTCAGTACAACCTAAGTAGTGAGATAAACTAGAAAAAAGATTTTAAAAAGAGAGCCCCGTTTAGAAATTTTCTACCATGTAAGCTTAGCTTATGAGATAAAAGAGTGACATTGATTAAAAAGCCAATAAAATTTTTCTAAGCTAAATGTACACAACATACCAACTCGTACAATACACACATCCAGAAGACCCATAAATTTGTCCCGAAAATATTAAATTGTGACAACTATCGACCGTGCATTTTTTCCAAGAGGGAAGTGCTATACCGACTTAGGTATTGCTCATTGGTAACACCCAAATTCTTTTGTCTGGCTTGAATAAATATGCAGGAACCGAACCAATTCATATCTGTGTTGTCAACCCAAAAACACATTAGAAGGTCCGTGTGGGACCCAAAAAGCACCCAGATTGGCTCTGTTAATGGGTCCGGTCCAGCATGTTCCATAAACATACTTGTTTATTTATTATAGATCCACACCCATAAATTTAGTAGACGGGTCTCAATAGACCTAGTCCCGGACCCATTATTAATTGGGTCAGACCTTTATCCGAACCAATTTATCAACTTTAACTTTTATAAGTGCATTCCTGTTACTCAAAATTTTAGGAATAACTTTGGAATGCTAAAATATAATTAAAAAAATCAAGTCTAATGATTAACAAACCTATTTCTAAAATTAGCAACTGATATAACTTAATAATTATAATCCACGACATATAAAACTAGCTTGAAGAGAGATGCAGATGAAAAAGATATGGGGAGAAAATTAAAAGTTCAAAACCACGCTACTTTCATACATATAGATTAGGGTTTAGATTAATTATCAATACAAGACGGGTCGGGTCTAAATGGATACGAACCAAACACATCCATATACGATCCATTTATTAAGCAGTTAAATGGATATGGATCGGGTCTGAATCTAGACGAGTTTATACCATATCCTGATTTTATCAGCGGGTTCGGGTCTAGACCCGACCCGACCCATTGACAGGTCTATCTAGAGAATACAGCATGTGTAGGCCCGAAAGAATTGTGTTGGCTCTACACAACTATTATCAAATCCGAGCTCACTAGTTTACCAGTTCTATTACATAAGGAGCATGACTCTTACCGTAAACCTCTCTCTCCAAAATGAAAGACGACCGGTTCAATACCCGTCGGATCCAAAAAGACAGTTATAAGATCTATTGTTAATAAGAAAACATAACCTTGGATGTAGTAAAAGGATTAATTATAGGATAAGAAATTTGAATTTCCAACCTTTTGTCACTTGGCTCACAAAATTGAAAGCATTAGGTAAGAAATTACGAGTTTAACTACGCGTATCAAGCAATCTTATGAGGGATGGTAATGATAAAATCCATTGCAAATGAATCAAACTCAATCATAGCATCATCCAAGTCTTTTCCAATCAAAGCAATAGGATCGATAAAAGAAATATAAAAATCAACGCTAGTTAATTGTCATCAACTTATGTTGATCAGAGAAAACTACGGCAAAAACCGAACTTAAAACTTGAAGAATTAAGCACCTTAAAAATAAATATAGTTCAAGTATTCGAATTTCAGCACAAACAAAACATAGAAACCAAGTGCCAGAGCAAATACGTTCTCAAAGTTATTACACTTTCCACCGTATAATTTCAGGTTTCTCAAAACTGCATCGAAGTAACTTAAGTCGATAAATCACATAAAGCTGTTTCGACCGAAATGGATTGGCAATGCAGCAACGCTCCGTTAACGGTTCGACAAAAGTTTACAGCGGTGGTTGGCAACATCAACCCTCCTCTTAACTAGTTCGGCAAGTTCCGAGGAAACTAAAGTAGATTAATATGATCAGAGAAGACCAGTTTGTTAACTGCAAGCAGTTAATTTGGTTCATATCTCACAGATTTGCATTGCTTGGCATCAATTTATTCCCTACAACTACCATCATCAGGGGGCCAAAGAAAATACACTTGGAAACAATAAGCCGATCTTTTCACATGGGAGAATAAAATCTTCAACAAGCTGCAGAACTGCACCCAAAAAATAAAGATAATTGCTCAAAGTCAATGGAGAGACAACAATCTCATTAGCACATTGCTATTTGCACTTTATGCTCAAGTCACAGAACCCAATTCCTTCAAAAAGAATTTTTATAGCAATTATCAACTCATTTTCCATCTGATCTCAAATTAAAATACGTGGAAATGGCAGCCAATCGACAGAAAATACGTACCTTGACCCGACTCAAAAGCATTCACATCCGTATCTGCAATCGGATAAGAAAATTATAAGGGAATCACAAAGTGCAATTCGGATATATGTTAAACAAGATGAATCTTATCCATATCTGTAAAAGCTACAATTATTCTAAGGAATGATTAGTGACACAATCTTATGCTCAAATTATCCACCAGAAAAACACATTTCTAAATATAAACATTTATTTGACCTACAACAAAGATTCAACTTTGGCAAATTCCTGTCTACTGGCCACTATAACTGCCCTATGGAAGCAAAGAACATCTATATATCTTTCTCGGCCCCACTTCAGACCTGCTTCAAAGAAATTTGTTATGCCGAGATTCCCTTTAAGAGTACGAGTAAATGCATTTCATGAGCGCATCTAATATATAGGCCATTACTGTCATGCCCCAAAATCATACAGAAATATTATTTAAAAATTCCAAGCATGGCATGCCGCAATCTTCTCCTCAAGAAGACTACAAGGCCTGTCTTAATAAAAGACACTACTAACGATAAATATAAAATCTCAATCCATACGCACACCTCGGTTTCTGCAACAAAAAAATTCGTCGTTTTCTTAATTCTCTTGAAAGCTTCTTCGATATAATAACCTGTGTTTTGATTAGCAGCCACATAAAAGACGAGTAGGAATTAACACTCAACAAGAGAAATACATATGATGTCTAACAATTTATATAAGAAAATGAATTACAACAAACATAATAATAATAAATTAAAATAAATTGGCATAATAAGTCGATAATTTCGCTGAAATAACCAAGCACATCCAATAGAATATGCAATAGTTTGGAAAATTATATTTTCATGCGATGGAAGACTAGTGAATTACGGCTAAGTACAATCAACACCTCTAACTCGATTGATATAAATGAAACGCCACTATTAATAGTCCGTGGTAAGGAGAACTGACATTGACCTACGGTGAGATTGCCATATGGCGCGTGTAATAGCCCCAACGGAGCTACCTATGAGATGCATGCAACCTATGCGCCGCATGCAACCTATGCGCCAAAATATAATTGAAACTTATCATAACCGACAACCGCGTGCCCAATATTTCAACCAATAATGCAACGGTTGTGCCATGTGTACAAAATCAATATCCAAATCACGGCACATGTATACGCATCTTATTAACTATATGAAAAATATGATTCTATATAATAAGTATATCTCATAACTTCATATAAACTTCACATCAACGAGTTTGTTACATACATAACAATCATTGTTCATATATACTCCAAATAGTCTTATAAAACTAGTTAGCCCACTAACGTACAATATCAATATAATCATTGCATACAACCATATTATATAGATACACATACATATATAAGCATAACATTCAACCAATTATAGTATTTGTAAAGGGACAAGCACCAAATATGATAAATAATTGTTAAACAATGTATTCCCAATTACAGTACTCAAAACCCAAAGTTTGATGTGGCTCCATACCCAGATCTCGAAATCCAAATCGATCTCTATGAAACATATAAATATTATAATTATACATATTCTAAAAGCCTCACTTGTTAAATTTCTAATCACTAAACATTAAGCCTTAAACCTCAATATATGGAAAATCAAATTAAAAGAATATATACTAGTCATTTTATTTCTAATATACTTTATAAACTTGATATACTATGATCTAGCAAAGGGGGTTGGATACTATTAAGAATTATAAAAGGGCTAGATCATATCCTATAATTTCCGATTGCATGCTATTTAATTTCTCTAAATCAAGAATTTGAATTCATATTTATCAATAGAAATAATGTCTGTTTTGCCAACCTAATCAAATCCAAACTCCAACAAATCTTTTTTTATGAGCGACAATCATCATTGTGGTAAATCTCGCAACAAACGCAAGTTGCAAATTTATATTCACTAAAAAGATAAGATCTAAAATAATAAACTAATAAAGAAAATTGATTCATGCCCTAAATCCATAAGAACCCAAAAGAACGGAGGATGATCAAGGGAGAAAGACTTCTCGCCAGCAAACCAGAGATGTCTCAAGGGATCCCTGACGATTAAAAGGAGAGAACCGAGAGAGAGAGGACCGAAAGAGAGAGAAAGAGAGAAACGAGGCGAGAGAGAGAGCGTGAGAGAGAGAGAGAGAGCGGCTAGGTGAGGTTAGGGATAGGGTTAGGTTAATTTTGGGAAAAAGGTTAGAATATATATATATATATATATATATATATATATATATATATATATATATATATATATATATATATATATATTACACACAATTATATAAAACACCTTATACTTTATATATTTATTGTGCGGTTCCAACAAAACAACTCTTTCCCTTTTTTTAAGGGTATTACAATTACTCATATGAGATTAAGTGCAACACAAGAACACAAAAGAAAGAGCGGAAATATGGAGATCAAAGTCCTGCATCAGTGTTCATGGAAGCGGCTTACCTGAGGCGGAAGAGAGAGAAGTTAAGCCAAGGATGACTTGCCACAATTTGCATAAAGCGCCATCAGTGCTGGATGCAAGCAGCTGGGAAGTCGGCGGCGGCTTTCATTTGGCTCTCTTCTAACTCATGTAAGACTCTCACATGACCCAAACTTGGATCATTCATGTCATAACACAAGAAATGGGTAAGAACATTCTATAATTCAATTATAAGGTCTTAAAATGAATGAATTTTCGATAATAGAAGAAATTATATCATTTATATGTTAAGATTGTATTAGTTTGATATGCATTTTTATCCCACAACCCAAGCGCTTATGCTTTTCGATAACATGGTTCTTGACATGGTATGAGAGTGCACCAGATTTGAAGAGGTCTCAGTTTTAAACCTCATTATTGTCAATTTAAAATATACTCGCAACCCAAAAGCTTAAGCTTTTGGGTTATATTTTAGGCTACACAATTTACGCATGGTAATGACGATCACAATGATTGAAGGGATCATTGAAAGTGATTTTTGAATGACTCCTTAGCTTGTTGTCTATGGAGACACCTTTGGGACACTTCTCAACCATTGACCAAATGATAAGATTCATTGGATTATGGATCACGCTCGGTTTAAAGACACGGTGCATACTGGGCACTAATATTGCAAGTTTTTAATGCACAACCACATCAAAGGATAGAAACTATGATCACATTCGCAAATACAGTCATTCATACATGCGTGTTGGTATGCACATGTGCGTGTAGTGTACTATATATGCATGTATATGACATGTGTTATTCCTCCAAAGGTGAAATATATGCTTCATCCATGAAATGATCATTCCTTTCTGTGGGATGAGGATTTGGCAGCCAATGAATCACATTATTTATAAACAATTGAAAAGTTTTTAAATCAATTTAGATTTACTAGCTGTCTGATTCACAGTTACTTATAAAGCTCTAAGGTACAACTTTATTTTGTACATCAACAACAGAAACGAACCGTTTCGAAGGTAGAGAATTTTATGAGATATAATTTGACTATTAATAAGGAAGATCTTGTCACGTCTTTTTAAAAACACTCAAATGAGACATAATGAGTGCCTAGTATGTAATTAGGACACAAGGCCAGATGAGTTAACCTTTTGATCAAAAGTTTTCTCAGTCGAATGACACACAGTTTCAAGATCCAAGATTATGGTAACAATTTGTGCATGTCGAAGATATGGTGATATAACGGTGCATACATGGGTGGTATACTTGCTTCAGGACATATATAGACTCGTTGCAGGTACAATCACAGGGCCAAATCTAGAACGTGGTTCCAGATTTCGATCCTAAGGAGCAGATTATCTTATCTCTGGTGGTTGGTCTAAGGCAGATTCAGATAAGAAACAATAGCTCAATCCTGATGCCACTTAGGCAAATACCTTTAATTTGTCATATGAAAATCTCCTAGTAGGAATGGAATTCAAATGGGGGAAAACACCAAAATTATCATCTCATGAATCAACAATAAAATAGATCCATTCACCAAGCTCTCGACCTAAAATAATAGTAGTATCCAACATACGTTCATAAGTTCTAAAAAATAGATGTAAATGAAATTATACTTGTAACCTATCGAAATTCTACCTCTCTAAAAGAAAACACATGGTCAGTTAACACTTAACCTATCTAGTGGTCGCATGTTTAAATCAAATAACCATACAGACAGAATGACAGATGAAGAAACTATCGTATATAACTACAAAGTTTGTACACTTATAAATTAACATATGTATATGAAATTATGAATCATGTATACCGATGCAAGATCATTTTAATGCAATGTAAATTAAGGATATAATGATACACCGCACCCAATTACCCCGGTCCACATAGATCCATTAGTCTATTATGAACTTTGGTTGGAAGATCACATTTCTTGCACCATGCAGAGTTCAATCCCCATATGATTTCAAGTATATGCTGGAGAACTACATTTCTTGTCCTTTTTAAAAAAATTGCCAATGGTTTATATGTACATTCTGAGATCCATGCAACACATCTACTTAACAATAGTTCAAGCATGAAAATTTTATATCGCTAAAACATGTCATAAGGAATTGATTGATAGAGATAATAGTATATAAGCTATAATTTTACCTATTGGCCTATTGACAGCATAATTATCTTACATGACTGAGATGGTTGTCTTTACAATTTATGGAGAATCAGATTTTATCATCAAGTGACTATTACTATATCTTTATATTAATTGTTTGCATTTTAACTTTAGTTTGTGAATGTAATAGTGTGCAGCTTTCGATGGTATACATTAACCCCTTTCACCTAAAACATTAGATTAGAATTTGGGCCAGCAATGTTTGTCATATTAAAAGCATACCTATATTTACAAAGGTTACTACAGTTCCCTTCCCCTTTGTTTAGATGGATTCTACTAGGATTTGATATGCTTATATGAACAAGATTCAGAGTACACGAATGCAGTGAGAAGAACAAGAGGAACAAAATTGTCTATAATAATTTGAAATGATGGATGTAGTGATTTGGCTTCTTCCAAGCATAATGTTATTCGCTAATTTCATATTTGCAATCTTGGCCATAAATTTGATTTAACTTTATATTCCTGCTGGTAATTAAAGAACAGGTTAAATATTGAAGGTTTCAGTGAAACTTCCAACTCTATTTGCTGAAATATTAATTTTATTGCTATTTTGCATTAGTGTGCAATCGGTGTAATATCATCTAATATAACTTATGGACCACAACATTGCAATATGAATGGCTCCTATGGCATTCATCGGCATCACCAATATTGAAATCATCAACAAAGAGTTGATGAACTTGTACTGCAGGCTGTGAGCTTTGTGCAGCTCACTATGGAAAAGAGAAGAGAATTTACCTTGTTAATTGCACAGCTAAGAAGCAGGAACAGAAATATGAATATACTCAGACAGACGCCGATATTATACACCAACAATGCAAGATTTTAAACTAGTACATAAAAGTTAAAAGGATCATAGTAACTGCACCAGTTATGAGAAAGAACTTCGCCAGAAAATAGTTGTGGGGAAACAAGGTGAAAGCTAGACAGTGGATAAGCAGCAGCTGCATGTTATAATTAATGCGATTCATATTTAGCAATGACCTAATAATTATTCTTATTGAAGGGGATCAGTGGTCTACTGTACATTGAAACTTTCAAAAAGTTTCTTTCTGGAAATCACATCCAAAGAATTAGATGTTATCTAGGGCATCTTATTTATCACCTATAGTCTAGTGTGCTGACGTGGTTAAGACCTAAGGTAAAAATTTTGGAGGATAATATAAAGGATAATTTAGGGAGGAGATGATGGAATGAAGCGACAATTCCTCATATCACACATTACATTTCACAGTCAAGTGGTACCTCCAATCATGCTTCATACATTATAATTTTTCCAATCTCTATACCACCACCAGAAGAATTGGAGCCAAAAAAATTTAAATTCACAAGTACTACATAATGCAAGAGAAACATATAGATGTAGTTGACTTCTTATGATATTGCTAAGAAGATTCACTTTATCTGGACTTATGGGCTTGGGAAGGAAACATGGAATGTTGGTAGAGTGCTTCCCAACATTTTTGCAAGTATTTTCTACCCTAGGAAGGAGAGGGTGGGAGTTATCTACCAACTAGTTCGGAGATAATTATACACAAAAAAGGCAGATAGGGTCAAATAAATGGCTAATTTAAGTTTTTAACTTGGAAACATCCAACTAGTTCATTTTCCTAGAGAAATTATGATTGGGCCCTAAAAAGATAACATGGATTTGTGTGACAAGCAAGTATTTCGTGTAGTCTGATGTGATCGAAGATATCTGCGTTTTTTTTTATTTGAAGAATAGGCTGTAACCTCATGCAGGGTTTGAACCCTAGGCCTCTTGCTCAGTTGCAAGAGGCCCCTCGCAATGTTGAGCGCTTAGTAGAGAGACAACAATTGGAAGGAAGAGATTGTTGATCTCTATCCATAGGCTACTCCACAGGACAGCATTAAGTCATCATGTATTTGGATTACTAATGTATGAGCTTATTATGAATTTTCAGCATTACCATGATGAATGTTTCTTATTGATGAGCAATAGATAAACGAAACTTTAATTTTGTTTTCTTTTGTTTTTTTTTGTTTTGTTTTGTTTTTTTTTTGGGGGGGAGGGGGGGGGGGGTGTCAGTCACATGAATGGCCAAGAAACACCTAACATTGGTTTAAGATATGGTTCATAAATCACAGCATGGTGGTTAAAGATGGTAATTGCTTCTGTACTTTAGTGAATATAAATATCCATGAAATTGAACGAAAAGAAGTCTCTATAGGACGGTTAAAAGATAGCATTGGTTTATGGCTCAAAATGTTGGACTACTAAGAAAATAGTTCAAGAAACATGTAGCTGAAATGAGAAGTGGAGATGGTGGAAAATATGAAAGAGAGATGAAACGACTGCATTCATAAGAAGTTAAAAGTAGCTCCCATTGAGAATAAACAATTAACAATCAATTGAGATGGTTTAGACACAATGTTTTAAATTGCGGCCATAGCGGCCGCAATAGCGCCGCTATAGCGTTTTAGACTCTCAGGCGCTATACGGGATGCACTGGTATGGTTTTATAGCGGGTTAGGACGTAGTGGCCGCCATGGCGCCCACTACCCGTAATATTTGTAGTATAGAGGATGCCATGGCGTCCGTAACTGATGATTCTACCTCCGACTCCGATGTTGATGGAGATGATTGAGTTTGCTTTTGTGATGCTTGATTGTTTGTTGAAAATTTATTTCATTTCGGTTTTTTGAATTATGATGCATGAAACTTATGGTTGTTTACTAGCACTTTTGCTTTTTGGTTTTGGATAATGATGATAATTGTGGCGTCCATGACCTGCGTCGGTGAGGCTTGCTGATCAGCATCCAGGGCGAGGAGCTGCACTGCGCTTTCTAGTGATGATCTGGATTCGGGCTCAGCTGCAATTATTTTCACTTTTGGTCTCAACCATACAGGATTCATATAACTCAATTATCAAACTACTGTTTCTATTTTCTCTACCCGGGGGTCCCTTATCCCCGTTGACTATTCCTTCCTTCCGCTAAAGCTGTTGCTATTCATCGGCAGCTTGGACAGCTTGAAAGAGGCTTGGCCAGCGAGGAAGGTTCCTTTTATTTTGAACATTGATGTGTATGGAAACTTATGTGAAATGTTATTTAATCTAATTCTATAATGAACTTCATTCCATAACACTTGTAGAGCCATTTATATATAAAGGCCGCTATCCGATATCCGCCATGAAACCCCCCGACCACCATGGACCGCCATACGCGATTTACAACCTTGTTTAGACATGTGTGGCGGAGGTTGATTAGATGTTAGGAGCGATAAAATTGTAGTTATAGAGTAATAATGGACAAAGGTAGGCCTAAATGGATATGGATGAAGGCAGTTAAAATATTCAAGTAGGTATCTTATTCAAGGCAATGACCATTACGGACAGAAGAATAGTATATAGGCAGAGGCAACCCCAACCATAAGAGTTTACCGTTAAATATTCGCATATTAGAAGCCTTGTAGATTATGCGGTCATGTAGTTTCCATAAACCATCCCTACACTGCTTACATGGTTTAGCACTTTCACCACTGGCCCACAGAATAGATGCACCGACAGAGTAGAGACATGACTGGGAAAAAATGGGAGACATATGTCCTCACAAAAATAAATAAATATCCTTAAATCTACCCGTAAGGAAAGGGAATTATATATGGAGGTCGATGGAAGACTCTTATATATAAAACATTGTTGATAGCACATTATGTTTGACAAAATCCAATTCTGTTCAAGATGAACCTAGAAGATCAGGTGCCAATTGGATGTGTAGACTACAGGTTGAGGTTGAAATTCCAGCCAATGGACAGCAGATAAGAACCTTGATACAGCTCAAGGCATCTGCTTGAACTGGATAAGGTAGTACAAGGAATAACTAACAGCTGTTTGTGGTCCAAAACATATCAATTATACATTATACACGATTTGCCTTATCCATATCTATTAAAGCTACAATAATTCCTATAAATGGCATCAAGGACCAATGTGGCAGGAAAATAATCAAAAGTCGGTCATGCAGATTTATCTGGCTTTTTATTCCTTAAAATTACTTGGATAGTGGAACAGTTTGAGTATACTTAGAATAGACAGTGTTTCTCTTCGCATTGAAGTTTAAGAAAATGGGGATTAAATAAAGAGATGGTTCTAATTTGGTGGAATTCCCTATCCGGGTGCTAAATATTTGATGGCTTCTCACTTATACCTATAATTACAATTCAGATGTTCAGTTTAACAATTAATCATTTGGTCACAATCAAAACGTGTGGATTTTAAAAACACAAGATTCCGACTTGTAGAGTCATGAAGGGATCACCATGATTACTAAAAGATGGCCATGCCTAAATTGCAAACGACATGTTTCTAATAAAATCTGGAAAAAATGGAGTCTTCTTCCTTGCTCATCTTTTTTTTTAAATATATAATTTGAAATCTAGCAAGTTATTAATTCAACAGTTCACATATAAGAAACTAAATACCGTTGACTGGAAACTGCACGATTCTCAACAATATCAACTATATGAATTCCAATTCCACTTGTTCCAACTACAAATAAAATGATCATTGTCATTTCAGCATCTAACCCTTTTTATCATAAAAAAAATATGGCAAGTAAAAGGTGAGCATACAAGAAAACCTTTCAACCTGAGGAAATGCGTTATGGCAAGAAAATTGAATGCCTCTCATCCTCTGCCATGCATCAATGCAGTAGATTAGCTGCAGTAGATTAGCACAAGCATAACTTGCAGCAAGTAGTCAAAATAAGAGTTCGTGCATTGATCTTAACATCTTACCATTCTACAAGATAGATTCGACTCCTACGACCCCCCTAAAACTACCTTATAGAAGGAAATAAAATGTATTTTTCTCAGTCCCACTTCAAATCCACCTCAAGGATACCCACTAAGCATACTAAAAACACCACTTATAAACCACACATTTATATATAGGCCACAATATGCGATCAAATACAGCACAAGAACACAAAAAAGATGAAATATGAGATGAAAGTTATGCACTGGTGCTCATGGAAGAGCCTTACCTGAGGAGGAAGTGAGAGGAATTAAGCCAAAGGATGACTTGCCATGGTTAGCAAAAGCATGATCAGTGCTGACTGTGAATAGCTGGAGAGTCATCCGCAGTTTAATTTGGCTCTCATCCAACTCATGTGAGACTCACATGACTCAACCTTCATCCAAATGTAAAGTAGTTATGTCATCAGCAGCAGAACCGATAAAAGCCTTCTATGATACAAGCATAAGGTCTTACATGTGTTCTTTAAACTTAAATGTCATATATAATCCAACTATATGGAGGTAGTTTTGTCTTCAAAAAGAAATATATACTTGTATAACTATTTGTTGAATGATATATTTTTTATTGTTTTTACATAATGTGGATCTGGCAATAGTTGTTTTATATTTTCTGAATTTCAAAGTTTGAACTATTCACTAACCTATATTGCTTAAGCTAAATGATTTCCTGGTTTTCCACTTGTAAGAAAGCTTTAGTAGGTCACTAGATTGTGAATTTCATTTCCTTTATATGAAGCACACAACTTGACACCATGTTCATCAAAAACTAAACAAATTGTGTACTAATTGGCATAGCTACTCTTTTTTTTCCGTCAAAGAAAAGTATATCTGGATTGTCATATCCTTGTATGTTCGCCTGCTTCCTGCTCCACAAGACTAAAGTAAGAATGTGAACAGGTAGTGGGTCAAACACTCATTGTCATTGAGGGTGTTTTAAAATTAATGAAAGATTTAATGCAAGATGTATTTTCTTATATTTGACCTTCTTGCTCCCTAGTCTTTTTTGCTGGATATTCTCTAGGACCCCAGCTAACCCTTTGGATATATAATCAATAATTAGAAGAATTACTTAAATAATTGTGGAGGCAAATGCCTGATCTCTTTACTTACACATCTTAGTGATGCTACTATTCAAAAGTGAGAGACTCTAAAAATGTATAGTGTTCTCAACATTCCAGAAATTTATGGCAGGTGTAACACTCCAGCCCGATCGTAAGGTTTTTCTTTTTTTTTTTCTTTTGAATGTATTAGGTTTTGTTATATTATTATTATTTAAGTTGGAGTTTAATACTTTCTAGTTAAAATAGAACATATTATTACGATTGCTTTAAATTTGTTATAGTTATGGTTTTTCAAGTTTGTTAAATAAGTATATTATTATTTATGTTTGTTTACTATTTGATTAATATCTTAAATTTCTATACATATAATATTTATTTGCCAGACATTAGGTTCATAACTAAATAGATAATATTAGTATGGTTGTTTTAACAAAAGATAATTAGTATTTAAGGTCGTTTGATAAGTTATTAATATCTTAATTTAATTTGCATTTAATATATTTTCAAATGCTAGATATGTAAACAAATATATTATGGTTATCAAAGTTAGTTAAGTATATGATATTTAACTTTTAAAGTTTTGTTTTGCTAAATCTAATAATATCTTATTTATATTCTAGTACAATATTTTGTCTACCATGATATATTATTAATAATCTTTTAATCTTTAAATCATATTTTAAATCTTTCAAATTAAACTATTAGGAGTTATGAGAATTATTTTCCTAAACTTATATATATTTTCTTATAGTCTCTCCAAATATATTTTATCTCTCCAAACAAATCTATACATATTTTAATTATACATATCTAAACTAATCTATATACATCATATCTATTTAAAACCCTATATATATTCATATAAATATTTCCTATTATCCTATATAATAACAAACCCTACACCTATTTTAACCGTGTGTGTGTATAAATATTGATTATCTAGTTTGTTTAAGATATTTATTGATATGCTAATTTATATTTAGATTAATTAATATACATACGATATATATACTGTCTATAATATTTTTGTAACCATAAATATATGGTAAATTATTTTGGTTATAATAAATAATTAAGGAGATCTCTTAAAATCTTTAACAAATAGTTTTTATGGGGGTTTTGTGATATATTGTTTTATCTTGTTTAACAAATCTTTCCTCTCTTCTACCAATCTTACCCTAACCAATATAAAATAATACACATATTTTATCTAAACTTAATCTCTCTCCAATCGGAATCTCTCACTCCCCGATCAGAATATTTCTCTCCCCTTTTTCTCTCCCTCTTCACCATATATATATATATATATATATATATATATAATTCTAAACCTATATTCATCTCTCAAATCTCCTTCTTCCTTTAAAAGTTACCGAGCACCCATCACCAACCGCACCCAACTTCAGAACAACGATCAACGTGGATCGAGATTCTCTAGCCTAGCGATCGAGTTTGGTTTGCGTTTTGTGTTGTCGTATTTAACCGTCTCAAGGCAAGTACTCTTGCTCCTTTCTTTTGGTCGATACAATATCGGTGAATTGCTCAATACATTATTAGATTATAGTACATTAATATTAAAAGTCGCATGTTCGGTTTATGTTAATTAATAATGGTATTGGGTATGATAGTATCATAGTAATCATATTATACATACAAGTATATTAGTCACCGATAGTAATTAAGAGTGCATAATTATATTCATTTTTATTAGTATTTATTTTAAATATAATCATATATGTATCATTGTATTTCATATAACATAGTATTTTTTAGATGATATTAATCACATAATTTATTGTGAATCTTGGTGAAATCCAAGAACTCCTAGAACATCAATTAATCATATTAACATTTTAAAACCATATTTCAATTTATTATTCTTTCCAATAATAAATACGGATATTAAATGGAGGTGCTTGCAAATTCATGTAGATTCTTGTTTATATTATTGATAATATCATATTATATCGACTGTACTTGACATGCTATTTGAGACTATTTATTTAACATCACTTGCTTGACATGACATGCATGTTCACGATTACTGTTTCCTTGTATTAAAATGAGATCACTATTGGAATGCTGAGTTACATGCCATTGCCCCAATAATTTCTGCTTGCGAGCTTCTATTCCATACCGGTAATATGACATTACAAGTTTCAGTTCAGTCAGCATTTTATTTAGTTGTTGAGTTCACTACCATGTTAGTTATAAATACACAAGGTGTTGGGTTAATTTGAGTATGTACTCATTCAACAGGATCTCAGGAGTCGCATGCCGGCAGCTCGAATCGGGCTATATCGGCCACTTGTTACTACAGCTCGTACCGGGCTATATCGGTCGCTTATTACTACAGCTCGTACCGGGCTATATCGGTCGCTTGTTACTACAGCTCGTACCGGGCTATATACGGTCGTTTGTTCATTCCACATTTGGACCCTTGGGGCCCTATCCTTAGGTTAGGAATACTCCTGCAGAGGTTGACGTATCCACTCGAACTCACGATAAAACAGATTACCCTTTTAGTGACCAATTAGGATATGACTTGACCGACTTGACATGTTTACATGCTTACTTCATATTATTGTCATATCTATATCTACTTGTGTACACGGGCTTCACTACACTCACATATTCATGCTATCACATACACACTATTACGATTGAGTACTTGTTGGGATGTTCTGACATCTCTGAGATTTGGCATCTCAGGTTTAGAAACCGATTCACAGGCAGGACAGGATCAGAGTGACTATCAGGAGTTTGCCGAAAATTAGTAGTATTTGTAGGTTTATTTCTATTTTATTTCAGTTGCTATTAAAATGTGCGCCATCGCGAGACATTAGGAATAATGTATCTTTTTTGGATCTTGTATTTCGTTTACTCGGAACCTATTGTTTTTTTAATCTTTTATTGACTCTATCTTCATCTCGTGGATTTATCAGTATTATTTGTTATTTATGCAGCATTATATTAGTATTATATCTTGGATATTATCGGACATGTTAAGCTAGAGCCTTAGGTGTGACTATGACGAGACATTTCCCCTTGTTTAAGAGCATTGGCGGTTTCGGCCCATATTTTCGTATTCCGGAAATTGGGGCGTTACAGCAGGTTTGTCCCGACAGAAATTGTCCGCCCAAGCATCAACACATCTAAAGCTTTTTTCCAAGAATACCACGAGTCCATATCCAAGTACAAAATTCTGAGTAGTTAGTGTGGAACTTCATCAAAAATAATTTCAATAAAGCAAAAAATACTTATTTTGTGAGTCCTGAGTATTGCATCTTTCCATCCATTCCACTCTATGGTTTGCAATTTCCGACCATATATAGTCTTTCCTTTGGGAGTAATGCTAAAGGAGGACTCAGAGTATGATTTTATAAATCATGATGTGTTAGTTTGTCAAATAAAGAGTTATGGATCAACCCTACAATTTTAACATGCATCACAGTCTGTAGATGCATATTAACAATTATCATTTCCATAAGAGCATCAACTTCTTCACATTTCCCCACAAAATTGTAAGCCATAACTTATGATATTAACAGCAGATAATTTCTTAAAAGAATGCCGATAAATCAACGAGATGAATTACGTAAGAGAATGCAGTTTGTGCTTCATATTAGAATAGGAACAGATAGCAACTCCAAACCTGTGATGCAATCTGTTCCTACAAGAAGATATGCCGAACAGATTTTATTTAAGGATAATAGCGGCAACATCTACTACGATCTTGCAATGTTACCCTCTATGTGGATCACCCCTTTATTGAAGTTTCCAGTTAAATAGGCAGATTTTAGAGGAGGCTCTTGAGCCAAACCATCATGTGTCAATCTACTTCAGGATTTTAGAAGCACCGCGTCCCGAGCTGACACTGAAGAACTGAACCATAAATCTTTTGAAAATGTCCTTAATTTCTCATATACAAAGGTTTAGGCATGGCAGCTAGACAAAACATCCATGCCAAAGCATTGCCTGATGAATCCACAATAACATTCAATCGATGATCAGCTCTCATTTGAAACATAAGATTCAATTTAAATGATTACTACAATTCAAAATTTCACATGTTCATCATAATAGAAACAAAACCAATACAACTATACATGTAGTTTATCAAAGTATAGCCGAAAGATGTACTAGTAGCATGGGTTGGTGCTCAGATTAATTGAAGTATTTCCAGCGGTTTAGATAATTGGAGAGAGAGATCAGTATAAACATATGTGAGAATTATAATAATTTGATTCCAATTACTTAGTAGTCAAGGAGAGCCACATCTATTTACTGCAGTCAGGAATATATCAAAAAGACCATGTGCGAAGTTCAGTCCTCACGAAGTTCACCTTGATCCGAAATATAATTAACGATATGTTTCATGAGATCCATGCAGTTCTCAAGGAACCAGATACTTTAGTGGTAAATCAGATACTATAACATCCAAATATGCACAACTAGCATTTAGAAACTTATTCCTTTTCATGAATTAGGAATCTTAGATAATTACTAACTAATGATTTAACCCCTGGCAATCGCCTCCCAAATCCGTACAGGTTTTCTGACCAAATTTTATGGAACTCACATGGTGGTCGCTGGCCAATATGGGTGTACAAGAACCTACAACAACTCATACCTTTTTGACTGCTTAAATTGCAATAAATGTGTAGTTTATCATTAAGCAAATGACATGTCCTATTTTTATACAACATAAAGGCTGAAGCTATAGCTTATTAAGCACACTCTTGCTGGATTAGAGAGAAATAGCTCTATTTAGTTTCTAATATAGGAAATTCTACTTACAACCATAAATAATTCAGATTTCACCAGAACTGGAATTTTATAATAAACATATTTATTTTAGTTCAAGAATTTTGTGAAGGAAAAAAAAGAAAGAAAACTATCCACAACTAAGATGTTGCACATAGTGATAAAGGTAAAGCTTCTAGCCCAAGAAAGAGGATTGGTGTTCAAACCACCTTGTACCACCCAAAAAAAAGAGTAACCAAATTGCAAAACCGCATTAACAATTCCATGATTCTGCACTTCATGAATTCAAAAGGTATTCAGCTTCCATTTACAAGTAACCATAATGAAAAGTGCTGATTGACGACCAAATTAATATACCGCAAGATCACTTTTTGGTTTGTAATTTCGACAAGCAAACTAATAGATAAAATTAAATCCATCTTTCAGCCGCCACCTTCAGGGAAAGGATTCAAAAATCGGCAAACTGCGATCCGCGTCGGGTGGATCCAATCAGGTTTTCTAGGGGAATGTACAATGTCTAGTTCAAAATTTGGGCCCGGCAGATTGAAGCATAGCATTGATAATTTTTTTGTCTAGACAGGTCTAGATCGGACCGCTTCGGGTCGAGTCTAGTTGAGTCGTGAACGACAGTATTGTTAGATACTTAAAAAATATATATTGTAACTAAATTAGGATAATTAAAAAGTATATTGTAACTGAATTAAATTTGGATAAATTTTTAAAACCATAGTAAAAATTTTGTCAAAGACCATGGATTATATAGAGTAATAATTAAAAAATACAATTTTAATGTACAAAAATGAAAACAGTAATCTAATATCATATTGAAAAGTATAAAATTATTCGAAAATATGTCAGAAATATATCTAGTTATTTTTAATATCTATATAAGATTATTGATAAAATTTTACTTTCCTATTTCAATCAATACAAAAAATCTAATTTTCCAAATCCGAGAAGCCCCGAGACAGCAGATTCTGATCCAAAAAAATGGCCCTCCAATACCGATACCGAGATTGTAACCTTGTTTCAGGATTATATTTCATGGAATAATATTCAATCACATAAAAGATGTTGGGAAAGAGTGCACCCGTTGTTGCCTCGTGACCAAGTTAAGGCAACAAACTTTGGCCACAAGTGAGTGGGCCCTAAAATGGCGGTAGGATAACATATTATACATCTTGTTTATTCGAAAGTATAGTATAGATAACTCTCTCATAGTATACATGAGATTAAATACCATGTCTTACACTGGAAAAGTTCCTATATTTTCATAGTTTCATATAAGCAAATATTGCTTGTACATACTGTTAAATAATCAAACTTCTATATGGTAAATTTTATAACTTGTATAAGCTATTAGTTAGTGCAATATGTAAACAGACTATGTCCCATAACCAAATACTTCTCAAGACAGCCCATCACAGCTCATAAACATTATAATACAAATGATTATATGATTTCAATGTATTTCAAAAGTAGCTAGCTAGTATACTATCACCTACGCAGAATATATGTAGTCATAATATATCCCGAGAGGGTTAACACTGACATAGGTAATATATAATCGAATGACACCTGTTCCAATTCAAATTGGTTTACTTTGTCAAAACTGACAAGAGATATTACAAAGATGATCTAAACCAGTCAATGAAAAATATGTCTCCAGCAAACTCCAAGCAAGAACATAAAAGCAAAGATCATATAATACTACAAGAAATCTTTGTAGTATCATTCTGTTTGAAGTCAGAGGAGAATACCTCATCGAATAGTCCGGATATCACTTCATGTTTCTACAGAATCCAATTCTTTATAGAAGGACCAGGGGAAAAGAACAAAAAGGTATGCACTCTCACTCATCTTTCCACATTCCAGCAGAGTCCAACTCCCACACCCTCTCCAACTTCAAAGAGACATTCAGATAGAAAATTTCGAGTCCAGCCAATTGCACCTTAATCAAACTTGAATTATCTGCAAATGTGATTGGATACGATAACATTAGCTATTAGGAATAACAGCTACTTGCAAAAGATATTCCGACACTACTTAATCAATGCAATGCTGGATTGATGAGCTTCATCTACTTTTATGCATGAGATAATTTCTTGATACCAAAGGGTGTCAGTAGTCAATGCAACAGTAAATAGCACTTTCATCACTGCTTCCATGGAGTTAAACGGAAAAAAATATTTCCTAGTTTCCATAATTCATACCTACAGCTATTAGGAATAACAGCTACTTGCAAAAGATATTCCGACACTACTTAGTCAATGCAATGCTGGATTGATGAGCTTCATCTACTTTTATGCATTAGATAATTTCTTAATACCAAAGGGAGTCAGCAGTCAATGCAACAATAAATAGCACTTTCATCACTGCTTGCATGGAGTTAGACAAAAGAAAATATTTCCTAGTTTCCATATTTCATACCTGCACTGCTTACATGGTATCATAGCTTTTGATTGCTTTAGAAAGATCAAGTTAATAGCACTTTCATCACTGTCCCAAAGAACAGATGCACCGAGAAAATAGAGACATTAGCTGGACTACACATGGGAACATAAATCTTCGACAATGTTCATAATTGTGTCCGTGAGGGAATAATTGATAGAGGTCAATGGAAAAGACTCGCATATAAACCATTATTGATAGCATTTTATGTTTGAGAAAATCCAATTCCCTCCAAGGCGAATCTAGAATATTCGGTTACCATCTTAGGTGCCAATTAGATAATCTGATCTACAGATTGACGTGGAAAGTCCAGCAGATAAGCACCTTGATCCAACTTAAGGCATCTGCTAAACCTGGATAAGGTACTATATAGAATAAGGGCGGTTTGTGGTCCAGACATATTACCTGGCATTAAGTACGATTTGCCTTATCCATATCTATGAAAGCTACAGTTATTCCCAGAAGGTATACCAGGGACCAATATGACAGGAAAACAATTAAAATCACAGCTGTATAGATTTTTGCTGACGTTTAATCACGAGAAATTATTAGGTATTGGAATAGTTGAGGTATTGTTAGAATCAAGTGCTTTTCTCTTCGTATTGAAGTTTCCAAAATGAAAAAAGAGGTGCTTCCAATTTGGTGGATTATGAGATGATCTCCATTCAATCACAAAATAATTGGATGACTTCTCAATTTTACCTATAATTATAATTCAGATGTTCATTCTAATCAATGGTTGATTTCAAAAATGAAAATTCCCACTAATAGAGTTGTAAGTTGAAGTGGTGACTACTTGAAACCAAACACTTGATTTATAATTTCGTGTAGTTGATACCGTATAGGGCTTCAACTACACCTAAAAGATGATCATCCAACTAGCTCATACATTTCTAATAATTCAACAAAAGTAGTGTCTTCATCTTCTATTTTTGAAGTCTAGTGAGCCAATTGTAAGGTTGAAACTCAATATTTCACAATAAGAAACTAAATACCAACAGACAGAAACTACATGATCCTCAATCTCAACTACATAAGTACATATGTACTCCAATTGCACTTGTTTTTCCAACTACAACTAAACTGATCATTATCATCTCAGCATCTAAACCATCTCATTAAAAATATATACAAATAGCAAGTTAAAAGGTGGGTGGAAAAGAAGAACTTTCAGTCTAGGAAATGAATCAAAGCAAGAAAAATGAGTGCCTGTCATCCTCTGCCATCGGCATAATTTGCGACAAGTAGTAAATGAGAACCTCGTGCGTTGACTTTTTTCAATGTCTTTCCGACCTAGAAGAGAGATTCGAGTCCCACAATTAAGTGAATTAACCAACAAGCACTTGGCCCCTAAAACGAATCGTTATCTAAATCTCTCTAGATGGGATGCCCTTTAAGCGGAAGAGAAACACACTTGATAAACCGGACATCTATATATAGGACATTACTAATATGAGATCAAATACAACACAAGAACACAAAAGAAAGAGAGGAACTACGGAGATAAGAGTCGCACATTAGTGCTCATGGCAGAGGCTTACCTGAGAAGGAAGAGAGAGAAATTAAGCCAAGGATGACTTGCCACAATTGGTAACAGCGTGCTCAGCACCAACTACATGCAGATGGGGAGTCATCTGCGGCTTAATTTGGCTCTCTTCTAACTCATGTAAGAATCTTGCATGACCCGGCCTTCATCCAAATGTAGATTACTCAGGTCAGAAGCAATAAGGGTCTTTTGTTTACAAGTGTGAGGTCTTTGTGCAGTCATATCTTCAATTATCATATATTATCCAACTATATGGAATAAGTCGTGTCTTCAAAATGAGTAGATACTTTAATGATATTACTCCGTTCATTACATGATGTGGATTTGGGAATAGCAGTTATGTAAATTTTCTGAACAAGTGAAAAGTTCTTGAACTATTAACTACTTTATTATATTGCTAAAGCTAAATGCTTCCCTATTTTTTAGTAGCTTATTAAAAAGCTTTAGAAGTTTTGAATTGCAATTTCTGAAGAACCGCAAGAGTTGACAACAATTTCATCATAAGTACACAAAATATGTACTGAATTTGGTTATTCTTATTAGCATAGCTTACTTTTAATTTTTGTTTCGGTCAAATATTATGTATACACGTATTGTGATGTCCTTAAATATGCTAGCCTGCCTGCTTCCTGCACGACAAGTCCAGTAGTTGGGGAGGTGTTTCAAATTTATGAAAGGTATAACGCAAGATGTATTTTCCTATATTTGAAATTCTTGCTTCCTCGTTCTTTTTGGTTGGAGCTTCTCTTTGACGGCAGGATGATTGGAAGAACTATTTCAATATTTATTGAGGAGCATGCCTAACCCCCTTAAACATCTCTGCGAAGTGATGAAACTATTCAAAAGTGAGATAAATTTTAACAGAAAACAGAAGTTTTTGCATATTTCAGAATTCCATGACAGATTTCCCTTGCATGAACACGACAGAAAGAAAGAAAAAAGTACCTGCCAAAGCATCAACAAATCTATAGCCTTTTCCCAACATTACATGAGTCCATCTCTAAGAGCAAAACTTTCATAAGCACGTCTGAAACTTTCTTCAATAATGTAAAAAATAACAATATCATTACTCCTAAATATTGCATCTCTTTCATTCATTTCACTTGATGGTTTGCAATCCCCGTCTGTATTCAGTCTTCACTTTAGTGGTAAGGAGTCAGTGTCACCCTTTTACTCATAGTGTCCGAGCTGATTTTTAAAATCATGAAGTATTAGTTTCTCAGCTAAATAATTAGGATTTTCTCCATGGTTGCAATTGCACCCAATATTTTTGACATGTATAAACTCTATAAATGACATATTAAGTTTTTAACAATTATCATTTCTGTAAGAAGTATGAACAACAGCAACTCCGCATTCCCTAGCTAGTGTGGCACCGTCTGCTTATCACATTAACCGCAGAATATTCCTTTAGAGAATTCCAGTTTGAGAACAAGTCAATACTGTAGGTTAAAGAATGCTACTTGTATATTAAAAATAAAATATAGAGAAACTTCAAACCTGTGATGCAAGTTGTCTCTCTGAGAAAATATGCCAAATCGGATCAGTTTAAGGATAATAGCAGCAGCATCTACGAAGACCTTGCAATGTTACCCTTTACATGAACCACCCCTTTTATGAAGTTTCCAGTAAGATGAAGCCCTTGAGCCAAATCTTCTTGTTTCAATTTAATTCACGATTTTAGACGTCATTGCCTCCCAAGCTGTCTTGGCACTGAATAACCTGAACCCAGTCAAAACCGGATCCTTAAGCAAATGTCGTTAATTTGCAATATACAAAGGTCCTATTAGTCATGGCAATTTGAAAAAACATCCATGTCAAAGCATTGCTTGATGAATCCACAATGACACATAGTCAGTGATCAATCTTTCATTTGAAATATAATAAGTAGATCCAAGTTAAATGATTACTATAATTCATATTTCACAAGTTCTTCATAATATAAATATAATTAGTAACTGTACATACAATTTAACAAATTATATTGGGAAAAGATGTACTGGTAGCATGAGTCGGTGCTCAAATTAATCGAAGCATATCCAGCTGTTTATATTTTAAGAAAATATCTAAGACATGAGCAGAGTTCAGTCCTCATGAAGACGTTCCCCTTGATTTGAAATATAACTCAATATATTTAGGTATATATCATGAGATTTGTGCAGCACATCTGCTCACATAATACAACAGCTTTCAGGGAATCAAGGTATCCAATATGTGTATGATAAAACAGTAATAAGAACTACCAGTACAGGTCGCATATATGCATCCCATGTCTCATGCTACAAGATATATGCATTTAGATATTCATACGATAAAACAATCCTTTTGCAATGAAGGCCATTATGCATATGGATTAACAAGATAATTAAACATTTTAAGGCATTTACCATGTACATAGGTAAATCAAGTAGTATAACTTCCAAATGTGCACAAGTAGCAATTAGAAACATATCCCTTATCAGGAACTAGGAATCTCAGATGTCCTGTAGTGTTAATTTTAAATACCATCGAGTACAAGAGATGGGTTCCTGATTACAATTAAAAATCTTAATTTAAAAAAAGCCCAAACGACATCACTGACAGACTCCTCGCAAACTCCTACAGGTTTTTTGAATATACAAATCTCAATGTTGTACAGATATACATGCCTAAACCTATCAAAAAGCCTAAGATGTTGGTTCCCTCTAACGAACTTCCTATCACCTTAGCTTGGCTTCTTCAATTTCTTGACGAAGTTTTTAACGCGGTTCAATCACCTGATTTCAATTCTTCTGATGACTTCATATCTTAATTGGTACTTAGCTCAAAATCTGTCTTCAATTTCCTGTAGACTTCTTGTTTCTTAAAACAACAGATGGGTCTAAGAAGAGAGGAGAGAGATGCAACCAAGAAATACGGCATTGTGAGATAAGAGGCGAGCCAGCTTTTGTCATTAAATTGATTTTTTGGGCTAGGGTTGAGCAGGCTCTTCGGAGTGCTAATACCACGTTTTGAGAGCAGTCCAACAACCACTTGGATCTCAGTTAATAAATTCACATAAACACCACCATGTTGATAAAATTTACATAAAACTCACTACAATTAAATATAATACTCAAATGGACTCTAATACACCAGTACATACACTGAAAAGTTACCTTCGCCTATTTAATTGTGCACCTTTGATAATCCATTCCTCAAACCTTTTTGTCACATCATACTTGTCTACTGCATATTAGCCTCTCTTTTTTTGTCAACAGCCCATAGTCTTCGGGGGAGGGAAGCTTGGGCATCTTGGCCTATGGGAAATTTCTCCACATAATTGGTTGAACCCCCCCCCCCCCCCCCCAAAAAAAAAAAAGCCTTGACACTCCCCTACTTGGTGGGAGGACTTGGGTTCGAAACCCCCCACTTGGAGTGTCATTACTGCATATTAGACTTAACATGAACAGTTTAGGTAATTTGGCTACATTCCCTTCCTAGCAATGATTCCCGATTATTTATCTATGGAAAGTTCATGATTTACAAAATTCACGGTTCTCTGGTAAAATGTAGCTCCCGAAGCTTAATGCTTGACCTGTGAAAACTCAGGAGGTGTCCAATATGAGTGACTACAAGAAACAAAAACTCATACTTTCTGGGTTGCTTGAATTACAGGAATCATGTAACTTATTATTAAGCTAACTACATGTCTTATTGTCATACTATACAAGTCAAGCAATATATGCTAAATTTATAGCTCACAGCACACACTGTAGTCTAAATTGAGAAGAATAACTCTATTTGGTTTGTAACATTGGAAAATCCACTTACAATCATATTTCCAATTCAAGTTTTTCCACTAAATTGGGTTCTTCTGATAAGACCTGTGAATTTCAGTTTCAAAATTTTAGCAAAAGAATTGCATATAATTCATGACTGGAGTGGAGAATGTATATCCAGCCAAACAAGAACAAAATTTATTTGATCAATAAACCTCAATTATAAGTAATCAAATAGGCAAGTGCCAATATAGCACAGTGATGAAGGTAAAGCTTCTAGCCATCTAGCAAGAGGTCTGGGGTTCAATCCCTAAATGCACCGCCAAAAATAGTAACCAAACAACACAAATAACATTAACAATTCCATGATTCTGGACTTCACGAATTCAAAGGTTCCAGGCTTGAATACAAGTAACAATAATGAGAAATTGCTGATTGACGACCACATTACTATACAACAATCACTTTATTTCTTTAATAAATAGAACCAAATCCATCTTTCAGTGATTACCTTCAGGATTATTGTAGAATTATATTTAACAAGGAAAAATATGTAGGGAAAGAGTGGGCTCGACATTGTCTCATGATTATGTTACACGACCAGATTGGGGTAAGGCAATAAAACTAGGTGCATTACGTGAGTGTCATGAGTCTTTAAACTGTGGAATAAGAGACAAAAGAAAGTAGGTAGGATAGCATAGTTTGCATCTCGTTTATTCAAGAGCATATTATTGATTACACTTTCATAGTATTAGTGAGATGAAATGTCATGTCTTACACAGGAAGTCTTACACCGGACATTTTCACTTCTCACGTAGTTTTATATAATTAAATATTTATGTTCATTGTGTTACATAAGCTAAAATTTGTGTGCTACATTTTATAAATTTAATCAGTTATCGAGTTAGTGTGATTTGTGAGTCAAGTAATTCACGAAGCCCAAATTGAGAGATTTTCATAACTCACAAAATATTTTCATACAAATGACATTATGGTGTCAACATAGTCAACACAACATTTTGGCATTGAAAGACTAGAAAAGAAGCTAGTCAACCTTTACCTACCCAGTAAATGTGTAGTCATTATATAACCCAAGAGAGAATCACACAGGTAATTATATTAACGAATGCCACCTCTTCTAATTCAATTTCGTTTAATTTGTTACAATTGACAAGAGGCATGCATTAATAATGATCTGAACCAATCATGGCGAAAATATACCTCCAACAAATACTTTGCAAGTATTAAAAAAAATAAAGCATGGATCAAATTATATTTCAGGAAACTTTTTATTATTGTTATCAATTAGAAGTTATCGATTTGAAGTCCGAGGAGAATGTCACCTCTAGTAGTCTGGTTATCACTTCAAGTTTGACAGAATTCAATTCCTTTCCAAAAGGAACCGGGATTAACTAAAAAGCCACTCTCCCCTCTTCCACGTTCCAGTGGAGTCCACCCCCCCCCCCAACCCACCCACCTTCTCAAGCTTCAAAGGGACATTCAGAAAGAATAGTTTAAATAAACTCAGCCATTTGCACCTTAATCGAACCAGAATTATCTGCAACTGTGATCAGAAGAGACAGCATTAGCTATTCAGAATAATGTCTACTTGCAAGAGATACCTCCACACTGCTAAGTCAATGCAATGTTGGATTGATGAGGCTCATCTACATTTTGCATGTGATAATTATTCCTAGAAAAGGGAATCAGTAGTAAACACGACAGCGAATAGCACTTTCATCACTCCTTACATGCAGTTGAATTGAAATATATATTTCCTAGTTTCCAAGACCATACTCACACTGCTTACATGGTAATAGTAACTTTTTCATGCTCTAAGAGATGCACCAAGAAAGTGGATACATAAGCTAACTCACACATGAAAACATATATCTTCAACAAGATCTATAAATGCGCCCATAAGAAAAGGGAATAATAAATCTGTCATATATGATAGATCTATCATATACAAAACATTGGTGATGACCATTTATGTTTGAAAAAATCCAATTCTGCCCAAAATGAAGCTAGAAAATTCAGAGCATAACCATCTTAAGCGCCAGTTGGATGATCTGAACTATACAGTGAGTTAGACAGTCAAGCCAAAGTACAGAAGATAAGCGCCTTGATCCAACTGAAGGCGTTTGTTAAAACTGGATAAGGTATTACATGGAATAACAGCTGTTTGAGGTCCAAAACATATCGTCTAGACATTCAGCATGACTTGCTTTATCCATATCTATTGAAGCTTCAATTATTCCCATAAAGTTCATCAAGGACCGATATGATAGGATAAAAATAATTAAAATCATAGTTGAATAGTTTCGCTGATAACTAGGAAATTTTTAGATACTAGAATAGGTGAGGAATACTTAGAAGAAAGTGCATCTCTCTTTGCTCTTGAAAATTTTATAAAAATAAAAACAAAAAGATAATAAAGGGGTGATTCTAATTTGGTGGAATGCCCTATTTTAGTCACTAGGTAATCGGTGGCTACTCAATTATACCTAGAATTACAATTCACATGCTCATTCTAAGAATTGATCATTGTGTACTCACAATCGAAATTTGTTAATTTCAAAACATGAGAATTCCAACTAATACAGTTGTGAAGGGATCACCATGATGACTAAAAGATTATCACGCCTATGCTAGGTCACGACCAAGAGTACATTTCTAAATAATACAACAAAATTGTTGTCTTCACCTTCTCTTTATAATTTTACTACGTAATCAATCAGTTGGTAAGATTGCAACCTAACATTGCATAAATAAGAAACTGTAGGATTCTCTATCCCACTAAATGTCCTCCGCTTTTCTTGTTTTTCCAACTACAGATAAACTGATCATTATCATATAAGCATCTAACCTTTCTCATAAAAAACTATATAAATATGAGAGCGCTCCATTGCAAACCGGTCCGTGTTTTTTAAAAACGGGATCTTTCGATCCACGACATATTTGAACGATCCAAACCGTTCAAGTTGGTCATCCTACCTTCAAGTCTATGTGTATGAAAAATCAAAGGATTTGAAGACCTCTTGCCTATGCATCGGATGGAGTTTATGTTGCTATATTGAAAGATGTTCATTTTGTACTCATTTGATGCATGGGTTAGAGGTCTTCAAACCCTTTGATTTTTCATACGCATACATTTGAGGATGGGGTGATCAACTTGAACGCTTCGGATCGTTCAAATATGTTGTGAATCAAGAGTTCCCATTTTAAAAAAATACGGACCGATTTGCAATAGATCAATATATATATAAAGTAAAAATTGAGGGAAAATAAAAACTTCCAGCCTAGAGGAATCAAGGCAAGAAAATTGGATGCTTTCATCCTCTGATATGCATCAATGCTATAAGCATAATTTGTAACAAATAGTCAAATAAGAGTTTGTGCTGCCTTTTTCAAGATCTTTCCAACCTACAAGAAAGATTCGCCTCCCAGAACCAACTAACAAATACTTGAACCCTAAAACAAAATATTATCCAGATCTCTCTCGGTCCCACTTTAAGTCCTTGAAAAGTTATGGATGCCCTTTAAGCATAAAACATTAGCTTCATAAACCACACATCTATATATAGGACATCAATAATACAAGATCAAATGCAGCACAAGAACACAAAAGAAAAGAGAGGAAATATGGAGACGAAAAGTTATACATAGTGCTCATGGAAGAGCTTACCTGAGAAGGAAGAGAGAGAAATTAAGCCAAGGATGACTTGCCACAATTGGCAGAGGCATGATCAGTGCTAACTGCAGGTAGCTGGGGAGTCATCTGCGGCTTAATTTGGCTCTCTTCCAACTCATGTAAGACTCTCTCATGACCCAACCTTCATCCAAATGCAGATTAATTTGTGTCATCATCCGGGAGAAGTGATAAGAGCCTACTATAGCACAAATGTAAGGTCGTACATGCTTTATTATAACTTATATGCCATAAACTATCTAACTACAAGGGGGTCAGTTCAACTTAAGAGTTCAATATGAAATAAGCACTTATATGCATTCATCATCCATTGCATGATATTTATTTTTATCTAAATGATGAGGATTTGGCAAAAAGCAGTAATATATATTCTGAGTAAGCAAAAAGTTCTTGAACTGTAAACAAATTATATTACTTAAGCTTAGTAATGATTACCCGATGTTTCAGGAATTCTTTAGAAAGCTTTAGAAGTTAAAAATTTATTTTCCTTATATGAACCACAAGACTAGACAACATGCTCATCAAAAGCACAGAGAATATGTACTACTTTTATGTAGATAAATCTTTGATATTGGCATAACTAACTTCTTTTTTATGTTGTGGTCAAAGCTTATGGATCGTGATATGCTTAAATATGCTATCCTGCCTGCTTCCTGCTCTACAAGTCTGCAGTTACAACATGTGAACAGGTAGTTAATACATTCTATGCCATTGACTAGTTTCAAAATTTATGAAAGGTATAAGGCAAGATGTATTTTTCTATTTTCGGAATTTGAACTTCTTGCTCCCTAGTTCTTTTTGCTTGGAACATCTCTGGGACCCAGCTAACCCTTTGTATATGTAATTAATATTTGGAAGAGTTATTCTACAGGAGGTGTATGGCTGACCTCCTTACTCACATGCCTAAGAGAGGTGATGATACCATCCAAAATTGAGATAGATTAGAAGTATATAAGTTCTTGCAAATTCCAGAATTTCCTGGCATATTTTTTACCTTGCAGCAAACAAAAACAGAAAGAAAAAGGTTGTCTGCTTAAGCATCAACAATTCTATAGCCATTTTCTGACCATTCTATGAGTCCATTTACAAGAGCAAACTTTACAGAAGCAAGACTGGAATTCGGTCCATAATAATTTTGATAGCAGAAGAAATACTTATATTATTACTTGTAACTACAAGTACTGCATCTCTTTCATCCATTCCACTAGATGTATTAAAATCCCCATCTATACTTGGTCTTTTCTTTCATGGTAAAACTTAACGGGTCAGTGTCACCCTTTAACATATAGTGTCGGAGAATGATATTTTTAATGATGAAGTATTACTTGCTCAAATAAAGAGTCAGGCACATGGTTGCAAATTTAACCAACATTTTTAACATGTATAACACACTATAAATGACATTTTAACCATTACATCTCGGTAAGAGCATCAACTTCTCTGAATTCCCTAACAAATTAGTGATAGTGTCATCTACTTGTGATATTAATACCAGATAACTTCTTAAAATAAAACCAATATACGAATGAGTCCATGATGTAGATAAAAGAACGCAGCTTGTGCTTCGTATTGGTTATAAAATAAATAGCAACTCCAAACCTGTGATGCAAGCTGTCCCTTTCAGACAATAAGCCAAACTGATTCAGTTCAAGGAAAATAGCAGTAACATCTACTATGACCATGCAACGTTACCCTCAGAACGAATCACTCATTTAATAAAGTTCCTGGTTAAATCTGCGACTTCTAGAGGAAGCCCTTGAGCCAATTTGCTTGTGCCAATTTACCAAAGGATTTCAGACATCATTGCCTCCCAAGCTGTGTTGATACTGAAGAACCTTAAACCACAACATGGATCCTTTAGCAAACATCTTTAATTTGTCGTACACAACAGTCCTATTAGGCATGGCAATTAGACAAAGCATTCATGCAAAGCACTGCTTGATTGATCCACAATAACATTTAGCTGGTGATCAACCTCACAAATGAAAAAAAACAATAAGATCCAAGTTAAATGATTACTCCAACTCATAATTTAACGAGCTATTCATGATATATATAGAACAAACACAACCATACAGCTAGTTTATCAAAGGACAGCGAAAAAGATGTGGTAGCATGAGTTGGTACTCAAATTCATTGAAGCATATCCAGTTTAAAGTTTCAGAGAGAGATCAGTACTAACATAAAGAATTATGATAATTTGATTCCAATTATTTAGTGGTCATGGAAAGCCGCGTTTATTTCCTGCAGTCAGGAAAATAACAATAACCGCGTCCGAAGTTCAGTACTCCTGAAGAAGTTTGCTTTGATCCAAATATATCTTCATTTGTTTTGTATGGGTATGTAGGTATGCAGCACATCAGCTAGCATGATACAACAGTTTTCAAGGAATCAAGATATGTAATATGTGTATGATAACACATGAAGTAAAATCACTATACAGGGTGCATATATGCATCCTATGTTTGATGCCACATGGAATAGCAAGATGATGATTATTCATTACATCTGCCTTTAGAAGATCATAATACGGCTTGCTGCAGTTAATAGGTATATCAGTGAATCAGATATTAAAGAATCTAAATGTGCGCAAACAGCATTTAGAAACGTATCCCTTCTTGTGTGCTAGAGATTTTAGATGTTGTGCATGTAGAAATTTATAATGCCATCAACTACAAGAGATGAGCTCTTAACTTAAGATTTAAATACTTGGGTAAAAAAGGCTATATGTGATCCCAGACAGTCTCCTCCCATATTCCTACAGGTTTTCTGAACAAATATATTCAATAATACATTTCAGTGTTGTATAGAAACAGGCTTAAACCCTTTTTTTTTAAATACATAACCCTAAAAGCCTAAGATGTTGACTTCCTCAAGCAAACTTCCACTTGGTCAGAACCTGGCTTGGCTTGTTCAATTTTCTAACGAAGTTTTTAGAGCAGTTCATTCACCTGATTCAATTCTCCTGACGGCTCAAGATCTTGACTAGCAGTTAACTGCGAATCTGTCTTCAGTTTCCTGTCGCATTCAACGGAGATGTGTCTAGAGTTAAGGGAAGAGATAATGTACCATAAAATACTGCAAGGCAAGGTCAGATAAATTATGAGCAAAATTTTGATATAAGATCTGATTCTAATGACGGCTAGGGTTGAGCAGCCCCTTCGGAGCTCTGATAACATGTTTGTTAGATCTTCCATTGCCACTTTTACATAAAGGAACCCATGTTGATAAAATTTACATAAATAAATAGGCTGCACAAATACACTCTAACACCATATTACACGCCTCGTACAAAATGTTTCGCCTTCATGTAAACACCTTTATAATTGTGCACCTTTGATACTCCAGTTCAAGCATCAAACTTTGTCACATTGTACCTGTATACCAAATATTAGCCTTACCAGGGACAATTGAGGTCATTTGGTTGCATTCCTTGTATGCCTTCCAAATCAAGGTTCCAGCTTACATACATAGAAATGCAAGATTTACAAAATTCTGAGTTATTGGGTAATTGTAGCTCCCAAAGCTTTATGCTTGAGTTGTGACAACAATGGTTTTGAAACCCAGCAGGTTCCAATCCGAGATGGCTGATCCTGATCCAAGAAATGACAATCTTTCTGAAACTGATAACGAGTGATACCGAGTCGATATTGGATTTACCATTTGATTAGTAGGTTTAGTTGGTTTACTAGTTATTCAATTACAATTTACTTGACACCATCAACTATTGCATATATATCCAAAAAAAACAAGCTATTTTCAAAACAACCATTTTAGACATCATTGCTAAAGAGTTTGCACAATTTTTTATAGTTTGCTTTTACTATCTATTTAAACAATTTACTAGTTCTTAAGAAAAATTTTGTTAAATGCATGTTTGAAATCTCAGCCAACCCTGATCCTAGATGGCCAAATCCGATCCAAAATTTGACCATATGAGTTCCGATTTCGAGTTACAGTGGGTTTATCATTTGACAAGTAGGGTTCTAGTCCTAAGTTTATTAATGGGTAAGTGGATTAAATAATAAGTTATTAAATTACAATTTATTTGAATGCATATTTGAAATCTCGGCCGACCCTGATCCTAGATGGCCTATTCTGATCCAAAATTTGACCATATGAGTTTCGATTTCGAGTTACAGTGGGTTTATCATTTGATAAGTAGGACTCTAGTCCTAAGTTTATTAATGTGTTAGTGGATTAAATAATAAGTTATTAAATTACAATTTATTTGGCATCATTAATTACTAAAAAGTATATCAAAAATATTATAGTTATTTTTACCAAGTATTATAACAACCATGCTTAACATCATTAATTGGTAAAGAATTCACCAATTTATTTATAACTGCTTGTACAATTTATTTAAAGAATTTCCTAATTTTAAGATTTTGTTTTGTCAAATTATATATAATATGATATTTTCGATCCAAGATGGCCGATTCTGATCCAAAAAGTAATCACTCGACACCGATACCGATTTCGAGATTTTAAACCTTGGTTGAACGATATATAAAGTCCAATATTTCCGATACGAGATGGCTGATATGACCGATTCTAATCTTAAAGGTGACATTCTAATACTGATGTCGAGATTTTAATCCTTGGTGGGAACTCACACGGTGGCCAATACGTACAAAGCAAGCTACAACACCCATAATTTTTTGGGTGCTTGAATTGCAATAAATTGGATAGATTATTATTAAGCATATTACATGTCATATTTGCATATTACAACTCATGCAATAGAAGCTGATCTATAGCCTACAAAATACAGTCCTATTGGATTGAGATAAATTGCTCGATTTGGTTTGTGTTGTGATAATAGAAATTATATTTGCAACCATAATTACAATTCAAGTTTTATTCTAACTAAACATATGAATTTCGATTTTAGAATTTTATCAGAATTGCAAATTATCAATGAATATGATGTTGCACGTAGTGGTGAAGTGAAGCTTCTATAACCTAGTGGTATAGGTAATCGCACTGTTGCATATGAGTAACCGAATAGGTGGGTACCACTATATTATAGTGATAATGGTAAAGCTTCCGGCCACAGAGCGGAAGGTCTCTGGTTCGAACCTTTTTGCCCCACCAAAAGAAGTATATAAAGAGCAAAAAATAAATTAATAATTCCAGTGTTTTAAAGGCGCCTTGGTGCCTCAGGCACCCGGAAGAGGCGATATGAACTACTATCGCCTCAAGTGCCCATGCGTTCGTCTTAGCGTCCAAGGCGAGACTTTGAGACAAGCATTTAAGTGAATTTTATTTTAAAAATATAAATAAAACAAATTTCATATTATTTCAATCTCATTTTTATTTATATATGCTTGCTTTCTTCTTAATCATAGAGCAGTCTTTTATGAGAACAGAATTAAACAAAAAAAGACGAAAAAACTAGGTTTTTAATTCCAAATTGAAAAGTCTTTTATTCTTTTCTTTCACATTCTTTCTTTAACCCTCAAGCCAACCTAGTAAAGTTATGTTGGCGGTCTAAATATTTGTCGCCTCACTTCACTCATGCAGTCGCCTTTTTAGCACCTTTCGCCTCAAGTGATAGGCTAGCTTCGTCGCCTTAAGGTCGCATTTCACTTTTAAAACACTGAATAATTCCATGACTCTTGACTTCAAGAATCCAAGAGATATCTAGCTTCATAATGAAATTTTTTTGATCAATGACCAACTCACTATACTGCAAGATCTGATCATTTCAAAAGGCAAGCTCAAGGATGAGATCAAATCCATATTTTTAATCATTACCTTTATTTCCATAGGAGTATATTTAACACGAAAAAGGATGTAGGGAAAGAGTGGGCTGGGGGCCCATCGTTGCCTCATGATTATGTTGCACTCAACCAGAAATCAGAATGGGCATAATTACAATACATAGTACACATCTTATTTATCCGATAGTATATTTAGTACACATCTTGTTTATCCAATAGTATATTATAGATTACGCTATCATAGTACTCATGATATTAAATATCATATCTTACATTGTAAATTTGCTATATTTTCTAATAGTTACTCAAGCAAATGTGTGTGTTCATAGAGTTACACAAGCAAGTATTTATGTGCTACATTTTATAAATTTTCAATTACTGGGTAGCACAAATTGGAAGTCAGGTATTTCCAGTACCCAAATTCTTCTCAAAACAGCCATTCAAAACTCATAAAGCATTTACTAAAAAGGATAATATGTTATCAATGTAGTTAACAAAAAAAACTTTCAGTATTGAAAGAGAAGAAAAGCAGCCAATCAACTTTAACCTCACTATAATATCCGGTTAGTTGTTATGAGATACCACTCAAACAGGTGGTATATTTTACTGAATGGTACCTCTTCCAATTCAAAGGTAGTATTGCCCACAATTGACAAGAGATATGTAACATTTATGATCTGAGCCAGAAAAGGCGATAACATGTCTCGATCAGATCCTAGGCAAGTATTAAAAAGCAACAACCAAACATATATTTCAGAAAATATTTTTACTATCAGTATCTGCTCGAAGTCAGAGGAGGAGACATCACCTCTAATAGTCTGGATATTGCTTCCAGTTCCGAAAGAATCCGATCCTTTACAAATGGAATCAGGAATCACTGAAAAGACGCTTCTCCCCAGCTCTGTCCAAACTCCAACAGAATCCAACTCCCTACACCCACTCCAGCTTTAAAAAAGACATTCAGAAAAAAAAAAGATTAATCCAGCCTTTTTCACCCTAAAACCAGAAGTATCTGCAATTATATCACATGAGAAAATATCAGCAGGATAATCGCTACTTACGAAAAAGATATTCCAACACTAATTGGTCAATGCAACGTTAGAGTCATGAGCTTCATCTACATTTATGCACGTAATAATTATTCCTACCAAAGGGAATCAGTACTCGGTCAACAATCAATAGCACTTTCATCACTTCCTAGTTTCCATAATCCATACCCACTCTGCTTACATGGTATCATAACCTTTACATGCTCCAGCACTTTCATCACTGGCCCAAAGAAGAGCAGCTCTGAGAAATTAGAAACATGAGCTGGTCCACACATGGGACCATATATCTTTGACAATATTCACAACTGTGCCCATAAGAAGAGGGAATTATAGATGGAGGTCAACAGAAAAGTCTCTCATATATAAAGCATTGTTGATACTTGATAGCACTTTATGTTTGACAATATCCAATTCTCTTCAAGAAGAACCTAGAAATTCAGGTGCCAATTGAATGATCAAAACTACACATTTGAGGTGGAAAGTCCAGTCAATGGACAGCATATAAGCACCTTGATTCAACTCAAGGCATCTGCTAGAACTGGATAAGGTACTACAAGGAATAACTAACAGCTGTTTGTGGTCCAAAACATATCTAGACATTAAACAAGCTTTGCCTTATCCATATTTATAAAAGCTACAATTATTCCCATCAAACTCATCAGGGACCAATATGGCAGGAAATCCAATCAAGTCATAGTTTTAAAGATTTTGCTGACTTTTAATCACTTGGGATTTTAAAGAAATTTGAAGATTTGGAGTCAGCTTAGAATAGAGGGCATTTCTCTTCACATTACTATAAAAAAAATGAGGAAAAATAAAGAGGTTATTCTGATTTGGTGGAACGCTCTAGGATAGTCGCTAAGTTGAGGCTTCTCAATTATACCTGAAATTACAATTCAGATATTGATTTCAAAAGCTAGCCATTTGGTACTCACAATCAAAACTTTTGAATTTCAAAACTTGAGAATCAGACCAAAAGATTTTCCTACACTAGCTCACGACCAACAGAATATTTCTAAATAATCCATCAAAATTGAAGTCTTCCTCCGTTTTTCAAATCCTGGTGAGTCAGATTGAAACTCAAAATTTCACATTTAAGAAACCAACCGTCCTAAAACTTCTTGGTTCTCAGCAATCTCTTCTATACTTAAGTCTAACTCCTAGTTTTTTCCAACTACAAATAAAGTAATCATTATCAACTCAGCATCTTGTCTTTTTCTCATCAAAAAAAAAATTGCATTGCAAGTAAGAGGTGAGTGGAAAAAGAAAAAAATTCAGCCTAGAGGAATTTACAAGGCAAGAAAATCGAATGCCTTTCATATTCTGCCATGCATCAATGCAGTAGATGACCACAGGCAGAACGTGCAACAAGTAGTCAAATATGAGTTCATCCATTGACCTTTTACAATATCTTTGCAACCTGCAAGAGAGATTCTCCACAACCAATTAATGAACACTTGACCCCTAAAATGAAATCTATTCTAAATCTCTCGTGGTCCCACTTTAATTCAACCTCAAAGAGATTGGGAAATAATAACATTACCTCTTCCTAAACCACTCATCTATATATAGGGCATGTTTGTTTGCACGGAAGTACCAGAAGTGTCTCTTAAAGTTACTTCTAAAAGAAGTTCATAGAAGTAGTAACTTCTTGCACTTTTTTTGTTTGTTTTGTTTAGGAAAGTAGTCCTAATTGTGAACAAGAAGGAAATGGAAACAGCTGATTGTCATTGACAGTATTACTATATATAACATTGCTGGAATTAGACTAAATCAGCCATTTATGGCTGTTGTTTATTGCTGTAAATACATGTTATTTATTTCCCTTTTTAGCTGATTGTACATGATATATATAGGAGATTATTCCCTAAGAGATGAGTGGAAAAAACTTGAGCATTCCTGCTCTTCTTCACCATTGTTTTCTTCTCTGTTTATATGGTATCTCGTGCCATAGCTGTCACGCCACGCTTCCCAAAAACGAGAAACGATGACGACAAGCCCGCGACGTATTCATACCCAGAAACACCCCTTCCCAATATGAATACGCTAAGCGTCAGGGTAAATATAAAGCCAACAAGAATTTAAAATAAATAAATATCATTTATCAACATTTATCACAGGTTCCAAGTTCACTAATAAAAGTCAAACGACTTCATATAAATAACCAAGAGTTAAAGGAAAACGCCTTAAACATTTAAGCACACTAACTGAAAAGGAAAAGTAGAGCTCGACTTGACTAGAAAAATATTGACTGTCCTTCTCAGTTGGTACCACCTCGTACCTAGCCTTTTCTCCTAACCCAATATCGTCTGACGACATTCTTCAGAAAAGAAAACAGAAAACAAGAATACTGTCAGCGAACTAAAATTCGATAACTCCACATTTATAAAAAACAGTATTTGAAACGAAACATGGTATACAGAATGCTAGGCATTTTGTTTCTGATATGTTAAAACTTAACAAAAGGTCATACAGGATTATTGTCGGTTTTCTTACATAACTAAATAACATAATATAAAAAGATATATAATTATTAGTTATTATAAAGTATATTCTAATTCATTATTAATTATTGCAGTATAATCAAACAAGTATATAATGTTTACATGTAAGGCATGTTCTGAATATCAATTTTATGATTTAGTTATTCTATCTTATTTAACATCAAATGTTATGCAATTTATACATTTATATACATATTCTAATTAAAGGTTAGTGCTATTCATTATTTTAATATGCATTATTGGATTATGTTATTCCAAGTGCTAATCATATAATAAATTGATTACTAAATTGATTACATGATAGGTGGTATATATATTAGTAGTATCGGTACAATGCATGAGAATACCTATGAACATAAACGGTAGTGTGCATGTCAAATAAGTAACATGTGTTAATCAGTGCAAAATAACTAGAGTATCGCGTATTCAATATATCAGTGTTATTAATTATAAGTATAAGCTTAATTTGTGGGAGTTTTATTATGCAACTAGGATATTTCGTAATTTCCACGGAACAACGGCAACACGAGATTCAAGATTTATATATAATGCAATGTACCGGATTCTCCGGTACCACGAGGAACAAGATATGATCATATGTTACACATAAATATCCTCATTCTTCGAACTACCCTATCCCCATATATATATATATATATATATATATATATATATATAGTGTCTATTATACATGTCATGTTCACGAGATCATGATTTACAAATTCATGTATTCACGAGTTCATGAGTTGCAAGTATTCAAGAGGTTCATGTCAGATTTATGGATTTAAGTATTCAAGTGGTTCATGTCAGATTCAGGTAAAGATAGTATAATCTACCGTTAGTTCGAGTGTGAGTGTCAAACTCAAACTACCCCAATATCCTCCAACTACCGCAGAAGTATTCTCAGGCCCAAGGCTATCATCCAGGGACACGGAAACACGGGCCCATCCATGAGTCAGTAATGGGACTTCTGAGATTCCGTTGATCGAACTCACAACTCAAATTACTCCAATGTCCCCCAACCACCACAGAAGTATTCTCAGACCCAAGGCTGTTATCCAGGAGCAAGAAAATACGGACCCATTCATGAGTTAGTAATGGGACTCCTGAGATTCTGTTGATCGAACTCACAATTCAAACTACCGCAATGTCCCCCACGGATGTTGAACTATATGTAACGGCCAGAAAACAGTACTGTAAAGAAGTGTTGTAATCAACTAATTACTTAAGTCGATTGAAATCAGAAAATAAACAAGAAATATAGCCTTAGGTGTTATGCAAACGTGGGTTCAAGTCTCGTCTAATTACGACTACTGGTTTGGGAGATATACGTGTTTTCGTGTCGTTGTACTGAATAGATTCAAATCTGTCCAGCCCTGACATATATTTTTAAAACACAGTTTGCATTATTTTCTGTCGGTTTTCAGATCTCAAAAATTATTAGAAACTTGTAGGTCTTTCGGTCTACTTATCCAAACAACTAGGTTCTGCGCGATTTGAATTCCTGAACCTCTAGTTATGGTCAGATTAATATCAGGGTTTAAAACAGAAATTATAATTTCAGGACAGCAACTATTGGGTGTCTTGCAGGGCATATATCGGGTTGTTCTATACGTTTCCGAGTCACCAAATATATTGGAAAGTTATAGCTCTGTCAATTAGGCATCCATACATCTAAGGTTTGTCACAAACCGACGTCGGGAACTCGAGTTATGTCATATTTAAATACAGTGTACGAATAAGGACAGATTCTGTGCAGATTCGTCGCATAATTTTAAAAGGCAAAATTCTACAAGTTATGTCGGTATTCAGGAAAATATTAAAACTAGAAAAATCTAGATTTTTTGATTCAGTTGTCCAAAACACTTGAGTTTGCTCAAAACGGACCTCCGAAGATGAAGTTATGGGTCTCCAAAAATAGCCGATAAAACAGTTTTCGGATTTATGAAAATGGTGAGTAAAATATAGGGTCTATAAATAACAATATAGTATTTCTGTTTGCATGCGAGTAGTTAACAATGAGATGAATAAGTATTAATGGTACAAGGTGCATTTTATTACATAGATGTATTTATATATATCATGTTTTATAAATCATTACAAATTTATTTATATGCTGATCTGAAGTGTAATGATCATAGAAGATAGGTTATTATAATGTATCATAATGTACACTATATAATACTAACCGACTTTAGTGACAAAAAAAATTGTAGTTAAAAATATTTGTATAATACACATTATATAAAAATTGCCTGAAAATATACCATAGTATGCATTTAATTTATTTATTTACAACGTAAAATACTTGACACCACTTTTCATTGTTATAATACCACTAAAGCTATACTATACAATATTAACTATCGTGTTAATATTTCAAAGACCATAAAACATAGTTCAATCCATTAGAAAAACTTTTATGTATGATTTATAGTGTTTACAGACTTGGTCACATTTATTTTATGCATCAATTTATCCACACTACAAATATAAGGTAGAATTTGTTCCACTATAATATGCTGACGCTTGTAGGCAAGGGTTTTCGAGAGATCACTGTAGGGTGTTTTTCGTAACCCTATTGAGATGGGAATACGAGTCGTTTGTCAGGCGTACTACAGATTCTCCCTGCTTAGGGTAGACGGGGGTTTATTGATTGTGGAGATCCGAATCTCCGACAGCCGCGGACTAAGCTGCCGTTAATTACCCTTTACCTTTGGAGCAAGGGAACCTCCGATTGACGGGTCAAACTGGTCATGCGAACTCAATGTGTAGTGTGCATGTGTTGTGTTTTGAAGGGTCTTGGGTATATCGGGGGCTTTGCAGAATTTACGAGGGTCCCACTACCCGGATAGGGGGCTGGGGTCAAGGGGGCTAGCAGCCCCTTTGTGGGGTGCGGGGCAGTGCCCCGTTAGAATTTTTTTCTAACGGGGACAGTGTTGTGTAGTGTGTGTATATAAAAAAAGAAATAGCATCCAAAGGACGTGTGAGCGCCAGCGCCTTACGTGCTTGGCACGCGGGCACTAGGCGCCAGCAGGAAAAAATGGAGGCTTAGCCCCCTATACTGGGAGTTATTCTTCCAATTGACTTTTGGAGTTAAACTCCTAAAAAAAGGACAAAAGGGCTTAGCCCCTGCATTGGGAGTTGTAGCCCCGCACTGGGAGTTGTACTCCCAATTGACTTTTGGAGTTAAAACTCCTAAAAAAAGGATTTATTATTATTATTATTTGTGGAGTTAAACTCCTAAGAGATTTTTGGAGCTGATGAAAGGGAACCCCTTTCTTCTTCCTTGAGCCCTGGATCTTCCCAAAGTGGGATTCTTGGAAATGGGTCTCCTTCTTCCTTCTCTCTGTTGGCTGGATCTTGGGGGAAAAGAAAGGTGAGACTTAAAAATCTCCCCTTTTAGAGATCTGATGGGAGATCAGAGCTCCCCTTTGTGGGTTTTATGGTGAAAAACTATTCCTTTTTGGGAAAAAAAGAGTGAAACTCCTGATTTAATTTTAAGAAAAAAGAAGAAGGTTTAGAAGCTTGAGGAAGGAGGAGGAACAGAACCCTAATTTTTTTTAGAGAGAAAAAGTTGTTCTTTGTTTTTTTCATCATGTTGCCTTTATAGGCTATACACTTTACATATAGCCCCTTGGGTTTTACCAAATGGCATTTGTGCCACCACATGCCTTATGTGCTTATTTCTTTTTGCGCATAAACCACGGAGTTTATAAAATTTTGGCTTTCTGCCCATTTTACATACATTTATTTCAAAAAATTATATTTAGACTAATTTATCGCATCCTCTTTACCATGAAGCCGGCCTCTTCCATGCTTGGACTTGGGCCCACTTAATTTGGGCTCGGACACACTTGACTTGGGATCGACCTTAGTTTTGACTTGGTCGATAGAGGTGAAACTTTTGACCCCAACAAAGTGCCCTCCATCAATACATGCACACCACGAATATGGGTCGTGTGCATGAAATTGATGGATCTTTTGCTTGGAGGTTGACTTGATTTGTCTCCCGTTTTGACGACGTGGAGGTCGATATTGCTCTTTTCGCAACGTGGACGGTCGGTGCTGCCATTTTTGCGACTTGGAAGGTCGGCGCTGCCCTTTTGGCGACTTGGACAGTCGGTGCTACCATTTTAGCGATGTGGACGGTCGGTGCTGCCATTTTAGCGACGTGAACGGTCGGTGCTTGATTTGACCTGCTCCACTTTCTGCGGTGTCGCGATTTGATTTGACTTGCTCCGCCTCTTGCAGTGTCAGGGTTGAAGTGGACTTGCTTCGCTTCTTGCGGTGTCAGGGTTGAAGTTGACTTACTCCGCTTCTTGCGGTATCAGGGTTGAAGTTGACTTGATTTATTTTGGGAGTTCTCTACCCGTCCAGCAGGACTTTGAGCTTGGAAACGCTACCGGGTGGGACATTAATTTGATCTTTTTGATTTCTGCCTTGTTTAGCGGGACTTTTGAATATGAGAGAAACTTGGAATTTGGATTTTGTTTGGCATCAGTATTGCTGCACTGGAATAATGCCTGGAGCAGCTCATCATTTGCCTTTGGGAAGACTTGGTTTTTTTTTGTCGGCATCAGCACCGCTAACACTAAAGCGTAGTGCCAGGAGCGACTCAGCATTTGCCTTTGGAAAGACTTAGGATTTTGGGTTTTTTTGAGTCGGCTTCAGCATTGCCGTGCTGGAATAATGCCAGAAGAAACTCATCATTTGCTCCGAGAGGACTTGGGATTTGGTTTTTGGGTCGGCATCAGCACCGCTAACACTGAAGCGTAGTGCCAAGAGCGACTCATCATTTGTCTTAGGAAAGACTTGGGATTTAGATTTTGGGTCAGCATCAATACTGCTAACACTGAAGCAATGCCGGGAGCGACTCATCATTTGTCGTTGCCCATTGGGAAGCGATGGCTTAGAAGACTGGTTTAGATCTATCACCTAAGGCTTTTCAATTTTATGAGTTGTAAGGGTCTCATAAAATCATTTTCTCCCTGCGAGTCGAGAGGATCTCGTAGGTGTATTTCTCTCTATGAATCGTGGGGATTCCTAAGTGTGTTGCTCCTTTGTGAGTTGTAAGGATCTCACGCGGGGATTTTCTCCTCACAAAGTCGAGAGGACTTTGCGAGTGTATTTCATCTCTTTTTCACGAATTTGCGCCCTTTCGGGCTTTCACAAAATCGCCGGCAGTCCTGTTGTTTTTACTCACGGAGCCCTTTCGGGTTTTCATCCGTGTCTGTTTTGCTTGTGGACATACCCTTTTTTTTGCATTGGCAGATCTTCATCGCTGAGTCTAGCCGGTAGGACTTGAAGAGATAGGGGTCGTTTATGCCCATGGATTGTATACGGTTTTACAGGATGTATGATCCAGACCGTAGGGCCGGTATGCTCAATTAGCCTGCGACTTGGAGCATTCACGCGTAGTATTTCTTAAGATATCAGCCATTGATGGGTGGTATGGGCCTTTCTCCCTCAACATTCATCAGCTGGTAGGATCCTCCATCAAACACCTTTTCGATGACGTATAGTTCTTCCCAGTTTGGCTCGAAATTTCCATTGGCATGTCGATTGGGGATGATCGATCTTTTGAGGACCAACACCAATTCGCATTTCTTAAAAGGACGGAGACAGGTCTTTTTATCATAAGCCCGTGACGTTTGGGCTCGGTACAACTCCAGATTTTGCTGTACTGCGAGCCTCTTTTCTTCGATGACGTCGAGCTTTTCGAGCTGAAGGACGTCAACTCGTGTTAGAAAGACATTCTTAGGCTTGGAATTTCGACTTCAAGCGGGAAGATTGCTTCCACTCTAAAGAGTAGTGAGTATGGAATGGACTGAGTTGGAGTGCGGTGTGTGGTACGATATGCCCACAACGCCTCATGGAGCTTAAGATTCCAGTCTCTCTTATTGACTGAAGCATTTTTCCTCGGGAGCTTGCATAGAGTCTTATTGAAGACTTCGGCTACCCATTGGCTCTTGAATTATAGATGGAGGAATATCTCCAGTCTATCTTATGCTGAGTAGCGAACCTTGAGATTTTGAAGCTCTTGAAAGAACGTCCGTTGTCAGAAATGATTCTACGTGTACCGAAGCCGTATAGAATATTATGCTGAAAGAATGTCGGGATATCTTCTGTCTTGAATTCTTTTAGCGGGACAGGTTCAGCCCATCTGGGGAAGTAGTCAGTTGAGACCAATATGAACCGGTGGCCTTTGGATAACAGAGGTTCAATTGGACCCACTATATCGGTGCCCCAAACTTCGAAGGGCCATGACGCCACCGTAGAATGCAGCGGATTGGGATGCTTATGAATGAAGTCACGTGAATTTGGCAGAGATGGCACCTCTTCGCATGCTCTTCGCAATCCCTTATCATGGTAGGCCAGTAATACCCAAACCATTTAATTTGAAGCCGCATTTTAGGGCCGGATTGGTGAGCTCCGAGACGCCTGAGTGGACTTCTTTCATGACTTTTTGGGCTACGGACGATGACAAACATATGAGTCAGAGTTGGCCATATGATCTACGGTATAGCGTAATATTTACAAACACGTATCGAAGAGCTCTCTTCTTCAGCTGAATCCTCACGGATTTTCCTTCGGGCAACTTGTCATATCAGAGGTACTCTATAAAGGGCTCTCTCCAATCGGGCTCCTCTTGAATGATCAGAACTTCTTCGGCAGGATTGCTCTTTTGTTCTACGCTTTCCCTCTTCACGCAAAGAGACCGAAGGTAGAATTTGCCGGCTTCTGACTGTTATCAGAATTTCATCCATATCGAGATCAGACAGCTCCTTGGCTAAGCGAGCGAGTACGTCAGCTTTTCCATTCAACGCTCTAGGAACTCTCATCAGTTAAATGTGGGTGAACTATTTCATAAGCTCCACCACCCAGTTGTTGTACCGAGCTAACTCGGGTTTGTATATCTTATAGTCGTCACTTACTTGGTTGACAACAAGCTGGGAATCACCATAGATTCGCAGCCGAAGGATTTCCATTTCTATGGCGAGCTCCAGACCAGCTATCAGAGCCTCGTACTCAGCCTCGTTGTTTGTGCGAGGCTCGGTGAGAGCAAAAGAACGCCGTACGGTTCCCATCGATGGCGTGATGAACACCAATCCTATCCCTGCTTTTATCTGTGGGACGCTTGATTTGCTGGAGGTCCTAATTGATGAGCCCCCGTCGAAGCAGAGCTCCCAACATGGCTCATCATTCTCGATGTGAGCACTTGTTCGTCGAGTAAGTCGCAATTGAGCGGTGACCCTTCTGATACAGGATGAGCAGCAAGAAAGTCGGCAAGGGCTTGCCTTTTTACTGCTTTCTAAGGAGTATAGATTATGTCAAATTCAAGCAGCATGATATCCCATCTTGCCATTCTACCGGCTAGGCTTGCTTTAGTCATTAAGTGCTTGAGCGGGTCGACCTTGGAGATCAGCATAACCCAATGAGCGAGAAGATAGTGTCTTAGCTTTTTCACGGCAAATATCAGGGCCAGGGACTGCTTTTCGATCGGGGAATAGTTATGTTCCGCCCCGACTAGTATAGGGCATTCTTTTTTCCCTCCTCGTTGTTCTGGGCAAGGAGCGTACTGAGTGACTCATCTAGCGCGGCAATATAGAGAATCAACGATTTATTTAGAATAAGAGCAGCAAGCACCGGAGGATGCAACAGATACTGTTTGATATTTTCGAACGCTTCTTGACATTCGACGTCCCAAACAAAAGGAGCTCCCTTCTTCGTGAGCTTTGAGAAAGACGGACATCTCCCGGGTAGGTTCGAAATGAACCTTCATATGTAAGCGGGTTTGCCTTGAAAGGATTTTAACTGCGTCGGATTTTTTGGAGAAGGCATTGTAGGGTGTTTTTCGTCACCCCATTGAGATGGGAATACGCACGCGCTTGTCAGGCGCATTACAGATTCCCCCTGCCTAGGGTAGGCAGGGGTTTATTGATTGTGAGGATCTGAATCTCCGACAGCAGCGAACTAAGCTGCCGTTAATTACCCCTCATCTTTGGAACGAGAGAACCTCCTATTGACGGGTCAAATAGATCATGCGAACTCAATGTGTAACTCAATGTGCAGTGTTGTGTTTTGAAAGGGTTTTGGATATATCGGGGGCCCCGCAGAGTTTTTACGGGGGTCCCGCTATCCGGATAGCGGGCTGGGGGTCCAATGGACGCATGGGTGTCAGCGCCTCACGGACCTAGCACGCGGGCGCTAGCGCCTCACGCGCTTGGCACGTGGGCGCTGGGCGCCGGCGACCCACGTGCTTGGCACGCGGGCGCTGGGTGTCAGCAGGAAAAGGGACTTTGTCCCTGCACTGGGAGCTGTGCTCCCGATTTGACTTCTGAAGTTAAACTCCTAAAAAGAGATTAATTTATAGAGTTGAACTCCAACAGATCTTGAATAGAGTTAAACTCCTAGAAATCTTTAGAAATGATCAAAGGGGCCCCTTTGTTTCTCTCCCCTTTGGCCCTGCATCTTCCCAAGATGAAATTTTTGGAGATGTGTCTCCTTCTTCCTCTCGGTTGGCCGGATCATGGAGAAGGGGGGGTGAGATTTAAAAATCTCCCCTTTTTGAGATCTGATGGAAGATCTGAGCTCCCCTTTGTAGGTTTTGTGGTGAAAAACTATTTAATTTTGGAAAAGGAATAGAAACTCTTGATTTAATTGAGAAGGGAAAGAAGATTTAGAACCTTGAGGAAGGAGAAGGAGGCATAAAAACCCTAGAGTTTTTAGAGAATGAAAAGTTGTCTTTTATTTCATCATGTTGCCTTATATAGGCTTACAAATTTACATATATCCTCTTGGGCTTTACAAAATGGCATTTTGCTCATCCCATACCTCATGTGCTCATTTCTTTTGCACATGAGCTATGGGATTTACAAAGAATTGGCTTTATGCCCATTTTGCTTACAACCATGGATAAAAAATTACATCAAAATTATTTATTACATGGTTTCAATTTAGCATAGGGGAGGCCGGCCGTAGGGCTCGACTTGGGCATAGGCCCACTTGACTAGGGCTTAAGCCCACCTGGCTTGGGGTTGACTTTGATTTTGACTTGGTCAACCGGGATGTAATTTTTGACCACAAAAGGCATCTCTATGATGGCCTTTATCTTTGATGGGTCAATTTCGATCCCCCGATGTCAACCCATGAAGCCCAAGAATTTTCCCGACGACACGCCGAAAGCACACTTCAGAAGATTCATCTTTAGATCGTATTCCCTCAGTCGGGTGAAAACAGTTCTGAGATCTCGGATGTGATCGACCTTGGCTTCGGTCTTAACGACCAAATCATCAACATAGCATTCGACGACTTTATGGATTAAGTCATCAAAGATTTCGGTCATTGCCCTTTGATATGTGGCGCCTGCATTCTTCAGTCCGAACGGCATCACCTTGTAGCAGTATATTCCGATCGGGGTTCGGAATGCTGTGTGTTTCTCGTCCTCGGGTGACATCTTGATCTGATTATATCCAGACGAGCCATCCATGAAAATGAACAGCTCGTAATTTGAGCTATCATTGACCATCATTTCCATGACCGGAAGCGGGAAATCGTCTTTAGGGCATGCCTTATTAAGATCCCTAAAATCGACGCAAACTCGTATATGCCCGTTCTTTTTCACTGGGACGATACACGCGATCCAGTCCGTGTATTTCTCTTTCCTGATGAAGCCGGCATTGATGAGTTTCTTAGTTTCCTCGATGACCTTTTTCTTCCAGTTCCCTTCTCATTCTTCGAGGAGCTTGTTTGACTGGCTTAGCATCAGGAAATATAGCCAGTTTATGCACGGCCACTTCTGGGGAAAGGCCAGGCATTTCTTTGTACGTCCATGCGAAGCAGTCGGCGAACTCATGCAACAGGGCGACTATCTGCTCTTTCATTTCCTCTGACAAGAGCGTACTGATGTAGGTCGGCCTTGGATTATAGGGCGTTCTCAAATCAACCTCGGTTAGATCGTCGAAGGTTGCTTGTCCGCCATCTTCGAGCTCTCGAGGAGCTTCTTCTGGCTCGGCTATCTCGTCGTCATTATTTGACCTTTCGCTAGCTTCACCAACATGGATCATGTAGCATGCTTTGGAATCAGGTTGACTGAAACCTATGTCCCGTCTATTTGGAATTCGTCCATTGATGAGTACTCGGATCTGAGGCGGATGCCATAGCCCCTCATAAAACTTAGCTTCGGATTCCGTTTGATATAACCGGCATCCGCACTTTTTAAAATATTCCCGCATCTCGGGCGCATAATATCTGGGATTGAAGACGGCCCTTATGTCTCTCTCATAAGGAAGGCACGTGACAGACAAATCGTCCGGGTGCACGACAGAATTTGACCCATAAAACAGAATGCCCTTCTGTCCACTTTTCCTTCCGGGAACGTAGAAAGTTTGCAGTTGATTCACGGTAGAGACCGACAAAACATCTAATTGTTAGTGTGATATGCCCTAGAGGCTATTATTGTATGTACCGGTTTGTATATTATATTTTGGAAGCTTGGGATATATACACGGATTTATGAGTCTTGCTCGATATTATGCTACTTGGTTTGTATCTATTTTAATATGTGTATATGTTTCTTTTAACGTATCGCTAATACATATTGATAGAGCCCTTAGGATCTTTTGCTTGACTACCAGCGTTGTGATGGCAGTCACACTAGTGGAGGCTGGGTAGTCTACAAGAACATCCTTACACAGGTCCCTAGTCGCAGGATTATCGAGACGGGGCATCGATACTCCAGAGTAGACTAGTGTATACGCTTCTCTTCCCAGCAGGGGAGATGGTCTGTCCCACAGCCATCAGTACGTCGTCCTGGAGATAGTATGCAGGTGCCCATTGGGTTATGAGTTATACTGGACGAACTCATAGGGAACTGCTGGTTGGTAATATACTTATCGTCAGGTAGCCGTTCCCAGGTAACATGAGTACAGCTTGGTCCGTCGACTTGACACTGCTACTTCGCCTCAAGTGTGTTCTTAGATTACTACCCTACCACGGCTCTGCTGAGTCGTGCAAACAAATAGTAGTTAGGTACAGTCCCGAAGCACTTGGTGGTAGTGGCGGTTAGATAGGATTCGTCTCTCCCGGTATTGGGGGTTGATGTCGCGTTATGTTTGGAAAGCAATTACACAGTCCCTGGCCAGGGGAAGCGAGATTTGCTAGTAGGGATTCCAGTAGTTTCTCAGGGTGTTTTGGGCCGCACTCCGACACGACTTATTGCACTATTAGGGGTCTGACGCTTGCCGCCCCCTAGGACCGATATGCGACACTCTTAGACAAACAGACCAGACTGTACGGAGATTGCCACAGACCGGCTCAGTGGAAGTACGGATGAGTTTACTCGTCGACCTTCTTGTTGACAGATACCTGGGTAGCCGTTACGTACAGCTAGTGTCACTGACACGCTTGTGCTTAAACCCACTGCCAAAGTACTGCCGAGTCTTTAGAGTCCCACTCAGAGGGTTTCCCAGCTTCGGACGAAACGTGTAGAGGTCGTATGGTTTTACGACAGGGTTCGATCACATACGTGTACTTGTGCGCATATGATATTCGGGCGGACAATACTAGTGAGCTTTGGTTTAAGCAAGATCCTAGTATTTGGTTATTGGATTAATTATGTCGCATTGTATTCGTGTTTCTCGGAACACGGATGCGGGTATGTATATACGATTGCGAGGGGCATTCTTGTAATTATTTAAGTTTGCTTAAAGATGATTAAACCTCGTTATATGTTTTAGCATTTTAGGTTAAATGCTTAATGAGATGGATAATTGAGATGAGAGAAACTTCATGGTATTTTTGTGAAATTGAGCATGGATTATTGTTGACTTTCTTGGCAAATGAAGACTTAGATATTTGTGAGATATTTATGAGATATTTGTGAGAGATATTTTTTCTTATCATTAAAGTTAAAATAGATGCCATGCTTGATTTATTATTATCATTATCAAAAACATATTCTCTCTCCTCGCAAGCTCACTCTCTTCATCTTCCTCAAAGCAAACCCTAATTGTCTCATGAGTTGAGAATCCTGGGGTTTGAGACATAACTAAATCCTTTAACACTCTCTGCTCATTCTAGGCTACTTAGTTTAGCACACCAAGTGACCTCTTCTTGGAGGTTAAGCTCAAGGTTGGAACTCTCGGGTGGATCTTCTACGACTTTGAGAAGCCGACAAGGAGGTGTGATCCTTTCTCCCGACGAGGAGCTCACGACGAGAAGGACAGCGAGACGAAGAAGGACAATAACTTGAGGTATAACTTTCTCACTTTGTAGTTAAACCTCTTTGCTAGATTGTTAGTTTGGGTTTAGTATCGATCCTGGAGTATAGTCGATATTACGAAGCTTATAAAAATCGTTTTTTGCAAACCCCGCCTCCCCGCGAACACGTGGGGTGCGTTGCATCGACTTACACTAACTCCTTGGACATATGTTCCGGCACCCTTGTGATAGCTAGGAATCCTTCTGTAATCTCGAAGGTTTCTCTTAGTTTCGCTTTTTGCATGAGAGCCCAATCTGCATAGCTGTTGCGAGGCAGGTCCTCTTCCTCCGACTCTTCCGTGTCGCTGCCAAGATAAGGGCGGACTTTGCTGCTAGATGGGCCTTCAGTATCCGATTCGCTCGTATCGCTACTGAAACGAAAGCGAGTTTTACGGAAGGACAAACTTCCAGCGTCGGACTCATCAGTGTCACTGCCGAAACGCGGGCGCCCTTAGAGGTTTCGGCTTTTGAAAGTGACAGCCGGTTCATATTTGCTTTTGAGTATCGTGGCCGCTCCATCCTCAGTCAGTTGTGGCTTAGCACTTTGGGGGTTCACAAAGTACCGAGAATCTTCATATCGGACTTCATACACACCGAACGGCTGGATGTCTCCGTCAATGCGTCTTTCTTCGCCATTTTTAGTATACTTCATGCATTGATGGAGAGTTGTGGAACGATGCCGTAATCGTGAAGCCACGGCCTTCTTAGGAGAATCTTATAGGACGTGTCGGCGTTGATCACATATATCTTGGCTTCAGTTTGTAGGTTTCCGAACCTGATCGGCAGAGCTATGGAGCCCAGAACTTGCTGGCGATTTTGATTGAAGTCTTGAATGACAATCCTTTCTCTTGACAGGTGTCGGACGTCCATTGACAAACCCTTAAGAGTCCGCAAGTTCATGATGTTCATTGAGGACCCTGGATCAATCAATATGCCATTAATCCGGTCTCCGTCGCTGTACCCTGTCACGTAAAGCGGTCGGTTGTGCTCAGCTGTTCCTAATAACAGGTCTTCATCTTTAAATGTGACCGCGGCTGTATGCAGAGTGTACTGGACTTCTTTCATATCAATTTTCGCAAAGCGGGCCTAGTACCGCTCGGGGTTTTATAGAATATGAATGAGAACATCTCTAAGCTCCTTAGATAGGACCAAGACATCGTAGATGCTCAGGAGAGACGGAAGCTTTCGGAGATGAGCCAAGACATTATAGTCCACCGAGGAAGGGCTCGAATTTTCATGAGCCGGCTCTCCGCCATCTTCTTCATTAGCAACTTGTTTTTCCTTCCCTTTTGGGGTGTTTCCCTAATTTGGCGGTAGAGCCCTGCCACTTCTGAGCTGGATTTGGTTGGCCTTTGTAGCGAGCCCCTCATCCTCTTCGGGAAAACAGAGCTCCTCCTCAGAGTTGCTACCTAGATGGATGGCGCAGCAGGTCACTATAGGGATCTCTTCATTAGAGTCTTCTTCTAACTCCTCCAGAATCTCAGCTGCTTCTACATGGAAGAACTCCTTCAATTGAATTAGAGTTTTTTCCTTTTGTTCATAGTTTTCGAGGGAATCGATATATTTTTGAATGGTCGATCTTCCTGCAGACTCTTTTTCGCGTCGAGATGCACTTTTCTTCTTCTTGAGCTTTTTGGATTTTGAGCCTGATTGAGCCAAATTAGTAGCTGGAACGGTGGGCTCCTTCTGCCCTTCCCATTCCGTTGTGGGCTCTTTCTGAAGTAGTTTTAGCAATTTCTTCATCTTTTTAGACATGCGCATGCTCCATGGAGGCTGCAGCGAGTCAGTTTCATTCTTCAGGATAGCACAGGGTAACGGGTTCAGCTGTCTGCTCCCAGAAGGCTTCAACTTGTGTATGTATGAAGTTGGTGGTTGCAGCTTGATTGTTCATCAACACACTCTTGAACAACTCGATCTCCCCAGTCTTGTACTGTTTCTCAACCCGGTCTTTGAAAATATAGCAATCCTCGATCGCATGACTCACTACTCGGTGGTACGGGCAATATAGAAGATTGTCGGTCATTTTTGCTTCGTGAGGTCTTTTTGACTCTGGTAATTATAGACCGTTGTTCAAGGCATCTTTAAATATCTTACAGACCTTGTCCCTTCTGAAAGAGTAAACCTTATTCTTTTTCTTCTCTAGGGAAGACCCTTCTCCTCCCAGCACTGGCTTTCGAGACCGGTAGGTTTTGGATTCACCTGCCTTTCGCTTGTCTTCATTATCGGACGCATTGAAGACATTGGTATTGCTAGAATTCCCGCTTCTACGGTTGCCGTCCCTCTTACTCTTCCAAGTCTTGTCTCTTTGAGAGTCTGGGGTAGACTCTTGCTTCGAGCGTTCCGGCATTTAGACTTTCTTGGTCAGCTCCTGAAACGTCTTAAGGCCTGTTATACACAAGAATGGAACCATCCAATTGCTGAGGTTCCCAATGAGAAGGCTGACGGACTGGTCCTGCTCTAGCGGCGATTCGCACTTGACTGTGAGGTTGCGCCATCGGGTAATAAAATCCGTGTTGCTTTCGTTTTTCCCCGGTTTGGTTCTCACGAGGTCAGCAATGGAGATTTTGTCACTAACACTCATGAATCTTTGCCGAAACAGACTCCATTTGGGCGAAAGTAGTGACTGACCCGTCTGGTATGCTTGCGTATCAGTCGAAAGCGACACCAGTCAAGCTGTTGACAAATTGACGAAGAAGGAGCGCATCATTGCCCCCTGTATTTTCGCACGACGCTTTAAAGTAGGCGATGTGCGGATTTGCATTTCCCGTCCCATCAAATCTTCCGAACTTAGGAATGACGTGGCCGCTGGGAACTCGATCAGATCGTACTGTGCGGGATATGGTCGCCCACTGCTGCCAATTTCTTTATGAGCTTCGGCATCGGCCACCAATGTTTTAATCTTGCTGGTGACAATCCATTATCCGATCTTGTGTTAGCGGGATGGCGCTATCTGGGGCCAAGGCGTCCCCAGAAGCGGAATGTGGTCGGCATTCGTGCGGCTCGCCCAATCTTGGACCCAAAGGGACAGGCATCGGTTGCTTTGGGTTGCCATCACTCGGCTCATGAGTAGAGACTTATGCTTGATTGGGAGGCGCCCGAGCAATTTGAGCCGTAAGCTGCATCACAACGTTCGTTAGGTCGTCAATTTTTGAATCGAGCTTGGCCATCTCTTTTCTTTTGCTCCTGAGCTGTTTTCTAAGCTCTTGAAGCAGCTCTTGCTCTACGGTCCTGGAGCGGAAAGTCGGCTCTTCCTCGTTGTCCGAGCTTGACTCCACATGGACTGAGGGGTCTTTCTGCCTATCGGCCACATCGAGAGGGTTTTCATCATCCGGTGGAGGCGGCTGATCTTGGGAAGTGGCAATCACATTCAAGCCAGATTGGGCTTGGGATGTGGTGGCCCGATCCTTGCTTTTGCTGCGCAAGTTATAGCTGGGTCGCGCGCCCGCCATATAGACTTTATGGATAGGATATTCGGCCATATTTTCATTATTGGCAGCTAATTTCGTGGACCGCTGTCGTAGCCCTTCTGTTTTAGTAACGGACAATCGATTGAAGATGGCTGGCCTGACCGGATTCTTCAGGGGTGATGGCACTTCTTTTCTGGATTTGCCCTGCTGCTTTCGCGCGGCACAGAGCGCCTGATAGACTCTTGAAGAGACAGTGTCATGCTTTCTATGTTGGGGCCCGGACATGTCTCTTTGTAGCATCATTCGGACTGCTGTCTCTTTGATTCTGACGGTCATGGCGTTTTTCTGAACCACTTTAACGGCCGACTCAGCCGTCGCGCGGGGTGACCCTGCTCTTGGAACCTCCCACGATTCCACTTGGCCGGAGTCCTAACCCTCTTGTTGGCTCTATATCTGAGCCGCTTCTGCATTAACTTTTCTGATTTGAGCACTTGGCTGGCTTCGGCTCTTCGGGGAGCCGCCGTAGACTGAGCGATAGAGAGCTTTGGAGATACGCCTGATTGTGCAATTGTCAGAGGCATCGCCTGTGCTTGTCCGCGACGTTCGATGATGCCCTTTGTTCCGGTAGTCTTGCCCCGAGCTAGAGCACCAGAGAGTCGTTCGGACACCGTTTTACGTTTGAGTTGTGGTGCCTTGGCGATCACAACATTCGGCCTCCTGCCCCTTGAGATCGATTTGGCAGTTTGGTATGTCGTGACCTTCGCCAGATGAGTGCTTCCGGCAGGGTAGATGATGACGGAACCAAATTGACGGAGTGGGTCCTCCCATTGCTGGCTGAGACTTGCAGGGAGAACTACACGGGCATTGATCTTGACCACGTACTAGAACGGGGTCGCGTCAGAAACGAAGCTCGTCTTCGGAGACATGATTGTTAAGTTCAAGATTGTAACCGAGAGCTGTTAACCTGTACACACAAGAAAGAAAGAAAAATAACTTCAGTATGGGCAATCGATATATATGTTGATTGAGTTCGCATTAACGATTAACCCGAAATATGGGAGGAGAGAAAAGGTCGCACCGGGCGTGTCAGAATCTGTAGGGTGTTTTTCGTCATCCCATTGATATGGGAATACACGTCGCTTGTCAGACGTACTACAAATTCCACCTGCTTAGGATAGACGGGGTTTATTGATTGTGGGAATCCGAATCTCCGGCAGCCGCGGACTAAGCTGCCGTTAATTACCCCTCGCCTTTGGAGCGAGAGAACCTCCGATTGACGGGTCAAACTGGTCATGCGAACTTAATGCCTAGTGTGCATTTGTTGTGTTTCTTGGATATATCGGGAGCCTCACAGAGTTTACGAGGGTCCCGCTACCCGGATAGCGGGCTGGGGTCAAGAGGGCTAGCAGCCCCTTGCGAGGTGCGGGGCAGTGCCCCGTTAGAATTTTTTTCTAACGGGGACGGTGTTGTGGAGTGTGTAAATATATATAAAAAAAAAAGAAATAGCGTCCAAAGGACGCGTGAGCGCCAGCACCTCACGTGCTTGGCACGCGGGCGCTGGGCGCCAGCAGGAAAAAAGGGGGTTTAACCCCCTTATACTGGGAGTTGTACTCCCTATTAACTTTTGGAGTTAAACTCCTAAAAAAGGACAAATGGGCTTACCCCTGCACTAGGAGCTGTACCCCCACACTGGGAGTTGTACTCCCAATTGACTTTTGGAGTCAAACTCCTAAAAAAGGATTTATTATTATTATTATCTTTTTTTGTGGAGTTAAACTCCTAAGAGATTTTTGGAGCTGATGAAAGGGGACCCCTTTCTTCTCCCTTGAGCCCTGGATCTTCCCAAAGTGGGATTCTTGGAAATGGGTCTCTTTCTCCATTCTCTCTGTTGGCTGGAACTTGGAGGAAAATGGGGTGAGACTTAAAAATCTCCCCTTTTAGAAATCTGATGGGAAATCTGGGCTCTCCTTTGTGGGTTTCTTGGTGAAAAACTATTCCTTCTTGGGAAAAGAAAAGTGAAACTCTCGATTTAATTTAAGAAAAAAGGAGGAGGTTTAGAACCTTGAGGGTGAGAAGGAGGCACAAAACCCTAATATTTTTATAGAGAAAAAGTTATCCTTTAATTTTTTCATCATGTTGCGTTTATAGGCTACACACTTTACATATAGCCTATTGAACTTTGCCAAATGGCACTTATACCACCCCATGCCTTATGTACTTATTTCTTTTTGCACATAAGCCATGGGATTTACAAAATTTTGGCTTTCTGTCCATTTTGCATACATTTATTTCAAAAAATTACATTTAGACTAATTTATCGCATCCTTTTTGGTATGAAGCCGGCCATTTTCATGCTTGGTCTTGACTTGGGCTTGGGCCCACTTTGTTAGGATCTTCTCGACTTTATGTTCGGTCTACGATGTAGCCGAATGTGTTTGGAGGAGAGAATGGATAGAGAATGGAGAAAGTATCAATAAACTATTCTTATATTTTCCTTGCTCACTTAAAAACTTTACAAAACATCTCCTTATATAGGAGTTTACATGCCCCTTCATTATGACTCTTCATAATACCAATTGATTACAATAACCGTTACATATCCTTTCATTAAACCTATTCATGAATTGGTATCCCTTCCTTTTATAACCGATGTCTCTTCAATTCTTTGTAACCGAAAACAAGTTTAATTTCTAACATGCTCCCTTAAACTTGTTTTACCATGCCGATCTTTCCTCGCAATTTTGCGAACACTTCAAATTTTAGGGGCTTTGTAAAAATGTCGGCCAGTTGATCTTGTGATTTGACATGAACGAGTTCGACCTCTTTCTTCCTCACATGTTCTCTGATAGAGTGATACCGAGTATCAATGTGCTTGCTTCGTTCATGAAACACTGGATTCTTCACCAGTGCTATAGCAGATTGGTTGTCCACATACATCTTCGTAGGTCCTTCCTGTTCAACCTTTAGATCTTTCAGCAGATTTCTTAGCCATATAGCATGGCAAACTCCAGCCGATATAGCAACGTATTCGGCTTCACAAGTTGATAGTGTCACTATCGGTTGCTTCTTGGAACACCAAGTAAATGCTGATTCACCGATGAAGAAAATGTACCCTGTCGTACTTTTCCGGTCATCTATATCTCCTCCCCAATCGCTATCGGTATATGCATATAATTCAAAATTGTTAGATTTCGAATAGAACAAACCGAAATTTGGTGTACCTTTGATATATCTCAATATCCTTTTCGCCGCTGATAAATGTGTCAATTTCGGTTCTTCCATGTATCGGCTGATCAAGCCGACTCCATATAGAATATCCGGTCTTGTGCATGTAAGATACCGAAGACTGCCTACCAAGCTTTTAAAATGCGTCGAGTCCACATTGCTCCCTTCATCGAACTTTGATAATTTTGTTCCGCAGTCTACAGGGGTATTGACCGAATTGCTTTGCTCCATATTGAACTTTCTCAAAATCGACCGAGCATATCCTTCTTGGGATAAGAAAATCCCATTCGGTCTTTGCTTTACCTCTATTCCCAAATAATATGCCATCTGACCGATGTCGGTCATTTCAAATTCTTTAACCATCGAGCTTTTGAAGTCATCGAACATACGTGGATTGTTTCCTGTGAAGATGAGATCATCCACATATAAACATACTATAAAAATATCACCTTTTTCGGACTTCTTTATGTATAATGCATGCTCATAAGGACACTTCATGAAACCGTGTGCTTGGAAGTATATGTCGATTCGACTATTCCATGCTCTCTGTCACGCCCCGCTTCCCAGAGTACGCAAGATTGGGCACATGACATAGCCAACCATGCTACCTGTGGATAGGAAGTATCCATCCACAGTCACATTTCGGTTGTAAGGATATCAAGAACAAGATAAAAACTAATCTAATACATGTCCAAATCCATAATAACAAGAATCAATAAACAATAAGCGCGGAAGCTAATGATCCAATACAATGAATAAACAGTACGTCCCATAATGCGGGCTCACATCTGGAAATGAAAAGAAATAAATAAACTAAATCCTAAAGACTCACTGTTCAGCCTGCTGGCTGAAGTACTCCTGCTCGGTCGTCGACAGTGGTACGGAATCTGGGCCATGCAAAACCCAGACGTCAGCGCGTCGTGACATCAAGTATATAGCATAAACATGGTAATAAGCAATGCAAGCGTGAACATGAATAAAGCAGTAACAAGAAATAACAAACAGGGAATGTGCAATGGTGTCCAAACTGTCCTATCAGGTTTTCTACTCTATAGTCTTTGAAACCAATTGATGAATCGTCGATGTAACTCAATAGTATCCCGTGCGTGCCCGGGACCACGGTCATGACCCTCGGGGCTGAATCCGAGACGTGCCGCTAAGCAGTAAAAGGTAGTAGGATGGACGAGTGATGTCAGCATCAACACTCCGGAGCTGGCCAAGCCCGTAAGACTGATCAGAACAATGTATCGAACTGTTGAGTTACAAGTCGGTTTCACCTTTGATTTCCCCATACCCCCAAACTATGTATGTCAGGTCAGGTATTCAGTAGTCAAGGACTAATGCCAACACAAGGTCAAGTAAAAGTAGGTCTGTCTGGATCGACAGCAGGAATGGTCAGGTTTGTCGGCATTAGGCATGAAATCATGAAACAAGTAATGTCATGGTACAACAGGATGAGTCGGTATGTATGTATATGTCAGGTGTAGCAGGGTCAGGCCAATATGTCGTGCAATCGGGTAAGTGCTCACAACAGGTATACAAGCCATAATGAACAACAGCAGGAAACAGTAATTTACCACAATATTCCATATAATCACAGTGATGTTTGTATTCTCTTATAAACAGGTTCAATCATCTTTAGGGTGCAATAGCCACAAGGTAAAGCAATATCCACAATTATAAATTAAGGAACTACATGAAATTATACTAAATATAATAATTGTCTCATGAATGGCTTAACAGTTTAAGCAGATATGATTCAGTCGTTTTATTTAGTTGAAATACGGGTTGATGTGGGTTGATTAATTACGAGGAACTGTTGTAACGATTCCAGATTAAGATAACTGCAATAATATGATATCCATTACCATCAATAAGTTGTTTTATAGTATGAATTCAAATGCGTGGCAAGATTAGATCTCGCACGCTAGCATGTTTAAGCAAGTATTCAGATACTTGCCTCGACGGTCTGCAAACTGGAACACGGATGCGAAGTCGGCAGAAAACGCGATATGAAAGCACGGGCCACGGATCGAGTCCCAACAGAGATCAACGGGATCACACGGACCAGGGGACTTCGCTGGAGCGTCGGGTTCGCCAAGACGGCACGGTCGGATTCCGGCAACGACAAAAGTAGCGAAGTTAGCAATACGATAGGATACAAGCGAAAACGACCAGCAAGGGAGATGATTTGCACAGAGGAAGGAAGAGGAAACTTACAGAGAGATATACCAGGTGACCCCGGCGAGCTCGACGGCGCTGGAACGCCGGCGAGGCAACGGCGGCGGCGGCTGCAAGGGCTGAAAGCCTCGGGTGTGCGGGAGAGGGTGCTGCGGCGAGCTGGAGGAAAGGGTGGTCGGCTCTGGTGGTCGAGGGGGAGAAGGAGGTGGCCCTGGTGACGACGGCGAGGTCGCCGGTGCGTTCTCTGGTGAACAGCGGGGTAGGCGATGGGTGAAGGCTCGGGTTGGTGGTCCGGCGAGGAGAGGAATGGAGGTGATGACGAGGTCGTGACGAGGAGGATGAGAGGGTGTCGCGGGGGTCGTCGGCGACTGGAGGTCGCGTCGACGGCGAGGTCTGCAGGGTTGGAGGCGACGTCGGGGTTGGGGTGCAGGTGCGGGAAAGAGCGGGAGACGAGGGGAGGAAGGTGCGGTGAGGCTCGTGGTGGCGAGGGCGGCGACGGCGAGGTCGCGGGGGAACCGGCGGTGAGGTTGCGAGGTTAGGGTTAGGGTTTCGTTGGGTTTCTCGTGGTCGCGTGGGGACGAAGGCGGCTGCATGAGGTTTAAATATAAGAAGAGAGAGAGGGAGATTGGAGAGAGGAAGGGAGAGAGATTGAGGGAGGAGAGAGAGAGAGATTGATGAGAGAGACAGAGAGAGAGGGAGATTGGAGAGATAGAGAGAGAGGAAAAGGGTGGGGCCCACGAGAATTTCTCTCCTCGTGATTGGCTGCGCCCGAATCTTTAGCAGGTAGAGAAAATATATAGGATTATCAAACAGGGATTTCAAGTTAAAACAACCAAATATATATATATATATAGTTTCATAATATTTTATTAAATGGGCCCTTTTTGGCGCGAAATGAAACATTTCCAAATCGCGCCCGGGTTGCGCCCAAATGTTCCAAATTCAAATTATAGGATTTTAAGCGGGTTCCAAATTTTGAAAAGAGGTGTTTAATGATTAAAATGCATGCCCCCAAGTCGGACACTTGCACGCGCGCGTAGTCGTCCAAACTTGCCCGTTTAGCCAAACGGAACGGAATCTCGACACGCGGACGCTACCACGCGACTAGTGGCGACGAGTAGGCCAACATGGACATTTTAAATTTCATTTTAGGAGTTAAAATTTGTTATGTGCCAAAATGACTTAGCCGGTTAAAATTTAGCAACAAACACCAGAAAATCAGGATAATTGGGATGAGCAATATAGAACCCTCAACTAGTAATATAAATAGTATTATTGGGCTCGGGTGTTACATCATACCCAACTACAAAAAGAATTTCGTCCTCGAAATTCCAAGAATACAAGATAGCTAACTACTGGAAAAGGTGAGGGAATTTCTGTCGGATCTCGTCTTCTCGCTCCCAAGTGGATTCTCCATGCGATCGGTTACCCCAAGAAACTAGCACAAGAAGGATAACCTTGTTCTTAAGAACCTTTTCTCTTCGATTCTTGATTTCAACTGGTCGCTTCTCAAAAGTCAGGTCCTCCCGTACGGTCAACTCCGAATGATCCAAGACATGAGTCTCATCACGAACATACCTCCGTAGTTGAGACACATGAAACACATCGTGAACTCCTGCTAAAGACTGTGGTAACGCCAACCGGTACGATACCTCTCCAACACGCTCCAATATCTCGAAGGGTCCAACGAATCGGGGACTAAGCTTTCCCCGACTTCCAAAGCGAATCACCCCTCTAGTCGGTGATATCTTCAGGAATACCAAATCACCCACGGCGAACTCTAGAGGTCTTCTTGACGTGTCGGCCCAACTTTTCTGTCTGTCTTGAGCTGTCTTCATATGCTTCCTGATGGTATTCACCTTCTCGACTGTCTGTACCACCAAATCTGGTCCTAGTAACTTTCGTTCACCAACATCATCCCAACAAACAGGTGAACGGCACTTACGACCATACAGTGCTTCAAACGGGGCCATCTGAATAGTTGCTTGGAAGCTATTGTTGTACGAAAACTCCACCAGGTGTAGATGATCTTCCCAAGAACCTTTGAAGTCCAACATGCAAGCCCTCAACATATCTTCAAGGGTCTGGATCGTTCTCTCTGATTGTCCATCGGTCTGAGGATGATAAGCTGTGCTAAACTTCAATCGAGTCCCCAAACTTTCTTGTAAGCTCCTCCAAAAGTGCGACAAGAAACGAGTGTCCCGATCGGACACGATGCTTACCGGTACTCCATGCAATCTGACAATCTCCTGCATGTACCGCTCTGCCAAAGTCTCTGTCGATTGACCAACCCGAAAAGGAATAAAGTGAGCTGCTTTGGTCAACCGATCGACAATCACCCATACAGCATTGTTGCCCTTTGGACTCCGCGGTAAAGCCGTCACGAAATCCATGGTTATGTGTTCCCACTTCCATTGAGGAATCGGAAGTGGTTGCAACAAACCAGCAACCCTTTGGTGTTCAGCCTTGACTTGCTGACACACCAAGCACTTAGCCACGAAGCGAGCAATTTCCCGTTTCATACCTTCCCACCAGAAATGCTGTCGAATATCTCGGTACATCTTTGTCCCTCCTGGGTGTACAGAGTAAGCTGAACTGTGTGCCTCCTTCATAAGCTCTTCACGCACATCTCCTTTTGGCACACACACACGGCTACCATATCTCAACAAACCATCTTCATGGATCAGTAAATCGGTTCGTAGTCCGGCTCCAACCTGCTCTCGAAACTTTTGCAGTCTAGGATCCTGCGATTGTGCCGCTTTAATCTTCTCAACTAAGGACGATTGTACTTGTAATTGCATCAACTGTCCTGTAGCATGCGGTAGCACAACCTCCAAGTCAAATCTCCGAAAATCCTCAATGATCTCTCTCTGTGCAGTCAATAACTGAATTGCTGGTAACCGACTTAGCGCATCTGGCACGACGTTAACTTTTCCCGGGTGGTACTTAAGATCAAGGTCATAGTCGGCCATCAGCTCCAACCATCTGCGTTGCCTCATGTTCAACTCCTTCTGAGTGAACACATACTTCAAACTCTTGTGATCTGTAAAGACTTCAACTCTCTTGCCCAAAAGGTAGTGTCTCCAAATCTCCAGGGCGAAGATCACGGCTGCAAGCTCTAAGTCATGAGTCGGATAGTTCTTCTCATGAGTCTTCATTTTTCTCGATGCGTAAGCGACGACTTTCCCATTCTGCATTAAAACACATCCCAATCCTTTTCCAGATGCGTCGCTGTGAACCACCAGTCCTCCTGAATTATCCGGTACGGTCAGGATCGGGGCGGTTATCAACTTCTGCTTCAACGTCTCGAAGGCCAATGCACATCCATCCGTCCAAACAAACGGTACCTCCTTACGCGTAAGCTTGGTTAACGGCTCAGCTACCCGAGCGAAGTTCTCCATAAATCTTCTGTAGTAACCGGCGAGTCCAAGGAAACTTCTTATCTCCGCAACATTCTTTGGAATAGGCCAATCTCGAACTGCTGCAATCTTTTCGGGATCGACGGCGATTCCATCGCCCGACACGACGTGCCCCAGAAACTTCACTTCCTCCAGCCAGAATTCACACTTACTCATCTTCGCGAATAATTTCTCTTGTCTTAGCGTTTGCAGTGCGATCCCTAAGTGCTCAGCATGCTCCTCCGGACTCTTCGAGTACACCAGAATATCGTCAATGAATACCACAATAAACTGGTCCAAGAACGGTGAAAAGATCCTGTTCATCAAATCCATAAATATTGCCGGCGCATTAGTCACTCCGAAGGGCATCACTAAATACTTGAAATGCCCATATCGAGTTCGAAACGCCGTCTTGCAAATGTCTTCTGCCTTCACTCGGACCTGATGATATCCTGATCGCAAGTCCAGTTTCGAGAATACCCTTGCGCCACAAAGCTGCTCAAAAGTTCTCCAATGCGAGGGATCGGATACTTGTTCTTAATAGTCACCCGGTTCAATTCTCGATAATCAATACACATCCTTCTTCTTCACTAAAAGAATTGGAGCTCCCCAAGGTGAGTTGCTGCTTCGAATCCATCCTTTCTCGAGTAATTCACCAACTTGTTTCTTAACTTCTTCCAATTCCACCGGTGCCATCGGATAATAAGATTTTGATACTGGCGCTGCACCAGGAATAAGGTCAAACGCACACTCCACATCTCGTTTCGGCGGTAAGCCCGAGATGTCTTCAAACACATCCATAAAGTCACGAACAACTGCCGGCTCTTCTTTACTATTAACTTCCATAGCTGCAAGAACACTGTTTGTCGGCCTAGCCCTAAACTCGACTGGCCCGACAGAACTGCTTCCTTACCGCAACTGCTGTCTACATTGTTGGCCACGAAAGGTCCAGCAAGACTACTGAGTCTCGTCCATTCTGCTGCATGCACGTCCACGGTCGCTCCATTCTGCCTTAGTCCGATGAACTTCTCTTCCATTTCATCCGCGCAGTCCGCGGAAGGGCTTCTCCAGTAAACTCTTAGAGAAATCCGCCCACTGCTCGGCTTGGACAAGCGGGTCTCCTCCACAAGCCACCACTCTCGGGCGCAATCCACCAGCTGAATCAACACTCTTGTCTTCTGGGATCTGTGTCGCAATCAGCAAATTCTCTGTGTTACTAGCCACTGCTCGGCTGGCAACAGCTCCTCCAGACCAGTGAAAGTAGTAGGACCCAACCGTCTGAAATCTGCTACGGTCTTTACTCGGTCGACTGATCTAGTTCTAACTTCGTTTACAGACTGCTGAACGATCTGCAAACCTTCCTGAAACAAGTCCGCGTGCTGCTGGATCAGCTCGGTCTGTTTCTTTGATTTCCAGTATTCCTCTTATCTCTCCAAGCATGGCGGCTTCGTTCACACGCCTCTGGTAAGTCTTCAACTTCTTACCTGTCATAATCCTGAACTCAAAACACCCAATATTAGCATGATGATAGATTCTGAATATGGATCAAGGCTAGAACTCCAAGATACTTAAATAGAGTGCTGCATTGTAGCTATGCCGCGATATCATAGCCGCAATTACTTAACTCCACCCAAGTCGCCTAAGTCCTAGAGATAACAAGAAGTTAGGTTTTCGAGTTGACAATGCAAAGTAAGTTTGCATGCCGACATGATCCGGAAGAATGATTCAAGGATGGTAAAACGGTCAAAGTGGCAGGACATGTCTCCTAATCACGGGTATTCTGATTCGTGTATCGGGTGCGATACCCAACTACAAAGAATCAACCCAATTAACCTATGGCTCTAATACCATAAAACCATGTCACGCCCCGCTTCCCAGAGTACGCAAGATTGGGCACGTGACATAGCCAACCATGCTACCTGTGGATAGGAAGTATCCATCCACAGTCACATTTCGGTTGTAAGGATATCAAGAACAAGATAAAAACTAATCTAATACATGTCCAAATCCATAATAACAAGAATCAATAAACAATAAGCGCGGAAGCTAATGATCCAATACAATGAATAAACAGTACGTCCCATAATGCGGGCTCACATCTGGAAATGAAAAGAAATAAATAAACTAAATCTTAAAGACTCACTGTTCAGCCTGCTGGCTGAAGTACTCCTGCTCGGTCGTCGACAGTGGTACGGAATCTGGGCCATGCAAAACCCAGACGTCAGCGCGTCGTGACATCAAGTATATAGCATAAACATGGTAATAAGCAATGCAAGCGTGAACATGAATAAAGCAGTAACAAGAAATAACAAACAGGGAATGTGCAATGGTGTCCAAACTGTCCTATCAGGTTTTCTACTCTATAGTCTTTGAAACCAATTGATGAATCGTCGATGTAACTCAATAGTATCCCGTGCGTGCCCGGGACCACGGTCATGACCCTCGGGGCTGAATCCGAGACGTGCCGCTAAGCAGTAAAAGGTAGTAGGATGGACGAGTGATGTCAGCATCAACACTCCGGAGCTGGCCAAGCCCGTAAGACTGATCAGAACAATGTATCGAACTGTTGAGTTACAAGTCGGTTTCACCTTTGATTTCCCCATACCCCCAAACTATGTATGTCAGGTCAGGTATTCAGTAGTCAAGGACTAATGCCAACACAAGGTCAAGTAAAAGTAGGTCTGTCTGGATCGACAGCAGGAATGGTCAGGTTTGTCGGCATTAGGCATGAAATCATGAAACAAGTAATGTCATGGTACAACAGGATGAGTCGGTATGTATGTATATGTCAGGTATAGCAGGGTCAGGCCAATATGTCGTGCAATCGGGTAAGTGCTCACAACAGGTATACAAGCCATAATGAACAACAGCAGGAAACAGTAATTTACCACAATATTCCATATAATCACAGTGATGTTTGTATTCTCTTATAAACAGGTTCAATCATCTTTAGGGTGCAATAGCCACAAGGTAAAGCAATATCCACAATTATAAATTAAGGAACTACATGAAATTATACTAAATATAATAATTGTCTCATGAATGGCTTAACAGTTTAAGCAGATATGATTCAGTCGTTTTATTTAGTTGAAATACGGGTTGATGTGGGTTGATTAATTACGAGGAACTGTTGTAACGATTCCAGGTTAAGATAACTGCAATAATATGATATCCATTACCATCAATAAGTTGTTTTATAGTATGAATTCAAATGCGTGGCAAGATTAGATCTCGCAGCCTAGCATGTTTAAGCAAGTATTCAGATACTTGCCTCGACGGTCTGCAAACTGGAACACGGATGCGAAGTCGGCAGAAAACGCGATATGAAAGCACGGGCCACGGATCGAGTCCCAACAAAGATCAACGGGATCACACGGACCAGGGGACTTCGCTGGAGCGTCGGGTTCGCCAAGACGGCACGGTCGGATTCCGGCAACGACAAAAGTAGCGAAGTTAGCAATACGATAGGATACAAGCGAAAACGACCAGCAAGGGGGATGATTTGCACAGAGGAAGGAAGAGGAAACTTACAGAGAGATATACCAGGTGATCCCGGCGAGCTCGACGGCGCTGGAACGCCGGCGAGGCAACGGCGGCGGCTGCAAGGGCTGAAAGCCTCGGGTGTGCGGGAGAGGGTGCTGCGGCGAGCTGGAGGAAAGGGTGGTCGGCTCTGGTGGTCGAGGGGGAGAAGGAGGTGGCCCTGGTGACGACGGCGAGGTCGCCGGTGCGTTCTCCGGTGAACAGCGGGGTAGGCGATGGGTGAAGGCTCGGGTTGGTGGTCCGGCGAGGAGAGGAAGGGAGGTGATGACGAGGTCGTGACGAGGAGGATGAGAGGGTGTCGCGGGGGTCGTCGGCGACGGGAGGTCGCGTCGACGGCGAGGTCTGCAGGGTTGGAGGCGACGTCGGGGTTGGGGTGCAGGTGCGGGAAAGAGCGGGAGACGAGGGGAGGAAGGTGCGGTGAGGCTCGTGGTGGCGAGGGCGGCGACGGCGAGGTCGCGGGGGAACCGGCGGTGAGGTTGCGAGGTTAGGGTTAGGGTTTCGTTGGGTTTCTCGTGGTCGCGTGGGGACGAAGGCGGCTGCATGAGGTTTAAATATAAGAAGAGAGAGGGAGATTGGAGAGAGGAAGGGAGAGAGATTGAGGGAGGAGAGAGAGAGAGATTGATGAGAGAGACAGAGAGAGAGGGAGATTGGAGAGATAGAGAGAGAGGAAAAGGGTGGGGCCCACGAGAATTTCTCTCCTCGTGATTGGCTGCGCCCGAATCTTTAGCAGGTAGAGAAAATATATAGGATTATCAAACAGGGATTTCAAGTTAAAACAACCAAATATATATATATATATATATAGTTTCATAATATTTTATTAAATGGGCCCTTTTTGGCGCGAAATGAAACATTTCCAAATCGCGCCCGGGTTGCGCCCAAATGTTCCAAATTCAAATTATAGGATTTTAAGCGGGTTCCAAATTTTGAAAAGAGGTGTTTAATGATTAAAATGCATGCCCCCAAGTCGGACACTTGCACGCGCGCGTAGTCGTCCAAACTTGCCCGTTTAGCCAAACGGAACGGAATCTCGACACGCGGACGCTACCACACGACTAGTGACGACGAGTAGGCCAACATGGACATTTTAAATTTCATTTTAGGAGTTAAAATTTGTTATGTGCAAAAATGACTTAGCCGGTTAAAATTTAGCAACAAACACCAGAAAATCAGGATAATTGGGATGAGCAATATAGAACCCTCAACTAGTAATATAAATAGTATTATTGGGCTCGGGTGTTACACTCTCGGTGCCTGCTTCAGGCCATATAAAGCCTTCTTTAGCTTCAGTACTTTCGACTCATGTCCTTTCTTCTCATAACCGAGTGGTTGCTCGATGTAGACTTCTTCTTCAAGATATCCATTGAGGAATGTCGATTTAACATCCAATTGATATATCTTCCAACTGAATTGAGCCACCATAGCAATGATCAGTCGAATTGTCTCGAGTCGCGCTACTGGTGAGAAAACTTCATCATAATCAATGCCAGCTTGTTGTTTGTAGCCTTTGACCACTAACCTTGCCTTGTATCGCTCGATTTCTCCCTTAGCGTTCTTTTTCTCCTTGTACACCCATTTCACTCCTATGGGTTTCTTTCCTTTGGGAAGTTCGGTGATCTCCCAAGTTCCATTTCTCTCAATAGCACTGATTTCTTCGTCCATTGCTTCTTTCCACCTTCGGTCTTTGACCGCTTCTTCAAAATTCATTGGCTAGCATTCGGCAAACAAACAAAATAATGTTAGATTATTTTGCATTTCGGTTACCTCATATAACTCGGTCATAGTCCTCATCCTTGGATTTCTTGGTGGAGTTGAACTTGACGACGCTTCGGTTTGTGGAGAACCGACTTGAGGCAAATTGAACCGAGGTGTTGTTGCAGGCGATGGAACATCAACTTCGACTTCATTTCTTTTCTTTTCTTCTTGACCGAGTACTTCATTCGGTCTGCTGCTTTCGGCTTCATCGCTCCAACTCCATGAGCTTTCTTCATCAAATTCGACATCTCGGCTAACAATGACCTTCTTATTGACTGGATCAAACAGCTTGTAGCCTTTGGTTCTTAGATCATAACCGATAAAAATCAACCGAGAACTTCGGTCATCAAGTTTTACTCTCTTTTGTTCGGGGACATGAGCATATGCTATGCTCCCGAAAATTTTAAAGTGACTTACATTCGGCTTATAACCATGCCACATCTCCTGCGGTGTTACATTTTGTAGACTCTGGGTTGGGCATCGGTTTAGAATGTACACAGCACATGCAACCGCTTCTGCCCAAAATTCTTTCGGCATATTTTTACTACTCAACATACATCTCACCATGTCTAATATGGTTCTATTTTTTCGTTCGGCCACTCCATTTTGTTGTGGTGAATAGGAGGCCGTTAAGAAATGCCGAATCCCATTTTCTTTGCAAAAAATTTCAAACTCATTTGAAGTGAATTCTCCACCTCGGTCTGACCTGACCGATTTCAAATAAAACCCACTTTCTTTTTCCACATTCATTTTGAATCTTTTAAAATTTTCAAAAACTTCCGATTTATTTTTTAGAAAATATACCCATGTTTTCCTTGTGAAATCATCAATAAATGTTAGAATGTACCTTTTTCCATCAAATGAATTTGGAGTAATTGGTCCACATACATCGGTGTGGACAAGTTGTAATGGCTCCTTGGCTTTAAACTCGGCTTCTTTTGGAAAACTTGCTCGGTGATGTTTACCAAGTAAACACCCTTCACATAACTCTTTCGGTCCATTCATAATCGGCAAACCTTTGACCATGTTCTTCCTCGCCAACAAGTTTAGTCCGCCGAAATTGAGATGTCCATACCTCATATGCCATAACCGAGCCGAATCTTTCACCGATGATTTTAGACACTTTGCTTCACCATATTTGATATCCAATAGAAATAGCCGATTCTTCGTCATCTGCACTTTTGCTATCAACTTCATTCGGTTATCCCTTAAGAAAAGAGTTCGATCCTTTAAATGAATATCGAAATTCTTTTCTAAGAGTTGTCCCAAACTCAAGATGTTGTTTTTCATATTCGGCACATAATACACATTTTCGATATATTTTTGTGATCCATCTTTCAGTCGAATTAAAATTTTACCTTTGCCTTTTACTGGTACCTTCGAACAGTCACCGAATGTGACTTGGCCACTCACCGATTCGTCCAAGTCTACGAACATGTTTCGCTTGCCACACATATGATTACTTGCACCAGTATCGAGATACCAAGTGTCGGCACTTTCTTCGTCACCTTTAAAAGCCAGCAGAAGTACAACGTCATTGTAATCTTCTTTCTCCACAAAGTTTGATTTTTCCTCGACTGTTTTTCCCCAACAGTCTGCTGCGTAGTGACCGAATTTCTTGCAATTATAGCATTGAACATTCGGTCTCCCTCTTCCACCAGTCGATCGTCCTCGGCCTCGACCTCGGCCGAAATTTTGGCTTTGGCTTCTATCGTCATTGTTTTGACCTCCTCGACCACCTTGTCCTCGACCGAATTGACCTCGGCCACGGCCTCTTCCTCGGCCGCGTGTATTTCCTCGATTTCGGTCATTTTGACCATTTTCAACCGAATCACATTTCAAATTAACTTGTGTTTGTAGTAATTTTTCAATCGGTTCTTGCTTTTTCACGAACCGTTCTTCGTGGGCTTTTAGTGAACCCATCAACTCATCTATCGTCATTTCTTCAAGATTCTTTGACTCTTCAATTGAACACACAATGAAGTCAAACTTCGGTGGTAGTGACCGAAGAATTTTCTCTATCACCCTTACATCCTCCATTTTTTCTCCGTTCCTCTTCATTTGGTTGACCACCGTAAGCACTCGGGCATTATAGTCAGTCACCGATTCATTCTCCTCCATTTTTAACAATTCAAACTCCCTCCTTAGTGATTGTAAGCGTACCTTTTTAACCTTCTCGACTCCTTGGAAGGTTTTCTCAAGTATCTCCCACTGTTGCTTTGCATTAGTGGCAGCCGAAATCTTCTCGAAAGTCGAATCATCGACACCTTGCTCGATAAAGTATCTTGCGGTACAATCTTTCTCGAATAATTTTTCGTGGGTCGTTCTCTGAGCTGCCGTCAGTGCAGCTTCATCTTGAGGCCGATCATAGCCTCGGACCACCACATCCCAAGCGCCTACTGCTCCCAAAACAGTCTTCATTTTGATGCTCCAATTTTCATAGTTATCTTTGGTGAGGCGTGGGGCGTTGTACGAGAGTGTTGTCTTCGACATTTTCTTCGAACCTTGCTCTGATACCACTTTGTTAGGATCTTCTCGACTTTATGTTCGGTCTACGATGTAGCCGAATGTGTTTGGAGGAGAGAATGGATAGAGAATGGAGAAAGTATCAATAAACTATTCTTATATTTTCCTTGCTCACTTAAAAACTTTACAAAACATCTCCTTATATAGGAGTTTACATGCCCCTTCATTATGACTCTTCATAATACCAATTGATTACAATAACCGTTACATATCCTTTCATTAAACCTATTCATGAATTGGTATCCCTTCCTTTTATAACCGATGTCTCTTCAATTCTTTGTAACCGAAAACAAGTTTAATTTCTAACACACTTAGCTTAGGCTCGGACCCACTTGACTTGGGGTCGACCGGGGTGAAACTTTTGACCCCAACAATCACGTAACGGGAGAGAAGGAAAGACTTACAAATTGGTAACTTGATTTTCGTATCGAATTGCCGGTTTCGTTGTAAAGATAGCCTCGAGTAGGTTTCAAGGCTTTCGGCGTTTGATCGACGATTTCTATTTCTCCTTTGATGATCGTTTCCATAGTTTTCGTAAAATATCATATTGGGGATGAGAGAAAAATAGAGAGTATGGCTTCCTTTCGGAGTTGAAGAGGAGAAAGAAAAATACGACAGAAAAGAAAAAGGGTTAAGATTTAATAAAATCCTATCAATCCCGCAAAATCAGCGCAACCCAAAAAACAGTCAATAAACTAATAATTTAAAACAATAAATAAATTTATTTTTTTAATTAAGAGAAAAACTTTTATCTTTTTTTATAATAATAACTATTATTGAAAATCCTCACATAAAATAATATAAATTAATTATACTAAACAAAATATAAATAAATTAGTATAATATAACCATATTTTATGAAAACTACAACAATAATTAAAACATGCTGCTAACTAACAAGAATATAAATACAAAATAAAAATACAACAATAAAAAATATAATCATACAAAACAATATAATGAGCTAATAATTATAATAAATAAATAAACAATTTAAGGAGGCTAGGGTTTGAACTTGAGACCTGTGGGATAGAAATACAGCGTCTCAACCAATAGGATACAAATAATAATCATACATGTATTCAAATAGAAATGAATATACAACGGGTTTAAAAAATAAAATTATCTTATTATAAAGAAAAGTATACATGGATTTTACGGTCGTTACACTTTCTTCCCCATCCAAGTCTAAACATCATTCTCCACCATTTTTTCCTATTCCAGTTATACTCTCCTGCATTTGGACCTCACATTCATTCGGATTACGTTCCAATTGCAACTCTGATTTCTATCAAAACTGGTTTCGTTCCGGTCTCTTTCAGATTTCATTGTCGTAATAATCACTGACCAAATCCAGTGATTCAGAACATTTGCCATGGAATCACATCCCAGGTTAGCTATCAAGTTAGAAGGGGAAAATTATTTCTTGTGGGCTTCTTACATCAGAAACTTCCTTGAAGGGCAGGATCTTTGGGGCCATGTCAACGGAAGTATCAAGATACCTTCATATAGAACATCTACTTCAAAGTGGGCGATTAATAATGCAAAAATTAAGACTTGGATTATGGAGTCTGTTGAAAACTCCATTGCTGTGAACTTGAGCCCTCTAATTACTGCAAAAGAAATGTGGGAATACCTCAAAAGGATCTATAAACATAGCAATGAGGCGTGATTGTATCAGCTAAAGCAAAAAATAAGTATCATATCCCAAGATTCTCATAGTATTCAAGAATATTATTGTGCAATGACGATGATTTGGAATGAAATGGATATGATAGATGCTAATATTTCTAAAGAAGCACTCGAAACAGTTATTAAATTACGACAACAATCCCGTTGCAGACAGTTTCTTATGAAATTGTGATCTGAATTTGAACATGTTCGTGCCCTTATTCTTAATCATAGAGGTCGTCTTAATCTTGATGAGATTCTAAGTGATCTTTGCAGAAGAGACTCGTCTATAATTTGTCTCTTATTCATCATCACCGCTCCAAGATATTGCCCTTCTTGCAAATACACACAAAGCAAAACTTCATGACATGAGCAAAGTTGAGTGCTATAATTGTCATGAAATGGGACATTTTTCACATCAATGTAAGAAGAAGAAAAGGAATGAAACTGCCACAATATTATATAGATATTTCAAGGAGCAAGGCCATCTAATTGAAGATTGAAAGAAACGACCTCCAAAGCGCGGAAATACAAGAGCCTATGTCGTAATTGGTACATCTACATCATCTCCTACTCCTCATGTTGCTGCCTTAACATCTCAGGTTGATACATCTTTCATAATTTCTGGACAGACTTTAGTCCTCTCTCCAGAATAACTTCAACAAGAGATGCATGCCCTTCATGCTTCTGATTTTCGTAAGCTCTTCTCATAATCCGTGGGCTTTAGATTCTGGAGCAACCCGTCATATGATAGGAAACTTAAATGCTTTTCGTTATACTACTCCATATGTTAAAAATGAACATGTCATTATTGCTAATGGACAAACTCATTCTGTTGAAAAAATTGTCTCGTTGAATATTACACTTCAAGTTCACCATCTTTATCTCTTTCTAATGCTCTATATGTTCCCAATTTATCTGCCAATTTAATTTCAGTTAGTCAACTTGTAAAGAAAAATTGCTTTGTCTCATTTTCCTCTTCTGGTTGTCTTATACAGGATCTACGGACGGGGAAAACAATTAGGAGAGGCCATAGAAAGGGGAACTCTTCTTCTTGGATTTTGGAACATCTTCAAACTCTCCTTGTTTTCTTGCATCTACAAATAATATTATAAATTCTGCAAATATTATAAAGGCTCTAGCATTTTCGTCTTGGCCATCCTCATACTTCAAATTTGAATTTCTTGTTTTCCTCCGGTGGCTTGTTAGATAAACTTGATCACAAATCTGAAATCAAAAATATTTGTGTAGACTGTGCTCTTGCCAAAGCTCATACTTTACCTTTTAATCGAAATGTTAATCATGCTACCTCTGCATTTGATCTTGCCCATTCTGATGTATGGAGACCAACTCGTGTTGGTTCATTACCAAGAAAATTTTATTATGTTCTTTTGGTTGATGATTGGTCGTGTTTCTCATGGGTGTATTTCTTGCGACAAAAATCTGGAGTCATGCGGTTTTTTCAGTATTTCATTGCTATGGCGTGCACACAATTTGGCACTAAGATCAAGATTTTGCGTGGTGACTCAGGGGGAGAGTACATGTCCAAGCAATTTGCAACGTATCTTGTCTCAGAAGGAATCATCCATCAAAGAAGTTGCCCCCACCAAGCTCAACAGAATGGAGTGGCTGAAAGGAAGCACAGGCACATTATGGAAACAGTTCAAGCTTTACGGCTCCATGCAAAACTACCAGAAATGTTTTGGGCCAAGAGTGTACTGATAGCAGTATACTTGATAAATCGACTCCTTTCTCCACTACTAGGTAACTTTTCTCCTCTAAAGAAACTGTTTGGATATTCGCCTAAGTATGAATTGCTTAAGATTTTTGGATGTACATGTTATGTTCTCCTTCCAAGTTCAGAACGCTCAAAACTTGATGCCAAATCTATGCGTTGTGTATTTCTTGGATATTCTGATACTCAAAAGGGTTATCGTTGTTAAGATTGGGAAGCCAAGTAGATGAGAATTTCTAGAAATGTCATATTCTTAGAGGATGCCCCATACTTTGTTAATTCTTCTCCCTCCTCCCAATCTCCATCTACTGATTCTATTTCTTTATCTTCATTTCCCAACACCTTGCAGGATATTATCAATTATACAAGACGAACAAGAATCCCCCCGTCTATACCTCAACCTTCATCGAACCCGGAATCAGATAATAATCTCTTCCCAAGATCCATTAGTAACAACTCATGCACCTTCCCCCACACATATTTCGCATATTCCCCTTCGTTGCTCATCTCGCATAACTAAACCACCGACCGACTTTCATTATTTTCAACACTTGCTCCATTATCAATTCCTCAATCTTACAAGCAAGCTGCAGAAAGTGTAGAATGGTGTCATGCTCTGCAGGAGGAGCTGAATGCTTTAGAGCATAATAAAACTTAGGAAATGGGGGCAGCACCTCCAGACCAACCAGTGGTGGGATGTAAGTGGGTGTATTCAATTAAGTTGAACTCTAAAGGTTCTTTAAATTGTTACAAAGCACGTCTCGTCGCTCAAGGGTTCAAGCAAAGATATGGTGTTGACTACGATGAAACCTTCGCTACAGTCGCCAAAATGACAATTGTTCGAACTCTGATTGATGTGGCTGCAATTCAAAGATGGGACATCAATCAAACGGATGTCAAGAATGCTTTTTTAAATGGCGACCTATTAGAAAATGTCTATATGAAGCCTCCTCCCAGATATTTTGCTCCTCCTCACATGATATGTAAATTGCAAAAAGCATTATATGGATTGAAACAAGCACCTCGCGCATGGTTCGTAAAGCTAAAAGGCGTGCTTCAATATGCAGGATATAAACAAAGTCACAATGACTACTCATTATTCATTTCTTCCACAACTCGAAGAAGTATCTTTGTCCTAGTTTATGTCAATGACATCTTGATTATGGGAGATGACCATGAGGGTATTCAGGGGCTTAAAACCATTCTTCAACAATCTTTCCAGATGAAAGATCTCGGTCTTGCTTCTTATTTCCTCGGATTAGAAATTTCAAAGCACCCCTATGGATGTTTTCTTAGTCAACAAAAATATGCTCGAGATCTTATCAAGTTGGATGGAATCACCAATGATAAAATGGTGGACACTCCTCTGGAACTAAATGTTAAATATAGTCGAACCGATGGAGATCTTATTCCTGATCCAACTCTTTACCGACAGCACGTAGGAAGTCTGGTCTACCGTACTGTCACACGTCCTGATATTGCCCATGCAAAACACATTGTAAGTAAATCCGTTTCATATCCTCGTAGACTACACTTAACAGCTGTTCACCGCATCATACGCTATCTTCGCTCTATACCTAAATTAGGATTATCTTACCTTGCTTCCTCCTCCAGTATTGAAGGTGTTCTCTGATGCTAACTACGCTGGTTGTAAAGACACGTCGATCCATGATTGGCTAGTGTTTTCCTAGGTACCTCTCTACTTTCATTGAAATCCAAGAAACAACCAACGGTATCAAAGTCCTCAACTGAAGCGAAGTATCGGGCAATGTCATCTGCATGTAGTGAAATCACATGGCTCCAATGACTTTTGTCTGACTTTGGCATTCAGTCCTTGTCTCCCACTCCATTATTTTGCGGCAATGAAAGTGCAACCAAGATAGCAAGTGATCCGGTTTTTCACGAACGTACAAAACATATCAAAGTAAACTGTCATTTTGTTCATGAGAAATTCGAGCAAGGCCTCATTTCACTTCCTCATGTTTCTTTGCGGGAGCAACTTACTGATATATTTAAGTCCCAATCAAATAAGTGTCATGAATACTTTCTTCGCAAACTGATGATGACACAACATCAATTTGAGGGGGAGTATAAACAGGAAGGAAATGGAAACAGCGGGTTGTCATTACCTATATTACTATATATAACATTGTTGTAATTAGGTTAAATCAGTCATTTATGGCTGCTGTTTATTGTTGTAAATACATGTTATTTATTTCTCTTTTTAGCTGATTGTACAGGATATATATGGGAGATTATTCCTTAAGAGATGAGTGGAAAATACTTGAGCATTTCTGCTCTTCTTCACCATTGTTTCTTCTCTGTTCATGTTAATGAAGTGATGAATGCAATTATTTTATGCACACCTCTATGTAAAAATGGATGTGAGATAAAAAGAAAAAAAACTTAGAAGTAGTTGATGTTTGGAATATATTATTATTTTTCGACCTCTTTCCTTGTGCTCCATACCACTTCCAAACCCAAGAGGTTATGAAGAGAAATCTTAAAGGGGAGGCTCCACATAGGATCCACGTCAGCATATGGAAGTAACTTCAAATGCTACTTCTTGTCAAAACAAACACATGTTCCGGTACTTCCATACTGCTTCATGGTAAACAAATATGCCCATAGGCCATTACTACAATGAGATCAAATACAGCACAAGAACACAAAAGGAGATGAAATATGGAGAAGAAAGATACGCATTAATGCTCATGGAAGAGCCTTACTTGAGGAAGAAGAGAGAAATTAAGCCAAGGAAGACTTGCCACAATTGGTAAAAGCATGATCAGCGCTGACTGCAGGTAGCTGGGGAGTCATATGAGGGTTAGCTTGGCTCTCTTCTAACTCATGTAAGACTCTCACCTGACCCAACTGCCATCCAGATGCAGATTGTTCAAGTCATCAGCCAGAAGAAGCAATTAGAGCCTTCTACGATACAAGTGTAAGGTCTTGCATGGTGCTATAGCTTGAAGGTCAAATGTTATTCAACTGCATCAGTAAGTAGTGTCTTCAACAAGAAACCGGTACTAAAATGTTTCTTTCATTCCTTGAATGATTTTTTATGTCTACATGATGAGGATCTGGCAAACAAGATTATATATTTTCTAAATAAGTAAAAGTTTCTTGCCACTAAAATATATTTGTTTAAGCTAAATAATTCACTGATTTTTTGAGTTATGCACTTACATTAGGACGAAATTCTGATCACAGAGAGTCCCTAGAGCGTTGAACGGAAAGGCTGACGTACTCGCTCGCTTAGCCAAGGAGCTGGCTGATCCTGACATGGACGAAATTCTAATCACAGTCAGGAGCCGGCAAATTCTACCCCCTGTCTCTCTACGAGAAGAGGAAAGCGCGGAACAGAAGAGCAGTCCCGCTGAAGAAGCTTCGATCATTCAAGACGAGCCAGATTGGAGAGAACCCTACATAGAGTACTTCCGATACGACAAGCTGCCCGAAGAAAGGTCTGCGAGGGTTCAGCTGAAGAAGAGAGCTCTCCGATACGTGTTTGTAAATGACACGCTATACCGCAGGTCATATGACCAACTCTTGCTCAGGTGCCTGTCATCGGCCGAAGCCCAAAAAGTCATGAAAGAAGTTCACTCAGGTGTTTGTGGTGCTCACCAATCTGGCCCCAAGATGCGACTGCAAATTAAACGGCTTGGGTATTACTGGCCCACCATGATACGGGATTGTGGAGAGCATGCAAAGAAATATTATATCTGCCAAATTCACGGTGATTTTATTCACAAGCATCCCAATCCATTGCATCCTACGGTGGCGTCGTGGCCCTTCGAAGTCTGGGGAACCGACATAGTTGGCCCAATTGACCCTCCGTCATCTAGAGGCCACCGGTTCATACTGGCCGCAACAGACTACTTCTCCAGATTGGCTGAAGCTGTCCCGCTAAAAGAGGTCAAGACGGGAGATATTCTGACATTCTTCCAGCATACTATTCTATACCGCTTCGATACACCAAGAAGAATCATTTCTAACAACGAGTCTTCTTTCAAGAGCTTCAAAGTCTCAAGATTTGCTACTCAACACAAGATAAACTGGAGATATTCCTCCATCTATAATCCAAGAGCCAATGGGCTGGCCGAAGCCTTCAATAAGACTGTATGCAAGCTCCTGAGAAAAAATGCTTCAACCAACAAGAGAGACTGGAATCTCAAACTTCACGAGGCGTTATGGGCATATCGTACCACGCACCGTACTCCAACTCAGTCCACTCCATACTCATTGCTCTTCGGAATGGAGGCGGTCCTCCCCTCGAAGTCAAAGTTCCAAGCTTAAGAATGGCTGTTCGGCATGAGTTGACGGAGGAGGAAAACGTGCTCCTTCGGCTTGAAGAGCTCGACGCCCTCGAAGAAAAGAGGCTCGCGGTGCAGCAAAATCTGGAGCTATACCGATCCCAAATGTCACGGGCCTATGACAAGATAACCCGTCTCCGCGGTTTCAAGAAAGGCGAATTGGTGTTGGTCCTTAAAAGACCGATCATCCCCAATCGACATGCCAAAGGAAAATTCGAGCCAAATTGGGAAGGAGCATACGTCATCGAGAAAATGTTCGACGGGGGATCCTACCAACTAATAAGTGCCGAGGGAGAAAGGCCCATGCCACCCATCAATGGCCGATATCTCAAGAAATACTACATGTGAATACTCCAAGTCGTAGGTGAATTGAGCACACCCGCCCTATGGTCCGGATCATACATCCTGCGAACCGTACACAATCCACGGGCGTAAATGACCCCTATCTCTCTCAAATCCTGCCGGTGAGACTACTTTTAAAGTCCCACCAGCGTCAAAAAAAAGAAGAAAAAAAAAGAAAAAGGAAAAAAAAGGGTATGTCCACAAGCAAAACGGGCACGAATGAAAACCCGAAAGGGCTCCGTGAGTAAAAACAGCAGGACTACCGGCGAGTTTGTGAAAACCCGAAAGGGCGCAAACTCGTGAAAAGAGATGAAATACACTCGCAAAGTCCTCTCGACCTTGTGAGGAGAAAATCCCTGCGTGAGATCCTTACGACTCACAAAAGAGCAACACACTTAGGAATCCTCACGATTCCTAAGGAGAACATACACCTGCGAGATCCTCCCGACTCGTAGGGAGAAAATGCTTTTATGAGACCCTTACGGCTCATAAAATTGAAAAGTCTTAAGTGACAGGGACCCAAACCTGTCTCCTAAGCCATCGTTCCCCAACGGGCAACGACAAACGATGAGTCGCTCCTGGCGTTTCGCTTCAGTGTTAGCGGTGCTGATGCCGACCCAAAAAACCAAATCCCAAGTCCTCCCGAGGCAAATGATGAGTTGCTCCTGGCATTATTCCAGTGCAGCAATGCTGATGCCAAACAAGATCCAAATTCCAAGTCCCCAAGTGGCGAATGATGAGTCGCTCCTGGTACCATATTCCAGTGCAGCGATACAGATGCCAACCAAATTCCAAACTCAAATCCCAATGGCGAATGATGGGTCGCTCCTGGTACCATATTCCAGTGCAGCGATGCAGACGCCAACCAAATTCTAACCCCCATACCCCAATGGAGAATGATGAGTCGCTCCTGGTACCATATTCCAGTGCAGCGATGAAGACGCCAACAAAATCTCGAAATTTTTCCGGCCCTACGGTCTGGATCATACATCCTGCAAAACCGTATACAATTCACGGGCGTAAAACAATCCCAATCTCTCCCAAGTCCTGCCGGTGAGACTCTTTTAAAGTCCCACCAGCTCTCTAGAAAAAAAAACAGTATGTCCACAAGCAAACGGGCACGGATGAAAACCCGAAAGGGCTCCGTGAGTAAAAACAGCAGGACTGCCGGCGAGTTTGTGAAAACCCGAAAGGGTGCAAACTCGTGAAAAGGAGATGAAATGCACTCTCAAAGTCCTCTCGACTTTGAGAAGAGAAAATTCCCGCGTGAGATCCTTACGACTCACAAAGGAGTAACACACTTAGGAGTCCCCACGACTCCTAAGGAGAAAATACACCTACGAGATCCTTTCGACTCGTAGGGAGAAAATGCTTTTATGGGACCCTTACAGCCCATAGAATTGAAAAGCCTTAGGTGATAGATATCTAAACCTGCCTCCTAAGCCATCAATTCCCAAATCCTCTCAGAGCAACTGATGAGTTGCTCCTGGCATTATTCCAGTGCAGCAATGCAGATGCCAAACAAAAAAAACCAATCCCAAAATCCTCTCAAAGACAGATGATGATTCGATCCTGGTACCATATTCCAGTGTAGCGGTGCTGATGTCAATCCAAATCACATCAAATCGGCAAAACAACCAATGACCTACCTGGCAGAATCAAATTCCACCTCGGAAACAAGTCAACTTCATCCCTGACACCGCAAGAAGCGGAGCAAGTCAAATCCAGCGCCGACCGTCCACGTCGCTAAAAGGGCAGCACCGACCGTCCAAGTCGCAAAAAGGACAGAACCGACCGTCCACGTCGCTAAAAGGGAAACACCGACCGTCCAAGTCGCAAAAAGGTCAGAACCGATGTAACACCCGAGCCCAATAATACTATCTCTATTACTAGTTGAGGGTTATATATTGCTCATTTCCAATTATTCTGTTTGTTTGGTGCTTTTTGCAAAATTTTAACCGGTTAAGTCATTTTGGCACATAACAAATTTTAACTCCTAAAATGAAATTAAAAATATTCATCTTGGCCTACTTGACACCCCTAGCCTCGTGGTAGCGTCCGTGCATTGTGTTCTCGTCCCGTTCAGTGAAACGGGCGAGTTTGGATGGCTACGTGCACGCACGTGTGTCCGTTTTGAGAGTATGCTTTTTAATCATAAAACATTTCATTTTAAAATTTGGAACCCGCTTAAAATCCTATTATTTGAATTTCGAATTTTTGGACCCAACCCGGGCGCAATTTGGAAATGTTTCATTTGGCGCCAAAATCCCAAATTTTAATATTATTAAAACCATCACATATATTTTTCTAACTAACCCGATATCTTACTGTTCATTACCTATCTTTTAAATCTTTAAGTTAACCATATAATATTTTTACAATCTTTTATATCCTTCTCAATTTATTCTCTCAGCCAATCACAACCTCCCCTTTAACCCCGTGGGCCCTACTTTCTCTCTCTCTCCACTTTTTCCTCTCTCTCCCTCTCCCTCATATATTCTCTCGTACTTCTCTTTATCATTCTTTCTCTTCTTCCTTCATGTCTCGTTTCTCATTTTTTTGAACTGTTCTTTTGTTACCGGAATTCCATCGTGCCGGTGACGTTTCTCGACGTTCCAGGGAGATACCCCGACCCGTGTGGTTCCTTTGTTCGTCGTTTGGGTTCATTCCGTGAACCGTGCGCCGTCGCGAGTTTTCCCCGCCGATGGTTAACGTTCCGTTTTCCCGATTCGCGACCCATCGAGGCAAGTTAATCTTGCTACATGCTATATACTTTTATAATCTTCATTTTATAATATTATACATTTGAAAATCTTATAGTTTACATATGAAATGTCGTTGAAAAATCGGATATGACAAATCTGAAATTTACTGTACACCTTATCTTATAAAATTCATTAGAAATCATAGAAAAATCATTAGTATACGTTCTTTAGTTCGTTATGAAGCTAATTCAGAATACTATAACTCTATGAAATATTTACTTGCAAAATAAATTTTTTAATTAACGTAAAATGCAAATGAACACGTCTCTAAACTGCTGTCCAGGGAAATTCCAGCAGCAAACTTTCAACTTCGAATATTCATAACTTTTCGTAGGGATAACCTGAGATGCTTATACTTATAAAACTGAAAACCTTATTGAATTATCTTTGTTTTGGTATAAGATACGTCCCTTTTGGAGAACGTTTGTTATTTTTAAGCTATTTTACAAATTAGGGTGACGCTGAATTTCTGAACGGAACCTTCTTGTGCATGGTTAATCAATACCACTTTTATAGTTATTAATCGCTTTGAATATGCTATCCATATTAATATTATTATATCAATATTTATATCACATATTGCTTAGTTGTACATCCCACATTACCATTTTATAGTTTTATAACTTTTCGGATACCCGTTTGCACCCATCGCATTTAAGATACATATAATTGCATCCATAGATCACATCACTACATAATAATGTGATATTAACACTCCATGTTTAATAAATTGTATCCTAATTAATATTGGAACTATAAATGTAACCCTAATCGATAACTGTGCATCCATATCCTTGAAATTATATCTATTGGCATATCATATTACATGTTCCAGTTATTGTTCTGATAGTACTCATGCTTGTTTATTTATACACATGTTTATGTTAGTTTGATTATGGGCACCCACATGACATCTTGTGCTTCCTGACATGACCTGTTACACTTCCTACTTGACATGACATGGTACCGTACACTCTTGACATGACATGACACCTTTATATATTACCTGGCTTGACCTGATGTACCATGGCTTTACCTGCTACCTGATCTCATGCCTAATGCCGACAAACCTAACCATTCCTGCTGTCGATCCAGACAGACCTACTTTTACTTGACTTTGTGTTGGCATTAGTCCTTGACTACTGAATACCTGACCTGACATACATAGTTTGGGGGTATGGGGAAATCAAAGGTGAAACCGACTTGTAACTCAACAGTTCGATACATTGTTCTGATCAGTCTTACGGGCTTGGCCAGCTCCGGAGTGTTGATGCTGACATCACTCGTCCATCCTACTACCTTTTACTGCTTAGCGGCACGTCTCGGATTCAGCCCCGAGGGTTATGACCGTGGTCCCGGGCACGCACGGGATACTATTGAGTTACATCGACGATTCATCAATTGGTTTCAAAGACTATAGAGTAGAAAACCTGATAGGACAGCTTAGTCACCATTGCACATTTCCCTGCTCTGTTATTTCTTAGTACTGCTTTATTCATGTTCATATTTGCATTGCTTATCACCATGTTTACATTATATACTTGATGTCATGACGCGCTGACGTCTGGGTTTTGCATGGCCCAGATTCTTTACCACTGTCGCCGACCGTGCAGGAGTACTTCAGCCAGCAGGCTGATTTGAGTTCTATAGTGGTTAGTTTGTTTATTGCATTTTATTTCCAGGTGCGATCCCGCATTATGGGGCGTACCTTTCTATGATTATATTGGATCATTTGCTTCCGCACTTATTGTTTATTGATTCTTGTTATTATGGATTTGAACATGTATTAGATTAGTTTTTATCTTGTTCTTGATATCCTTACAACCGTAATGTGACTGTGGATGGATGCTTCCTACCCACAGGTAGCATGGTTGGCTATGTCACGTGCCCAATCTTGCGTACTCTGGGAAGCGGGGTGTGACAACCGACCATCCACGTCGCTAAAAGGGCAGCACCGACCGTCCAAGTCGCAAAAAGGGCAGAACCGTCCACGTTACAAAAAGGGCAGCACCGACCGTCCAAGTCGTTAAAAGGGCAGCACCGACCGTCCAAGTCGCAAAAAGGGCAGCATCGACCGTCCACGTCGCTAAAAGGGCAGGACCGACCGTTCAAGTCGCAAAAAGGGCAGAACCGACCATCCAAGTCGCTAAAAAGGCAGCATCGACCGTCCAAGTCGCAAAAAGGGCAGAATCGACCGTCCACATCGCTAAAAGGGCAGAATCGACCGTCCAAATCGCTAAAAGGACAGCATCGACCGTCCATGTCGTAAAAAGGGCAGTGCCAGCTCCCCAAAAACGGGAACCAAATCAAGTCGCCTCCACATGAAAGAAGATCCATCAATTTCATGCATACGACCTACATGTGTGGTGTGCATTTATTGATGGGGGGCAATTTGTTGGGGTAAAAATTTACACCCCGGTTGACCAAGTCAAATTCAAAGTCAACCCCAACCCAAGCGGGCCCATGCCCGGGTCGAGTCCGAACATGAAGCGGTCGGCCTGCCCCCATGCCAAGATAAATAATTTGTAATAAATAATTTTATTGCATTTCTTTTATTTTATTTTACGAATGAATATAAGAAAAATGGGCATAAAGCCAAATTTTTGTAAAGCCCATGGCTTATGTGCAAAAAGAAATGACACATGAGCCATGGGCTAGACAAAATGCCATTTTTTGAAGCCCAAGGGGCTATGTATAAAGTGTATAGCCTATAAAGGCAAGGATAATGAAAATATCCCAACAACTTTTTCTCTCTCCAAAAAAATTTAGATCTGAGATCTTTCTCATTCCTCAAGGTTCTAAAAGCTTCTTCTTTCTTTTGAATTAAATCAAGAGTTATACTCTTCATTTTAAAAAATTAAATAGTTTTTCACACAAAACCCATAAATGGGAACTCAGATCTTACATTAGATCTCAAAAGGAGGAGATTTTTAAAATCTCACATCTCTTGATCTTCAAGATCTTGCCAACAGAGAAAGAAGAAGGAGACCCATCTTCAGAAACCCCATTTTGGGGAAGAACTAGGGCTCAAGGGGAGAAGCCCTTCATCGGCTTCAAAACATCTTAAGAGTTTAACTCCACTCTAATTTCCCTTTCGGGAGTTTCTAGGGGTAAAAGCCTCCTTTTTCTCGCCGGCGTCCAAGCGCTCGAGCGCCTTGCGCTCAACCGCCCAGCGCCCACGTGCCGACACTGGGCGCGTGCGTGTATCTATATATATATATATATAATATATATATATATATACACACACTGAGCACGTGCCGACACTGGACGCGTGGGCAGAACCACGTGTCGGCACGTGGGCCCCCGCAAGAGGCTGCTAGCCCCCTTGACCCCCAGCCCTTTATTCGGGTAGCGGGACCCCCGTAAAAACTCTGCGTGGCTCTCGATATATCCAAGCCCCCTCCAAAACAAAACACACGTACACTGAACATTAGGTTCGCATGACCAGTTTAACCCGTCAATCGGAGGTTCCCTCGCTCCAAATGCGAGGGGTGATTAACGGCAGCTTAGTCCGCGGCTGCCGGAGATTCGGATCCCCACGATCAATAGACCCCGGCCTACCCTAGACAGGGGGAATCTGTAGTACTCCTGACAAGCGCGCGCGTATTCCCATCTCAATGGGATGACGAAAAACACCCTACATCCATATTTCTGAGCAAACTTTTCAATAGTAAGCTAGAACTTTGTCCAAAATATTTTTAACAAGGCAAAAAATACTTATATTATTATGAATTATTATATATCTCTTTCATCAATTCTTCTAAATGATTTGAAATCCCTGACTAATCTTCCCTATGGTACTAAAAGTCTAAAACTAAACGAGTCATAGCATGATGTTTTAAAATGTGAAACTAAAGATTTAGGCTTGATTTCCATCCCCACATTTTTATCATGTATAACGCTCTACAAATGGCATTTTAACTACTGCCGTGTCTGCAAGGACATCAACCACTTCAAATTTCCAGCGACGACAAATTTTGAGACAGCTATAGCAGAAAATTCCTCCAAAGAATGCCAATATGAGGATATGTCAATGATGCAGGTAATGAAATGCAGCTTGTGCTCCATATTAGAAATAAATTATATAACAACTCCATATTAGAAATAAAATAGACAAGATGATGCATGGGGGCGGCTTCTGGTGGGGACCACTCACCCCATCCCATTGTGGGGATTGTTCTCGGTGGAGGAGGTTATATAAACCCCCACCCATCTGTGCTCCTCTCAAAGTTGAGAGAGCCAAGGAAAAGCAAAAAAAAACAGCGAAGGAAAGAAAAGGAATTTGGGGAAAAACTCTAAGATTTCAAACCCTATGTAAGCATCCTCACCCTATAGATTTATACTTCATCCAAACTTAAATTTTCGATTCATCGTCTGAGAATAAATCTTTAAGAAAAATTGCATACAAGAAATTTAAGGAAAATGGATATGAGAATTGCGATGAAACCAACCTTTTTCCGTCACCGTCGACTTCGCCGGATATCACCAGATCGGCCGCAGGAGCCGCCGCCGCCGCGTCGTGGCCGTCGGTGCTCGCCGCTGCCCTCGGTGGCTGCCTTGGGCCAGCACTCTTCCTCAAACATGGGTTCTTATTTTGAGGTCCTGTCGAATTATTTATGGATCATCTGCATATGTTCAAGTTTTATAAGATTCGGAGATCTTTAATAAATACATCAAATAGACTAAAAGAATCAGACTTTATGATGCGTGAAAAACAAGATTGTTTTATGGATTTGTTAGAGCTCTTTAAATCTTGTAAAACTTAATACATAATCTATCAAACATATATAGATTACGGTGGTCGGTACGGACTGGTAAAAAACATGAGCTTGTGTGTTTGAAAAATAAACCTCGAAATAAGGAAGGGAGCTCATAAAATCACCTCCTTGTGTCTATATATATATATATATCTATATGAGAGGTTAATGGAGGAAAAAAAACATAGCGGGAATTTCCTCCTGTAGCGTCGAAAAAATACATCCTCCTTCATTTTTTCCGACGATCGGCACCCACCATCTTCATCGTTTTCATCTAAAATGTGGGTACACCGAATTTCATGTGATTCTACAACCGTTTCACCGTTGATTTCGTGGGTTCAAAATTAACGGTTTACCGACAATAGAACTTTTTACATTGCTAAATCAACGGTGAAAAGATCGTAGAATCACATGAAATTTGGTATACCCACGTCTTAGATGATAACGATGAAGATGGTGGGTGCCGATCGGCGGAAAAAATAAGGGAGGGTGTATTTTTTCGACGCCATATGATGGAGTTCCTTTTCGGGCCTCCGTCAGATGTTGTCTTCCGTTGATCTCGCGGTGAACTTGGCTGATTATTCTTCGTTGCGTGTGGGTCTCAATGGTTTTTTGGAGGAAGAGGTGAGATGAGGGAATAGTCGCCGAGTACCTGCAAAGAAGTCCCGGGGTGGTTTGGTACCACCAAGGACCCTCCGACGCTCAAGTTAGTGATGAGATCCGAGCATAGTAACGGCGTAAAGTGTAAAGAATTGCTTACTTGACCCCTCCATGATAGGGGTTTATATAGCGGTGGTGGCACGCAGTAGTGGGTGCGAGGATCTCACCGGCGGTTACGCCCCCGACGCCACGCCCGTGTAGAAAGCGGATCGCCCAGTAATGGGGACAGATGGCGTGGAACATGGGATGTTGTTGGCGTAGAATCTGCGCATGGCGAGATTCGCGGAGCGGCGGTTACGCCTGTGAGCGGTGACTTTGGTCGGTGGGCCGAGGAAGATGGCCTCGGCCGGGAGCTCGGAACGAGCGGGGAGGCCGAGGAGTCCAGGTCTTGCGGTAGCTCGGCGCGAGTTGCGGGGACGAGGAAGCCAATTTGCAGGGGGCCCCGAGGTGGGCCAGCTTGTGTTTGCAAGTCGGGTGCAGGGTAGCCGGGTCGGCCCCCTGTGGGCCCTTTTCTGGGTTCTGGACACGTCGCCTGCCACGTGTCCTGATCTTGGAGATCGCCAATATCGAGCATCATCACCATAGGAGGAAATTCCCTCTTATGGCATCTTTTCTCCATTACTCTCTCTCTGTGTGTGTATATATATATATACACACAGAGAGAGAGTAATGGAGAAAAGAGGCCATAGGAGGAAATTTCTTCCTATGGCATGGAAAAAATACAACCTCTATTGCTAAATGAACGGTGAAAAAGTTGTGGAATCATATGAAATTTTGTGTACGCACATCTTAGATGATAACGATGATGATGATGGGTGCCGATCGTCGGAAAAAATGGTGGAGGTTGTATTTTTTCCACCTCCATTAATCTTATATATATATATATATATATATATATTAAAGTTTAGTTTGGGTTTGGGTCTGGGTCTGCTGCAGGTTTGGTTCAAACCATACCCCGATCCGACCCATTTTATTGAGTTATAAGTTAGGCAAATTAATTCAGGTCCTTGTAATTTCTGTTTATTAGTTTTTAACTCGAACAGTGAACTAAGTATGTAAAAGTTCTAGGAAAAATCCCTAAAAATCATTAGAGTGTTTAGAACCATCTAGATGACATTTTGGGGTATATTTCAGTTATATACCCTATGGTTTTAGCGTGCCTATGATGTTGCATGTTGATATTATTGCAATATTATTTTCGTAGAGGGTCTATTACCTTTTCCCCTGTTGTTTCTTTTATTAAGTATCAAGAATTTGTATAGCTAAAATAAAAATTAAAAAAAGTATTTGTATCTGTCAGAAACATCATTTGATGACTAAGCCCCAAATCAAATGAAAAAAATGCTTATTTCACAAAAAACCCCTCGAAGTTTAGGATATTGTCCAGAAATATAATCTTACTGTTGGTCCAAAATCCCTGAAGTTTGCAATCGTTACCCCCATTTGCTTCTGTAGTTAAATTTTACGTGAAATGACTGAAATACCACTCTTTTCTTTCTCAAATTACAATAACTATCCCTTTAAATATTTCATTCTCCTCACCTCTGCCTCCGTTTCCTCAACCTCATCCCCTCTCTCCTCCTCTCCTCCACCACCACTCCCTCCGCCCCTTTCTCCCTTCGGCTACTACAAGTACTCCCACGACCCCCTCTCCGCATCTCCCTCCTCCGCCAGACCCCGACTCCATCTCCCACAACACCATCCTCCAATCCCTCTGCTATTGTTCCTCCTCCTCCTCGAACTTGTCATTGTCCCTCGACCTGCTCGATGAAATGCTACAGAGAGACATCACCCCCGACGTCTTCATCTACACCATCCTCATCGAGGTCGTCTGCAAGTCCTCCTTCGTCTCCTCCGCCACGCGTCTCTTCCACGAGTTGCGCTCTAAGGGCTGCTTGCCTGATGCCGTCACCTACAACGTCCTCGTCAATGGCCTCTGCCGTGAGGGCCGGCTCGACCACGCCCTCCAATTCCTTAACCAGATGACCAAGGTCTACCGCTGCAGGCCCAATGACAACGGCCAAGGGGGCGACGTCTTCCATGTGATCCATCGATTGAAGAAGCTCGAGAAGAACAAGCGAGCTCTTAAGGTGAGCAATGCCTGCAATATGTTTGATAGAATAGATAAATGAATGAATAAAAAGATTGGCTCTTTTTGAGTTATCGGTTTAGTGGGCAAATTTGATGGAAGTCATGCGTATGTGCAATTTGGCTTCTTTTAGTTGATTTTTGCTTCAAAATTCAATATTTTATTTCCAGTCATTTCAAACCATCGAGAATAGAAATATCAAGCACACCTCCTCCACGTATATATAAATTTTTCTGTATGAGTCAAAATAATTTAGTTTTTCGTTGTAATAAAATTATGTTAATGCATGAAGCTTGCAATGTGTTGAATGATGATGGTGATGTTGTTTGTTGTAACAAATAATGAATGGTGTTTGAAATATGTTTGTATAAATGGTTGAATGATGATGATGTTTAGATTTTGTTTGTATGAATGTCATTTTAGATGGTGTTTGGAATATGAAATATGATTTGCAAGTGTGAATTGATGGCCACGACGCCGAGATCCACATAAGCGGCAGCAACGACGATCAGATGCAAAAGACATGGAGGAGCAGAAATCCATTTAGAATGTGTTTGTGTAAATACTTGAGAGAGATTTTTAAATGGTTGTAAGAGTGATTTATTAAATGATTGTTGACTAGTTTAGAAATGAAAATATGCATTGTTTTAATGGTTGTGAGAGTGATTTTTCAATTTACGAGCTGCTTAGCTGTATAATTCATTGTTACTCATATTAATGTAAATTATTTTGGTTGTATTTAGTTGGGAGCTACAATGAATTTCCTCGTATGCAGCTCTATTTACTTTGCTTGATGATGCATTGAGCTAGTTGCTAGATTGCAGCTTCAATGGTTTGAGAACTGAAGCAAAATTAAGAATCTCTTCTCTCAACGCGAACTCTCAGACTCTGGCAGCATTACAGAATGGCACAACATGGTAATCCAAATGTTTTATTAAATGAATTACTTATGCATACGATGAAGTATTTAGTCCAAGAGTTTAATTGATGCATTTGCTTTTTTGTGTATTAGAATGTTAATCTTTGTATTGGGTTGTATTCTTCTTAATATTTGGATAAACAAATTTTGTATCTTTCGTTCATGCATTTGAATATCCTCTAACTAATAGAAAGCTCTCTCCAACGTCTTTGCTACATATACAACTGCACCAACGAACACGCTTCATGATCGAGGCTCTCGCTTGTATCCAATCCAAGGTCAGAATTTTTTCAATAAGGATACGCCAAACGAATCGATGAATGTGATTCGTTATCGAGGCTCTCGCTGGCCTTAACGAACTCCGGAGAACCCCGAGCCAAGATAATTGGTACTCATATGTTTCAGACTTTGCTTCTTGGTTGATACAATCTCATCTTCTATTTTTAAACTTGAGCTGTACATATTTTTACGAACACCTAAAATTCTATAAAAAGAAAATTTGCATTGAGCACAATTAAGTTTCTATGATATTACTTACAAGCAAAGTTAAGAGCTTCCTCAGTTATATTGGCACGATCCTTCATTATCGGCTCAAATCTTTTGGAATAAAAAATGAATACTTTTGAATCTATTTACATGTCAATGCCAAATTTACTTCGCTTATGTCCAACAAAAATGCCCAATAAAATTATAATTGAATAAAAAGATACACAAATCAAAATCATACTCTTTTATTGATTCATGAAAATAAATCCGCTACAATAATTGGTGCAAAATCTAAACCAAAAAACAATAATAACATATGCTCTCAATTTCAAATAAAATGTGAAACCCCTACTCTATAACTATAATGATGCAGACCCATTCACTCACTTCTACTTTCATTGCGGTTCTATGATAGTGAAGGTGAGTCATGGATGACATTGCTGGCGGTAGTGAGGTTGAGGCGCGTAGAAGATCGCTGGCAATGGTTGAGGGTGAATAGCCGATGAAGGTGAGATGCGGACATCCGCTAAAGAGTCTCATTGAGAGAGGGGTTTGGTCACCATGAAGGCTAGGATGAAGATATTGGTGAGTAATTGGGTTAAGGAAATTAGGGGAGAGAGATAATGGAAAGATGCATGAAAGGGAAAGAGAGAGAGAAGTTGTTGTTATAAGAAAGAGGAATGGGTAAAATGGGGATTAAAAATCTTTAATTGGTCATTTGGTGGTCAAATGGCGACTTATAAGTGGGATTTAACGATTTAGAGTTCTGCGGAGCAACGGTTGTAAATCTTGGGTTTTCGACTAACGGCAGAACTACATGTGGGGTTTTGAACATTACCCCAAACTTAATTAGGGGGTTTTCGAGAAATAAGACGGGAAAAAAAAAACAAACACACCAAGTTTTCGTCACCTAATGAGCTCAACCACTAGCTTGAATTTACCTCAAATGTGTTTGTCTTGAGGGATATCAGCGCACCCAAACAAGTATATATGCATCATATTCTTGTAAAATCTACCGATGAATTCACATTTTATAATAGTCTTCCGATTCTTTTCCTAATTAAGGTGTATATATATAATGTGTGTGCTGTACTTTTTATTCTCCATTTACAAACATAACATCTAGCATTTTTTCAAGAAATGTACAACACTTTCTACATATAATACTTTCAAATCCAAAGAAGAAAAAGATATGGCAGCAACATTCAGGAATCGAGAAGCTTGCGAGCAAGTGCTAGCTGCTCAGAGAGGACTAAGTTGGATATTGATTCATTACATGTTTGGGAGTACCAGCAGTAGTTTACAAATAATCGTAATTGTGCCATACATCAGAGATCAGATCACTTCCTCGTCTCGTCATTTTTAATCGCTTTTTTGAGCTTGATTAGATTAAAATATAGATGAAGTTGGACAAACACATATTGAATTATGCAAGGGAGTGTGTGTTTTATCTTAGAAGACAATCCTAATCAATTGTCATCTAATGTGGTAAGTGCAAAAGAAACCAAATGAGATAGAGTCGTTTTTGGAGTCAAAGTGCTACCAATTAATCCTGCATACTCCTCTCTATTGCGTGTGAAATTAACGAAACAAACGAGGGAACTTGAAGCGGGGTTACTACTTGGTTATTGATAGAAACATAAGAAATATATTGAGTAGAGAACCCAGGTTGAATTATTTCTCTTTCTTGGGTCCCTTGAACTTTGATTATCATATTCTGGTTATATTCACCCCTCGGACCTCACTCCTTGTCATACATCACAGATGAAAACATAAGAGAATCAAGGATATCATCTAATGGGCTGTTTGTTTGGTTGGGTTTGGGGTTGAGCTGGGAGTTTTAGGGACACTAACATTGTTCATTGTAAGTGCTGTCGGATTAAGTTGGGAGTTTGGTGTTTGGTTGGTTGGGTTTCCCGCCCAACCTAGAAGTGCCGTGACATCAACCCAAATCAGAAGGAGAAAAAAACCAAGAATTGAATTTGGGTCTCAAAGGATCTGTTTGGCTAATTGAGTATTCCAAATGTAAATAAGTCGAGAGGTATGTTGTCTCCTTGACACTTGGGGCCTGCTTGTTTCATTGAGCCAAAAATCTGAGTCCAAAATTGTGTCAAGACTCAGAGAAAAGCAGCTAGGCTACTTTTACCGAGGGCCTACCCAATATATGTAGTCATTATATAGCCCAACACACACAGGTATCATACGAACCAGTCATGGGGATAATATATAACCAACAAATACTATGGAAGCAAATAAGAGCATGATCAAGTTGTCTTTCTATGAATTAATTTTTTCACATTATTATCCGATCGAAGTCAAATCAGGAGGATAGCACTCTAATAGTGTGGATATAACTTCAAGTTATGACAGAATATGAAGGTTTAAATGAGTCCATATATTTGCACGTTGATCAAACGAAAGTATCCGCAACTGCAACAAGATGAGATACCTTTAAACTACTTGCAAAAATTATTTCCACAGATTGATCAATGCAACACTAAACTGATGCAATTCGTTTGAATGGATGCATGTGATAATTATTACCAACAAAGGGAATCAGCATTAAATGCGCCGGAGACATCAAAATTTTAACTAGATGCATTTATGAATGCTTAGACGAATAACTTGCCGTAGAGATTTTCAAAATAAAAATATAAAAATCTTAATACTCTGCTAATTTATCATATGCAGCACTTAACAAAAATGTAAAATGTATATTCCCCATGAAATATCAGGCGAAGATTTAATTCCAACGGAAAAGGCTCATTACCTCCATTTCAAAAGGCACCAATCATAAATTTACAACGGCGCCACAAAGAAAAGAGAAATGAAATGCAGGTTTCCACTATATGTGTCTGTATATGTTCTTAACTACCAAAGCATACAATGAGTCATAAATGATCCACTCTCTCCATCTTTATCAACATATCTCATCATCATCACCTCAATTTCAATCTAAACCTTTTCCTATCATCTTACAGGAGAAAATTAGTTACAATGACTAGTTATCTCCATCCACATTTCCCTAAGCTAGGGAAATGTCTCATAGGAAGATGATAGATTCACTACAGGATATTGTGTTGTGTAGTATGATTAATATGTATAGTATCGATTATTGATCACTGCAGTTGCAGTAAGAATTTGGTCCACTCATAATGCTTCTCCAAATGCTGGGCATAATTCTTAGAATATTTCAACCTTGGTACTAATGTAGCTGATAAAACAAAATAGCAGCTTGGGCTGGCACAAATCACCTCCAGTTTATTGAGTGATTACTCAGCTAAAGACCTAAGCAAATATCCTTCATAGATGTATAGAACCAGCAATTACAAATATATTCACCAACAATGGCTACTGACTGGAATATATTCATGGAGGGCAGTATCCAATTAAACTTATAAACATACACAAGGGGTGATAATGATTCAAACAACACAACTGCAGAAGATATCTCTAGCAAGTTTAGGAAGCTAAAAAATTATGGATTAAACCGCCTGTTAGAGATCAGAAGAAGACAGCATCTCTTCAAAACGGTTTGGATTTCACAATGGTTTTTAATATATCCAAGAATTTTCAAAAAGAATTTGGTAAAGAATATAAATGTGTGACTAACCTTTTCTCCAAATTTCGGCCTTGACTAAAAAGAGATCATCTGTCTGTTTTCCACAGAGCCCACCACATTTACCCTCCCTTATTCCAACGGGACATTTGGAAATATACGTTGGAATGAATAATCCAGCCAGTAGCATCTTGATGAAACAAGAGTCAACTGCAATAAGATGAAATCATATTAGCTCTTCTGAATAACAGCTACTTGCAAGAGATGCAAACTAATTAGTCAATGCAACACAAGGCACATATTCAAAGAAATTCAGCTTTTTCTTTGAGCACTATAATATTCGTGGCAAAGAGAATCGATGTTGACAGAGAAAGAACATCAAAATTTAACTAGATGCATTACGAATTTTTAACAGGCTGAGATCCTGTTAATGTTGGAGTTTAGCAACGTTTAAAAAGATATTAAAAAGATAACAACAACAATTGTATATCGTGGTACTCGTAATGATATAAATACAAGCAGAATTAGCTTTGATCATGCTTTCATAAACAGATTTGTAAAATCTTTTAGCAGAAAATAAAAATGGAATACTTTTCAGCAGAAAAGTACCATGGAAAGAAAAAGAGTTAATCATGCTTATACTATGCCAGACTAGAAACTAGAATCAATTCACTCCCAACAATTAATTTGCTCTTACTCTGGATCCCCATATATACCAGCCGGAGATGACCGAGCAAGGGTCGGGCTCGGTTGCCTCTTGCGAGGGCTTTTGATCCTTCAGGATGGGGACCGAGCAGTGTTACTGCCCAGTGCCTCTTGGCGAGGACTTTGATCCCTGTCGATTGTGGTAGGAAGCTACCATCCGGGGATAGCCGAGCAAGGGTCGGGCTCGACCGCCTCAAAGGAGGACTTTGGTCCTTAGCACGGGAGAGGCTGTAAGAAGCTTTACCAAGGACCCTTGGCCGAGCAGGGTTACTGCCCGGTGCCTCTTGGCGAGTGCTTTAGTCCTGAAGGATAGCCGAGCGAGGGTCGGGCTTGACTGCCTTTGGGAGGGCTTTTGATCCCTGTCGGTTGTGGTAGGAAGCTACCAACCGAGGATAGCCGAGCAGGGTAGCTGCTGAGCTGCCTCTAAGGAGAACTTTGATACTTAGCGTTGGAAAGACCGTAGGAGGCCTGCTAAGAATAACCGGACAGTGAAGCTGCGCGGCTGCCTCTTGGCGAGGGCTTTGACCCCTAGCGTTGCGAGTAGGGAAGATACCGGCTAGGGATAGCCGAGCAGGGAAGCCGCTCGGTTGCCTCTAAGGAGGACTTTGATCCTTAGCGTTGGAGGAGCCGTAGGAGGCCTGCTAAGGATAGCCGGACAGTGAAGCAGCGCGGTTGCCTCTTGACGAGGGCTTTGATCCCCGGCGTTGCGTGTAGGGAAGCTACCGGCCAGGGATATCCGAGCATGGTAGACGCTTGGACGATTCTTCATGAGGTTTCGCCCGACCATCCAGTTGCAGGTATGGGGAACAGGAACGGTCGCGGCGAACGTGCGCGTAGCATGCATATTGAATGTGTGGGGAGGCGGAGCGCCAGAGTCGCGTCGTTTCGATTCCGTCAGAGAAGGCTCAATGATCGCCGCGTGGTAGCGACTTTTTGGGCGAAAACGGGCGACTGTTGAGTTCCGTTGGGGCGCAGTGGGCTATATAATGCTGAGGGGGCGCTGGTCCTTCCTTCCTTCACAAACAAATCGTTGAGAATGGAAGACTTCCCCTTTACCATCCCCGAAATCATCCACTTCGAGGACGTATACCTCTATGACCAGAACTGCGCCGAGGACACGGTGCAGTTGGTCTATGGGAGCATCGAAGACCACTTCGGCCGGCTGCTCCCCCGGCGCTCCCCTCTGCCGCAGCTGCTGATGTACTCTATCTGGAAGGCGTCGCCGGGGCTTTACAACCCCCTGTCCGAGCAGCTCTACGACGAGGCCGTGGGCAAGCTGCGGTCTCTGAGGCGCTTCGGCCTGATCTCCGCCGGTCGTCTGGCTCACTCGGTGGCACTCGTCCGTGAGTGCTACGAACTGAGGCTCGAGGTCAACGCGCGCGGGGGAATCGAGGGCAGAGACTGGATCTCGCGAGGCCTCGGCTGGCGGAGATCTTTTCGGAGTACCATGAGCAGTGCTCTCTGCACCCCTTTCTCCCGCTGCTGTAATTTTCTTTATGTATGTATGGCTGAGGAGCCCATAATACCTTTTTGAATAAATAAGACCTTTCCTTCTTTTTCGCAATATTCCATTGATCTTTTATCAAATTAACAACAGACCCTAGAAAGAGTTTACATTGCCCCTAAAAAAATACATGCTAATAGATGACCTTATTAGCGTGGCCCGAGCTCCCCGGAGGCTTGTTGGTCTCCGTGCTCGGCACCGGGTACGGGGCTCCCTGGGCTCTGGACTGGTCATCTGCCGAAACGAGCATGATCTGGCCGATGGTCAGCTCGGCGGAAGGGACGCTGCTCCTGCTCGCGGTCGGCCTGCCGCTTATCCCTCAAGTAGGCGGCGAGGTGCCTTGATCGGATGAGCTCCTCGACGTAGTCCCGGAGTTGCTTACAATCCTCCGTGGCGTGGCCCAGCGTCCGGTGGAAGGCGCGGTAGGGGTCCCGGGTTCGCTTCGAGGCCTGACGCGGGATTGGAGGAAACTTGAAGAACCCCTCGCCCTGGGCCTCCTCTAGTAACACTGCGAGGGAGACGTTGAGCGGGGTGTACTCCTGTAACTTCGGGTGATAGGGTTGCTGACGCTCCGGCCTCTCTTCCCTAGCCCTCTTCTTCTGGTCGGACCGTTCTGCTCGAGGGAGGTTCGCGTTCACCTCGGACTCGAGCTGGACCTCGCGCTCGGTCTACGCCTTGACCTCGGCCATGGTCTTAGGCTACGCCAATGCAAAGGAGCGCAACCACTCCTTATGCCTAAGATCGAATCTGAGCGCCGTGATGACGGTCTCGTCCCGGTGCTCGGGGACCTCGAGGAGGGCGTTGTAGAAGCGGGTGATGTAAGCTTTGAACGTCTCCTTGTCCCCGCTCTTAATTGTGAAAAGGTAGTCGACCGCGCGCTTCTGCCGACGGTTCCCGACGAAGTGGCCGAGGAACTGAGTAGCCAGCTCGTCAAAGGTCGAGATTGAGCGAGGCTCGAATCCTCGGAACCAGTCCCGACCAGAGCAGATGAGGGTGGCTGGGAAGGCTCTGTACTGGACGGCGTCGGAATGGTCCTGGAAGCTCATCCCCGCGGTGAAAGCATCCAAATGGTATTTCGGGTCGGTTTTCCCGTTGAACAGAGAGACCTTTGGGGGCTTGTTGTGCGAGGAGACGTGAACAGCGAACAGTCTCTCGGTAAACGGCTTGGTGAGCGAGTCGGCGGCGTACTTAGCCCCGTCGCCCGAGAGGTGACCTTCTCGGCATGTGCCCTCGATCTTCTTCTCGAGGGCGTCGAGTCGGCCGTGGTACCCCGAGGATTCGGCGCCTTGTGATCCCTGGCCTCTGCTGTGGGAGATCTATGTCTGGGCGCGGCCCTGGTTCCTCTTGATGAGGTTCCTCAGATCCTCGGGCGAGGTGGCCCTCGAGCCGCCGTAGCGAGCCCCTTCTGTGCGACCCCGTCGAGGGAGGGGGTGTCCGTTATGCCTGGGGACATGCGAGGTGACCGACATCTCCTCAGGGGGGTGAGGGTCTCGAGGAGAGGCGCTATGGCGACGGATCTTGGTGTGGAGCCATGGGGCGCCCAGCGGGCCTCAAAGAGTATCGGCCTGTGAGATCTGTGGCCATGGGACGTAGCCTGCCAGTGGTCAGCCGTGCCGACGAAGGCAGAGTCATCGTGGAGGCGGAGGAGCGGTGATCTGGGGCCCTGGCCCGACCGTTTGGACGCGGACGAGCACCTCCATGATGGACTGCGGTCGATCTATTCGGCCGGCGAGGGCGTTGATGACGGTCGCCGGAGGAGGTTCATCCGCGCCTCCGGTGAGAGGGAGGCAGCGGCTGGTACCTGGATCTTCAGGGTGATCGCACGCCATGTGGATAGAGATCGAAAGGCCAACTTTTGTTTTTGTGGAGTTTTGTTCCCACAGACGGCGCCAACTGATGGAGGTCATTTTCGGGTCTCCGTTAGATGTTGTCTTCCGTTGGATCTTGGAGGTGATCTCTTGTTGCGTGTGGGTCTCAATGGGTTTTGAGAAGATTGGTGATTTTGAGGAGTTTGCGCCGAGTACCTGCAAGAAAGTCCCGGGGTAGTTTGGTACCACCGAGGACCCTCCGACGATCAAGTTAGCACAAGATCCGAGCAAAGTAACGGCTAAGGGGGTGAAAAAAGCTTACTTGACCCCTCTGTGATGGGGGTTTATATAGTGGCGGCAACACGCAGTAGCAGGCGTGAGAATCTCGCCGGCAGTTACGCTCCCGACATCACGCCCTCGTAATAAGCGAATCGCCCGTTAATGGGGATCGTGATGGCATGGAACTTGGGATGTTGCCGGCGGAGAATCCGCACATGGCGAGATTTGCAGAGCGGCGGTTACGCCTGTGAGTGGTGGAGTTGGTCGGTCGGAGGGACCGAGGAAGATGGCCTCGACGGGAGAGCTCGGGAACGAGCGGGAGGGCCGAGGTATCTTGGTCCTGTAGTAACTCGGGGTGAGCTGAGAGACTAAGGAGACCAATTTGTAGGGGGCTCTGAGGTGAGCCAGCTTGCGCTTGCAGGTCGGATACAGGGGTGGCCTGGTCGGCCCCTGTGGACCCTTTCTTCTGAGTTATGGGACACGTCATCTGCCACGTGTCCTGATCTGGGAGATCACCAATATAGAGCATCATCAATTACTAAAAGATGGCCATGCCTAAATTGCACACGACATGTTTCTAATCAAATCGGGAAAAAATGGAGTCTTCTTCCTTGCTCACCTTTTTTTTTTAAATATATAATTTGAAATCTAGCAAGTTATTAATTCAACAGTTCACATATAAGAAACTAAATACCGTTGACCGGAAACTGCACGATTCTCAACAATATCAACTATATGAATTCCAATTCCACTTGTTCCAACTACAAATAAAATGATCATTGTCATTTCAGCATCTAACCCTTTTTATCATAAAAAAATACAGCAAGTAAAAGGTGAGCATACAAGAAAACCCTTCAATCTGAGGAAATGCGTTATGGCAAGAAAATTGAATGCCTATCATCCTCCGCCATGCATCAATGCAGTAGATTAGCACAAGCATAACTTGCAGCAAGTAGTCAAAATAAGAGTTCGTTCATTGATCTTAACATCTTACCATTCTACAAGATAGATTCGACTCCTACGACCCCCCTTAAAACTACCTTATAGAAGGAAATAAAATGTATTTTTCTCAGCCCCACTTCAAATCCACCTCAAGGATACCCACTAAGCATACTAAAAACATCACTTATAAACCACACATTTATATATAGGCCACAATATGAGATCAAATGCAGCACAAGAACACAAAAAAAGAGGAAATATGAGATGAAAGTTATGCACTGGTGCTCATGGAAGAGCCTTACCTGAGGAGGAAGTGAGAGGAATTAAGCCTAGGATGACTTGCCACGGTTAGCAAAAGCATGATCAGTGCTGACTGTGAATAGCTGGAGAGTCATCTGCGGTTTAATTTGGCTCTCATCCAACTCATGTGAGACTCACATGACTCAACCTTCATCCAAATGTAAAGTAGTTATGTCATCAGCAGCAGAACCGATAAAAGCCTTCTATGATACAAGCATAAGGTCTTACATGTGTTCTTTAAACTTAAATGTCATATATAATCCAACTATATGGAGGTAGTTTTGTCTTCAAAAAGAAATATATACTTGTATAACTATTTGTTGAATGATATATTTTTTATTTTTTATTACATAATGTGGATCTGGCAATAGTTGTTTTATATTTTCTGAATTTCAAAGTTTGAACTATTCACTAACCTATATTGCTCAAGCTAAATGATTTCCTGGTTTTTCACTTGTAAGAAAGCTTTTGTAGGTCACTAGATTGTGAATTTCATTTCCTTTATATGAAGCACACAACTTGACACCATGTTCATCAAAAACTAAACAAATTGTGTACTGATTGGCATAGCTACTCTTTTTTTTCCGTCAAAGAAAAGTATATCTGGATTGTCATATCCTTGTATGTTCGCCTGCTTCCTGCTCCACAAGACTAAAGTAAGAATGTGAACAGGTAGTGGGCCAAACGCTCATTGTCATTGAGGTGTTTTAAAATTAATGAAAGATATAATGCAAGATGTATTTTCTTATATTTGACCTTCTTGCTCCCTAGTCTTTTTTGCTGGATATTCTCTAGGACCCCAGCTAACCCTTTGGATATATAATCAATAATTGGAAGAATTACTTGAATAATTGTGGAGGCGAATGCCTGACCTCTTTACTTACACATCTTAGTGATGCTACTATTCAAAAGTGAGAGACTCAAAAAATGTATAATGTTCTCGACATTCCAGAAATTTATGGTAGATGTAACATCCCAGTCCGACTGTAAGATTTTTCTTTTTTTTCTTTTGAATGTATTAGGTTTTGTTGTTGTTATTATTATTATTATTATTATTGGAGTTTAATACTTTCTAATTAAAATAGAACATATTATTATGATTGCTTTAAGTTTGTTATACTTATGGTTTTCCAAGTTTGTTAAATAAGTATATTATTAGTATTTATGTTTGTTTACTATTTGATTAATATCTTAAATTTATATATATATAATATTTATTTGTCTAACATTAGGTTTGTAATTAAATAGATAATATTAGTATGGTTGTTTTAACAAAAGATAATTAGTATTTAAGCTTGTTTGATAATTTATTAATATCTTAATTTAATTTGCATTTAATATATTTTCAAATACTAGATATGTAAACAAATATATTATGGTTATCAAACTTAGTATATGATATTTAACTTTTAAAGTTTTGTTTTGCTAAATCTAATAATATCTTATTTATATTCTAGTACAATATTTTGTTTACCATGATATATTATTAATAGTCTTTTAATCTTTAAATTATATTTTAAATCTTTCAAATTAAACTATTAAGGGTTATGAGAATTATTTTTCTAAACTTATATATATATTTTTTATACTCTCTCCAAATATATTTTTTCTCTCCAAACAAATCTATACCTATTTTAATTATACATATTTAAACTAATCTATATACATCATATCTATTTAAAACCCTATATATATTTATATAAATATTTCCTATTATCCTATATAATAACAAACGCTACATCTATTTTAACCGTATATATATATATATATATTGATTATCTAGTTTGTTTAAGATATTTATTGGTATGCTAATTTATATTTATATTAATTAATATACATACGATATATATACTGTCTATAATATTTTTGTAACCATAAATATATGGTAAATTATTTTGGTTATGATAAATAATTAAGGAGATCTCTTAAAATCTTTAACAAATAGTTCTTATGCGGGTTTTGTGATATATTGTTTTACCCTTTTTAACAAATCTTTTCTCTCTTCTACCAATATTACCCAAACCAATATATAAATAATATACATATATTTTACCTAACCTTAATCTCTCTCCAATCGGAATCTCTCTCTTCCCAATCAGAATATTTCTCTCCCCCTTTCTCTCTCCCTCTTCACCGTATATATATATATATATATATATATATATATATATATAATTCTAAACCTATATCCATCTCTCAAATCTTCTTCTTCCTTTAAAAGTTGCCGAGCATTCATCACCAACCGCACCCAACTTCAGAACAACGATCAACGTGGATCGAGATTCTCTAGCCGAGCGATCGAGTTTGATTTGCGTTTCGTGTTGTCGCATTTAACCGTCTCAAGGCAAGTACTGTTGCTCCTTTCTTTTGGTCGATACAATATCGGCGAATTGCTCAATATATTATTAGATTATAGTACATTAATATTAAATGTCGCATGTTCGGTTTATGTTAATTAATAATGGTATTGGGTATGATAGTGTCATAGTAATCATATTATACATACAAGTATATTAGTCACCGATAGTAATTAAGAGTATATAATTATATTTGTTTTTATTAGTATTTATTTTAAATATACTCGGATATGTATCATTGTATTTCATATAACATAGTATTTTTTAGATGATATTAATCACATAATTTATTGTGTACCTTGGTGAAACCCCAGAACTCCTAGAATATCTATTAATCATATTAAATCTTTAAAACCATATTTCAATTTATTATTCTTTCCAATAATAAATACGGATATTAAATGGAGGTGCTTGAAAATTCATATAGATTCTTGTTTACATTATTGATATTATCATATTATATCGACTGTACTTGACATGCTATTTGAGACTATTTATTTAACATCACCTGCTTGACATGACATGCATGTTCACGATTATTGTTTCCTTGCATTAAAACGAGATCGTTATTGGAATACTGAGTTACTTGCCATTACCCCAGTAATTCCTGCTTACGAGCTTCTATTCCATACCATTAATATGATATTACATGTTTCAGTTCAGTCAGCATTTTATTTAGTTGTTGAGTTCACTGCCATGTTAGTTATAAATACACGGGGTGTTGGGTTAATTTGAGTATGTATTCATTCAACAAGATCTCAGAAGTCCCATGCCGACAGCTCGTACCGGGCAATATCGGTCGCTTGTTCCTACAGCTCGTACCGGGCTATATACAGTCGTTTATTCATTTCACATTCGGGCCCCTGTTTCCTGGCCCTTGGGGCCCTACACTTGGGTTAGGAATACTCCTGCGGAGGTTGATGTACCCACTCGAACTCACGATAAGATAGATTGCCCTTTTAGTGACCAACTAGGATATGACTTGACCGACTTGATATGTTTACATGCTTACTTTATATTATTGTCATATCTATATCTACTTGTGCACATGGGCTTCACTACACTCACATATTCATGCTTTCACATACACACTATTACGATTGAGTACTTGTTGAGATGTTCTGATATCTCTGAGACTTACCACTCAGGTTTAGAGACCGATTCAAATGAAGGACATGATCAGAGTGACTGTCAGGAGTTTGCCGAAAATTAGTAGTATTTGTAGGTTTATTTCTATTTTATTTCAGTTGCTATTAGAATGTGCGCCCTCGCGAGACATTAGGAATAATATATCTTTTTTTGGATCTTGTATTTTGTTTATTCGGAACCCATTGTTTTTTTATCTTTTATTGACTCTATCTTCATCTCGTGGATTTATCAGTGTTATTTGTTATTTATGCAGCATGATATTAGTATTATATCTTGGATATTATCGGACATGTTAAGCGAGAGCCTTAGGTGTGTACATGACAAGACGATTTCCCCTTGTTTAAGAGCACTGGCGGTTTCGGCCCATATTTTCGTATTCTGGAAATTGGAGCGTTACAACAGGTTTGTCCAGACAGAAATTGTCCGCCCAAGCATCAACAAATCTAAAGCATTTTTCCAAGAATACCATGAGTCCATATCCAAGTACAAAATTCTGAGTAGTCAGTGTGGAACTTCATCAAAAATAATTTCAATAAAGCAAAAAATACTTATTTTGTGAGTCCTGAGTATTGCATCTTTCCATCCATTCCACTCGATGGTTTGCAATTTCCGACCATATATAGTCTTTCCTTTGGGAGTAATGCTAAAGGAGGACTCAGAGTATGATTTTATAAATCATGATGTGTTAGTTTGTCAAATAAAGAGTTATGGATCTACCCTACAATTTTAACATGTATCACAGTCTGTAGATGCATATTAACAATTATCATTTCCATAAGAGCATCAACTTCTTCACATTTCCCCACAAAATTGTAAGCCATAACTTATGATATTAACAGCAGATAATTTCTTAAAGGAATGCCAATAAATCAACGAGATGAATTAGGTAAGAGAAGGCAGTTTGTGCTTCATATTAGAATAGGAACAGATAGCAACTCCAAACCTGTGATGCAATCTGTTCCTACAAGAAGATATGCCGAACAGATTTTATTTGAGGATAATAGCGGCAACATCTACTAGGATCTTGCAATGTTACCCTCTATGTGGATCACCCCTTTATTGAAGTTTCCAGTTAAATAGGCAGATTTTAGAGGAGGCTCTTGAGCCAAACCATCATGTGTCAATCTACTTCAGGATTTTAGAAGCACTGCGTCCCGAGCTGTTTTGACACTGAAGAACTGAAGCATAAATCTTTTGAAAATGTCCTTAATTTCTCATATACAGAGGTTTATGCATGGCAGCTAGACAAAACATCCATGCCAAAGTATTGCCTGATGAATCCACAATAACATTCAATCGATGATCAGTTCTCATTCGAAACATAAGATTCAATTTAAATGATTACTACAATTCAAAATTTCACATGTTCTTCATAATAGAAACAAAACCAATACAACTATACATGTAGTTTATCAAAGTTTAGCCGAAAGATGTACTAGTAGCATGGGTTGGTGCTCAGATTAATTGAAGTATTTCCAGCGGTTTAGATAATTAGAGAGAGAGATCGGTATAAACATATGTGAGAATTATAATAATTTGATTCCAATTACTTAGTAGTCAAGGAGAGCCACATCTATTTACTGCAGTAAGGAATATATCAAAAAGACCATGTGCGAAGTTCAGTCCTCACGAAGTTCACCTTGATCCGAAATATAATTAACAATATGTTTCATGAGATCCATGCAGCACATCTGCTCGCATAATCAACAGTTCTCAAAGAACCAGATACTTTAGTGGTAAATCAGATACTATAGCATCCAAATATGCACAACTAGCATTTAGAAACTTGCTCCTTTTCATGAATTAGGAATCTTAGATAATTACTAACTAATGATTTAACCCCTGTCAATCGCCTCCCAAATCCGTACAGGTTTTCTGACGAAATTTTATGGAACTCACATGGTGGTCGCTGGCCAATATGGGTGTACAAGAACCTACAACAACTCATACCTTTTCGACTGCTTAAATTGCAATAAATGTGTAGTTTATCATTAAGCAAACGAAATGTCCTATTTTTATACAACATAAAGGCTGAAGCTATAGCTTATTAAGCACACTCTTGCTGGATTAGAGAGAAATAGCTCTATTTAGTTTCTAATATGGGAAATTCTACTTACAACCATAAATAATTCAGATTTCACCAGAACTGGAATTTTATAATAAACATATTTATTTTAGTTCAAGAATTTTGTGAAGGAAAAAAAAGAAAGAAAACTATCCACAACTAAGATGTTGCACATAGCGATAAAGGTAAAGCTTCTAGCCATCAAGCAAGACGATTGGTGTTCAAACCACCTTGTACCACCCAAAAAAAGGAGTAACCAAATTGCAAAACCGCATTAACAATTCCATGATTCTGCACTTCATGAATTCAAAAGGTATTCGGCTTCCATTTACAAGTAACCATAATGAAAAGTGCTGATTGACGACCAAATTAATATACCGCAAGATCACTTTTTGCTTTGTAATTTCGACAAGCAAACTAATAGATAAAATTAAATCCATCTTTCAGCCACCACCTTCAGGGAAAGGATTCAAAAATCGGCCAACTGCGATCCGCGTCGGGTGGATCCAATCAGGTTTTCTAGGGGAATGTACAATGTCTACTTCAAAATTTGGGCCCGGCAGATTGAAGCATAGCATTGATAAATTTTTTTTCTGGACAGGTCTAGATCGGACCGCTTCGGGTCGAGTCTAGTTGAGTCGTGAATGACAGTATTGTTAGATACTTAAAAAATATATATTGTAACTAAATTAGGATAATTAAAAAGTATATTGTAACTGAATTAAATTTGGATAGATTTTTAAAACCATAGTACAAATTTTGTCAAAGACCATGGATTATATAGAGTAATAATTAAAAAATACAATTTTAATGTACAAAAATGAAAACAGTAATCTAATATCATATTGAAAAGTATAAAATTATTCGAAAATATGTCAGAAATATATCTAGTTATTTTTATTATCTATATAAGATTATTGATAATAAAAAATCCTATTTCAATCAATACAAAAAATCTAATTTTCCAAATCCGAGAAGCCCCGAGACAGCAGATTCTGATCCAAAAAAATGTCCCTCCAATACATATACCGAGATTGTAACCTTGTTTCAGGATTATATTTCATGGAATAATATTCAATCACATAAAAGATGTAGGGAAAGAGTGCACCCGTTGTTGCCTCGTGACCAAGTTAAGGCAACAAACTTTGGCCACAAGTGAGTGAGCCCTAAAATGGCGGCAGGATAACATAGTATAGTATAGTATAGATAACTCTCTCATAGTATACATGAGATTAAATACCATGTCTTGCACTGGAAAAGTTCCTATATTTTCATAGTTTCATATAAGCAAATATTGCTTGTGCATACTGTTAAATAATCAAACTTCTATATGGTAAATTTTATAACTTGTATAAGCTATTAGTTAGTACAATATGTAAACAGACTATGTCCCATAACCAAATACTTCTCAAGACAGCCCATCACAGCTCATAAACATTATAATACAAATGATTATATGATTTCAATGTATTTCAAAAGTAGCTAGCTAGTATACTATCACCTACCCAGAATATATGTAGTCATCATATATCCCGAGAGGGTTAACACTGACATAGGTAATATATAATCGAATGACACCTGTTCCAATTCAAATTGGTTTACTTTGTCAAAGCTGACAAGAGATATTACAAAGATGATCTAAACCAGTCAATGAAAAATATATCTCCAGCAAACTCCAAGCAAGAACATAAAAGCAAAGATCATATAATACTACAAGAAATCTTTGCAGTATCATTCTGTTTGAAGTCAGAGGAGAATACCTCATCGAATAGTCCGGATATCACTTCATGTTTCTACAGAATCCAATTCTTTATAGAAGGACCAGGGGAAAAGAACAAAAAGGTATGCACTCTCACTCATCTTTCCACATTCCAGCAGAGTCCAACGCCCACACCCTCTCCAACTTCAAAGAGACATTCAGATAGAAAATTTTGAGTCCAGCCAATTGCACCTTAATCAAACTTGAATTATCTGCAAATGTGATTGGATGCGATAGCATTAGCTATTAGGAATAACAGCTACTTGCAAACGATATTCCGACACTACTTAGTCAATGCAATGCTGGATTGATGAGCTTCATCTACTTTTATGCATGAGATAATTTCTTGATACCAAAGGGTGTCAGTAGTCAATGCAACAGTAAATAGCACTTTCATCACTGCTTCCATGGATTTAAACGGAAAAAAATATTTCCTAGTTTCCATAATTCATACCTACAGCTACTAGGAACAGCTACTTGCAAAAGATATTCCGACACTACTTAGTCAATGCAATGCTGGATTGATGAGCTTCATCTACTTTTATGCATTAGATAATTTCTTAATACCAAAGGGAGTCAGCAGTCAATGCAACAATATATAGCACTTTCATCACTGCTTGCATGGAGTTAGACAAAAGAAAATATTTCCTAGTTTCCATATTTCATACCTGCACTGCTTACATGGTATCATAGCTTTTGATTGCTTTAGAAAGATCAAGTTAATAGCACTTTCATCACTGTCCCAAAGAACAGATGCACCGAGAAAATAGAGACATTAGCTGGACTACACATGGGAACATAAATCTTCGACAATGTTCATAATTGTGTCCGTGAGGGAATAATTGATAGAGGTCAATGGAAAAGACTCGCATATAAACCATTATTGATAGCATTTTATGTTTGAGAAAATCCAATTCCCTCCAAGGCGAATCTAGAATATTCGTTTACCATCTTAGGTGCCAATTAGATAATCTGATCCAACTTAAGGCATCTGCTAAACCTGGATAAGGTACTATATAGAATAAGGGCTGTTTGTGGTCCAGACATATTACCTGGCATTAAAGTACGATTTGCCTTACCCATATCTATGAAAGCTACAGTTATTCCCAGAAGGTCTACCAGGGACCAATATGACAGGAAAACAATTAAAATCACAGCTATATAGATTTTTGCTGACTTTTAATCACTAGAAATTATTAGGTATTGGAATAGTTGAGGTATTGTTAGAATCAAGTGCTTTTCTCTTCGTATTGAAATTTCCAAAATGAAAAAAGACGTGCTTCCAATTTGGTGGATTATGAGATGATCTCCATTCAATCACAAAATAATTGGATGACTTCTCAATTATACCTATAATTATAATTCAGATGTTCATTCTAATCAATGGTTGATTTCAAAAATGAGAATTCCCACTAATAGAGTTGAAAGTTGAAATAGCAACTACTTGAAACCGATTTTATAATTTCGTGTAGTTGATACCGTATAGGGCTTCAACTACACCTAAAAGATGATCATCCAACTAGCTCGTACATTTCTAAATAATTCAACAAAAATAGTGCCTTCATCTTCTATTTTTGAAGTCTAGTGAGCCAATTTTAAGGTTGAAACTCAATATTTCACATTAAGAAACTAAATACCAACAGACAGAAACTACATGATCCTCAATCTCAACTACATGAGTACATATGTACTCCAATTGCACTTGTTTTTCCAACTACAACTAAACTGATCATTATCATCTCAGCATCTAAACCATCTCATTAAAAATATATACAAATTGCAAGTTAAAAGGTGGGTGGAAAAGAAGAACTTTCAGTCTAGGAAATGCATCAAAGCAAGAAAAATGAGTGCCTGTCATCCTCTGCCATCAGCATAATTTGCGACAAGTAGTAAATGGGAACCCCGTGCATTGACTTTTTTCAATGTCTTTCCGACCTAGAAGAGAGATTCGAGTCCCACAATTAAGTGAATTAACCAACAAGCACTTGGCCCCTAAAACGAATCGTTATCTAAATCTCTCTAGATCGGATGCCCTTTGGATCCACCTAAAAGCGGTGGGATGCCCTTTAAGCGGAAGAGAAACACACTTGATAAACCGGACATCTATATATAGGCCATTACTAATATGAGATCAAATGCAACACAATAACACAAAAGAAAGAGAGGAACTACGGAGATAAGAGTCGCACATTAGTGCTCATGGCAGAGGCTTACCTGAGAAGGAAGAGAGAGAAATTAAGCCAAGGATGACTTGCCACAATTGGTAACAGCGTGCTCAGCACTAACTACATGCGGATGGGGAGTCATCTGCGGCTTAATTTGGCTCTCTTCTAACTCATGTAAGACTCTTGCATGACCCAGCCTTCATCCAAATGTTGATTACTCAGGTCAGAAGCAATAAGGGCCTTTTGTTTACAAGTGTGAGGTCTTTGTGCAGTCATATCTTCAATTATCATATATTATCCAACTATATGGAATAAGTCGTGTCTTCAAAATGAGTAGATACTTTAATGATATTACTTCTTTCATTACATGATGTTGATTTGGGAATAGCAGTTATGTATATTTTCTGAACAAGTGAAAAGTTCTTGAACTATTAACTACTTTATTATATTGCTAAAGCTAAATGCTTCCCTATTTTTTAGTAGCTTATTAAAAAGCTTTAGAAGTTTTGAATTGCAATTTCTGAAGAACCACAAGAGTTGACAACAATTTCATCAGAAGTACACAAAATATGTACTGAATTTGGTTATTCTTATTAGCGTAGCTTACTTTTAATTTTTGTTTCGGTCAAATATTATGTATACACGTATTGTGATGTCCTTAAATATGCTAGCCTGCCTGCTTCCTGCACTACAAGTCCAGTAGTTGGGGAGGTGTTTCAAATTTATGAAAGGTATAATGCAAGATGTATTTTCCTATATTTGAAATTCTTGCTTCCTCATTCTTTTTGGTTGGAGCTTCTCTTTGACGGCAGGATGATTGGAAGAACTATTTCAATATTTATTGAGGAGCATGTCTAACCCCCTTAAACATCTCTGCGAAGTGATGAAACTATTCAAAAGTGAGATAAATTTTAACAGAAAACAGAAGTTTTTGCATATTTCAGAATTCCATGACAGATTTCCCTTGCATGAACACGACAGAAAGAAAGAAAAAAGTACCTGCCAAAGCATCAACAAATCTATAGCCTTTTCCCAACATTACATGAGTCCATCTCTAAGAGCAAAACTTTCATAAGCACGTCTGAAACTTTCTTCAATAATGTAAAAAATAACAATATCATTACTCCTAAATATTGCATCTCTTTCATTCATTTCACTTGATGGTTTGCAATCCCCGTCTGTATTCAGTCTTCACTTTAGTGGTAAGGAGTCAGTGTCACCCTTTTACTCATAGTGTCCAAGCTGATTTTTACAATCATGAAGTATTAGTTTCTCAGCTAAATAATTAGGATTTTCTCCATGGTTGCAATTGCACCCAATATTTTTGACATGTATAAACTCTATAAATGACATTTTAAGTTTTTAACAATTATCATTTCTGTAAGAAGGATGAACAACAGCAACTCCGCATTCCCTAGCTAGTGTGGCACCGTCTGCTTATCACATTAACCGCAGAATATTCCTTAACAGAATTCCAGTTTGAGAACAAGTCAATACTGTAGGTTAAAGAATGCAACTTGTATATTAAAAATAAAATATAGAGAAACTTCAAACCTGTGATGCAAGTTGTCTCTCTGAGAAAATATGCCAAATCGGATCAGTTTAAGGATAATAGCAGCAGCATCTACGAAGACCTTGCAATGTCACCCTTTACATGAACCACCCCTTTTATGAAGTTTCCAGTAAGATGAAGCCCTTGAGCCAAATCTTCTTGTGTCAATTTAATTCATGATTTTAGACGTCATTGCCTCCCAAGCTGTCTTGGCACTGAATAACCTGAACCCAGTCAAACCCGGATCCTTAAGCAAATGTCGTTAATTTGCAATATACAAAGGTCCTATTAGTCATGGCAATCTGACAAAACATCCATGTCAAAGCATTGCTTGATGAATCCACAATGTCACATAGTCAGTGATCAATCTTTCATTTGAAATATAATAAGTAGATCCAAGTTAAATGATTACTATAATTCATATTTCACAAGTTCTTCATAATATAAATATAATTAGTAACTGTACAGACAATTTAACAAATTATATTGAGAAAAGATGTACTGGTAGCATGAGTCGGTGCTCAAATTAATCGAAGTATATCCAGCTGTTTATATTTTAAGAAAATATCTAAGACATGAGCAAAGTTCAGTCCTCATGAAGACGTGCCCCTTGATTTGAAATATAACTCAATATATTTAGGTATATATCATGAGATTTGTGCAGCACATCTGCTCACATAATGCAACAGCTTTCAGGGAATCAAGGTATCCAATATGTGTACGATAAAACAGTAATAAGAACTACCGGTACAGGTCGCATATATGCATCCCATGTCTCATGCTACAAGATATATGCATTTAGATATTCATATGATAAAACAATCCTTTTGCCATATAGAATGAAGGCCATTATGCATATGGATTAACAAGATAATTAAACATTTTAAGGCATTTACCATGTACATAGGTAAATCAAGTAGTATAACTTCCAAATGTGCACAAGTAGCAATTAGAAACATATCCCTTACCAGGAACTAGGAATCTCAGATGTCCTGTAGTGTTAATTTTAAATACCATCGAGTACAAGAGATGGATTCCTGATTACAATTAAAATTCTTAATATAAAAAAAGCCCAAACGACATCACTGACAGACTACTCGCAAACTCCTACAGGTTTTTTGAATATACAAATCTCAATGTTGTACAGATATACATGCCTAAACCTATTCAAAAAGCCTAAGAGGTTGGTTCCCTCTAACGAACTTCCTATCACCTTAGCTTGGCTTCTTCAATTTCTTGACGAAGTTTTTAACGCAGTTCAATCACCTGATTTCAGTTCTTCTGATGACTTCATATCTTAATTGGTACTTAGCTCAAAATCTGTCTTCAATTTCCTGTAGGCTTCTTGTTTCTTAAAACAACAGATGGGTCTAAGAAGAGAGGAGAGAGATGCACCCAAGAAATACGGCATTGTGAGATAAGAGGCGAGCCAGCTTTTGTCATTAAATTGATTTTGTCGGCTAGGGTTGAGCAGGCTCTTCGGAGTGCTAATACCAGGTTTTGAGAGCAGTCCAACAACCACTTGGATCTCAGTTAATAAATTCACATAAACACCACCATGTTGATAAAATTTACATAAAACTTCTTACAATTAAATATAATACTCAAATGGACTCTAATACACCAGTACAGCAACAACAACTGAGCCTTTTATCCCAAGCATATGGAGTAGGCTACATGAACCAACATGAGAATCACGCCGGGTCCAGCACATGAATCCTCTGCCTCCACTCACTCCTATCGAACAATATACTTTCATTGAGGCCTTCGGCAACCATATCTTTTCGTATCACCTCCATCCATATTTTCTTCGGTCTCTCTTTTGCCACTGCCCATATCGAGAGTATCTATTCGTCGAACCGGTGCTTCCATAGGTCTGCATCGCACATGACCAAACCATCTTAGCCAGTTTTCCCGCATCTTCTCCTCCACAGGTGCTACACCAACTTTTGCACGGATATCCTCACTTCACACCTTATCTTTTCTAGTGTTACCGCACATCCAACGAAGCATGCACATCTCCGCTACGTGCATCTTCTGTGTATGGTGCTTCTTAGGAGCCCGGTATTCTGTACCATATAATAAGGCAGGCCGAATAGCGTTCCGATAAAACTTCCTTTCAATTTTAACGGAAAGTTACAATCATACAAAATCCCTGTTGCACTCCTCCATTTCAACCAAGCAGCTTGGATCCTTTGATTAACATCACTATCGATCTCCACATCATTTTGGATGATGGAACCTAGATATCTAAACTGATCGCTCGGTGATATCTCTTGTCCTTCCAATATTTTGACTTCTCTATTTACTAAATTTACAATGCATATATGATGTCTTGGACCTGCTCAATCTGAACCCCCGAGATTCCAATGTTTGCCTCCATAATTCCAATTTGGCATTAACCCCTGCTTTCGTCTCATTTACTAGAACATTATCATCAGCGAATAGCATACACCAAGATACCTCATCTTGGATAGTTCTAGTAAGCTCATCTATCACGATGGTAAACAGGAATGGACTTAATACAGATCCTTAATGTAAACAAATTGTAATCGGAAAATTACTCGTTAGGCCGCCGCAAGTTCTGACATTTGCCACTACTCCATCGTACATATCCTTGATTGTATCAATATACTTGACGGGGACCCCCTTCTTTATCATTTTCCTCCATAATACCTCTCTAGGTACCTTATCGTACGCTTTCTCTAAATCAATAAATATCATATGCAAATCTCTTCTCCTCTCTCGAAAACACTCGACAAGTTGACGAAGCAAATGAATAGCCTATGTCGTCGATCGTCCATGCATGAACCCAAACAGGTTCTCTGTTATCTTAATATCCTTTCTTAGCCTGTGTTCAATCACCCTCTCCCAAAGTTTCATGGTGTGACACATAAGTTTTATTCCACGGTAGTTTGAGCAACTTTGAATGTCACCCTTGTTCTTGTAGATAGATACAAGGATACTTTTTCTCCATTCATTTGGCATCTTTTTTGTCTGTCAAATCTTATTAAACAGATCTGTCAGCCATTTAACGCATATTTCTCCTAAGTATCTCCAAACCTCGATAGAAATCCCATCAGGACCAACCGCTTTTCTTAAACTCATTCTGTTCAAAACTTCTTTAACCTCGGGTAGTCTTATTTTACGCATGAAATCACGGTTTATATCTTGAGATTGAATGACAAGTCCATCCAAATTCTTAGTAAAGCTCTCATTGAACAATTTGTCAAAATAATCTCTCCACATTTCCTTGATATCCTCATCTCGAACTAAAACCTTTTGATTTTCATTTTTGACACACTTCACCGTACATAAGTCTCTGGTCTTCCTTTCCCGCATCCGAGCAATCCGGTATATATTATTTTCAGCCTCTTTAGTGTATAATTTCTCGTACACCTCCTTGTGGACCTTCGATTTAGCTTCCCGAACAGCTTTCGTAACTTCCTTTTTAGCCATTTTATACTTCTCAAATCTCTCCATATCTCTACTTTTCTTCAACTCTTTATAAGAATCCCTTTTAATTTTAATTACAGCCTTTTCTTCTTCATTCCACCATGATATGTCCTTAGATGGTGGAGTACCACCTCTCGACTCACCAAGTAGATCTCTAGCTACTCTTTTGATACAACTAGCCATTTTATTCCATGTTCTGTCTGAATCATCTTCCGACTGCCAATCCGCTTCTTGGACTACACGATCTATAAAAACCTTTTGGTTATCTTCTTTCAATTGCCACCATTTAATTCTAGGCTCTACCTTACGTCTAATCTTCCTAGGTCCTTTTCTAAATCGAAAATTTAGAACTAAAAGTCTATGTTGAGTGATTACACACTCATCTGACACTACCTTACAGTCGATACAACAACCTCCATATATTTTTCTCGTCAGAAAAAAGTCTAATACACCAGTACATTTATTGAAAAGTTACCTTCGCCTATTTAATTGTGCACCTCTGATACTCCATTCCTCAAACCTTTTTGTCAAATCATACTTGTCTACTGCATATTAGCCTCTCTTTTTTTGTCAACAGCCCATAGTCTTCGGGGGAGGGAAGGTTGGGCATCTTGGCCTATGAGAAATTTCTCCACATAATTGGTTGAACCCTCCCGGGGGGCCGCCGCCGCCAAAGAGCCTGTACTCGAGCGGCAATGGCACTCCCTACTTGGTGGGAGGACTTGGGTTCGAAACCCCCCACTTGCAGTGTCATTACAACATATTAGACTTAACATGAACAGTTCAGGTAATTTGGCTACATTCCCTTCCTAGCAATGATTCCCGATTATTTATCTATGGAAAGTTCACGATTTACAAAATTCACGGTTCTCTGGTAAAATGTAGCTCCCGAAGCTTAATGCTTGACCTGTGAAAACTCAGGAGGGTGTCCACTATGAGTGACTACAAGAAACAAAAACTCATACTTTCTGGGTTGCTTGAATTACAGGAATCAGGTAACTTATTATTAAGCTAACTACATGTCTTATTGTCATACTATACAAGTCAAGCAATATATGCTAAATTTATAGCTCACAGCACACACTGTTGTTTAAATTGAGAAGAATAACTCTATTTGGTTTGTAACATTGGAAAATCCACTTACAATCATATTTCCAATTCAAGTTTTTCCACTAAATTGGGTTCTTCTGATAAGACCTGTGAATTTCAGTTTCAAAATTTTAGCAAAAGAATTGCATATAATTCATGACTGGAGTGGAGAATGTATATCCAGCCAAACAAGAACAAAATTTATTTGATCAATAAACCTCAATTATAAGTAATCAAATAGGCAAGTGCCAATATAGCACAGTGATGAAGGTAAAGCTTCTAGCCATCTAGCAAGAGGTCTGGGGTTCAATCCCTAAATGCAGCGCCAAAAATAGTAACCAAACAACACAAATAACATTAACAATTCCATGATTCTGGACTTCACGAATTCAAAGGTTCCAGGCTTAAATACAAGTAACAATAATGAGTTGCTGATTGACGACCACATTACTATACAACAATCACTTTTTTCTTTAATAAATAGAACCAAATCCATCTTTTAGTGATTACCTTCAGGATTATTGTAGAATTATATTTAACAAGGAAAAATATGTAGGGAAAGAGTGGGCTCAACATTGTCTCATGATTATGTTACACGACCAGATTGGGGTAAGGCAATAAAATTAGGTGCATTACGTGAGTGTCATGAGTCTTTAAACTGCGGAATAAGAGACAAAAGAAAGTAGGTAGGATAGCATAGTTTGCATCTCGTTTATTCAAGAGCATATTATTGATTACACTTTCATAGTATTAGTGACATGAAATGTCATGTCTTACACAGGAAGTCTTACACCGGACATTTTCACTTCTATCGTAGTTTTATATAATTAAATATTTATGTTCATTGTGTTACATAAGCTAAAATTTGTGTGCTACATTTTATAAATTTAATCAGTTATCGAGTTAGTGTGATTTGTGAGTCAAGTAATTCACGAAGCCCAAATTGAGAGAGATTTTCATAACTCACAAAATATTTTCATACAAATGACATTATGGTATCAACATAGTCAACACAACATTTTGGCATTGAAAGACTAGAAAAGCAACTAGTCAACCTTTACCTACCCAGTATATGTGTAGTCATTATATAACCCAAGAGAGAATCACACGGCTAATTATATTAACGAATTCCACCTCTTCTAATTCAATTTCGTTTAATTTGTTACAATTGACAAGAGGCATGCATTAATAATGATCTGAACCAATCAAGGCGAAAATATACCTCCAACAAATACTTTGCAAGTATTAAAAAAAATAAAGCATGGATCAAATTATATTTCAGGAAACTTTTTATTATTGTTATCTATTAGAAGTTATCGATTTGAAGTCAGAAGAGAATGTCACCTCTAGTAGTCTGGTTATCACTTCAAGTTTGACAGAATTCAATTCCTTTCCAAAAGGAACCGGGATTAACTAAAAAGCCACTCTCCCCTCTTCCACGTTCCAGTGGAGTCCACCCCCGCCCCCAACCCACCGACCTTCTCAAGCTTCAAAGGGACATTCAGAAAGAATAGTTTAAATAAACTCAGCCATTTGCACCTTAATCGAACCAGAATTATCTGCAACTGTGATCAGAAGAGACAGCATTAGCTATTCAGAATAATGTCTACTTGCAAGAGATACCTCAACACTGCTTAGTCAATGCAATGTTGGATTGATGAGGTTCATCTACATTTTTGCATGTGATAATTATTCCTAGAAAAGGGAATCAGTAGTAAACACGACAGCGAATAGCACTTTCATCACTCCTTACATGCAGTTGAATTGAAAAATATATTTCCTAGTTTCCAAGACCATACTCACACTGCTTACATGGTAATAGTAACTTTTTCATGCTCTAAGAGATGCACCAAGAAAGTGGATACCTGAGCTAACTCACACATGAAAACATATATCTTCAACAAGATCTATAAATGCGCCCATAAGAAAAGGGAATAATAAATCTGTCATATATGATAGATCTATCATATACAAAACATTGGTGATGACCATTTATGTTTGAAAAAATCCAATTCTGCCCAAAATGAAGCTAGAAAATTCAGAGCATAACCATCTTAAGTGCCAGTTGGATGATCTGAACTATACAGTGAGTTAGAAAGTCAAGTCAAAGTACAGAAGATAAGCGCCTTGATCCAACTGAAGGTGTTTGTTAAAACTGGATAAGGTATTACATGGAATAATAGCTGTTTGAGGTCCAAAACATATATCGTCTAGACATTCAGCATGACTTGCTTTATCCATATCTATTGAAGCTTCAATTATTCCCATAAAGTTCATCAAGGACCAATATGATAGGATAAAAATAATTAAAATCATAGTTGAATAGTTTCGCCGATAACTAGGAAATTTTTAGATACTAGAATAGGTGAGGAATACTTAGAAGAAAGTGCATTTCTCTTTGCTCCTGAAAATTTTATAAAAATAAAAACAAAAAGATAATAAAGGGGTGATTCTAATTTGGTGGAATGCCCTATTTTAGTCACTAGGTAATCGGTGGCTACTCAATTATACCTAGAATTACAATTCAGATGCTCATTCTAAGAATTGATCATTGTGTACTCACAATCGAAATTTGTTAATTTCAAAGCATGAGAATTCCAATTAATACAGTTGTGAAGGGATCACCATGATGACTAAAAGATTATCACGCCTATGCTAGGTCACGACCAAGAGTACATTTCTAAATAATACAACAAAATTGTTGTCTTCACCTTCTCTTTGTAAGTTTACTACGTAATCAGTCAGTTGGTAAGATTGCACCTAACATTGCATAAATAAGAAACTGCAGGATTCTCTATCCCACTAAATGTCCTCCGCTTTTCTTGTTTTTCCAACTACAGATAAACTGATCATTATCATATAAGCATCTAACCTTTCTCATAAAAAACTATATATATATATATATATATATATATATATATATATATGAGAGCGCTCCATTGCAAACCGGTCCGTGTTTTTTAAAAACGGGATCTTTCAAAATACGACATATTTGAACGATCCGAACCGTTCAAGTTGACCACCCTACCTTCAAGTCTATGTGTATGAAAAATCAAAGGATTTGAAGACTTCTTGCCTATGCATCGGATGGAGTTTATGTTGCTATATTGAAAGACGTTCATTTTGTACTCATTTGATGCTTGAGTTGGGTCTTCAAACCCTTTGATTTTTCATACGCATACATTTGAGGATGGGGTGATCAACTTGAACGGTTCAGATCGTTCAAATATGTTGTGAATCGAGAGTTCCCGTTTTAAAAAAATACGGACCGGTTTGCAATAGATCACTATATATATATAAAGTGATGTCCCCCACGGATGTTAAACAATATGTAGTGGCCAGAAAACGGTACTGTAAAGAAGTGTTGTAAACAATAATTACTTAAGTCGATTGAAATCAGAAAATAAAAAAGAAACATAGCCTTAAGTGTTATGCAAACGTGGGTTCAAGTCTCGCCTAATTACGACTACTGGTTTGGGAGATATACGTGTTTTCGTGCCGTTGTACTGAATAGATTCAAATCCGTCCAGCCCTGACATATATTTTTAAAACACAGTTTGCATTATTTTCCGTCGGTTTTCAAATCTCAAAAATTATTAGAAACTTGTAGGTCTTTCGGTTTACTTATCCAAACAACTAGGTTCTGCATGATTTGAATTCCCGAACCTCTAGTTATGGTCAGATTAATATCAGGGTTTAAAACAGAAATTATAATTTCAGGACAGCAACTATTAGGTGTCTTGCAGGGCATATATCGGGTTGTTCTATACGTTTCCGAGTCACCAAATATATTGGAAAGTTATAGCTCTGTCAATTAGGCATCCATACATCTAAGGTTTGTCACAAACCGACGTCGGGAACTCGAGTTATGTCATATTTAAAAACAATGTACGAATAATGACAGATTCTGTGCAGATTCCTCACATAATTTTAAAAGGCAAAATTCTATAAGTTATGTTGGTATTCAGGAAAATATTAAAACTAGAAAAATCTAGATCTTTCGATTCAGTTGTCCAAAACACTTGAGTTTGCTCAAAACGGACCTCTGAAGATGAAGTTATGGGTCTCCAAAAATGGCTGATAAAACAGTTTTCGGATTTATGAAAATGGTGAGTAAAATATAGGGTCTATAAATAACAATACAGTATTTCTGATTGCATGCGAGTAGTTAACAATGAGATGAATAAGTATTAATGGTACAAGGTGCATTTTATTACATAGATGTATTTATATATATCATGTTTTATAAATCATTACAAATTTATTTATATGCTGATCTGAAGTGTAATGATCATAGAAGATAGGTTATTATAATGTATCATAATGTACACTATATAATACTAACCGACTTAAGTGACAAAAAAATTGTGGTTAAACAAAAATATTTGTATAATACACATTATATAAAAATTGCCTGAAAATATACCATAGTATGCATTTAATTTATTTATTTACAACGTAAAATACTTGACACCACTTTTCATTGTTATAATATCACTAAAGCTATACTATACAATATTAAATATCGTGTTAATATTTCAAAGATCATAAAACATAGTTCAATCCATTAGAAAAACTTTTATGTATGATTTATAGTGTGTGCAGACTTGGTCACATTTATTTTATGCATCAATTTATCCACACTACAAATATAAGGCAGAATTTGTTCCACTATAATATGCCGATGCTTGTAGGCAAGGGTTTTCGAGAAATCACTGTAGGGTGTTTTTGGTAACCCTATTGAGATGGGAATACGCGTCGCTTGTCAGGCGTACTACAGATTCCCCCTGCCTAGGGTAGACGAGGGTTTATTGATTATGGAGATCCGAATCTCCGATAGCCGCCGACTAAGCTGCCATTAATTACCCCACCTTTGGAGCGAGGGAACCTCCAATTGACAGGTTAAACTGGTCATGCGAACTCAATGTGCAGTGTGGATGTGTTGTGTTTTGAAGGGTCTTGGGTATATCGGGGGCTTTGCAGAATTTACGGGGGTCCCGCTATCCGGATAGGGGGCTGGGGGTCAAAGGGGGCTAGCAGCCACCTTGCGGGGTGCGGGGCAGCGCCCCGTTAGAAATTTTTTTTCTAACGGGGACAGTGTCGTGTAATATGTGTGTATATATATAAAAAAAACAAAGAAATAGCATCCAAAGTGCGCTGGACGCCAGCGCCTCACGTGCTTGGCACGCGGGCGCTAGGCGCCAGCAGGAAAAAAGGAGGGCTTAGCCCCCTATACTAGAAGTTATTCTCCCAATTGACTTTTGGAGTTAAACTCCTAAAAAAAGGACAAAGGAGCTTAGCCCCTGCACTGGGAGTTGTAACCCCGCTCTGGGAGTTGTACTCCCAGTTAACTTTTGGAGTTAAACTCCTAAAACAAGGATTTATTATTATTATTATTATTTTTTGTGGAGTTAAACTCCTAAGAGATTTTTAGAGCTAATGAAAGGGGACCCCTTTCTTCTTCCTAGAGCCGATGAAAGAGGACCATTTTCTTCTCCCTTGAGTTCTGGATCTTCCAAAAGTGGGATTCTTGAAAATGGGTCTCCTTCCTCCTTTCTGTTGACTGGATCTTGGCGGAAAAGGAAGGTGAGACTTAAAAATCTCCCATTTTAGAGATCTGATGGGAGATCAGAGCTCCCCTTTGTGGGTTTCGTGGTGAAAAACTATTCCTTTTTGGGAAAAAAAAGAATGAAACTCTTAATTTAATTTAAGAAAAAAGAGAAGGTTTAGAACCTTGAGGAAAGAAAAGGAGGCACAGAACCCTAATTTTTTTTTAGAGAGAAAAAGTTATCCTTTGATTTTTTCATCATGTTACCTTTATAGGCTATACACTTTACATATAACCCCTTGGGATTTACCAAATGGCACTTGTGCCACCACATGCCTTATGTGCTTATTTCTTTTTGCACATAAGCCACGGGGTTTATAAAATTTTGGCTTTCTGCCCATTTTACATACATTTATTTCAAAAAATTACATTTAGACTAATTTATCGCATCCTTTTTAGCATGGAGCCGGCCTCTTCCATGCTTGGTCTTGACTTGAGCTTGGGCCTACTTGGTTTGGGCTCGGACCCACTTGACTTGGGATCGACCATGGTTTTGACTTGGTCGATAGAGGTGAAACTTTTGACCCCAACAAAGTGTCCTCCATCAATACATGCACACCACGTATATGGGTCGTGTGCATGAAATTGATGGTTCTTTTACGTGGAGGTTGACTTGATTTGTCTCCCGTTTTGACGATGTGGAGGTCGATGCTGCCCTTTTCGCAACGTAGACGGTCGGTGCTGCCATTTTTGCGACTTGGAAGGTCGGCGCTGCCCTTTTTGCGACTTGGACGGTCGGTGCTGCCATTTTAGCGACGTGGACGGTCGATGCTGCCGTTTTAGCGACGTGGACAGTCGATGCTTGATTTGACCTACTCCGCTTTCTGCGGTGTCGTGATTTGATTTGACTTGCTCCGCCTCTTGCGGTGTCAGGGTTGAAGTTGACTTACTCCGCTTCTTGCGGTGTGAGAATTGAAGTTGACTTACTCCGCTTCTTGCGGTGTCAGGGTTGATTTGTTTGATTTGATTTATTTTGGGAGTTCTCTACCCATCCAGCAGGACTTTGAGCTTGGAAGCGCAACCCGGTGGGCCATTAATTTGATCTTTTTGATTTCTGCCTTGTTTACCAGGAATTTTGAATATGAGAGAAACTTGGAATTTGGATTTCGTTTGGCATCAGTATTGCTGCACTGGAATAATTCCAGGAGCAGCTCATCATTTGCCTTTGGGAAGACTTGGTTTTTTTTGGGTCGGCATCAGCACCGCTAACACTGAAGCGTAGTGTAAGGAGCGACTCAGCATTTGCCTTTGGAAAGACTTAGGATTTTGGGTTTTTTTAAGTCGGCATCAGCATTGCTTTCTGGAATAATACCAGGAACAACTCATCATTTGCTCCGAGAGGACTTGGGATTTGGTTTTTGGGTCAGCATCAGCACCGCTAACACTGAAGCGTGGTGCCAGGAGTGACTCATCATTTGTCTTAGGAAAGACTTGGGATTTAGATTTTGGGTCGGCATCAATACCGCTAACACTGAAGCAATGCCAGGAGCGACTCATCATTTGTCGTTGCCCATTGGGGAGCGATGGCTTAGGAGACTGGTTTAGATCTATCACCTAAGGCTTTTTAATTTTATGAGCTGTAAGGGTCTCATAAAATCATTTTCTCCCTACGAGTCGAGAGGATCTCGCAGGTGTGTTTCTCCCTAAGAATCGTGGGCATTCCTAAATGTGTTGCTCCTTTGTGAGTTGTAAGGATCTCACGCGGGGATTTTCTCCTCACAAAGTCAAGAGGACTTGCGAGTGTATTTCATCTCTTTTTCACGAGTTTGCGCCCTTTCGGGCATTCACAAACTCGACGGCTGTCCTGTTGTTTTTACTCACGGAGCCCTTTCGGGTTTTCATCCGTGCCTGTTTTGCTTGTGGACATACCCTTTTTTTGCATTGGCAGATCTTCATCGCTGGTAGGACTTTAAATGTAGTCTCGCCGGTAGGACTTGGAAGAGATGGGGGTCGTTTATGCCCATGGATTGTATACAATTTTACATGATGGATGATCCAGATCGTAGGGCCGGTGTGCTCAATTAGCCTACGACTTGGAGGATTCACGCGTAGTATTTCTTAAGATATCGGCCATTGATAGATGGTATGGGCCTTTCTCCCTCAACATTTATCAGCTGGTAGGATTCTCCATCAAACACCTTCTCGATGACGTATGGTTCTTCCCAGTTTGGCTCGAAATTTCCATTGGCATGTCAATTGGGAATGATCGGTCTTTTGAGGACCAACACCAATTCGCCTTTCTTAAAAGCACGGAGACAGGTCTTTTTATCACAGACCCGTGACATTTGGGCTCGGTACAACTCCAGATTTTGCTGTACTGCGAGCCTCTTTTCTTCGATGACGTCGAGCTCTTCGAGCCGAAGGAGGACGTTTTCCTCCTCCGTCAACTCGTGTTAGAAAGCCATTCTTAGGCTTGGAATTTCGACTTCAAACGAAAGGATTGCTTCCATTCTGAAGAGTAGTGAGTATGGAGTGGACTGAGTTGGAGTGCGGTGTGTGGTACGATATGCCCATAACGTCTCGTGGAGCTTGAGATTCCAATCTCTTTTATTGACTGAAGCATTTTTCCTCAGGAGCTTGCATAGAGTCTTATTGAAGGCTTCGGCTAGCCCATTGGTTCTTGAATTATAGATGGAGGAATATCTCCAGTCTATCTTATGCTGAGTAGCGAACCTTGAGATTTTGAAGCTTTTGAAAGAAGGTTCGTTGTCAGAAATGATTCTAGGTGTACCGAAGCCGTATAGAATATTATGCTGAAAGAATGTTAGGATATCTTCTGTCTTGATTTCTTTTAGCGGGACAGGTTCAGCCCATCTGGAGAAGTAGTCAGTTGAGATCAATATGAACCGGTGGCCTTTGGATGACAGAGGATCAATTGGACCAACTATATCGGTGCCCCAAACTTCGAAGTGCCATGACGCCACCGTAGAATGCAGCGGATTGGGATGCTTATGAACGAAGTCACATGAATTTGGCAGAGATGACACCTCTTCGCATGCTCTTCGCAGTCCCATATCATGGTAGGCCAGTAATACCCAAACCATTTAATTTGAAGCCGCATTTTAGGTTCAGATTGGTGAGCTCCGAGACGCCTGAGTGGACTTCTTTCATAACTTTTTGGGCTTCAGCCGATGACAAACATACGAGTCAGAGTTGGTCATATAATCTACGGTATAGCGTAATATTTACAAACATGTATCGAAGAGCTCTCTTCTTCAGCTGAATCCTCGCGGATTTTCTTTCGGGCAACTTGTCGTATCAGAGGTACTCTACGAAGGGCTCTCTCCAATCGGGCTCCTCTTGAATGATCAGAACTTCTTCGGCAGGATTGCTCTTTTGTTCTACGCTTTCCCTCTTCACACAAAGAGACCGAAGGTAGAATTTGCCGGCTTCTGACTGTTATCAGAATTTCATCCGCATCGAGATCAGGCAGCGAGTACGTCAGCTTTTCCATTCAACGCCCTAGGAACTCTCATCAATTCAATATGGGTGAACTATTTCATAAGCTCCACCATCCGGCTTCTGTACCGAGCTAATTCGGGTTTGTATATCTTATAGTCGTCACTTACTTGGTTGACAACAAGCTGGGAATCACCGTAGACTCGTAGCCGAAAGATTTCCATTTCTATGGCGAGCTCCAGACCAGCTATCAGAGCCTCGTACTCAGCCTCGCTATTTGTGCGAGGCTCGGTGAGAGCAAAAGAACGTCGTACGGTTCCCATCGATGGCGTGATGAACACCAATTTTATCCCTGCTTTTATTTGTGGGACGCTTGATTTGCTGGAGGTCCTAATTGATGAGCCTCCGTCGAAGCAGAGCTCCCAACATGGCTCATCTTTCTCGAGGTGCAGCACTTGTTCGTTGGGTAAGTCGCAATTGAGCGGTGACCCTTCTGATACGGGATGTGCAGCAAGAAAGTCGGCAAGGGCTTGCCTTTTTACTGCTTTCTAAGGAGTATAGATTATGTCAAATTCAAGCAGCATGATAGCCCATCTTGCCATTCTACCGACAAGGCTTGCTTTAGTCATTAAATGCTTGAGCGGGTCGACCTTGGAGATCAGCATAACCCGATGAGCGAGTAGATAGTGTCTTAGCTTTTTCACGGCAAATATCAGGGCCAGGGACTGCTTTTCGATCGGAGAATAGTTATGTTCCGCCCCGACTAACGTTCAACTGAGATAGTAAAGGGCATTCTTTTTTCCCTCCTCGTTGTTCTGGGTAAGGAGCGTACCGAGTGACTCATCTAGCGCGGCAATATAGAGAATCAACGATTTATTTGGAATAGAAGCAGTAAGCACCGGAGGGTGCAACAGATACTACTTGATATTTTCGAACGCTCCTTGACATTCGACGTCCCAAACAAAAGGAGATCCCTTCTTCATGAGCTTTGAGAAAGGCCGACATCTCCCAGGTAGGTTCGAGATGAACCTTCGTATGTAAGCGGGCTTGCCTTGAAAGGATTTTAACTGCGTCAGATATTTTGGAGAAGGCATTGTAGGGTGTTTTTCGTCACCATATTGAGATGGGAATACGCACGCGCTTGTCAAGCGCATTACAGATTCCCCCTGCTTAGGGTAGGCTGGGGTTTATTGATTGTGAGAATCCGAATCTCCGACAGCAGCTAACTAAGCTGTCGTTAATTACCCCTCACCTTTGGAGCGAGAGAACCACCTATTGACGGGTCAAACGGATCATGCGAACTCAATGTGTAACTCAATGTGCAGTGTTGTGTTTTGAAAGGGTTTTGGATATATCGGGGGCCCCGCAGAGTTTTTACGGGGTCCCGCTATCCGGATAGCGGGCTGGGGGTCAAGGGGCTAGCAGCCTCCTTACGGGGTGCAGGGCAGCGCCCGTTAGAAATTTTTTTCTAACAGCGACTGTCGTAGAGTGTGTACGAAAAAAGAAAGAATAGCGTCCAAAGGACGCGTGGGTGTCAGAGCCTCACGTGTCTAGCACGTGGGCGCTGGGCGCCGACGCCCCACGTGCTTGGCATGCGGGCGCTGGGCGTCAGCAGGAAAAAGGACTTTGTCTCTGCACTGGGAGCTGTGCTCCCGATTTGACTTGTGAAGTTAAACTCATAAAAAGAGATTAATTTATGGAGCTGAACTCCAACAGAACTTGAATGGAGTTAAACTCCTAAAAATCTTTAGAAATGATCAAAATGGCCCCCTTTGTTTCTCTCCCCGTTGGCCCTGCATCTTCCCAAGATGGGATTTTTGGAGATGGGTCTCCTTCTTCCTCTCGGTTGGCCGGATCTTGGAGAAAGGGGTGAGATTTAGAAATCTCCCCTTTTTGAGATCTGATGGTAGATCTGAGCTCCCCTTTGTAAGTTTTGTGGTGAAAACTATTTAATTTTGGAAAAGGAAGAGAAACGCTTGATTTAATTGAAAAGGGGAAGAAGATTTAGAACCATAAGGAAGGAGGAGGCACAAAAACCTTAGAGTTTTTAGAGAATGAAAAGTTGTCTTTTATTTCATCATCATGTTGCCTTATATAGGCTTACAAATTTACATATAGCCCCTTAGGCTTTACAAAATGGCATTTTGCATATCCCATGCCTCATGTGCTCATTTCTTTTGCACATGAGTCATGGGCTTTACAAAAAATTGGCTTTATGCCCATTTTGCTTACAATCATGCATAAAAAATTACATCGAAATTATTTATTACATGATTTCATTTTGGGGGAGGCCGGCCGTGGGGCTCGACTTGGGCATAGGCCCACTTGACCAGGGCTTGGGCCCACCTGGCTTGGGGTTGACTTTGATTTTGACTTGGTCAACCGGGATGTAATTTTTGACCCCAACAGGCATCTCTATGATGGCCTTTATCTTTGATGGGTCAATTTCGATCCCCCGATGTCGAACTATGAAGCCCAAGAATTTTCCCGACGACACGCCAAAAGCGCACTTCAGAAAATTCATCTTTAGATCGTATTCCCTCAGTCGCATGAAAACGGTTCTGAGATCTCGGATGAGATCGGCTTTGGCTTCGATCTTAACGACCAAATCATCAACATAACATTCGACGACTTTATGGATTAAGTCATCAAAGATTTCGGTCATTGCCCTTTGATATGTGGCGCCTGCATTCTTCAGTCCGAACGGCATCACCTTGTAGCAGTTAATTCTGATCGGGGTTCGGAATGCTGTGTGTTTCTCGTCCTCGGGTGACATCTTGATCTGATTATATCCAGACGAGTCATCCATGAGAGTGAACAGCTCGTAATTTGAGGTATCGTCGACCATCATTTTCATGACCGGAAGCGGGAAATCGTCTTTAGGGCATGCCTTATTAAGATCCCTAAAATCGACGCAAACTCGTATCTGCCCGTTCTTTTTCACTGGGACGATACACGTGATCCAGTCCGTGTATTTATTTCCTGATGAAGCCGGCATTGATGAGTTTCTTGGTTTTCTCGATGACCTTTTTCTTCCAGTTCCCTTCTCATTCTTCGAGGAGCTTGTTTGACTGGCTTAGCATCAGGAGATATAGCCAGTTTATGCACGACAACTTCTGGGGAAAGGCCAGGCATTTCTTTGTATGTCCATGCGAAGCAGTCGGCGAATTCATGCAGCAGGGCGACTATCTGCTCTTTCATTTCCTCTGACAAGAGCGAACCGATGTAGGTCGGCCTTGGATTATCGGGCGTTCTCAAATCAACCTCGGTTAGCTCGTCGAAGGTTGCTTGTCCGCCATCTTCGAGCTCTCGAGGAGCTTCTTCTGGATCGGCTATCTCGTCGTCATTATTTGACCTTTCGCTAGCTTCACCAACATGGATCATGTAGCATGCTTTGGAATCAGGTTGATTGAAACATATGTCCCGTCTATTTGGAATTCGTCCATTGATGAGTACTCGGATCTGAGGCGGATGCCATAGCCCCTCATAAAACTTAGCTTCGGATTCCGTTTGACATAACCGGCATCCGCACTTTTTAAAATATTCCCGCATCTCGGGCGCATAATATCTGGGATTGAGGACGGCCCTTATGCCTCTCTCATAGGGAAGGCACGTGACAGACAAATCGTCCGAGTGCACGACAGGATTTGACCCATAAAACAGAATGCCCTTCTGTCCATTTTTCCTTCCGGGAACGTAGAAAGTTTGCAGTTGGTTCACGGTAGAGACCGACAAAACATCTAACTGTTAGTGTGATATGCCCTAGAAGCCATTATTGTATAGTACTAGTTTGTATATTACATTTTGGAAGCTTGGGATATATACATGGATTTATGAGTCTTGCTCGATATTATGCTACTTGGTTTGTATCTATTTTAATATGTGTATATGTTTCTTTTAACGTATCGCTAATACATATTGATAGAGCCCTTAGGATCTTTTGCTTGATTACCAGCGTTGTGATGATAGTCACACTAGTGGAGGCTGAGTAGTCTACAAGCACATCCTTACACAGGTCCCTAGTCGCAGAATTATCGAGACAGGACATCGATATTCCAGAGTAGACTAGTGTATACGCTTCTCTTCCCAGGATGGGAGATGGTCTGTCCCACAGCCATCAGTACGTCGTACTGGAGATAGTATGTAGGTGCTCATCAGCTTAGTTCTCGATTCTTTGGACCCTTGAGATCATGGAGCGTGTTGGTGAGGTAGCGTATTGTTTGGCGTTACCGCAGTCCTTGGCAAATGTGCACGATGTGTTTCACGTATCTCAACTCCGTAAGTATGTTCGAGATGAAACACACGTTTTGGATCATTCGGAGCTAACAGTACGAGAAGACTTGACTTTTGAGGAGCGACCGATTGAAATCGTGGATCGAAAGGAAAAGGTTCTTAAGAACAAGGTTATCCCCCTTTTGCTTGTTTCTTGGGGTAATCGCTCGCATGAAGAGTCCACTTGGGAACGAGAAGATGAAATCCGGCAGAAGTTTCCTCACCTTTTCTTGTAGTTATCTATCTTTGTATTTTTGGAATTTCGAGGACGAAATTTTTTTGTAGTTGGGTATAATGTAACACCCGAGCCCAATGCTACTATTTTCAGTTACTGTTTGAGCATAATGTGGTACTCATTTCATTTAACTTGCTTGTTTGTTGCTTACTGTAAAATTTACCCGGCAAAGTCATTTCTACATATAACAAATTTTGGCATCTAAAATAATATTGAAAATATTCATCTTGGCCTACTTGACACCCCTAGCCTCGTGGTAGCGTCCGTGCATTGTGTTCTCGTCCCGTTCAGTGAAACGGGCGAGTTTGGACGGCTACGCGCGCATACATGTGTAACACCCGAGCCCATAATGCTATTTCTGGTACTAGTTGAGTGTTATACATTGCTCATTTCGATTATCCTGATGGTTTGGTGCTTATTGCTAAATTTTAACCGGTTGAGTCATTTTGGCACATAACAAATTTTAACTCCTAAAATGAAATTAAAAATATCCATGTTGGCCTACTCGTCGCCACTAGTCGCGTGGTAGCGTCCGCGTGTCGAGATTTCTTCCCGTTCGGCTAAACGGGCAAGTTTGGACGGCTACGCGCGCGTGCAAGTGTCCGACTTGGGGGCATGCATTTTAATCATTAAACACCTCTTTTCAAAATTTGGACCTCGCTTAAAATCCTATAATTTGAATTTGAAACATTTGGACGCAACCCGGACGCGATTTGGAAATGTTTCATTTAGCGCCGAAAATGCCCATTTAATTAAATATCATAAAACTAAAATATATACGAATATAATCTTCCGTTTCTAATTCTAACCGTTAAATCATTTAAATCTTTTAAATCTCCTTTTAAATTTTCTCCTCAGCCAATCAGGCTTCCCTCGTGGGCCCCCCGATTCTCTCTTTCTCTCTCCGTCTCTCTCTATCTCTCTCTAATCTGCTTCTCTCTCTCTCTCTAAAATCTCTCACCCTCTCTCCAATCTCTCTCTCTCTTCCTATATATTTTTACACAGCCTCCTATTCATCTTTCTCCTCACGAGAACCTCCGAACCCTAACCCTAGCCTCCTCGTGACTGCGCCGTCGACCTCCCCGCGACCTCGCCGTCGCCGTTCTCGCCTCCACAACCTCACCGCGCTCCTACCTCCTCTCCTCCCTCCTTCCCGGGCCTGCAACCCAACCCCGACGCCACACCAGCACGCAGGGTGCGCTGTCGCCGCCGCCTCTCACCGCCGCCGACACCAGAATCCTCCTCCCTTCACCCTCGTCCCGACCTCGTCGTCTTCTTCCTCCCCACGACCTCACCGGACCACCACAGAACCCGAGCCCGACCTTAACACCACCCCGGGTCACCGGAAAACGTGCTGTTGATCCTCGCCGTCGTCGCCAGAGCCGCCTCCGACCACCTCCGTCTCCCCTCGATCACCCGAGCGGGCCAGCACCCCTCTACTCACCGCAGCACCCTCTTTTCAACGAACCCAGAAAATTCCAGCCGTCGCTGCTCGCCGTCGCTGCCTCGCCGGCGCCCCATCGCCGGCGAACCCGTCGTGGTTGCCCTGGTGTTTCCCTGTAAGCATCCCTATCTTTCCATTAATGTTAAACCCCCTCTCGCTGGTCCTTGTCTTTGTATATCGTGTTTTGCTAACTTCGTCGTTTTTGACTTTCGCCGGATTCCGGCCGTGCCGTCGCTTGGACCCGACGCTCCAGCGAAGTATTCTGGTCCATGTGGTCCCGCTGTTCGCTGTTAGGACTCGACCCGTAGCCCGTGCACCCGTCTCGTGTTTTCTGCCGACATTGCATCCGTGCTTTCCGGTTTGCGAAACCGTCGAGGCAAGTATCCGAATACTTGCTTTAACATGCTAGTACACAAGATCAAGTCTTGCTATACACTTAATCATCATATTATTCATTATAACCACACAGCTATTGTAATATCGATATTATTCTATAACTTAAAATTGACGGTCACAATTATTCTTAACATTGAATCGGTATAGTAGTTCTTGTAATTAATCGGTCTGCTATCAATACACACTTTAACTAACTAAACCAAGTAGATCGTCCTCGCTTCATTTGTTAAATCACCCATGAGACAATTATTATGCTTAGTTTAAATTCATGTAGCTTCATTACTTTATGTTGTTGATATTGTTCACCTTGTGACTACTGCACCCCAAGAGTGCTTGAACCTGTTAATAAAGATAATACAAAGCACCATTGTGATTAAGTGAACCGTTATTGTTAATTACTTTAATTCTTGCTGTTGTTTATTGTGATTGTGTACCTGTTGTGAGCACACACTCGATCACAGTACATATTGACTCGACCCTGCAATACCTGACACGTATACTGATACACCAGACATGACACCCTGTACATATCGACTCAACCTGTTGAAACATGATCTGACCTGTTACCTGATTTCATGCCTAAGGCCAACGAACCTGACTTGGGGCCCTCATGGACCATTTCTGCTGTCTATCCAGACAGACCTGCTTTTACCTGATTTTGTGTTGGCATTAGTCCTTGACTACTGAATACCTGACCTGACATACATAACTTGGGGGTATGGGGAAATCAAAGATGAACCTGACTTGTAACTCGACAGTTCACTACCTGTTCGAGTGTACACATTCCTATTTTGTGCCTAGCGGCATGTCTCGGTTTCGGCCGAGAATATTGTGGCCGTGATCCCGGGTATGTACGGGGTACTACCGAGTGTACACTTTCCTGTTTTGTGCCTAGCGGCATGTCTCGGCTGCAGCCGAGAATATTGTGGCCGTGGTCCCGGGTATGTACGGGATACTATTGGGTTAAATCGACGATTCATCAATTGATTTCAAAGACTATAGAGTAGAAACCTGATAGGACAGTTTAGTCACCACTGCACATTACCCTGCTCTGTTATTTCTTAGTACTGCTTTATTCATGTTCATACCTGCATTGCTTATTACCATGTTTATATTATATTTTTGGTTGACATGACGCGCTGACGTCTGGGTTTTGCATGGCCCAGATCCCTTACCACTGCAGTTGACCGAGTGAGTTCCTTAGGGTTTAGTTTATTTATTTCATTTCATTTCCAGATGTGAGCCCGCATTATGGGACGTACTGTTTATTTATTGTATTGGATCATTTGCTTCCGCACTTATTGTTTATTGATTCTTGTTGTTATGGATTTGAACATGTATTAGATTAGTTATTATTTTGTTCTTAATATCTCTACAACCGTAATGTGACTGTGGATGGATATTTCCTACCCACAGGTAGCATGGTTGGCTATGTCACGTGCCCAATCTTGCGTACTCTGGGAAGCGGGGCGTGACAACATGTGTCCGCTTTGGGGGTATGCTTTTTAATCATAAAACACTTAATTTTAAAATTTGGATCCCGCTTAAAATCCTATTATTTCAATTTCAAATTTTTGGACTCGATCCGGGTGCGATTTGGAAATGTTTTATTTGGCGCCAAAATCCTAAATTTAATATTATTAAAACCATCGCATATATTTTTCTAACTAACCTGATATCCTACTGTTCATTACCTATCTTTTAAATCTTTAAATTAACCTATATATATATCCTACTCTTCCTTAAAATGTTTTGAATCTTTAATTAATATTTATCCCTAACTAACGATTCCTCTTTAGCCAATCGCGTTCCTTTTAATTCCGTGGGCCCCCACCTGCAGCTCTCTCTCTCTCATATATTCTCTCGTACTTCTCTTTATCATTCTTTCTCTTCTTGCTTCATGTCTCGTTTCTCTTTTTTTTAACTGTTCTTTTGTTGCCGAAATTCCGTCGTGCCGGTGACGCTTCTCGGCGTTCCAGCGAGATACCCCGACCCGTGTGGTTCCTTTGTTCGTCGTTTGGGTTCATTCCGTGAACCGTGCGACCGTCGCGAGTTTTCCCCGCCGACGGTTAACGATCCGTTTTCCCGATTCGCAACCCATCGAGGCAAGTTAATCTTGCTACATGCTATATAATTCATTTTATACCTATTTAAATAAATACCATACCTATAGTTTAAATCTAGTGCCCCATGTTTAATTTTATAACGTTTCGATGTTCCGTTTGCATCCGTTTATATCATATTAAATCTAGATCATAAAAACTTATCTTGTGACATACTAGATTACATTATACTGCAACCATATCATTTAAAATATATGTCGTCGTAATATTTATTATTATTATCTTTAATTAGTTTATAATCTTCATTTTATAATGTTATACATTTGAAAATCTTATAGTTATTTATTATTATAAGATTATTATTATCTTGTGTACAGTAATATTTATTATTATTATCTTATGACTTTACACATGAAAAGTCATTGAAAAATCGGATATGACAAATCTGAAATTTACTGTACACCTTACCTTATAAATTTCATTATAAATCATAGAAAAATCATTAGTATACGTTCTTTAGTTCGTTACGAAGCTAACTCAAAATACTATAACTCTATGAAATATTTACTTGCAAAATAAATTGTTTAAATAACGTAAAATGCAAATGAATATGTCTTTAAACTGCTGTCCAGGCAAATTCCAGCAGCAAACTTTCAACTTCGGATGTTTATAACTTTTTGTAGGGACAACCTGAGATGTTTATACTTATAAAAATGAAAACCTTATTGAATTATCTTTGTTTTGGTATAAGACACATCCCTTTTGAAGAACGTTTGTTATTTTTAAGCTATTTTACAAATTAGGGTGACGCTGAATTTCTGAACGGAACTTTCTTGTGCATGGTTAATCAATACCATTTTTATAGTTATTAATCGATTTGAATATGCTATCCATATTAATATTATTATATCAATATTTATATCACATATTGCTTAGTTGTACATCCCACATTACCATTTTATAGTTTTATAACTTTTCGGATACCCGTTTGCATCCATCGCATTTATGATACATATAATTGCATCCATAGATCACATTACTATATAATAATGTGATATTAACACTCCATGTTTAATAAATTGCATCCTAATTAATATTGGAACTATAAATGTAACCCTAATCGATAACTGTGCATCCATATCCTTGAAATTATATCTATTTGCATATCATATTACATGTTCCAGTTTATTGTTCTGATAGTACTCATGCTTGTTTATTTATACACATGCTTATGTTAGTTTGATAATGAGCACCCACATGACATCTTGTGCTTCCTGACATGACATGTTACACTTCCTACTTGACATGATATGGTACCGTACACTGCTTGACTTGACCTGATGTACCATGACCTGACCCATTACCTGATCCTGTGTCTAATGCCAACAAACCTGACATGTAGTCCTTACGGACCGTTCCTGTTGTCTATCCAGACAAACCTGCACCTACCTGATCCTGTGTTGGCATTAGTTCTTGATTACGGAATACCTGACTTGAACACATAACCTTGGGGGTATGGGGAAATCAAAAGTGTAAACTAAAGTGTAACTTAAAAGGGTATTACTTGATCCGTGGTCCCGGGGGGTAACGGGACAGAGCCATTCGTGACTCTTACATCTTGATCCGTGGTCCCGGGGGGTAACGGGACAGAGCCATTCGTGACTCTTACATCTTGATCCGTGGTCCCGGGAGGTAAGGGGACATAACTACTCTTGGTTCATATATTCCTGATCCGTGGTCCCGAGGGGTAACGGGACATATCCTTTGAGTTACATGGAGGATTACATTAATTGATTTCAAACAAACTTTAGAGTAAACAACCCAGTAGCACAGTTTAGATTGATCACTGCACGTCACATACACTGATACACTTCACTGTTATACATCCCTGTTGACTTGTTACTATTTATGATTCATGCCTGCATATCTCGTGTATCCTGTTCATTTATTATTGCTTGATGTTATGACGCGCTGACGTCTGGGTTTTGCATGGCCCAGATCCTCTACCTTTGTTGCAGACTAATCAGGAGTTTTGCCGCTGTTAGATCGAGCGGTAGGGATCATGTCGGTATCTGGTCTTACTTTCCAGGTGTTTATTTGATCTTTTGCTTCCGCATACTATAGTATTTCTTGACTCTTTTACTCTGGCTTATGGACATGTATTAGATAGTTAGTTTACTTTCCTGTTCTTGATATCTCTACAGCCGTAATGTGACTGTGGAAGAATTTTTTCTAACCACAGGTAGCATGGTTGGCTATGTCACATGCCTATTTTAGCGTACTCTGGGAAGCGGGGCGTGACACTCGTAGGGAACTGCTGGTTGGTAATATACTTATCGTCAAGTAGCCGTTCCCAGGTGACATGAGTACAGCTTAGTCCGTCGACTTGACACTGCTACTTCGCCTCAAATGTGTTCCCATTGTTCTTAAATTACTACCCTACCACGGCTCTGCTGAGTCGTGCAAACAGATAGTAGTTAGGTGCAGTCCCGGAGCACTTGAAGGCAGTGGCGGTTAGATAGGATTCGTCTCTCCCGGTATTGGGGGTTGATGTCGCGCTGTGTTTGGAAAGCCATTACACAGTCCCTGGCCAGGGCAAACTTTCTAATCAGACGCCTTAGCCCTCCCTAGCAACTTTCAGACCGGGAAGCCTAATCGAGATTTGCTGGTAGGGATTCCAGTAGTTTCTCAGGGTGTTTTGGACCGCACTCCAACACGACTTATTGCACTATTAGGGATCTCATTTGGACTGGCCCAGATCGTTTACTTTGGACGCTTGCCGCCCTCTAGGACTGATATGCGACACTCTTAGACAAACAGACCGGACTGTACGGAGATTGCCACAGACAGGCTCAGTGGAGGTACGGATGAGTTTCCTCGTCGACCATCTTGTTGACAGATACCTGGGTAGTCGTTACGTACAGCTAGTGTCACTGACGCGCATGTGATTAAAACCACTGTCAAAGCACTGCCGAGTCTTTAGAGTCCCACACAGAGGGTTTCCCAGCTTCGGGCAAAACGTATAAAGGTCGTATGGTTTTAGGACAGGGTTCGATCACATACATGTACTTTTGCGCATATGATATTCGGGCGGACCATATTAGTGGGCTTTGGTTTAAGCAGATCCTAGTATTTGGTTATTGGATTAATTATGTCGTATTGTGTCACGCCCCGCTTCCCAGAGTGCGCTAAAATCGGCACGTGACAGAGCCAACCATGCTACCTGTGGGTAGGAAACATCCATCCACAGTCACATTACGGCTGTCTATAGATATCAAGAACAGGAAAATAAAATAAACTATCTAGTACATGTCCATATACCAGAATAAACGAGTCAAGAAATAATATGCGGAAGCAATAGATCCAATAAACAATAATAATCTGGAATGTAAGTCCCAAATACGGGCTCACATCAGGAATAAAAATGCTGAAAAAAAACTAAACTAAAATACTAAGAGGTCCTCACTGCTCGGCCTGTTCACTGAAATACTCCTGATCGGCCTGCTGCAAAGGTAGAGGATCTGGGCCATGCAAAACCCAGACGTCAGTGCGTCATAATATCAACAATAATATAATCAGGGGTAGAAAAACATGCAGGTACAAGTATGAACAGTAATAAAGGTATAACAGTAACATGAATGTGAAACAGTGAAGGGTAAAAGCATATGTGACATGCAGTGGGTAAGCTGAACTAAACTACTGGGTAACTACTCTCGATTCTGTGAAATCAATTTAATGAATCGTCGATGTAACTCAATAGTATCGCGTGCATGCCCGGGACCACGGTCAAGACTCTCGGGCTGAATCCGAGACATGCCACTAGGCAGTAAATAGGTAACATGTACAGACGAATGATGTCAACAGCAGCATCCCGGGGCTGGCCTAGCCCGTAAGACTGATCAGTATAAGCATCGAACTGTCGAGTTACAGGTCAGGTTTCATCATTGATTTCCCCATACCTCAGGTTATATGTTCAAGTCAGGTATTGATAAATCTGAAGCTAATGCCAATACAGGATCAAGCAGAAACATGTTTGTCTATACAGACAACAGGATATGTCCATCGGGACATGTCAGGATTGTCGGCATTAGAAACAAGATCAGGTAACATGTCAAGTAGTGATATATCAGGTCATGTCAAGTAGTGGTGTATCAGGTCATGTCAAGTAGTGCACAGGTATCAAACGGGTGCTCATAATCAAACTGTAGTAAGTATTGAATCAGGGTGAAAGTACGGATGTACAATAAAAGCATGGATGCACAAATATCGATCAGGGTTACATCATGACTATGTAGGGTGCACAATATCAAGCATGGAGTGTCAATATAACAACGATATGTAATAATGTGACATGCTATACGAATAGATATAGAATTAATGGTATGGATGCACAAATATCGATTAGGGTTACATTTACAGTTCCAATATTATGCAGGATGCACATTATTAAGCATGGTGCACTAATACAACAGTAACATGAAATAATATGGTCTCGGCATGCAACTAGATATGTAATAAACTGTACGGATACAGACTGATATTATAAAACTGTAAATCGGTAAAATTTGCTGAATATTAAAACACAAGCACTATTATTTATTAAATAGATATTAATATAATAATATTAACATGGATAACATATTCAAACCGATTAATAACTATAAAAGTGGTATTGATTAACCAAGCACAAGAAAGTTCCGTTCAGAAATTCAGCGTCACCCTGATTTGTAAAATAGCTTAAAAATAACAAACGTTCTCCAAAAGGGGCGTGTCTTATACCAAAACAAAGATAATTCAATAAGGTTTTCATTTTTATAAGTTGAAGTAACTCAGGTTGTTCCTACAAAAAGCTATGAATATTCGAAGTTGAAAGTTTGCTGCTGGAATTTCCCTAGACAGCAGTTTAGAGATATTTGCATTTGCATTTTACGTTATTTAAACAATTTATTTTGCAAGTAAATATTCCATAGAGTTATAGCATTCTGAGTTAGCTTCGTAACGAACTAAAGAACGTATACTAATTATTTTTCTATGATTTATAATGAATTTTATAAGGTAAGGTGTACAGTAAATTTCAGATTTGTCGTATCCGCTTTGCAACGACGTTTCATGTGTAAACTATAATATTTTCAAACTATATTTTGTATAACATTATAAAATGCAGATTATAAACTAATTAAATATAATAATAAGAAATATTACGACGATATATATTTAAATGATATGGATGCAAACGGGTATCCGAAAACGGTAAAACTTTAATATGGATGTATAATGTGATAAACGGGTAACATTTTACTCATATGGATGCATAATAATATACCTAGCATGAAGCAAAATGAACTAGCATGCGACTAGATATGTAAATAATGATATGGATGCATACGGATATCCGAAAACAGTAAAACTGTAAAATGGTGATGTGGGATGCATAACTAAACATTATGTGATGTTATTATTCAAATGGATGGAATATATTGTAGTCTAGCATGTAACAAGATAAATTTGCATGCACTAGATACGAAATAAATTGTACGGATGCAAACAGACGTCGTAAAACAGTAAAATGATAACAGGGGATGTACAATACACTAAACATTAAATATTATTATTAATATGGATGTAAAATATATCATAGCATGTAGCAAGATAAACTTGCCTGAACGGATCGCACAACGGATGCGTACAGCACGCCCGACGTCGGGTAAACGTCGCAACGCACACACGGCACGCGAGACAGGTCCAGGCAAGGCAAGAGGATGACCACGCGGGTAGAGGACGTCCACTGGATCACTCGGATCGTCAGCGACGAGAAGGGCTCTAGCGGTAATCACCGGAATCAAGAAACAAGATCAAGAAAAAGAAAGAAGAAGTAAGAAGAAGAGGCTGTGTATTAAATAAGAAAAGAAAAAAATAAATAAATAAAATATATATAAATATATATATGCAAAGGAGAGAGAGTCACGAGAGAGAGGGAAAGGGGTTGTTAGTTTGTTAGAAAATTACTTTAGATTTAAATTTAAAAAATCTTTTATTAATTAACTAAATTTTAATTTGTATCAGTTTATAAAATTAATATTATATAAATAAAATTTGATATTCTGGTAAATACAAACATAGTCCAAAGCACGCCCGGGTCGGGTCTAAAAATTCAGTTTTAAAATGCGAAAAATATGTGTCGACCAAAACTAAAATTAGATATCCAGGTAACGGAAATGCATACCCCCAAGAACGGATGCACGTACGTGCGCGTAGCCATCCAAACAAGTCCGTTTTACTGAACGGGACGAGAACAAGATGCACGGATGCTACTACAGGGTCAGAGGTATCATGTAGGCCATGCAATATATTTTAAAACTATTTTATGTGACTTAAATGTTATATAAAAATGCAGATGCCAGGTAAAATGCTAGTATGCAAATGAAAGTGCAAGAATCCACGTATCAAGTCAGGATAAATCATAAACATGAATCAAGACAGGTTTCAAGCAAGCGGGTCGGATCGGATGCAAATACAGATGTCAAAATACTATTCGCACCCAAAACACAGTAAATCAGGAAAATACCATAAATAAAGAAATACTTGAACTAGAACTGATATAAATGAACTAGGATGTTACATTATACCCAACTACAAAAGAATTTCGTTCTTGAAATTCCCGGGCAAGAAAAGATAAACATGAAACTACAGGAAGAGATCTGGAAACTTCTGTCGAATCTCGTCTTCTCGTTCCCAAGTCGATTCTCCGTGCGAGCGATTTCCCCAAGAAACAAGTACAAGAGGGATAACCTTGTTCTTAAGGACCTTTTCTCTTCGATCAACAATCGATATCGGTCGTTCCTCAAAAGTCAAATCCTCTCTTACAATCAGCTCCGAATGATCTAGCACGTGTGTTTCATCTCGAACATACTTACGGAGTTGAGATAAATGAAACACGTCATGGACCTTCGCCAAAGATAGTGGTAACGCCAATCGATAAGCCACTTCTCAAACACATTCCATAATCTCGAAAGGCCCCACGAATCGAGAACTAAGCTTGCCTCGACTCCCAAAATGAATCACTCCTCTAGTCGGTGATATCTTCAAAAAATACCAGATCACCAACCGCGAACTCTAGAGGTCTTCTCGATGTGTCGGCCCAACTCCTCTGTCAATCTTGTGCTGCTTTCATGTGATTCCGGATAGTATTAACCTTCTCTACCGTTTGCACGATCAAATCCGGTCCCAACAATTTTCGTTCTCCAACATCGTCCCAACAAACGGTGTGAACGACACTTGCGACCATACAATACTTCGAATGGAGCCATCTGAATAATCGCCTCAAAACTGTTGTTGTACGAAAACTCAACAAGTATATATGATCCTCCCACGAACCCTTGAAGTCCAACATGCAAGCTCTCAACATATCTTCAAGAGTTTGGACAGTTCTCTCCGACTAGCCATCTGTCTGAGGATGATAAGCTGTGTTAAACTTCAATTGCGTCCCCAAACTTTCCTGTAAACTCTTCCAGAAGTGTGATAAGAATCGGGTGTCACGGTCGGACACGATGCTCACAGGTACTCCATGCAATCTCACAATCTCCTGCATGTACCGTTCTGCTAACGCTTCCGTTGATTGACCAATTCGAAATGGTATGAAATGAGCTGCCTTGGTCAATCGATCAACAATCACCCAAACTGCATTGTTGCCCTTTGGACTCCGCGGTAAAGCTGTCACGAAATCCATGGTTATATGTTCCCATTTCCATTGAGGAATCGGAAGTGGTTGCAATAAACCAGCAACCCTTTGATGTTCAGCCTTAACTTGCTGACACACCAAGCACTTCGCTACAAAGCGAGCAATCTCCCTTTTCATGCCTTCCCACCAGAAATGTTGTCTTAGATCGCGGTACATCTTCGTGCCTCCTGGATGTACGGAATATGCGGAACTGTATGCCTCCTTTATAACTTCTTCGTGAATATCTCCTTTTGGCATACACAAACGGCTACCATATCGCAACGAACTATCTTCATGAATCAACAAGTCCTCGAAGTCCAGCTTCAACCTGTTCTCGAAACTTCTGCAATCTTGGATCCTGGGTCCTGCGACTGCGCTGCTTTAATATTCTCGATCAATGACGGTTGTACTTGCAGCTGCATCAACTGTCCCGAAAAATGCGGTAGCACAAACTCCAACTCGAATCTTCGAAAATCTTCGATAAGTTCCTTCTATGCAGTCAAATCCGAATTGCTGGCAACCGACTAAGCGCATCCGGCACTACATTAACCTTCCCTGGATGGTACTTGAGATCCAGATCATAATCAGCCATCAGCTCCAACCATCTACGCTGCCTCATGTTTAGCTCTTTCTGCGTGAACACGTACTTTAGGCTTTTGTGATCGGTGAACACTTCGACAATTTCGCCCAGTAAGTAGTGTCTCCAAATCTTCAAAGCGAAAATCGCAGCTGCTAGCTCCAAATCATGAGTTGGGTAATTCTTCTCATGGGTCTTCAACTGTCTCGATGCGTAGGTTATAACCTTCCCATGCTGCATCAAAACACATCCTAAACCTTTCCCAGATGCGTCGCTGTGAATCACCAATCCTCCGGAACCGTCTGGTACGGTCAAAATAGGAGCGGTTATCAATCTTTGTTTCAACACCTCAAAAGCTGACGCACATCTATCCGTCCATATAAACGGTACCTCATTTCGCATAAGCTTGGTCAAAAGCTTAGCTAAACGAGCAAAATTCTCCATGAACCTTCTGTAATATCCAGCAAGTCCAAGAAAACTTCTGATCTCTGCTACACTTTTCGGAATCGGCCAATCTTGAACTGGTGCAATCTTTTCAGGGTCAACGGCGATTCCATTTCCGGATACATGCCCCAAAAACTTCACTTCTTCAAGCCAAAACTCGCACTTGCTCATCTTTGCATACAATCTTTCTTGCCTCAATATCTGCAGTGCGATCTTCAAGTGTTCCGCATGCTCTTCAATGCTTTTCGAGTAGACCAGAATATCATCGATGAACACCACTATAAACTGGTCCAAGAACGGTGAAAAGATTCGGTTCATCAAGTCCATAAATATTACCGGTGCATTCGTGACTCCGAATGGCATCACTAAATACTCGTAATGTCCATACCGAGTTCGGAACGCAGTCTTGCAAATATCTTCTGATTTAATTCGGACCTGATGATATCCGGAACGCAAATCCAGCTTCGAGAATACCCTCACGCCACTAAGCTGCTCAAACAATTCTCCAATACGAGAGATCGGGTACTTGTTCTTAATAGTCACCCGGTTTAATTCTCGATATTCGATGCACATCCTCCATGTGCCATCTTTCTTCTTGACTGGAAGAACTGGAGCTCCCCAAGGTGAATTGCTGCTGCGAATCCAACCCTTCTCAAGCAATTCGGTAACCTGTTTCTTTACTTCTTCCAACTCCACTGGTGCCATCGGATAGTACGCCTTTGAGATTGGCGCTGCACCAGGAACAAGATCGATCACAAACTCCACATCTCGTTTTGGCGGTAAACCCGAGATGTTCTCGAACACGTCCATGAACTCTCGAACTACAGCTGGCGCTTCCTCCTTATCAACTTCCATCGACGCAAGAACGGTGCTTGTAGCCCTAAACTCGACTGGCCCGACAGAACTGCTTCCTCCAGCGAAAACAAACTCCGGATGTCCGGGCATATGGAAAATCACTTTCTTTACCTTACAATCAATGTGAGCATGGAAAGTGCCGAGAAAATCCCTTTCCAAAACATCAAAACTGCCGGTATCAATTACCAAGAAAATCTGCAAAACATAAACTGGTAAGCAATGAAACTGAGAGAACCAAGGTAATAAAATGACCATGGAACAAGGAAATGAAATCAAGACCAGGACTCCAAGTTACTTACATAGAGTACCGCATTGTAACCATGCTGCAGTTCATAGTTACAATCACATAACTCCGTTCAAGTCGCACAAATCCTAGTATCAGAATCAAAGGAATGGGACGGGAGAAACAATAGGGAACCAAAAGATTTCAAGCCGAGATACGTCATTCCATCTCGTCAAGGAAAAGGATCAAGAGAAAGATATGATTCAAGAATGGCAAGATAGTAAAGTGACAGGACATGCTCCTAATTACGAGTATTCTGATTCGTGTATTGGGTCCAATACCCAACTACAAAAGAATCAAACCCGATAAACCTAAATCCTATGGCTCTAATACCAAACAAACCCCGTCACGCCCTGCTTCCCAAAGTGCGCTAAAATCGGCACGTGACAGAGCCAGCCATGCTACTTGTGACTAGAAAATATCCCTCCACAGTCACATTACGGCTGTCTATAGATATCAAGAACAGGAAAATAAAATAAACTATCTAGTACATGTCCATATGCCAGAATAAACGAGTCAAGAAATAATATGCGGAAGCAATAGATCCAATAAACAATAATAATCTGGAACGTACGTCCCAAATACGGGCTCACATCAGGAATGAAAATGACGAAAGAAAACTAAACTAAAATACTAACAGGTCCTCACTGTTCGGCATGTTCACTGAAATACTCCTGATCGGCCTGCTGCAAAGGTAGAGGATCTGGACCATGCAAAACCCAGACGTCAGTGCGTCATAATATCAACAATAATATAATCAGGGGTAGAAAAATATGCAGGCATGAGTATGAACAGTAATAAAGGTATAACAGTAACACGAATGTGAAACAGTGAAGGGTAAGCATATGTGACGTGCAGTGGGTAATCTGAACTAAACTACTGGGTAACTACTCTTAATTCTGTGAAATCAATTTAATGAATCGTCGATATAACTCAATAGTATCCCGTGCATGCCCGGAACCACGGTTAAGACTCTCGGGCTGAATCCGAGACGTGCCGCTAGACAGTAAACAGGTAACATGTACAGACGAATGATGTCAGCAGCAGCATCCCGAGGCTGGCCTAGCCCGTAAGATTGATCAGTATAAGCATCGAACTGTCGAGTTACAGGTCAGATTTCATCATTGATTTCCCCATACACCCAAGTTATGTGTTCAAGTCAGGTATTAATAAATCTGAAGCTAATGCCAACACAGGATCAAGCAGGAACATGTTTGTCTATACAGATAACAGGATATGTCTATCAGGACAACATGTCAGGATTGTCGGCATTAGAAACAGGATCAGGTAACATGTCAAGTAGTGGTGTATCAAGTCATGTCAAGTAGTGCACAGGTATCAAACGGATGCTCATAATCAAACTGTAGTAAGTATTGAATCAGGGTGAAAGTACGGATGTACAATAAAAGCATGGATGCACAAATATCGATCAGGGGTTACATCATGACTATGTAGGGTGCACAATATCAAGCATGGGGTGTCAATATAACAACAATATGTAATAATGTGACATGCTATACGAATAGATATAGAATTAATGGTATGGATGCACAAATATCGATTAGGGTTACATTTACAGTTCCAATACTATGCAGGATGCACATTATTAAGCATGGTGCACTAATACAACAGTAACATGAAATAATATGGTCTCGACGTGCAACTAGATATGTAATAAACTGTACGGATACTGACGGATACTATAAAACTGCAAATCGGTAAAATTTGTTGAATATTAAAACACAAGCACTATTATTTATTAAATAGATATTGATATAATAATATTAATATAGATAACATATTCAAACCGATTAATAACTATAAAAATGGTATTGATTAACCAAGCACAAGAAAGTTCCGTTCAGAAATTCAGCATCACCCTGATTTGTAAAATAGCTTAAAAATAACAAACGTTCTCCAAAAGGAACCTGTCTTATACCAAAACAAAGATAATTCAATAAGGTTTTCATTTTTATAAGTTGAAGTAACTCAGGTTGTTCCTACAAAAAGTTATGAATATTCGAAGTTGAAAGTTTGCTGCTGGAATTTCCCTAGACAGCAGTTTAGAGATATTTTCATTTGCATTTTACGTTATTTAAACAATTTATTTTGCAAGTAAATATTCCATAGAGTTATAGCATTCTGAGTTAGCTTCGTAACGAACTAAAGAACGTATACTAATGATTTTTCTATGATTTATAATGAATTTTATAAGGTAAGGTGTACAGTAAATTTCAGATTTGTCGTATCCGCTTTGCAACGACGTTTCATGTGTAAACTATAATATTTTCAAACTATATTTTGTATAACATTATAAAATGCAGATTATAAACTAATTAAATATAATAATAAGAAATATTACGACGATATATATATTTAAATGATATGGATGCAAACGGGTATCCGAAAACGGTAAAACTTTAATATGGATGTATAATGTGATAAACGGGTAACATTTTACTCATATGGATGCATAATAATATACCTAGCATGAAGCAAAATGAACTAGCATGCGACTAGATATGTAAATAACGATATGGATGCATACGGATATCCGAAAACAGTAAAACTGTAAAATGGTGATGTGGGATGCATAACTAAACATTATGTGATATTATTCAAATGGATGCAATATATTGTAGTCTAGCATGTAACAAGATAAATTTGCATGCACTAGATACGAAATAAATTGTACGGATGCAAACGGACGTCGTAAAACAGTAAAATGATAACAGGGGATGTACAATACACTAAACATTAAATATTATTATTAATATGGATGTAAAATATATCATAGCATGTAGCAAGATAAACTTGCCTGAACGGATCGCACGACGAATGCGTACGGCACGCCCGACGTCGGGTAAACGTCGCAACGCACACACGGCACTCGGGACAGGTCCAGGCAAGGCAAAAGGATGACCACACTGGTAGAGCACGTCCACTGGATCACTCGGATCGTCAGCGACAAGCACGGCTCCGGCGGTGATCACCGAAATCAAGAAACAAGATCAAGAAAAAGAAAGAAGAATAAGTAAGAAGAAGAGGCTGTGTATTAAACAAGGAAAGAAAAAAATAAATAAATAAAATGTATATAAATATATATATATGCAGAGGAGAGAGAATCACGAGAGAGAGAGGGAAAGGGGTTGTTAGTTTGTTAGAAAATTACTTTAGATTTAAATTTAAAAAATCTTTTATTAGTTAACTAAAATTTGATTTGTATCAGTTTATAAAATTAATATTATATAAATAAAATTTGATATTCTGGTAAATACAAATATAGTCCAAAACACGCCCGGGTCGGGTCTAAAATTCAGTTTTAAAATGCGAAAAATATATGTGTCGACCAAAACTAAAATTAGATATCCAGGTAACGAAAATGCATACCCCCAAGAACGGATGCACGTACGTGCGCGTAGCCATGCAAACAAGTCTGTTTTACTGAACATGACGAGAACAAGATGCGCGGATGCTACCACAGGGTCAGGGGTATCATGCAGGCCATGCAATATATTTTTAAACTATTTTATGTGACTTAAATGTTATATAAAAATGCAGATGCCAGGTAAAATGCTAGTATGCAAATGAAAGTGCACGAGTCCACGTATCAAGTCAGGATAAATCATAAACATGAATCAAGACAGGTTTCAAGCAAGCGGGTCGGGTCGGATGCAAAAACAGATGTCAAAATACTATTCGCACCCAAAACACAGTAAATCAGGAAAATATCATAAATAAAGAAATACTTGAACTAGAACTGATATAAATGAACTAGGGTGTTACACATTGTATTCGTGTTTCTCGGAACACAGATGCGGGTATGTATATACGATTGCGATGGGCATTCTTGTAATTATTCAAGTTTGCTTAAAGATGATTAAACCTCATTATATGTTTTAGCATTTTAGGTTAAATGCTTAATGAGGTGGATAATTGAGATGAGAGAAACTTCATGGTATTTTTTTGAAATTGAGCATAGATTATTGTTGACTTTCTTGGCAAATGAAGACGTGGATATTTGTGGGATATTTATGAGAGAGATTTTTTCTTATCATTAAAATTAAAATAGATGCCGTGCTTGATTTATTATTATCATTGTCAAAAACATATTCTCTCTCCTCGCAATCTCACTCTCTTCATCTTCCTCAAAGCAAACCCTAATTGTCTCATGAGTTGAGAATTCTAGGGTATGAGACATAACTAAATCCTTTAACACTCTCTGCTCATTCTAGGCTACTTAGTTTAGCACACCAAGTGACCTAGTTACCTCTTCTTGGAGGTTAAGCTCAAGATTGGAACTCTCGGGTGGATCTTCTACGACTTTAAGAAGCCGACGAGGAGGCGTGATCCTTTCTCCCGACGAGGAGCTCACGACGAGGACAGCGAGACGAAGGACAATAACTTGAGGTATAACTTTCTCACTTTGTAGTTAAACCTCTTTGCTAAATTGTTAGTTACGGTTTAGTATCGATCCTAGAGTTTAGTCGATGTTACGAAGCTTATAAAAATCGTTTTTTGCAAATTCCGCCTCCCCACGAACACGTGGGGTGCGTTGCATCGACTTACACTAACTCCTTGCACATATGTTCTGGCACCCTTATGATAGCTAAGGATCCTTCTGTAATCTCGAAGGTTTCTCTTAGTTTCGCTTTTTGCATGAGAGCCCAATCTGCATAGCTGTTGCGAGGCGGGTCGTCTTCCTCCGACTCTTCCGTGTCGCTGCCAAGATGAGGGCGGACTTTACTGCTAGATGGGCCTTCAGTATCCAATTCGTCTGTATCGCTACTGAAACGAAGGCGAGTTTTACGGAAGGACAAACTTCCAGCGTCAGACTCATCAGTGTCACTGCCGAAACGCGGGCGCCCTTAGGGGTTTCTGCTTTCGAAAGTGACAGCCGGCTCAGATTTGCTTTTGAGTTTCATGGTCGGTCCATCCTCGGTCAGTTGTGGCTTAGCACTTTGGGGGTTCACAAAGTACCGAGAATCTTCATATCGGACTTCATACACACCGAACGGCTGGATGTCTCCGTCAATGCGTCTTTCTTCGCCATTTTTAGTATACTTCATGCATTGATGGAGAGTTGTGGAACGATGCCGTAATCATGAAGCCACGACCTTCTTAGGAGAATCTTATAGGATGTGTCGGCGTTGATCACATATATCTTGGCTTCAGTTTGTAGGTTTCCGAACCTGATCGGCAGAGCTATGGAGCCCAGAACTTGCTGGCAATTTTGATTAAAGTCTTGAATGACAATCCTTTCTCTTGACAGGTGTCAGATGTCCATTGACAAACTCTTAAGAGTCCGCAAGTTCATGATGTTCATTGAGGACCCTGGATCAATCAATATGCGATTAATCCGGTCTCCGTCGCTGTACCCTGTCACGTAAAGCGGTCGGTTGTGCTCAGTTGTTCCTAATAACAGGTCTTCATCTTTAAATGTAACCGCGGCTGTATGCAGAGTGTACTGGACTTCTTTCATATCAATTTCCGCAAAGCGAGCCTATTACCGCTCGGGGTTTTGTAGAACGTGAATGAGAACATCTCTAAGCTCCTTAGATAGGACCAAGACATCGTAGATGCTCAGGAAAGACAGAAGCTTTCGAAGATGAGCCAAAACATTATAGTCCACTGAGGAAGGACTCGAATTTTCATGAACCGGCTCTCCGCCATCTTCTTCATTAGCGACTTGTTTTTCCTTTCCTTTTGGGGCGTTGTCCTGATTTGGTAATAGAGCCATGCCACTTCTGAGCTGGATTTGGTTGGCCTTTATAGCGAGCTCCTCATCCTCTTCGAGAAAACAGAGCTCCTCCTCAGAGTCACTGCCCAGATGGATGGCGCAGCAGGTCACTGTAGGAATCTCTTCATTGGAGTCTTCTTCTAGCTCCTCCAGAATCTCAGCTGCTTCTACATGGAAGAACTCCTTCAATTGAATTAGAGTTCTTTCCTTTTGTTCATAGTTTTCGAGGGAATCGATATATTTTTGAATGGTTGATCTCCCTGCAGACTCTTTTTCGCCTCGAGCTGCACTTTTCCTTTTCTTGAGCTTTTTGGATTTTGAGCCTGATTGAGCCAAATTGGTAGCTGGAACGGTGGGCTCCTTCTGCCCTTCCCATTTCGTTATGGGCTCTTTCTGAAGTAGTTTTAGCATTTTCTTCATCTTTTTAGACATGTGCATGCTCCATGGAGGCTGCAGCAAGTCAGTTTCATTCTTCAGGATAGCGCAGAGTAGCGGGTTCAGCTGTCTGCTCCCAGAAGGTTTCAACTTGTGTATGTATGAAGTTGGTGGTTGCGGCTTGATTGTTCATCAACACTCTTGAACAACTCGATCTCCCCACTCTTGTACTGCTTCTCAACCCAGTCTTTGAAAATATAGTAATCCTCGATTGCATGACTCACTACTCGGTGGTACGGGCAATATAGAGGATTGTCGGTCATTTTTGCTTCGTCGAGTCTTTTCGACGCTGGCAATTGTAGACCGTTGTTCAAGGCATCTTTGAATATCTTGCAGACCTTGTCCCTTCTGAAAAAGTAAACCTTGTTCTTTTTCTCCTCTGGGGAAGGCCCTTCTCCTCCCAGCACTGGCTTTCGAGACCGGTTGGTTTTAGATTCGCCTGCCTTTCGCTTGTCTTCATTATCGGACGTATTGAAGACATTGGTATTGCTAGAATTCCCGCTTCTACGGTTGTCGTCCCTCTTACTCTTCCAAGTCTTGTCTCTTTGAGAGTCTGGGGTAGACTCTTGCTTCGAGCGTTCCGGCATTTGGACTTTCTTGGTCAGCTCCTGAAACGTCTTGAGGCCTGATGTACACAATGGGACCATCCAATTGCTGAGGTTCCTAATGAGAAGGCTGACGGATTGGTCCTGCTCTAGCGGTGATTCGCACTTGACCGTGAGGTTGCGCCATCGGTTAATAAAATCCGTGTTGCTTTCGTCTTTCCCCTGCTTGGTTCTCACGAGGTCAGCGATGGAGATTGTCACTAACACTTACGAATCTTTGCCGAAACAGAGACTCCATTTGGGCGAAAGTAGTGACAGACCCGTCTGGTATGCTTGTGTACTAGTCGAAAGCGACACCAATCAGGCTGTTGACAAACTGACGAAGGAGCGCATCATTGCCCCCTGTATTTTCGCACGACGCTTTAAAGTGGACGATGTGCGGATTTGCGTTTCCCGTCCCGTCAAATCTTCCGAACTTGGGAATGACGTAGCCGCTGGGAACCTCGATCAGATCGTACTGTGCGGGATATGGTCGCCCACTGCTGCCAATTTCTTTATGAGTTTCGGCATCGGCCACCAATGTTTTAATCTTGCTGGTGACTAAATCCATTATCTGATCTTGTGTTAGCGGGATGGTGCTATCTGGGGCCAAGGCGTCCTCAGAAGCGGAATGTGGTCGGCTTTCGTACGGCTCGCCCAATCTTGGACCCAAAAGGACAGGCATCGGTTGCTTTAGGTTGTCATCACCCGGCTCATGAGTAGAGACTTATGCTTGATTGGGAGGCGCCCGAGCAATTTGAGCCGTAAGCTGCATCACAACTGTTCCCCTCCGAAAGGCGGCGCAGACTTCGCGTCCGTGCCAGAGGTTCGGGGCAGATGCTATTTGGTTTTATCCGTTTATCTCTCCGAAGATGCCAAGTTGATTTATGGCACCGTGTATCGGAGGTTTAGACAGATGCGGCCGATGTAGCAGACTTCGTCAGATTCCCCCTCAGGGTGAGGGTTTTTTTTGATTGTGGGGACGCTCTTCCCTGCAGGCGCAAGCCCCTGCAGTTAATTACGCTACCGCATCGCGGTAACAACTTTCTCCTTTTCCAGAATTTCACTTCGTGTCGTGTGTGTTTGTTTTGTTTGTGGTTGCCCGTGGATTGTATACGGAGACTGAATAATACCGTCGCCCGTAGGACGTTGATTAGTCCAAATCCGTGTTTGCTTAGATTTGGGTTTGGTGTTTTAGTTTAAGAATACATTAGTCGCGTTGCGGCTAAGATCAACATAAACGTTCGTCAAGAATACGTTAATCCTGTTTTGGACTAAGATCGACTTGACGTAGTGATCGATTTAATATCTGGCCGTCGGGACTCGTCACCTCTCTGACATCGTTGAGGGATTACAGCGACAGATGTCAGAGGAGTTCAGAGATGTACCCTTGAACCAAGGTTGATTTGGGGTTTTATCGTTTATTTAAATATCTAAGGATACGTTAGCCGTATTTGGGGCTAAGATCGACTTAGACGGGGCCGTTGAGATCCGGCAAAAGAGCATTTGGAGGCTCTATTGTTCCAGTTTAGAGACGTGGTGGTCTGTATTTCAGTTTAGGGACGTAGTGGTCCGACATTAGTTTAGGGACGTTTCGGTCCGATATTAGTTTAGAGACGTCTCGGTCCGATATTAGTTTAGGGACGTCTCGGTCCAATATTAGTTTAAGGACGTTTCGGTCCATCATTAGTTTAAGGACGTTTCGGTCCACGAGTTTAAAGACCCCGAAGTCCATATGGGTGTGTGGTCGTTGGGACTCGTCACCTCTTTGACGTCGTTGAGGAATTACAACGATGGATGTCAAAGGAGTTCGGAGATGTACCCTCGAACCGGACGTAGATTGATTTAGGAGAGCCATTTTGCTCAGTCAATTTAATTTAAGGACTTATGGCCACAAATGGGCTAAGTCCCGTTGAAAATATCCGACATTGCTTTTGCATTTCTTTTTACTTTTATTTGGGCTTTGCCCAGAAAGGATGCAGAGCATCAATTTTATCTGGACTCTGTTCTTTATAAATGATGCAGAGCATCAATTTGATTTGGGCCCAGCCCTTTTATTGCTTTGCAATTTATTTTGGCCTGCTAGGTCTTTTTGATTTGGGCCTGGCCCTTTAGAAAATGCATTGCATTTGTGCAGAGCACCAAGAATCTTTTAAATTCAAGAAAAGAAGTGCAGAGCACTTTTTAATTTCTTGATCTAAATTTAGATCAGAGAAAAGAAAGAAATCTTTTCTTTCTTTCTGTTTCAGAGAACCAAATGTTCATAGCAAGTGCAAGGCACTATTTTTATTATTTTTATTTATTTATTTATTTATTTATTGAAGATCACTGATCTTGTTTTCTAGATCAATGATCTATTCTTTGAGAGAATTTTCTCTTATCTCAAAGGTTTTTACCTTCTTTTTTGTGTTCTCCAGAAATTCTTAAGAGTTCTTTTCTTTCTTCTTTTTTTTTTAAAACCCGATCATCCTTTGAAATGAGGTTTGGGGTCCTTTTTATAGTGCTCATAAATTAGTTAAATTTGTTCAATAAATCTTTTCCTGAGTGATTTGGGAAATTTTCCCCACCGTTGGATCTTTGATCCAAAGGCCCCTGTTTTACAGAAGAAATCTTCTTGTTTTAACAAGAACATAAAAGATTTCCTTAAATCTTCATTCTGTTGTTGCGCAACTCACCAGCGCGTGACACGTGTCGCGCAGTAAGGCGCTTGCGCAGCTGTGCTTGCGCAACTGCGCAGACACGTGTCGCGCAGTGAAGCGCTTGCGCAACTGAGCTTGCGCGACTGCGCAGACACGTGTCGCTCAACGGTGCACTTGCGCAACAGTGTTTGCGCAACTGCGCAGACACGTGTCGCGCAGATGTGCGTTTGCGCAGTCGTGCATGCGCAACTGCGCAGACACGTGTCGCGCAGTGGTGCGCTTGCGCAGTTGTGCTTACGCAACTGCGCAGACACGTGGCGCGCTGAGGTGCACTTGCGCAACAGTGTTTGCGCATTTGCCTCAACCTCAGCGCGCAGATGGGCCGTTTCGTTCGAGGTCTTCTGGCATTCCCTTAGTCTTAAAGCTGCTTCTTGCTCCAAATGGCGGGAGTGCGAAGTGCTTTGCTCGAGCCAAGCTGTACGTTGGGTGCTCAGGGCTAAAACTTCGGAAGAAGGACGCGTCGACTCCAGCCGGTATAGACAGGCCTCGATCTCCCTGCAGTGATTAACCCAAGATCCAACGACGCCTTCGTTATGAAAATTTACGAGCGCCGCCAACATTGGATTAACCTCCACAGCGAAATCTACGGCAGAAGGGAGAGCGTCCATGTTGAGCTCTTCGATGTACCCGCTCAGCATGCCCAAACTCATCACAGCACCCTTTGAAGACGGACGTTTCAAGAAAGGGCCTGCCGGTGGAAGGACGCGAGACTCAAAAGAGACCGGAGCCGGAACAATAGCTGCAAAACAAAACATGGTTAAACAATGGTTCAAGAGATGTTTAAGGGTTACCAAAAAAGGAATTTGCTATACCAGCAGCAACAGACGGCAAAGCCAGAAGGGCCGGTAGCGCGGCAGGTCTTGCATCCCCTCCTTCGATTTGTGGCACTGCGATAAAGAAAGGGAAAAGTCAGAAATCATTCAATTACTAGAAAAAAGGGGATGAACAAAGATATTGTAGTGAACGTACACTCACCAGCGCCACTAGAGGGAGAAGCAAGTTCGGATGGGAAGGAGAAGCGTGGGAGCAACACTTGATATAGATGATCAAAGAGCATTCCTGAAAAGATGCGGTGGTATGGCGTTAGTCCATGAACTACACGTTTAAAAGATTAACTTGTGAGTTGCAAATCCATACCTTCCAACATCCGCGATGGCACGAGGGAAAACGGGGAAGTGACCACCGCCAAAGCAGTAGTTGACGGTGCTCCCTCAAGCAATGGAGCGTCGGCACTGGCCGCACCTGCAAAGACAAGCTTGTTAGAAGAGATCACAAGATATATAAAAAAGGGGGAAACGATAGGAACCCGAAACTTACCCGACGAACTGTCAGCCGAGACTGAGGCAATTCCTTCCTCCATTGACATCAGGCCACCACCCGTAGCCTCGTCACCCGACTCGATGGGAACCGTTGTTGTGCTCGCAAGCCCTGGAGACGGCAAGGAACCATACGCGGGGAGGGCTATGATTGGAGTATTGCCAGATTCCAGAGAAGGAGCGGCTGGCTCGTCCTCAGGAATCGTGGCCACCTCACCCGCTCCTCCTTCGGGTCCTGCGGTCACAGTTGTCTCGTCCACCGTCACCGCGAGGTCTCCAGCCTCAAGCGCCTCCCCCTCTACCGCCTTCGGCTCGGTTAACACAATCATCTCATCTGCCGCCACTTCAAGTGCGGCATCAATGACCCTCTCGGCGGCGGACCCTTCAACTTCTGTTTCAGGTACCATAGCCCTGACGACGGTGCTCATTGTCGGCTCGGGTTCGGCAAGTGCCGTTTCCTCCATTCCCCTGGGTTCGACGGTCTCCGCCTCCCCCTCAGTCGGACTAGGCCCTGCCAGATGAAACGCATATGAGCCAATGGCTTTATAATTCTTACAACAAAGCTCTGAAAGAAGTACTACCTGAAGAAGATTTATCATTTGCACTTCGGGCCGCGCGCGCCGCTCGCCTATAAGCAGTAGATAGGGCGACAGGGGCCTCTTCAGAAGGAGTGTCAGCGCGAGGAATGGTACTAGGACCCGCTCCCGCAGCCAAAGCAGCTCTACGCGCCTTTGCTGCACGTCTCAACCGCTTCCGCTCCTCCCGAGCCGTTGAGACGGATGCCACTAGAGCTTCCCTAATTGAGGTGTCCTCGTCCATGAATAGGGAGGCCTCTAGGTTTTTCAGGGCATCCCTCGTCGTTTTGTCAAGCTGAGGCTCTTGTGGCAACTTCGACGAAGCTGGGACTTCGGTAACAGGCTCAGGAAGGATCCCCGCGTCAACTGATATAACCTCTGCAAAGAAACAAAAGAAGGTTAGGTTGACCATCAGAGAAGATGACAAACTTTCATTATGAAAGGGAAAAGGGTAGGACATACCAACGCCTGCTGGGACACGCTTCTTCTCCTCCTCCTGGAAGGTCTTCAAAGAGGCAGCAATGGCCTCTTCAGTAGAAATGCCTGTTGAGAACGAAGCAAATATTAGCTAAAGATAATAATAATAATGCAGTAAAATGACAAATAAAGCGTCTGATGATTACCGGACTCAGCGAGTTTGCTTAACATCGCTTCAAGCCTCGCCGATCGCTCCGAAGCTGCAATGGCGGCAGCTAAATTGGTGTCCTCAGGGTCCACCACAAAGCCCTCATTGCTGCCATACTCACATATGGCCTCGGCAAGAGAAGCCGCAGGCTTTGAGCTGAGGATCGCATCGAGGGAAAGGGCGGACTTCTTCTTTTTCTGCTGTCCACCAGCTTTAGATCCACCCGGAGCGGATTTGCGCTTGGCAGCCACTTTAGGGCGGCGAGTCCCGATCTCTGCCCCTCCGCCAGATCCTGGCGATACCACATTAACCGTCTTCGTGGGAGCATGGGGCGCCGGCGGTGCATCCACCGTAGTGGGCAATGGCAATCCACGCGGGGGGCTCAACACGCGCGGTCGGTCAACTCTGGCATCTTTTATCGGGGGGATGACCTGGATCCTTGGCTGCAAGGGAGCCTTGCGATCACCGCCAGGAGGCGCAGCCCTACGGTCGACCAGCAGGCGTTTCTCCATTAAGATGATTGGGCCCATAGCATGCGCATACCAGGCTACATATGGATGGATTATTTTAGGGACACAGCTAGGCTCACTGATAAAAAAATAGGAGCCTGTATTGAGCCGGGTGAAATGATGCATCGCATTCCTTACCCCCTCTGGGCCGACTGCGGGTGTTTCCAGAAAGGCTTCCAACGGGATCCCTTGATTGTAGCTCGATTGTCGGGCAAATCGATGCGGGTTATACCTCATAAAGAGAGCCGTCTCATTCTGCCTAAATACTAGGTAACCCGGCCGAATGGAGTAAAGATGGAGGATTTCCCGAGCCTTCAGTACAGAAGCCCCGCCTTTAAAGTCATCACGCAGTCACCACTGATTTGGTGGTCTCTGAGCCTATGGTTATGACCTTATCCACAAAGGAAACCTTCGCTCCGACCAGATGTGGACGAAGGAGCAACCCCCTAGACTCCCGCGGGGCTGGAACCACAATTGAAGCCCCAACCAACCGCATGACTCTCGGGAGTCTGTATTTCTCGAAGAGCGGAGGAGTCTTGTGGGCACCAAACACTCCTCGCACGTGCATCTCCATCCAAGAAATAAAATAGTGCATCGGGAAGTTGGCAAGCTGTACCCCAGGCTCACTAGCGTCCGCCGCTACGCTAAGTCCATTGTAAAGGTAAGCCAATCCGGCGATCCCTACCGATAACTGCAAACCGGCCACCATTCGATGCGCCGGGTAAAAGACAGAGGACCGCATGAGGCGTGGGTGCATGGGAAGCTCGAAGCTGCATAGCCATAGACCCAAGAACCCTATGAAAAAAGTCTCCTCGTCCATGCCAGGAACGGCGATCTATGAGAAAGGGACACTGGCAGTGCCGGGGAGATAAAAATCCCGCTGCTCATTTTCTGATGAAGGTCGGCGGTCCAAGCCGAAACCAAAGGGGTCAGCAAGCTGAGCAAACTTCTCGCCCTGCTCTGATAGGAACTCTGGGCGGATAAAACGAGCGATGAAATCCGCGAAACTGACGCCCCGGTCGCCCGATTCCAAATGGAGTTCCTCATAAATCTCCAACACCTTCACCAAGCCCGGGTGCTGATGCTGAATGGCATTTTCCGGAGTTAAGTCAAATACAACCTGCTTGGTGGCAAAGACGTACTCATCAGGAGGAAGCAGCTCTTCGTAGTGCTCCCCCTCACTGGTAGACCTGAAATCTCAACAAATTCTTCCAAAGAGATGGAGACTTCCCTATCCGCTGTCAAGAAGGTGTGGGTGGGGATATTCCATTGTTCAATAAAGGCCTTTATCCACCACGTTGGAGGAGAGGGATACTCGAAAAGCGAAACGTAGACGGCCGAATATAAACCAATCTTCGTTAGATGAGTCCTTTTCGCCGATAAGATGTACCGGGCCCATTGCAGGTATCCGGCAAGCGGTCGCGGAGTCAGTCCAATATTGTACGCTTGTCCCCAAGGGCGTGCTTCACCCTGACAAATTCGCCTCCCCAAGATATCTATAGCCGGCGGCGGCTGCACTGGGATGGCACCAATGGCAGGCTGGAGGAGATCGTCAGAATTCCAATTTTTAACCTCCACGGCATACTCCACCGGGGGCTTGTCCGCATAAGGAATCGTAACTATGGGCTCAGAGGGCGAAGCGGAGCTGAAGCTGCGGCGGCCTTGGATGATTTGGCTGTACCACCTTCCCCACAGGTGAAGTCTCTTGCACTCAGGATCGTGATCTCTAATCAAGGCGAACACCACCCGGTCCACTGGTGCATGTGGGAACCCTCCTTCTGAGCGAACAAAAGGGAAAGACAAATCTTCAGACATGTTTCCTGCAGACAAAAAAAAAACATAACCGTTAGTGTTCCAATGCTTCACATTTCAAAGGCCTACATCACACTACAATGCAGTGGGTAGGGGACCCACAAAATCAAGATGACGGCGCATCATTTGATAAGACAGTCCCATCATTGGATGAGACTGTCAGTCAATAAAAAAGACCCCCCAGAGAATATCCTCATTGGGGGGGAAATCCCTAGAGACAAGGAGAAAATCTCCTCTTTTTAGAGCAAAGCTCTGTCACAGAGTGAAATTTGTCAAACTCTGGTCTCAAAGGAATAAAACTTCTTAAAAAAGAGCCTAGCTCTGTAGTAGTAATGAAAAATTATAACTCCTAAAATTAAAATTTTTGGGATCTTAAAGATCCATGAAAACTTTTAGGAGTTCTCTATTTGATCTATGAGCAGGGCTCTGTTCATGGGTTAAAACACAGGAACAAGATCTCTGTAAATTTTTTAGAGCAAGGCTCTATGGATGAAACCCCAAAGGGGTCTTCTTTAGATCAAAGATCTATGAGAGCAAGGCTCTGTTGAAGAAACCCCAAAGGGGTTTTTCTTTAGATCAAAGATCTACAAGAGCAAGGCTCTGTTAATTAAAATTAATTTAAATTAATTTAAATTTCTACCTAAGAATGATTCTAAGTTCTGAACTTCAAAGTTCTTGGGAAGAAGCAAGAGCAAGGCTCTAAGAGTTTTTAAGCAAGAGTAAGGCTCTGAATCAAAGTTCTTGAAAACGGTAAAAAAATTTAAGGACCAAGGGTCCCATTTATAGACGCCTGCGTCTCTTCACCTGACCTCTATGATCCAATGGTCGGGATCTTGCCACCGCTGCACTCACGTGCGCGCCACGTGAGCGCAACGGTGGGGGGGCATTTGTTCCCCCAATCAGAGCAAGGCTCTGTTTGAATTTTGAAAATTCAAAATTGAGAAGCAACGCTTCAGATCCCGTGCGCTGCGCGCCAATTGCCACGTGTCAGAAGTTGACTCGGCAGCACAACGCCCAAGGCAGTGCGTCCAGTCAGAGCAAGGCTCTTTAAAAAGCAAAAGCAAAAGCAACGCTCAACTGCGCAAGCGCACCGCTGCGCGACACGTGTTTGCGCAGTTGCGCAAACGCTGTTGCGCAAGTGCACCACAGCGCGCCACGTGTCTGCGCAATTGCGCATACACTCACCGCTGCGCGACACGTGTCTGCGCAGTTGCGTACACACTGTTGCGCAAGTGCACCTCAGCGCGCCACGTGTCTGCGCAGTTGCGCAAGCACAACTGCGCAAGCGCACCACTGCGCGACACGTGTCTGCGCAGTTGCGCAAACACTGTTGCGTAAGTGCACTGCAGCATGACACGTGTCTGCGCAGTTGCGCAGGCACGACTGCGCAAGCGCACCTCTGCGCGACACGTGTCTGCGCAGTTGCGCAAACACTGTTGCGCAAGTGCACCGTTGAGCGACACGTGTCTGCGCAGTCGCGCAAGCTCAGTTGCGCAAGCGCTTCACTGCGCGACACGTGTCTGCGCAGTTGCGCAAGCACATCTGCGCAAGCGCCTTACTGCGCGACACGTGTCACGCGCTGGTGAGTTGCGCAACAACAGAATGAAGATTTAAGGAAATCTTTTATGTTCTTGTTAAAACAAGAAGATTTCTTCTGTAAAACAGGGGCCTTTGGATCAAAGATCCAACGGTGGGGAAAATTCCCCAAATCACTCAGGAAAAGATTTATTGAACAAATTTAACTAATTTATGAGCACTATAAAAAGGACCCCAAACCTCATTTCAAAGGATGATCGGGTTTTAAAAAAAAAAGAAGAAAGAAAAGAACTCTTAAGAATTTCTGGAGAACACAAAAAAGAAGGTAAAAACCTTTGAGATAAGAGAAAATTCTCTCAAAGAATAGATCATTGATCTAGAAAACAAGATCAGTGATCTTCAATAAATAAATAAATAAATAAATAAAAATAATAAAAATAGTGCCTTGTACTTGCTATGAACCTTTGGTTCTCTGAAACAGAAAGAAAGAAAAGATTTCTTTCTTTTCTCTGATCTAAATTTAGATCAAGAAATTAAAAAGTGCTCTGCACTTCTTTTCTTGAATTTAAAAGATTCTTGGTGCTCTGCACAAATGCAATGCATTTCCTAAAGGGCCAGGCCCAAATCAAAAAGACCTAGCAGGGCAAAATAAATTGCAAAGCAATAAAAGGGCTGGGCCCAAATCAAATTGATGCTCTGCATCATTTATAAAGAACAGAGTCCAGATAAAATTGATGCTCTGCATCCTTTCTGGGCAAAGCCCAAATAAAAGTAAAAAGAAATGCAAAAGCAATGTCGGATATTTTCAACGGGACTTAGCCCATTTGTGGCCATAAGTCCTTAAATTAAATTGACTGAGCAAAATGGCTCTCCTAAATCAATCTACGTCCGGTTCGAGGGTACATCTCCGAACTCCTTTGACATCCATCGTTGTAATTCCTCAACGACGTCAAAGAGGTGACGAGTCCCAACGACCACACACCCATATGGACTTCGGGGTCTTTAAACTCGTGGACCGAAACGTCCTTAAACTAATATTGGACCGAAACGTCCTTAAACTAATATTGGACCGAAATGTCCTTAAACTAATGATGGACCGAAACGTCCCTAAACTAATATTGGACCGAAATGTCCTTAAACTAATATTGGACCGAGACGTCCCTAAACTAATATCGGACCGAGACGTCCCTAAACTAATATCGGACCGAAACGTCCCTAAACTAATGTCGGACCACTACGTCCCTAAACTGAAATACAGACCACCACGTCTCTAAACTGGAACAATAGAGCCTCCAAATGCTCTTTTGCCGGATCTCAACGGCCCCGTCTAAGTCGATCTTAGCCCCAAATACGGCTAACGTATCCTTAGATATTTAAATAAACGATAAAACCCCAAATCAACCTTGGTTCAAGGGTACATCTCTGAACTCCTCTGACATCTGTCGCTGTAATCCCTCAACGACGTCAGAGAGGTGACGAGTCCCGACGGCCAGATATTAAATCGATCACTACGTCAAGTCGATCTTAGTCCAAAACAGGATTAACGTATTCTTGACGAACGTTTAAGTTGATCTTAGCCGCAACGCGACTAATGTATCCTTAAACTAAAACACCAAACCCAAATCTAAGCAAACACGGATTTGGACTAATCCACGTCCTACGGGCGACGGTATTATTCAGTCTCCGTATACAATCCACGGGCAACCACATACAAAACAAACACACACGACACGAAGTGAAATTCTGGAGAAGGAGAAAGTTGTTACCGCGATGCGGTAGCGTAATTAACTGCAGGGGCTTGCGCCTGCAGGGAAGAGCGTCCCCACAATCAAAAAAAACCCTCACCCTGAGGGGGAATCTGACGAAGTCTGCTACATCGGCCGCATCTGTCTAAACCTCCGATACACGGTGCCATAAATCAACTTGGCATCTTCGGAGAGATAAACGGATAAAACCAAATAGCATCTGCCCCGAACCTCTGGCACGGACGTGAAGTCTGCGCCGCCTTTCGGAGGGGAACAACAACGTTCGTTAGGTCGTCAATTTTTGAATAGAGCTTGGCCATCTCTTTTTCTTTTGCTTCTGAGCTGTTTTCAAAGCTCTTGAAGCAGCTCTTTCTTTGCGGTCCTGGAGCGGAAAGTCGGCTCTTCCTCGTTGTCCGAGCTTGACTCCACATGGACTGAGGGGTCTTTCTGCCTATCAGCCTCATCGAGAGGGTTTTCATCATCCGACGGAGGCGGCTGATCTTGGGAAGCGGCAACCACATTCAAGCCAGATTAGGCTTGGGATGTGGTGGCCCCATCCTTACTTTTGTTGCGCAAGTTATAGCTGGGCCGCGCGCCCGCCATATAGACTGTATGGATAAGATATCCGACAATATTTTCATTATTGGCAACTAATTTCGTGGACCGCTGTCGTAGCCCTTCTGTTTTGGTAACGGACAATCGATTGAAGATGGCTGGCCTGACCGGATTCTTAAGTGGTGCTGGTGCTTCTTTTCTGAATTTGCCCTGCTGCCTTCGCGCGGCACAGAGCGCCTGATAGACTCTTGAAGAGACAGTGTCATGCTTTCTATATTGGGGCTGGGACACGTCTCTTTGGAGCATCGTTCGGACTGATGTCTCCTTGATTCTGGCGGTCATGGCGTTTTTCTGAACCACTTCAGAGGCTCGAAGGAATTGCTGACTTTAACGGCCGACTCAACCGTCGTCGCGGGGTGACCGTGCTCTTGGAACCTCACACGATTCCACTTGGCCAGAGTCCTAGCCCTCTTGTTGGCTCTATATCTGAGCCGCTTCTGCATTAACTTTTCTGATTTGAGCACTTGGCTGGCTTCGGCTCTTCGGGGAGCCACCGTAAACCGAGCGATGGAGATACGCCTGATTGTGCAATTGTCAGAGGCATCGCATATGCTTGTCCGGGTCGTTCGATGATGCCCTTTGTTCCGGTAGCCTTGCCCCGAGCTGGAGCACTAGAGAGTCGTTCGGACACCGTTTTACGTTTGAGTTGTGGTGTCGTGGCGATCACAACATTCGGCCTCCTGCCCCTTGAGATCGGTTTGGCTGTTTGGTATGCCGTGACCTTCGCTAGATGAGCGCTTCCGGCAGGATAGATGATGACGAAACCAAATTGACAAGGTGGCTCCTCCCATTGTTGGCTGAGACTTGCAGGGAGAACCACACGGGCATTGATCTTGACCACGTACTGGATCGGGGTCGCGTCGGAAACGAAACTTGTCTTGGGAGACATGATTGTTGAGTTCAAGATTGTAACCGAAAGCTGTTAACCTGCACACACAAGAAAGAAAAATAACTTCAGTATAGGCAATCGATATATATGTTGATTGAGTTCACATTAACGATTAACCCGAAATATAGGAGGAGAGAAAATGTCGCACCGGGAGTGTCAGAATCTGTAGGGTGTTTTTCGTCATCCCATTGAGATGGGAATACGCGTCGCATGTCAGACGTACTACAGATTCCACCTGCTTAGGGTAGATGGGGTTTATTGATTGTGGGGATCCGAATCTCCGGCAGCCGCGGACTAAGCTGTCGTTAATTACCCCTCGTCTTTGGAGCGAGCGAACCTCCGATTGACGGGTCAAACTGGTCATGCGAACTCAATGCCTAGTGTGCGTGTGTTGTGTTTTGAAGGGTCTTGGATATATCGGGAGCCTCGCAGAGTTTACGAGGGTCCCGCTACCCGCATAGCGGGCTGGGGATCAAGAGGGCTACCAGCCCCTTACGGGGTGCGGGGCAGTGCCCCATTAGAATTTTTTTCTAACGGGGACGGTGTTGTGGAGTCTGTATATATAGAAAAAGAAATAGCGTCCAAAGGACGCGTGAGCGCCAGCGCCTCACGTGCTTGGCACGCGGGCGCTGGGCGCCAGCAGGAAAAAGGGGAGGCTTAACCCCCTTATACTGGGAGTTGTACTCCCAATTAACTTTTGGAGTTAAACTCCTAAAAAAAGACAAATGGTCTTACCCCTGCACTAGGAGTTGTACCCCGCACTGGGAGTTGTACTCCCAATTGACTTTTGGAGTTAAACTCCTAAAAAGGATTTATTATTATTATTATTATTATCTTTTTTTGTGGAGTTAAACTCCTAAGAGATTTTTGGAGCTGATGAAAAGGGACCCTTTTCTTCTCTCTTAAGCCTTGGATCTTCCCAAAGTGGGATTCTTGGAGATGGGTCTCTTTCTCCTTTCTCTCTGTTGGCTGGAACTTGGAGAAAAGGGGGGTGAGACTTAAAAATCTTCCCTTTTAGAAATCTGATGGGAAATCTAAGCTCCCCTTTGTGGGTTTCATGATGAAAAACTATTCCTTCTTGGGAAAAGAAAAGTGAAACTCTCGATTTAATTTAAGAAAAGGGAGAAGGTTTAGAACCTTGAGGAATGAGGAGGAGGCACAGAACCCTAATTTTTTTAGAGAGAGTTATCCGTTAATTTTTTCATCATGTTTCCTTTATATGCTACACACTTTACATATAGCCCCTTGGACTTTGCCAAATGGCACTTGTACCATCCCATGCCTTATGTGCTTATTTTTTTTGCACATAAGCCATGAGATTTACAAAATTTTGGCTTTGTGCCCATTTTACATACATTTATTTCAAAAAATTACATTTAGACTAATTTATCGCATCCTTTTTGGTATCAAGCCGGCCTTTTTCATGCTTGGTCTTGACTTGGGCTTGGGCCCACTTAGCTTAGGCTCGGACCCACTTGACTTGGGGTCGACATTGGTTTTGACTTGGTCGATCGGGGTGAAACTTTTGACCCCAACAATCACGTAACGAGAGAAAAGGAAAGACTTACAAAATGGCAACTTGATTTTCATATCGAATTGCCGGTTTCATTGTAAAGATAGCCTCGAGTCGGTTTCAAGGCTTTCGGCGTTTGATCGACGATTTCTATTTCTCCTTTGATGATCGTTTCCTTAGCTTTCGTAAAATATCATATTGGGGATGAGAGAAAAATAGAGAGGATGGTTTCCTTTCGGAGTTGAAGAGGAAAAAGAAAAAATACGACAAAAAAGAAAAAGGGTTAAGATTTAATAAAATCCTATCGATACCGCAAAATCAGCGCAACCCAAAAAACAGTCAAAACAAATATATCCAAATAACAAACTAATGATTTAAAACAATAAATAAATTTATTTTTTAATTAAGAGAAAAACTTTTATCTTTTTTTATAATAATAATTATGATTGAAAATGCTCACATAAAATAATATAAATTAATTATACTAAACAAAATATAAATAAATTAGTATAATATAACCATATTTTATGAAAACTACAACAATAATTAAAACATGCTGCTAACTAACAAGAATATAAATACAAAATAAAAATACAACAATAAAAAATATAATCATACAAAACAATATAATGAGCTAATAATTATAATAAATAAATAAACAATTTAGGGAGGCTAGGGTTTGAACTTGAGACCTGTGAGATAGCAATACAGCGTCTCAACCAATAGGATACAAATAATGCTCATACATGTATTCAAATAGAAATGAATATATAGAGGGTTTAAAAAATAAAATTATCTTATTATAACGAAAAGTGTACATGGATTTTACGGTCGTTACACTTTCTTCCCCATCTAAGTCTAAACATCATTCTCCACCATTTTTCCTATTCCAGTTATACTCTCCTGCATTTGGACCTCACATTCATTCGGATTTTGCAACTCTGATTTCTATCAAAACTGGTTTCGCTCCAGTCTCTTTCAGATTTCATTGTCGTAATAATCACTGACCAAATCCAGTGATTCAGAACATTTGCCATGGAATCACATCCCAGGTTAGCTATCAATTTAGAAGGGAAAATTATTTCTTGTGGGCTTTTTACATCAGAAACTTCCTTGAAGGGCGGGATCTTTGGGGCCATGTCGACGGAAGTATCAAGATACCTTCATATAGAACATCTACTTCAAAGTGGGCGATTAATAATGCAAAAATTAATACTTGGATTATGGAGTCAGTTGAAAACTCCATTGCTGTGAACCTGAGCCATCTAATTACTGCAAAAGAAATGTAGGAATACCTCAAAAGGATCTATAAACATAGCAATGAGGCGTGATTGTATCAGCTAAAGCAAAAAATAAGTATCATATCCCAAGATTCTCATAGTATTCAAGAATATTATTGTGCAATGACGATGATTTGGAATGAAATGGATATGATAGATGCTATTATTTCTAAAGAAGCACTTGAAATAGTTATTAAATTACGACAACAATCCCGTTGTAGACAGTTTCTTATGAAATTGTGATCTGAATTTGAACATGTCCATGCCCTTATTCTTAATCATAGAGGTCGTCTTAATCTTAAGAGATTCTAAGTGATCTTTGCAGAAGAGACTCGTCTAAAATTTGTCTCTTATTCTTCATCATCCCTCCAAGATATTGCCCTTCTTGCAAATACACACAAAGCAAAACTTCATGACATGAGCAAAGTTAAGTGCTATAATTTTCATGAAATAGGACATTTTTCGCATCAATGTAAGAAGAAGAAAAGGAATGAAACTGCCACAATATTATGTAGATATTTCAAGGAGCAAGGCCATCTAATAGAAGATTGAAAGAAACAACCTCTAAAGCGCGGAAATACAAGAGCCTATGCCGCAATTGGTACATCTACATCATCTCCTACTCCTCATGTTGCTGCCTTAACATCTCAGGTTGATACATCTTTCATAATTTCTGGACAGACTTTAGTCCTCTCTCCAGAATAACTTCAACAAGAGATGCATGCCCTTCATGCTTCTGATTTTCATAAGATCTCTTCTCATAATTCGTGGGTTTTAGATTCTGGAGCAACCCGTCATATGATAGAAAACTTAAATGCTTTTCGTTATACTACTCCATATGATAAAAATGAGCATGTCATTATTGCTAATGGACAAACTCATTCTGTTGAAAAAATTGTCTCGTTGAATATTACACTTCAAGTTCACCATCTTTATCTCTTTCTAATGATCTATATATTCCCAACTTATCTGCCAATTTACTTTCAGTTAGTCAACTTGTAAAGAAAAATTGCTTTGTCTCATTTTCCTCTTCTGGTTGTCTTATACAAGATCTACGGACGGGGAAAGAAATTAGGAGAGGCCATAGAAAGGGGAACTCTTCGTCTTAGATTTTGGAACATCTTCAAACTCTCCTTGTTTTCTTGTATCTACAAATAATATTATAAATTCTGCAAATATTATGAAGGTTCTAGCATTGTCATCTTGGCTAGCCTCATACTTCAAATTTGAATTTCTTGTTTTCCTCTGGTGGCTTGTTAGATAAACTTGATCACAAATCTGAAATCAATAATATTTATGAAGACTGTGCTCCTGCCAAAGCTCATACTTTACCTTTTAATCGAAATGTTAATCATGCCTCTGCCTTTGATCTTGTCCATTCTGATGTATGGAGACCAACTCGTGTTGGTTCATTACCAAGAAAATTTTATTATGTTCTTTTTGTTGATGATTTGTCGTGTTTCTCATGGGTGTATTTCTTGCGACAAAAATCTGGAGTCATGCGGGTTTTTCAGTATTTCAATGCTATAGTGTGCACACAATTTGGCACTAAGATCAAGATTTTGCGTAGTGACTCAGGGGAAGAGTACATGTCCAAGCAATTTGCAACGTATCTTGCCTCAGAAGGAATCATCCATCAAAGAAGTTGCCCCCACCAAGCTCAACAGAATGGAGTAGCTGAAACGAAGCACAGGCACATTATGGAAACAGTTCGAGCTTTACGGCTCCATGCAAAACTACCAGAAATGTTTTGGGCTAAGAGTGTACTGACAGCAGTATACTTCATAAATCGACTCCTTGCTCCATTACTAGGTAACTTTTCTCCTCTAAAGAAACTGTTTGGATATTCGCCTAAGTATGAATTGCTAAAGATTTTTGGATGTACATGTTATGTTCTCCTTCCAAGTTCAGAACGCTCAAAACTTGATGCCAAATCTATGCGTTGTGTATTTCTTGGATATTCTGATACTCAAAAGGGTTATCGTTGTTAAGATTGGGAAGCCAAGCGGATGAGAATTCCTAGAAATGTCATATTCTTAGAGGATGCCCCATACTTTGTTAATTCTTCTCCCTCCTCCCAATCTCCATCTACTGATTCTATTTCTTTATCTTCATTTCCCAACACCTTGCAGGATATTATCATTTATACAAGAATGAGAATCCTCCCGCCTATACCTCAACCTTCATCGAACCCGGAATCAGATAATAATCTCTTCCCAGGATCCATTAGTAACAACTCATGCACCTTCCCCCACACATATTTCGCCTATTCCCCGTCGTTGCTCATCTCGCATAACTAAGCCACCGACCGACTTTCATTATTTTCAACACTTGCGCCGTTATCAATTCCTCAATCTTACAAGCAAGCTGCGGAAAGTGTAGAATGGTGTCATGCTATGCAGGAGGAGCTGAATGCTTTAGAGCATAATAAAACTTAGGAAATGGGGGCAGCACCTCCAGACCAACCAGTGGTGGGATGTAAGTGGGTGTAGTCAATTAAGTTGAACTCTAAAGGTTCTTTAAATTGTTACAAAGCACGTCTCGTCGCTCTAAGGGTTCAAGCAAAGATATGGTGTTGACTACGATGAAACCTTCGCTACAGTCGCCAAAATGGCAATTGTTCGAACTCTGATTGATGTGGCTGCAATTCAAAGATGGGACATCAATTAAATAGATGTCAAGAATGCTTTTTTAAATGGCGACCTATCAGAAAATGTCTATATGAAGCCTCCTCCCAGATATTTTGCTCCTCCTCACATGATATGTAAATTGCAAAAAGCATTATATGGATTGAAACAAGCACCTCACGCATGGTTCGTAAAGCTAAAAGGCGTGCTTCAATATGCAGGATATAAACGAAGTCACAATGACTACTCATTATTCATTTCTTCCGCAACTTGAAGAAGTATCTTTGTCCTAGTTTATGTCAATGACATCTTGATTACGGGAGATAACCATGAGGGTATTCAAGGGCTTAAAACCATTCTTCAACAATCTTTCCAGATGAAAGATCTCGATCTTGCTTCTTATTTCCTCGGATTAGAAATTTCAAAGCACCCCTATGGATGTTTTCTTAGTCAACAAAAATATGCTCGAGATCTTATCAAGTTGGATGGAATCACCAATGATAAAATGGTGGACACTCCTCTGGAACTAAATGTTAAATATAGTCGAACCGATGGAGATCCTATTCCTGGTCCAACTCTTTACCGACAGCACGTAGGAAGTCTGGTCTACCATACTGTCACACGTACACGTCCTGATATTGCCCATGCAGAACACATTGTAAGTAAATTCGTTTCATATCCTCGTAGACTACACTTAACAGTTGTTCACCGCATCATACGCTATCTTCGCTCTATACCTAAATTAGGATTATCTTACCTTGCTTCCTCCTCCAGTATTGAAGGCGTTCTCTAATGCTAACTACGCTGGTTGTAAAGACACGTTGATCCACGATTGGCTAGTGTTTTCTTAGGTACCTCTCTACTTTCATGGAAATCCAAGAAACAACCGGTATCAAAGTCCTCAACTGAAGCAAAGTATCGGGCAATGTCATCTGCATGCATGTAGTGAAATCCCATGGCTCCAATGACTTTTGTCTGACTTTGGCATTCAGTCCTTGTCTTCCACTCCATTATTTTGCGGCAATGAAAGTGCAGCCAAGATAGCAAGTGATCCGGTTTTTCACGAACGTACAAAACATATCAAAGTAAACTGTCATTTTGTTCCTGAGAAATTTGAGCAAGGCCTCATTTCACTTCCTCATGTTTCTTCGCAGGAGCAACTTACTGATATATTTAAGTCCCAATCAAATAAGTGTCATGAATACTTTCTTCGCAAACTAATGATGACACAACATCAATTTGAGGGGGAGTGTAAACAAGAAGGAAATGGAAACAGCGGGTTGTCATTAGCTGTATTACTATATATAACATTGTTGTAATTGGGCTAAATCAGTCATTTATGGCTGCTGTTTATTGTTGTAAATACATGATATTTATTTCTCTTTTTAGCTGATTGTACAGGATATATATGGGAGATTATTCCCTAAGAGATGAGTGGAAAATACTTGAGCATTTCTGCTCTTCTTCACCATTGTTTCTTCTCTGTTCATGTTAATGAAGTGATGAATGCAATTATTTTATGCACGCCTTTATGTAAAAATGGATGTGAGATAAAAGGAAAAAAATTTAGAAGTAGTTAATGTTTGGAATATATTATTATTTTTCTACATCTTTCCTTGTGCTCCATATCACTTCCAAACCCAAGAGGTCATGAAGAGAAATCTTGAAGGGGAGGCTCCACATAGGATCCACGTCGGCATATGGAAGTAACTTCAAATGCTACTTCTTGTCAAAACAAACACATGTTCCGGTACTTCCATACTGCTTCATGGTAAACAAATATGCCCATAGGCCATTACTACAATGAGATCAAATACAGCACAAGAACACAAAAGGAGATGAAATATGGAGAAGAAAGATATGCATTAGTGCTCATGGAAGAGCCTTACTTGAGGAAGAAGAGAGAAATTAAGCCAAGGAAGACTTGCCACAATTGGTAAAAGCATGATCAGCGCTGACTGCAGGTAGCTGGGGAGTCATATGAGGGTTAGCTTGGCTCTCTTCTAACTCATGTAAGACTCTCACCTGACCCAACTGCCATCCAGATGCAGATTGTTCAAGTCATCAGCCAGAAGAAGCGATTAGAGCCTTCTATGATACAAGTGTAAGGTCTTGCATGGTGCTATAGCTTGAAGGTCAAATGTTATTCAACTGCATCAGTAAGTTGTGTTTTCAACAAGAAACCGGTACTAAAATGTTTCTTTCATTCCTTGAATGGTTTTTTATGTCTACATGATGAGGATCTGGCAAACAAGATTATATATCTTCTAAATAAGTAAAAGTTTCTTGCCACTAAAATATATTTGTTTAAGCTAAATAATTCACTGATTTTTGAGTTATGCACTTACATTAGGACAACAAGACTTGACCTCATTGTGATCATAAGTACACAGCATATGTATTGGAAAACAAATCTACAGTTTTACACATTCTTAGCCATTGAGATGTTTCAAAATTTATGGAAGGTAGAACTCAATATGTAGTTTTTTTTTCTCTTAATCATTATATCATAATATCAGCAAGAAGCTTCAGATCTAACTTTTTTGTTAAGATTTCACCTTGCAGCTTCAAATACTTTCGCATCCTTGGATATTCATCTAAAAATGTTTTCTGAATAATCAAATATTGCTGCCTCTGCCCATCGGCTATTTTAAAGACCATCAAAGTTGCCAACTTTACTTCCAAGATCATAACTTTTTTGCAGATTCTTCATAAACATTGATATCAGGTAACCCGCCCCCCCCCCCCCCCCAAACTGAAAATAGTGTCTGTAACATTTTTCTTTAGCCGAAAGCTGGGAGGAGAAGAAAGATCCAACTTGTTGAGTCTTTTAATCTCAGCTGAAATCATAAATATTGTATAAGAAGTGCATGTTCTATCCTATTGTGCTTGAGCAGCCAAATAATTTGCAATAGCATTGTTTTCTCTACAAGTGTGCTTGAAACTTGCATCAATTATGTCTGCAAAATATTTTATTGCTTGAATTGTATTGAATAAATTCCATTTTGGCTTGCTGCTACCATTGATATAATCAATGCAAATCTTAGAGTCAGATTCCATCTCAACACCCCTGATCCCCATCAATTTACACTGATTCATACCATCAAGTATTGAGTAACATTCTGCTTCAATTATTTCCCCTGTGCCATAATACTTAGATGCAAATATAATATCACCTTTTTCATTTCTGAGAACTGCACCCCGTGAAGTCAATCTAGACTGAATATTCCTTGCCCCATCTGCATTAGGCTAATATTTTTTGTTGGTTGGCATCTCCCATGAAGTAACAATAATGTTGATCTCAGAATCATTTACTGCAACCAGATCAGAAATTCCCAACAATTGCAATACCTGAGGATAAGGGTTTGATTTAATAGAAATATTGAAAGCGATAGACATATGCTTTATATCATATATAATCTTGTACCATACTGCAATAGGAGAGTTGGCTTCGTTGTCAAATTTATACTTGCATCTAGCCTTCCAAATGTTCCAGCAAATATATGTGGAATCCATTTAGCAATGACTGAATAATGCCTCTGATTGTACCAGAATTCATATATATCTTCCACTGTACCAAACTCTGAAGCATTCTTTCCAATTTGAAAAATACCATGCAGATAGTTCCAAATGAAAATTGCAAGCCCGCTCCTTATGAAAAGATGAACTGTCTTCTTGATTAGATTCAGAGCAACATATACATTTACTAGGCATATGGAATCCCAATTTTCTTATTTGAGAGTCAAGTGATAATGCATTCTTAAAGAGCTTCCAACTGAACATCATAATCTGTTTTGGAAGGTTATTCATTTTCAAATACTTTGCTGTAGAATCTTGCTGTTTCTTTTTCTGATGTACTCCTATGCAGATTTCAAAGTAAAATCACCAGTAATTGTAAGCTTCCATATTTTCCTATCTGGAAAGTTACTGATGCAGTAATTCTTGCTCTGAATACTTGCAATAATATCAGCATGTAAATATTCTTTTATCATTGAGGTATTCCAAACTTTTCCAGATAATACTTGTTTTATAGCAAGAGCAGCGGTAGGCTTTATACTTTCCTCTTTCAATTTATAATCTTCATGCCATACTTAAGACCAGAAGTCAAAATTCCCTTGGCCAATAATCTACTTTGATAAAGTAGTAACTGTGGGTATATAAGAGTACATTTTTCTCCAACAGACTGAAGCATAAGAATGAATAGAAATCTCTGAATTCTTGGTATATTTGGAATACATATATTTTGCCCATAAGCTATCGCCTTTCAAAAACTTCCATGTTTTCTTTATAGTGTATGCTTCTGCTACTTCTTTCAGTAATCTCATACGAAGTCCCCCTTCTGCATATGGTTTGCAAATTTTCTCCCAAGATACCCAACGATGGTGTCTAACATTTACTCCATCATTAAAAAAAAAGTTGCAGACATAGAAGTAATTCTGTTCAGAACATAATTTGGAGCATTACACGCGGCTAATATATGTACTGGTATTGACATTAGGACATGATTAATAAGGGTAAGCCTCCCAGCATTTGATAATAACTTGTTTTGTCATCCTTGCTATCTGCTCTTAATTTTCTCAATTAGAGGTTCAAAGTAACATATCTTCCCTCTACCATGAAAAATGGGAGCTCCCAAATAAGTAAAGGGCCAAGAGCCTTTATCGATGTCAATCAGTCTCTGGTTCAGGCTAGCAAAGGCAGCACAATTTTTACTCACATAGAAAGCACTCTTCTGTTTGTTTATTTTCTGCCTGGAATGATTTTCATATTCATGCAGAAAAGCAAATAGATTTTTCAAACTTTTACTGCTGTCATTTGTAAAAATCAGCGTATCATCTGCATAAAGTAGATGTGATGTGCAATTATTGGCTGCTTTATTCCTATATGGTATGAGCTTGGCCTTATCAGTTAAATCAGATAGCCCTCTGCTCAGATATTCTGATACTATAATAAAAAAAGAGCTGGGGATAAGGGGTCTCCTTGTCTGATGCCTCTGAATCCTTGAAAAAAGCCACCTAGCTGCCCATTAAGACTTATAGAGAAGTGCTGAGTATTTAAACAGCCTTTTATTAGTTGTATAAGCTTCTCAGAGAATCCAAAATTCTTCATGATGAGAAATATGAAGCCCTATTTCATTCTGTCAAAAGCTTTTTCCATGTCTAATTTCAGAATAATGTTGTGCCCTCTTGATTTTTTGCATAAGTCTTGAGTAATCTCCTGAGCAAGAGAAATATTCTCAATAATATCTCTTCCTTTAACAAATGCTCCATGTTCCTGTGAGATAATTTTTGGCAGAACACCAGTTAATCTGTTTGATTAAATTTTCGTAAAAATTTTGTAAATGAAGTTACAGAGACTTATTGGTCTGTAATCCGTGATTTTAGTGCAGTTTGGCTTCTTAGGGTTTCTTGTACATCTGGAATTGAAGTAACAAAGCCATTGTCTTCATCTGTTATCAACTGAGGAATAAAATTAATTCTTTCTGCAATAGAGCAAGTAGTTTAAGATGTAAAAGCCTGTTTGAAGTGTCGAACTGTTAAAGATGTAGGTCCTTCTTGATCCTCAACCCAATTCTCCTCATTATTTTTCAGCCTAATAATTCTGTTAGCACAATTTTGGGTATTTACACAAGCATGAAGATACTTTGTATTGCTATCTCCATCTTTTAACCATATTACTCTGGATTTTTGTTTCCAAAACTCTTCTTCCTGCAATATTTTTTCAAAATTTAACTTTGCAGCCAATAGCTCAGAGTAATTTCCCTCATATTGATTTTCATCAAACTTCTTCGGTTTATTTGCAACCATACATTCAGCATTCTTCAGATTATTTTGCAAATTACCAAAAGTATTCTTATTCCAACTTTTAAGCTCTTGCTCAAGTCTTTTCAGCTTAAAAGCAAATTTATGAATAGGATCCATGAAAGAATCCAAATTTTTATTGCAGTTCTCCTCTACTATTTTAAGAAAATCATCATGTAGCGCCCACATGTTCTGACAGAATTCTTGTTCCCAAGTCTCCTTGGTTGGAACTTCTATGGTACCCCAGCTAACTCCTGGATATATTATCAATAATTGGAAGAATTGTTCCAACTATAGTGGGGGTGTATGCCTGAATTCTTTACAAACATACCCAAGGAGTGATGAAATGAGGACACTAATCAAAAGTTTCCAGAATTTCATGGCAGATTTGCCTCGTGCATTAACCACTAAAAAAAAAAGAAAACGGTTATCTGCATTTGCGTCAGCAATTTTACATGCCAAACATTCCCTTGAGTCCATATTTCTGAGCAAACTTTTCAATAGTAAGCTAGAACTTTGTCCAAAATATTTTTAACAAGGCAAAAAATACTTATATTATTATGAATTATTATATATCTCTTTCATCAATTCTTCTAAATGATTTGAAATCCCTGACTAATCTTCCCTTTGGTACCGTCTAAAACTAAACGAGTCATAGCATGATGTTTTAAAATGTGAAACTAAAGATTTAGGCTTGATCTCCATCCCCACATTTTTATCATGTACAACGCTCTACAAATGGCAATTTAACTACTGTCATGTCTGCAAGGACATCAACCACTTCAAATTTCCAGCGACCGACAAATTTTGAGGCACCTATAGCAGAAAATTCCTCCAAAGAATGCAAATATGAGGATATGTCAATGATGTAGGTAATGAAATGCAGCTTGTGCTCCATATTAGAAATAAATTATATAACTCCATATTAGAAATAAAATAGACAAGACGATGCATGGGGGCGGCTTCGGGTGGGGACCACTCACCCCATCCCATTGTGGGGATTGTTCTCGGTGGAGGGGGTTATATAAACCCCCAACCATCTGTACTCCTCTCAAAGTTGAGAGAGCCAAGGAAAAGCAAAAAAAAACAGAGAAGGAAAGAAAAGGAATTTGGGGAAAAACTCTAAGATTTCAAACCCTATGTAAGCATCCTCGCCCTATAGATTTAGACTTCGTCCAAACTTAAATTTGCGATTCATCGTCTGAGAATAGATCTTTAAGAAAAATTGCATACAAGAAATTTTAAGGAAAATGGATATGAGAATTGAGATGAAACCTACCTTTTTTCCGTCACCGTCGACTTCGCCGGATATCACCAGATCGGCCGCAGGAGCCGCCGCCGCCGCGTCGTGGCCGTCGGTGCTCGCCGCTGCCCTCGGTGGCTGCCTTGGGCCAGCACTCTTTCTCAAACATGGGTTCTTATTTTGAGGTCCTGTCGAATTATTTATGGATCATCTGCATCTGTTCAAGTTTTATAGGATTCGGAGATCTCTAACAAATACATCATATAGTCTAAAAGAATCAAGACTTTATGATTCATGAAAAACAAAGATTGTTTTATGGATGTGTTAGAGCTCTCTAAATCTTGTAAAACTTAATACATAGTCTATCAAACATATATAGATCACGGTGATCGGTACGGACCGGTAAAAAACATGAGCTTGTGTGTTTGAAAAATAAACCTCGAAATAAGGAAGGGAGCTCATAAAATCACCTCTTGTGTCTCTCTCTCTCTATATATGAGAGGTTAATGGAGGAAAGAGAGTATAGTGGGAATCTCGTTCTGTGGCGTCGAAAAAATACATCCTTCTTTATTTTTTCCGACGATCGGCACCCACCATCTTCATCGTTATCATCTAAAATGTGGGTACACCAAATTTCATGTGATTCTACAACCGTTTCACCGTTGATTTAGTGGGTTTAAAATTAACGGTTTACCGACAATAGAACTTTTTACATTGCTAAATCAACGGTGAAAAGGTCGTAGAATCACATGAAATTTGGTATACCCATGTCTTAGATAATAACGATGAAGATGGTGGGTGCCGATCGGCGGAAAAAATAAGGGAGGGTGTATTTTTTCGACGCCATATGATGGAGTTCCTTTTCGGGCCTCCGTCAGATGTTGTCTTCCATTGATCTCGCGGTGAACTTGGCTGATTATCCTTCGTTGCGTGTGGGTCTCAATGGGTTTTTGGAGGAAGAGGTGAGGTGAGGGAATAGTCGCCGAGTACCTGCAAAGAAGTCCCGGGATGATTTGGTACCACCAAGGACCCTCCGACGCTCAAGTTAGTGATGAAATCCGAGCAGAGTAACGGCGTAAAGTGTAAAGAATTGCTTACTAGACCCCTCCGTGATGGGGGTTTATATAGCGGTGGTGGCACGCAGTAGCGGGTGCGAGGATCTCGCCGGCAGTTACGCCCCCGACGCCACGCCCGCGTAGAAAGCGGATCGCCCAGTAATGGGGACTGATGGCGTGGAACGTGGGATGTTGTTGACGTAGAATCTGTGTATGGCGAGATTCGCGAAGCGGCGGTTACACCTGTGAGCGGTGACTTTGGTCGGTGGGCCGAGGAAGATGGCTTCGGCTGGGAGCTCAGGACGAGCGGGGAGGCCGAGAAGTCCAGGTCTTGCGGCAGCTCGGCGCGAGCTGCGGGGACGAGATATGCATGCATGAATCATAAATAGTAACAAGTCAACAAGGATGTATAACAGTGAAGTGTATCAGTGTATGTGACGTGCAGTGATCAATCTAAACTGTGCTACTGGGTTGTCTACTCTAAAGTTTGTTTGAAATCAATTAATGTAATCCTCCATGTAACTCAAAGGATATGTCCCGTTACCCCCGGGACCACGGATCAGGAATATATGAACCAAGAGTGGTTCTGTCCCGTTACCCTCCGGGACCACGGATCAAGATGTAAGAGTCACGAATGGCTCTGTCCCGTTACCCCCCGGGACCACGGATCAAGATGTAAGAGTCACGAATGGCTCTGTCCCGTTACCCCCCGGGACCACGGATCAAGTAATACCCTTTTAAGTTACACTTTAGTTTACACTTTTGATTTCCCCATACCCCCAAGGTTATGTGTTCAAGTCAGGTATTCCGTAATCAAGAACCAATGCCAACACAGGATCAGGTAGGTGCAGGTTTGTCTGGATAGACAACAGGAACGGTCCGTAAGGACTACATGTCAGGTTTGTTGGCATTAGACACAGGATCAGGTAACGGGTCAGGTCATGGTACATCAGGTCAAGTCAAGCAGTGTACGGTACCATATCATGTCAAGTAGGAAGTGTAACAGGTCATGTCAGGAAGCACAAGATGTCATGTGGGTGCTCATAAACAAACTAACATAAGCATGTGTATAAATAAACAAGCATGAGTACTATCAGAACAATAAACTGGAACATGTAATATGATATGCAAATATATATAATTTCAAGGATATGGATGCACAGTTATCGATTAGGGTTACATTTATAGTTCCAATATTAATTAGGATGCAATTTATTAAACATGGAGTGTTAATATCACATTATTATGTAGTAATGTGATCTATGGATGCAATTATATGTATCTTAAATGCGATGGATGCAAACGGGTATCCGAAAAGTTATAAAACTATAAAATGGTAATGTGGGATGTACCACTAAGCAATATGTGATATAAATATTGATATAATAATATTAATATGGATAGCATATTCAAAGCGATTAATAACTATAAAAGTGGTATTGATTAACCATGCACAAGAAGGTTCCGTTCAGAAATTCAGCGTCACCCTAATTTGTAAAATAGCTTAAAAATAACAAACGTTCTCCAAAAGGGACGTGTCTTATACCAAAACAAAGATAATTAAATAAGGTTTTCATTTTTATAAGTATAAATATCTCAGGTTGTCCCTACAAAAAGTTATAAACATCCGAAGTTGAAAGTTTGCTGCTGGAATTTGCCTGGACAGCAGTTTAAAGACATATTCATTTGCATTTTACGTTATTTAAACAATTTATTTTGCAAGTAAATATTTCATAGAGTTATAGTATTCTGAGTTAGCTTCGTAACGAACTAAAGAACGTATACTAATGATTTTTCTATGATTTATAATGAAATTTATAAGGTAAGGTGTACAGTAAATTTCAGATTTGTCATATCCGATTTTTCAACGACTTTTCATGTGTAAACTATAAGATTTTCAAATGTATAACATTATAAAATGGAGATTATAAACTAATTAAAGATAATAATAATAAATATTACGACGACATATATTTTAAATGATATGGTTGCAGTATAATGTAATCTAGTATGTCACAAGATAAGTTTTCATGATCTAGATTTAATATGATATAAACGGATGCAAACGGAACATCGAAACGTTATAAAATTAAACATGGGGCACTAGATTTAAACTATAGGTATGGTATTTATTTAAATAGGTATAAAATGAATTATATAGCATGTAGCAAGATTGACTTGCCTCGATGGGTCGCGAATCGGGAAAACGGAACGTTAACCGTCGGCGGGGAAAACTCGCGACGGGCGCACAGTTCACGGAATGAACCCAAACGACGAACAAAGGAACCACACGGGTCGGGGTACCTCGCTGGAACGTCGAGAAGCGTCACCGGCACGATGGAATCCCGGCAACAAAAGAACAGTTAAAAAAAAAAGAAGAAACGAGACATGAAGCAAGAAGAGAAAGAATGATAAAGAGAAGTACGAGAGAATATATGAGAGAGAGAGAGAAAAAGTGGAGAGAGAGAGAGAAAAGTGGGGCTAAAGGGGAGGTTGCGATTGGCTGAGAGAATAAATTGAGAAGGATATAAAAGATTGTAAAAATATTATATGGTTAACTTAAAGATTTAAAAGATAGGTAATGAACAGTAAGATATCAGGTTAGTTAGAAAAATATATGCGATGGTTTTAATAATATTAAAATTTGGGATTTTGGCGCCAAATAAAACATTTCCAAATCGCGTCCGGGTCGAGTCCAAAAATTTGAAATTGAAATAACAGGATTTTAAGCGGGATCCAAATTTTAAAATTAAGTGTTTTATGATTAAAAAGCATACCCCCAAAACGGACACATGTAAGCGCGCGTAGCCGTCCAAACTCGCCCGTTTCATTGAACGGGACGAGAACACAATGCACGGACGCTACCACGAGACTAGGGGTGTCAAGTAGGCCAAGATGAATATTTTCAATTTTATTTTAGATGCCAAAATTTGTTATATGTAGAAATGACTTTGCCGGGTAAATTTTACAGTAAGCAACAAACAAGCAAGTTAAATGAAATGAGTACCATATTATGCTCAAACAGTAACTGAAAATAGTAGCATTGGGCTCGGGTGTTACATTATACCCAACTACAAAAAAATTTCGTCCTCGAAATTCCAAGAATACAAAGATAGATAACTACAAGAAAAGGTGAGGAAAGTTCTGCCGGATTTCATCTTCTCGTTCCCAAGTGGACTCTCCATGCAAGCGATTACCCCAAGAAACAAGCACAAGGGGGATAACATTGTTCTTAAGAACCTTTTCCCTTCGATCCACGATTTCAATCGGTCGCTCCTCAAAAGTCAAGTCTTCTCGTACTGTTAGCTCTGAATGATCCAAAACGTGTGTTTCATCTCGAACATACTTACGGAGTTGAGATACGTGAAACACATCGTGCACATTTGCCAAGGACTGCGGTAACGCCAAACGATACGCTACCTCACCAACACGCTCCACGATCTCAAGGGTCCAAAGAATCGAGAACTAAGATTTCTTCGACCTCCAAAACGAATCACCCCTCTAGTTGGTAATATCTTCAAGAATACCAAATCACCCACGGTGAACTCTAGAGGTCTTCTTGACGTATCTGCCCAACTCTTCTGTCGGTCCTGTGCTGCCTTCATATGATTTCTGATAGGGTTAACCTTCTCAACGATCTGCACAACCAAATCACGTCCCAATAATCTTCTTTCACCGACATCGTCCCAACAAACAGGTGAACGGCATTTACGACCATACAAAGCTTCAAATGGAGCCATCTGAATAGTTGCCTGAAAACTGTTGTTGTAACACAACTCCACCAAAAGTATATGATCCTCCCAAGATCCCTTGAAGTCCAACATGCATGCTCTCAACATATCCTCAAGAGTTTGGATCGTTCTCTCCGATTGACCATCAGTTTGAGGATGATAAGCTGTGCTAAACTTCAATCGAGTCCCCAAACTTCCCTGTAGACTCCGCCAAAAGTGTGATAAGAACCGAGTGTCCCGATCGGACACGATGCTCACCGGTACTCCATGCAATCTTACAATCTCTTGCATGTACCGCTCTGCCAAAGTCTCTGTTGATTGACCAACCCGAAAAGGAATAAAATGAGCTGCCTTGGTCAATCGGTCAACAATCACCCATATAGCATGGTTGCCTTTTGGACTTCGCGGTAAAGCCATCACGAAATCCATGGTTATATGTTCCCACTTCCACTGAGGAATCGGAAGTGGTTGCAATAAACCAGCAACCCTTTGATGTTCAGCCTTAACTTGCTGACACACCAAGCACTTTGCCACAAAGCGAGCAATCTCCCGTTTCATGCCCTCCCACCAGAAATGCTGTCGAATATCTCGGTACATCTTTGTGCCTCCTGGATGTACAGAATAAGCTGAACTGTGTGCCTCCTTCATAAGCTCTTCACGAATATCCCCCTTTGGCACACACAAACGGGTACCAAACCTCAACGAACCATCTTCGGGGATTAATAAATCTGTTCGCAGTCCGGCTTCAACCTGTCCTCGAAACTTTTGCAGTCTAGGGTCCTGCGATTGTGCTGCTTTAATATTCTCGATCAATGATGACTGTACCTGCCGCTACATCAACTGTCCCGTAGAATGCGATAGCACAACCTCCAAGTCAAATCTTCGAAAACCTTCAACGATCTCCTTCTGCATAGTTAACACCTGAATTGCTGGTAACCGACTAAGCGCATCCGGCACGACGTTAACCTTCCCCGGATGGTACATAAGATCCAGATCGTAGTCAGCCATCAGCTCCAACCATCTACGCTGCCTTATATTAAGCTCCTTCTGTGTGAACACATACTTCAAGCTCTTATGATCAGTAAAAAAAACTTCGACCTTTTCGCCCAGAAGGTAGTGTCTCCAAACCTTCAAAGCGAAAGTCACAGCCGCAAGTTCCAAATCATGAGTTGGGTAATTCTTCTCATGGGTCTTCAACTGTCTTGATGCGTATGCTACAACCTTCCCATGCTGCATCAAAACACATCCCAATCCTTTCCCAGATGCGTCGCTGTGAATCACCAATCCTCCGAAATTGTCTGGCACGGTCAGAATAGGGGCGGTTATCAACTTCTGCTTCAACGTCTCAAAAACTAACGCACACTTATCCGTCCATACAAAAGGTATCTCCTTGCGCGTAAGCTTGGTTAACGGCTCTGCCAGACGAGCAAAGTTCTCCACAAATCTTCTGTAGTATCCGGCTAGTCCAAGAAAGCTTCTTATCTCCGCAACACTCTTTGGAATCGGCCAATCACGAGCTGCTGCAACCTTTTCTGGATCGACAGCAATTCCATCGCCAAACACAACATGCCCCAAAAACGTTACTTCCTCCGGCCAAAACTCGCACTTACTCATCTTCGCATACAATTTCTCCTGTCTCAACGTCAGCAGTGCGATCTTCAAATGCTCAGCATGCTCTTCAAAACTCTTCGAGTAAACCAGAATATCGTCAATGAATACCACAATGAACTGATCCAAGAATGGTGAAAAGATTCGGTCCATCAAGTCCATGAATACTGCCGGCGCATTCGTTACTCCGAAGGGCATCACTAAGTACTCATAATGTCCATACCGAGTTCGGAACGCCGTCTTGCAAATATCTTCTGTTTTCACTCGGACCTGATGATATCCGGATCGCAAATCCAGCTTCGAGAATACCCCCACGCCACTAAGCTGCTCAAAAAGTTCTCCAATGCGAGGGATCGGGTACTTGTTCTTAATAGTCACCCGGTTTAACTCTCGATAGTCGATGCACATTCTTCTTGTGCCGTCTTTCTTCTTTACTAGAAGAACTGGAGCTCCCCAAGGTGAGTTACTGCTGCGGATCTAACCCTTCTTAAGCAATTCAGCAACTCGTTTCTTAACTTCTTCCAACTCTACTGGTGCCATTGGATAATACGCTTTAGATACTGGCGCTGCACCAGGAATAAGATCAATTGCGAACTCCACGTCTCGCTTCGGCGGTAATCCCGATATATCTTCAAACGCATCCATAAAATCACGAACAACAGCCGGCTCTTCACTTTCATCACTTCCATTGATGCAAGAATATTATTTGTCGGCCTAACCCTAAACTCGACTGGCCCGACAGAAAAACTCCCCTTCATCACAGATAAACTCTGCTGCTCTCGGCTGCCGCAAGTACTTGTGAGAAAGTGGTCAAACCCAGGGAGACAATCTGCCTCTGGATGTCCACGTCCAGTGTAACACCCGAGACCAATAATACTATTTCTGTTACTGGTTGAGTGTTTGGCATTGCTCATTTCATTTATCTTGCTTGTTTGGTTCTTATTGCAAAATTTTAACCGGCTAAGTCATTCTGTATATAACAAATTTTAGCACCTAAAATAAAATTGAAAATATTCTTCTTGGCCTACTTGACACCCTTAGCCTCGTGGTAGCGTCCGTGCATTGTATTCTGGTCCCGTTCAGTGAAACGGGCGAGTTTGGATGGCTACGTGCACGTGCGTGCGTCCGTTTTGGGAGTATGCTTTTTAATCATAAAACATTTCATTTTAAAATTTGGAACCCGCTTAAAATCCTATTATTTGAATTTCGAATTTTTAGACCCAACCCGGGCGCAATTTGGAAATATTTTATTTGGCGCCAAAATTCCAAATTTTAATATTATTAAAACCATCGCATATATTTTTCTAACTAACCTGATATCTTACTGTTCATTACCTATCTTTTAAATCTTTAAGTTAACCATATAATATTTTTACAATCTTTTATATCCTTCTTAATTTATTCTCTCAGCCAATCGCAACCTCCCCTTTAACCCTGTGGGCCCCACTTTCTCTCTCTCTCTCCACTTTTTTTCTCTCTCTCCCTCTCCCTCATATATTCTCTCGTACTTCTCTTTATCATTCTTTCTCTTCTTGCTTCATGTTCCGTTTTTCATTTTTTTTAACTGTTCTTTTGTTGCCGGAATTCCGTCGTGCCGGTGACGCTTCTCGACGTTCCAGTGAGGCACCCCGACCCGTGTGGTTCCTTTGTTCGTCGTTTGGGTTCATTCCGTGAACCGTGCGCCCGTCGCGAGTTTTCCCCGCCGACGGTTAACGTTCCGTTTTCCCGATTCGTGACCCATCGAGGCAAGTTAATCTTGCTACATGCTATATACTTTTATAATCTTCATTTTATAATGTTATACATTTGAAAATCTTATAGTTTACACATGAAACGTCGTTGAAAAATCGGATATGACAAATCTGAAATTTACTGTACACCTTATCTTATAAAATTCATTATAAATCATAGAAAAATCATTAGTATACGTTCTTTAGTTCGTTACGAAGCTAATTCAGAATACTATAACTCTATGAAGTATTTACTGGCAAAATAAATTGTTTAAATAACGTAAAATGCAAATGAAAATTCCTTTAAACTGCTGTCCAGGGAAATTCCAGCAGCAAACTTTCAACTTCGAATATTCATAACTTTTTGTAGGGATAACCTGAGATGCTTATACTTATAAAACTGAAAACCTTATTGAATTATCTTTGTTTTGGTATAAGATACGTCTCTTTTGGAGAACATTTATTATTTTTAAGCTATTTTACAAATTAGGGTGACGCTGAATTTCTGAACGAAACCTTCTTGTGTGTGATTAATCAATACCACTTTTATAGTTATTAATCGTTTTGAATATGCTATCCATATTAATATTTATATCACATATTGCTTAGTTGTGCATCCCACATTACCATTTTATAGTTTTATAACCTTTCGGATACCCGTTTGCATCCATCGCATTTAAGTTGCATATAATTGCATCCATGAAGTCTTAAACTTATTAACATGATTAAATGACTATAATTGTCTTACTGCATTCTTGTAATGTTGAAATCCTCTCTGTGACACAACTAATAACTGTACTGCAAACTGAGTGCATCTGCCTATTGCTTAATTCATTGCTTATATCATGTTGTTGATAACCATGCTTGATTCTATAACTGACTGTGAATTCACATATGATATTGTTCACAACTTGACCTGACTTACTACATGTATATGGATCTACCCGACATGGTACCGTATACTGTTTGACTTGACCCGTTACCTGATCGTGTGTCTAATGCCAACAAACCTAACATGTAGTCCTCATGGACCGTTCCTGTTGTCTATCTAGACAAACCTGTTTACCTGATCCTGTGTTGGCATTAGTTTCTTGATTACGGGATACCTGACTTGACTTACACATATAACTTGGGGGTATGGGGAAATCAGTATTGTAACCGAACGTAACTCCAAGGGCCATCCTATTGTTTGCCGTTTTTTTCCGGGCGTTACGGAATATCCTTTTGTTTGCCGTTTTTCCGGGCGTTACGGAATATCCTATTGTTTGCCGTTTTTCCGGGCGTTACGGAATATCCTATTGTTTGCCGTTTTTCCGGGCGTTACGGAATACCTATTGTTTGCCGTTTTTCCGGGCGTTACGGAATATCCTATTGTTTGCCGTTTTTCCGGACGTTATGGAATACCTATTGTTTGCCGTCTTTCCGGGCGTTACGGAATAACTACCGACGAGTTACGATGAGGATTACCTTACCTGGTTTCAAAGACTTTAGAACAGAGAACCTGATAGCACAGTTTAGTTTACCCACTGCATACAACCCTGCACTGCTCTGATTCATATTAGTGTTACTCTTGCTTATTTCATGTTCATATTCGCATTGCCTGTCTATTATGTTATTACTGGTTGACATGACGCGCTGACGTCTGGGTTTTGCATGGCCCAGATTCCGTACCGCTGTCGCCGACCGAGCAGGAGTACTTCAGCCAGCAGGCTGATTTGTGAGTTCTGTAGTGATTTGTTTATTTCTTGCATTTTATTTCCAGATGTGAGCCCGCATTATGGGACGTACTTTTCTATTATTGTATTGGATCATTTGCTTCCGCACTTATTTATCATTGACTCTTGTTATTCTGGATTTGGACATGTGTTAGATAGTTTATTTATCTTGTTCTTGATATCTCTACAGCCGTAATGTGACTGTGGATGGATACTTCCTACCCACAGGTAGCATGGTTGGCTATGTCACGGGCCCAATCTTGCGTACTCTGGGAAGTGGGGCGTGACATCCAGGCTGCGCATGAACCTCCGTGCCCTGTCTGCATCGTTGGCAACTAAAGGTCCAGCGAAACTACTGAGTCTCATCCATTCTGCTACATGCACATCTACGGGTGCTCCCTTCTGCTTTAGTCCGATGAACTTCTCTTCCATTTCCTCCCGTGCAGTCCGCGGGAAGAACTTCTCCAGGAAACTCTTAGAAAAATCAGCCCACTTGATCGGCTTGGGCAAACGGTTCTCTTCTACAAGCCACCATTCTCGGGCGTAATCCACTAACTGAATGCGTACCACATCAACTCTTTCTCATCTGGAATCTGTGCCGCAATAAGAAAATTCTCTGTGTCAACTAGCCACTGCTCTGTTGGCAACGGCTCCTCCAATCCAGTAAATGTATACGGACCCAAACGTCTGAAATCTGCTACTGTCCCTACTCGGTCAACTGGCTTAGCTCCAACATTGTTCACAGACTGTTGAACGATCTGCAAACCTTCCTGAAATGAGTCCGCTTGCTGCTGGATCAGCTCGGTCTATTTCTTTTGATTCTCCAGCATTCCCCTTATCACTCCAAGCATGGCGGCTTCGTCCACACGCCTTGGTACGTCTTCAAATTCTTACCGGCCATATTCCTGAACTCAAAACACCCAACATTAGCATGATGATAGATTCTGAATATAGATCAAGGCTAGAACTCCAAGATACTTAAATAGAGTACCGCATTGTAACTATGCCGCGGTATCATAGCCACAATTACATAACTCCATCCAAGTCGTCTAAGTCCTAGAGATAACAAGGAATCAGGTTTTCGAATCGATATGCAAAGGAAGTTTGCACATCGTAAAGATATAACCAGGAAGAATGTGATTCAAGAATGGTAAACGGCAAGGTGGCAGGACATGTTTCCTAAACACGGGTATTCTGATTCGTGTATTGGGTACAATACCCAACTTTAAAAGAATCAACCCAACTAACCTATGGCTCTGATACTAAAAGAACCATGTCACGCCCCGCTTCCCAGAGTACGCTAAAATAGGCATGTGACATAGCCAACCATGCTACCTGTGGTTAGGAAAAATCCTTCCACAGTCACATTACGGCTGTAGAGATATCAAGAACAGGAAAGTAAACTAACTATCTAATACATGTCCATAAGCCAGAGTAAAAGAGTCAAGAAATGCTATAGTATGCGGAAGCAAAAGATCAAATAAACACCTGGAAAGTAAGACCGGATACCGACATGATCCCTACCGCTCGATCTAACAGCGGCAAAACTCCTGATCAGTCTGCAACAAAGGTAGAGGATCTGGGCCATGCAAAACCCAGACGTCAGCGCGTCATAACATCAAGCAATAATAAATGAACGGGATACACGAGATATGCAGGCATGAATCATAAATAGTAACAAGTCAACAAGGATGTATAACAGTGAAGTGTATCAGTGTATGTGACGTGCAGTGATCAATCTAAACTGTGCTACTGGGTTGTCTACTCTAAAGTTTGTTTGAAATCAATTAATGTAATCCTCCATGTAACTCAAAGGATATGTCCCGTTACCCCCGGGACCACGGATCAGGAATATATGAACCAAGAGTGGTTCTGTCCCGTTACCCCCCGGGACCACGGATCAAGATGTAAGAGTCACGAATGGCTCTGTCCCGTTACCCCCCGGGACCACGGATCAAGATGTAAGAGTCACGAATGGCTCTGTCCCGTTACCCCCCGGGACCACGGATCAAGTAATACCCTTTTAAGTTACACTTTAGTTTACACTTTTGATTTCCCCATACCCCCAAGGTTATGTGTTCAAGTCAGGTATTCCGTAATCAAGAACTAATGCCAACACAGGATCAGGTAGGTGCAGGTTTGTCTGGATAGACAACAGGAACGGTCCGTAAGGACTACATGTCAGGTTTGTTGGCATTAGACACAGGATCAGGTAACGAGTCAGGTCATGGTACATCAGGTCAAGTCAAGCAGTGTACGGTACCATATCATGTCAAGTAGGAAGTGTAACAGGTCATGTCAGGAAGCACAAGATGTCATGTGGGTGCTCATAAACAAACTAACATAAGCATGTGTATAAATAAACAAGCATGAGTACTATCAGAACAATAAACTGGAACATGTAATATGATATGCAAATATATATAATTTTAAGGATATGGATGCACAGTTATCGATTAGGGTTATATTTATAGTTCCAATATTAATTAGGATGCAATTTATTAAACATGGAGTGTTAATATCATATTATTATGTAGTAATGTGATCTATGGATGCAATTATATGTATCTTAAATGCGATGGATGCAAACGGGTATCCGAAAAGTTATAAAACTATAAAATGGTAATGTGGGATGTACCACTAAGCAATATGTGATATAAATATTGATATAATAATATTAATATGGATAGCATATTCAAAGCGATTAATAACTATAAAAGTGGTATTGATTAACCATGCACAAGAAGGTTCCGTTCAGAAATTCAGCGTCACCCTAATTTGTAAAATAGCTTAAAAATAACAAACGTTCTCCAAAAGGGACGTGTCTTATACCAAAACAAAGATAATTCAATAAGGTTTTCATTTTTATAAGTATAAATATCTTAGGTTGTCCCTACAAAAAGTTATAAACATCCGAACTTGAAAGTTTGCTGCTGGAATTTGCCTGGACAGCAGTTTAAAGACATATTCATTTGCATTTTACGTTATTTAAACAATTTATTTTGCAAGTAAATATTTTATAGAGTTATAGTATTCGGAGTTAGCTTCGTAACGAACTAAAGAACGTATACTAATGATTTTTCTATGATTTATAATGAAATTTATAAGGTAAGGTATACAGTAAATTTCAGATTTGTCATATCCGATTTTTCAACGACTTTTCATGTGTAAACTATAAGATTTTCAAATGTATAACATTATAAAATGGAGATTATAAACTAATTAAAGATAATAATAATAAATATTACGACGACATATATTTTAAATGATATGGTTGCAGTATAATGTAATCTAGTATGTCACAAGATAAGTTTTCATGATCTAGATTTAATATGATATAAACGGATGCAAACGGAACATCGAAACGTTATAAAATTAAACATGGGGCACTAGATTTAAACTATAGGTATGGTATTTATTTAAATAGGTATAAAATGAATTATATAGCATGTAGCAAGATTGACTTGCCTCGATGGGTCGCGAATCGGGAAAACGGAACGTTAACCGTCGGCGGGGAAAACTCGCGACGGGCGCACAGTTCACGGAATGAACCCAAACGACGAACAAAGGAAATACACGGGTCGGGTACCTCGCTAGAACGTCGAGAAGCGTCACCGGCACGACGGAATCCCGGCAACAAAAGAACAGTTAAAAAAAAAAAGAAACGAGACATGAAGCAAGAAGAGAAAGAATGATAAAGAGAAGTACGAGAGAATATATGAGAGAGAGAGAGAGAAAAAGTGGAGAGAGAGAGAGAGAGAAAAGTGGGGCTAAAGGGGAGGTTGCGATTGGCTGAGAGAATAAATTGAGAAGGATATAAAAGATTGTAAAAATATTATATGGTTAACTTACATATTTAAAAGATAGGTAATGAACAGTAAGATATCAGGTTCGTTAAAAAATATATGCGATGGTTTTAATAATATTAAAATTTGGGATTTTGGCGCCAAATAAAACATTTCCAAATCGCGTCCGGGTCGAGTCCAAAAATTTGAAATTGAAATAACAGGATTTTAAGCGGGATCCAAATTTTAAAATTAAGTGTTTTATGATTAAAAAGCATACCCCCAAAACGGACACATGTACGCGCGCGTAGCCGTCTAAACTCGCCCGTTTCACTGAACGGGACGAGAACACAATGCACGGACGCTACCACGAGACTAGGGGTGTCAAGTAGGCCAAGATGAATATTTTCAATTTTATTTTAGATGCCAAAATTTGTTATATGTAGAAATGACTTTGCCGGGTAAATTTTACAGTAAGCAACAAACAAGCAAGTTAAATGAAATGAGTACCATATTATGCTCAAACAGTAACTGAAAATAGTAGCATTGGGCTCGGGTGTTACAATGTTGTTGACGTAGAATCTGCGCATGGCGAGATTCGCGAAGCGGCGGTTACGCCTGTGAGCGGTGACTTTGGTCGGTGGGCCGAGGAAGATGGCCTCGGCTGGGAGCTCAGGACGAGCGGGGAGGCCGAGAAGTCCAGGTCTTGCGGCAGCTCGGCGCGAGCTGCGGGGACGAAGAAGCCAATTTGCAGGGGGGCCCGAGGTGGGCTAGCTTGTGTTTGCAGGTCGGGTACAGGGTAGCCGGGTCGGCCCCCTATGGGCCCTCTTCTGGGTTCTGGACACGTCGCCTGCCACGTGTCCTGATCTTGGAGGTCACCAATATCGAGCATCATCACCATAGGAGGAAATTTCCTCTTATGGCATCTTTCCTCCATTACTCTCTCCCTCTCTCTCTCTCTCCATAGGAGGAAATTTTCTCCTACGGCGTGGAAAAAATATAACCTTCACCAATTTTTCGATGATCGGCTCTCATCATCTTCATTACGAAGTGGGTATACCAAATTTCATGTGATTCTACAACTTTTTCACCGTTGATTTAGCAATGTAAAAAGTTCTATTGTCGGTAAACCGTTAATTTTGAACCCACTAAATCAACGGTGAAAAAGTTGTGGAATCACATGAAATTTGGTGTATGCACATCTTAGATGATAACGATGATGATGATGGGTGCCGATCGTCGGAAAAAAATGGTGGAGGTTGTATTTTTTCCACGCCATAGGAGGAAATCCCATCCTATGGCCTCTTTCCTCCACTAATCTCATATATATATATATATATATATATATATATATATATATATATATATATATATAAGTTTAGTTTGGGTTTGGATCTGGGTCTGCTGCAGGTTTGGTTCAAACCATACCCAGATCCGACCCATTTTATTGAGTTATAAGTTAGGCAAATTAATTCAGGTCCTTGTAATTTCTTTTTATTAGTTTTTAACTCGAACAGTGAACTAAGTATGTAAAAGTTCTAGGAAAAATCCCTAAAAATCATTAAAGTGTTTAGAACCATCTAGATGACATTTTGGGGTATATTTCAGTTATATACCCTGTGGTTTTAGCGTGCCTATGATGTTGCATGTTGATATTATTGCAATATTATTTTCGTAGAGGGTCTATTCCCTTTTCCCCTGTTGTTTCTTTTCTTAAGTATCAAGAATTTGTATAGCTAAAAAAAATAAAAAAAGTATTTGTATATGTCACAAACATCATTTGATGACTAAGCCCCAAATCAAATGAAAAAAATGCTTATTTCACAAAAACCCCTCGAAGTTTAGGATATTGTCCAGAAACCCCTCTATAATTTTACGTGAAATAACTGAAATACCACTCTTTTCTTTCTCAAATTACAATAACTATCCCTTTAAATATTTCATTCTCCTCTCCTCTGCCTCCGTTTCCTCAACCTCATCCCCTCTCTCCTCCTCTCCTCCACCACCACTCCCTCCGCCCCTTTCTCCCTTCGGTTGCTACAAGTACTCCCACGACCCCCTCTCCGTCTCTCCCTCCTCCGCCAGACCCCGACTCCATCTCCCACAACACCATCCTCCAATCTCTCTGCTATTGTTCCTCCTCCTCCTCGAACCTGTCATTGTCCCTCGACCTGCTCGATGAAATGCTACAGAGAGACATCACCCCCGACATCTTCATCTACACCATCCTCATCGAGGCCGTCTGCAAGTCCTCCTTCGTCTCCTCCGCCACCCGCCTCTTCCATGAGTTGCGCTCTAAGGGCTGCTTGCCTGATGCCGTCACCTACAACGTCCTCATCAACGGCCTCTGCCGTGAGGGTCGGCTCGACCACGCCCTCCAATTCCTTAACCAGATGACCAAGGTCTACCGCTGTAGGCCCAATGACAACGGCCAAGGGGGCGACGTCTTCCATGTGATCCATCGATTGAAGAAGCTCAAGAAGAACAAGCGAGCTCTTGAGGCGAGTGATGCCCGCAATATGTTTGACAGAATAGATAAATGAATGAATAAAAAGATTGGCTCTTTTTGAGTTATCGGTTTAGTGGGCAAATTTGATGGAAGTCATGGGTATGTGCAATTTGGCTTCTTTTAGTTGATTTTTGCTTCAAAATTCAATATTTTATTTCCAGTCATTTCAAACCATCAAGAATACGAATATCAAGCACACCTCCGCCGCATGTAATGTGTATATATAAATTTTTCTGTATGAGTCAAATTAATTTAGTTTTTGTTGTAATAAAATTATGTTAATGCATGAAGCTTGCAATGAGTTTATATAAATACTTGAATGATGATGGTGATGTTGTTTGTTGTAACAAATAATGAGTGGTGTTTGAAATGTGTTTGTATAAATGGTTGAATGATGATGATGTTTAGATTTTGTTTGTATGAATGTCATTTTAGATGGTGTTTGGAATATGAAATATGATTTGTATGTGTGAATTGATGGCCACGACGCCGAGGTCCACATAAGCGGCGGCGACGACGATCAGATGCAAAAGAGGTGGAGGAGCAGAAATCCACTTAGAATGTGTTTGTGTAAATACTTGAGAGAGATTTTTAAATGGTTGTAAGAGTGATTTATTAAATGATTGTTGACTAGTTTAGAAATGAAAATATGCATCCTAGTTGTTTGTTTTAATGGTTGTGAGAGTGATTTTTCAATTTGCGAGCTGCTTAGCTGTATAATTCATTGTTACTCATGTTAATGTAAATTATTTTGGTTGTATTTAGTTGGGAGCTATAATGAATTTCCTCGTATGCAGCTCTATTTACTTTGCTTGATGATGCATTGAGCTAGTTGCTAGATTGCAGCTCCAATGGTTTGAGCACTGAAGCAAAATCAAGAATCTCTTCTCTCAACGCAAACTCTCAGACTCTGGCAGCATTACAGAATGGCGCAACATGTTGAGGTAATCCAAGTGTTTTATTAAATGAATTAACTAGACTTATGCATACGATGAAGTATTTAGTCCAAGAGTTTAATAGATGCATTTGCTTTGGGTTGTATTCTTCATAAACAAATTTTGTATCTTTCGTTCATGCTTTTGAATATCCTCTAACTAATAGAAAGCCCTCTCCAACGATCTTTGCTACATGATCGAGGCTTCATGATCGAGGCTCTCGTTTGTATCCACTCCAAGGTCAGAATTTTTTCAATAAGGATACGCCAAATGAATCGATGAATGTGATTCGTTATCGAGGCTCTCGCTGGCCTTAACGAACTCCGGAGAACCCCAAGCCAAGATAATTGGTATTTATATGTTTCAGACTTTGCTTCTTGGTTGATACAATCTCAACTTCTATTTTTAAACTTGAGCTGTACATTTTTACGAACACCTAATATGCTATAAAAAGAAAATTTGCATTGAACACAATTAAGTTTCTATGATATTACTTACAAGCAAAGTTAAGTGCTTCCTTAGTTATATTGGCACGACCCTTCATTATCGGCTCAAATCTTTTGGAATAAAAAATGAATACTTTTGAATCTATTTCCATGCCAATGCCAAATTTACTTCGCTTATGTCCAACAAAAATGCCCAATAAAATTATAATTGAATAAAAAGATACACAAATCAAAATCATACTCTTTTATTGATTCATGAAAATAAATCCGCTACAATAATCGGTGCAAAATCTAAACCAAAAAACAATAATAACATATGCTCTTAATTTCAAATAAAATGTGAAATCCCTACTCTATAACTATAATGATGCAGACCCGTTCACTCACTTCTACTTTCATTGCGCTTCCATGATTGTGAAGGTGAGTCACGGATGACATTGCTGGCGGTAGTGAGGTTGAGGCGCATAGAAGATCGCTGGCGATGGTTGAGGGTGAATAGCCGATGAAGGTGAGATGCGGACATCCGCTAAAAAGTCTCAATGAGAGAGGGGTTTGGCCATCATAAAGGCTAGGATGAAGATATTGGTGAGTAATTGGGTTAAGGAAATTAGGGGAGAGAGATAATAGAGAGATGCATGAAAGGGGGAGAGAGAGAGAAGTTGTTGTTATAAGAAAGAGGAATGGGTAAAATGGGGATTAAAAATCTTTAATTGGTCATTTGGTGGTCAAATGGCCACTTATAAGTGGGATTTAACGGTCTAGAGTTCTGCGGAGCAACGGTTGTAAATCTTGGGTTTTCGACTAACGGCAAAACTACATATGGGTTTTTGAACATTACCCCAAACTTAGGGGGTTTCCGAGAAGCAAAGTCTGAAGCAAACCGATGAATTCACATTTTATAATAGTCTTCCAATTCTTTTCCTAATTAAGGTGTATATAATGTGTGTGCTGTATTTTTTATTCTCCATTTACAAACATAACATCTAGCATTTTTTCAAGAAATGTACAACACTTTCTACATATAATTTCAAATCCAAAGAAGAAAAAGATATGGCAGCAACATTCAGGAATCGAGAAGCTTGCGAGCAAGTGCTAGCTGCTCAGAGAGGAACTTGATACATAGATTGTAAAGTCTTGCTTGTGCCCCGGCTTCGGCCTCGAGGTCTCCAAGCTCGGAGCAAAGCCTCTCCTCAGCCTCCTCGGTCATTCTCAGCTTCTCCTTTGTCCTCTCGAGCTCCAATTTTATTCTCTCTTCCCTCTTCTTGCCTTCTCTCACTTCTTTCTCCAGCTCCTTGTTTCTTCTCCTCAACTCTTCCCGCTTCCTTGGAACGACACTATCCATGATGAACATGCTCAGCGCCACAAATCAAATACTCAACAAGAATATTTCTGACTCAGTAATTTCTCTCTTTTCCGTAGCTACGAGTGCTTCATATGTGGTGAGCTAAACCTTTCATTCTTACAGTTAAGAGAGAGAGAGGGTTGGGTTGGGGGGGGAAGCTGCATGGGCGTGAGAACTAAGTTGGATATTGATTCATTACATGTTTGGGAGTACCAGCAGTAGTTTACAAATAATCGTAATTGTGCCGTACATCAGAGATCAGATCGCTTCTTCGTCTCGTCATTCTTAATCGCCTTTTTGAGCTTGATTAGATTAAAATATAGATGAAGTTGGACAAACACATATTGAATTATGCAAGGGAGTGTGTGTTTTATCTTGGAAGACAATCCTAATCAATTGTCATCTAATTTGGAGTAAAAGTACAACCAGTTAATCCTGCATACTCCTCTCTTTTGTGTGTGAAATTAACGAAACAAACGAGGAAACTTGAAGTGGGGTTACTACTTGGTTATTGATAGAAACATAAGAAATATATTGAGTAGAGAACCCAGGTTGAATTATTTCGCTTTCTTGGGTCCCTTGAACTTTGATTATCATATTCTGGTCATATTCACCCCTCGGACGTCACTCCTTATCGTATATCACAGAAGAAAACATAAAAGAATCAAGGATATCATCTACCGTGCTGTTTGTTTGGTTGGGTTTGGGGTTGAGCTGGGAGTTTTTGGGAGACTAACATTGTTCATTGTAAGTGCTGTCGGATTAAGTTGGGAGTTTGGTGTTTGTTTGGTTGGGTTTCCCGCCCAAACAAGAAGTGTTGTGACATCAACACAAATCAGAAGGAATTTTTTTGAATGTATTTCCGTCTTCTTCCCATTATGTAAGTTTAGTGCTGCGTGATCTGAGGTAGGACTTTTAATAGAAAACGAATGTGCGAGAGGGAACCTTGCTTTCCAGTTCAAGGAGGTGAAAATTCTATCAAGCTTAGCAAGACGGGGAATAGCTTGACGGTTTGACCATGTGAACAACCTATCATTGTTGACTAAATCTTAAAAAAATTAGCTTTGAAAGGATGTGGCTGGAAGACCCGACCTGCAAAAATATTGTTAAGCACCGTTGGGACTGTCACGACAGCGTTAAGGGATCGTCTGCATCTTGCGGGCTGGTGGCAAAATTGTCGCACCTAAGGGGGTGCCTTTCCAAACGGGAGAAAGAAAAGTTCAGAAGCATAATAAACTAAAAGGGGAGCTGATGAGTAAACTCGAGAGGTTGGAGAAGAATGAAGAATTAGACGAATTGGTGCCGGGAGAGTGGGAAGAGATTGGGGAGTTGCGGGGTTCGCGAGAAGACATCTACAAGAAAGAGGAGATTATGTAGAGACAAAGATCAAGGGTGCAATGGCTTAGAGAGGGGGACCTGAAAACTAAATTATTTCACCAGGTGGCTAATGGCAAGCGAAGAAGAAACATCATCAATAAAATGGATATTGAGAATCAGGAGGTGGAAGACGAGACGGACATTAGATCACATATCAGGAATCATTTCAGGGACTTATTTGGTTCTGTCGACTCTAGAGGATCGGGTGAGGACGTAAATATTTGGGGCCCTAACGATGCGCTATCGGTGGATTTGAAGGATGTACTGGAAGGCCTGTTTTCGGAAGAAGAGGTCAGGAGTGCGGGTTTTAATCTGGGACCGGATAAAGCGGCATGACCGAATGGTTTCACAATATTTTTTCCAACACTTTTGGGATCTCATTAAGGGACATTTATGATCTTATCAAAGAGTGGTACAAAGGATTTAGGGAAGTCGATAGGTTCAATTATGCTAATGTAGTCCTAATCCCTAAGAAAGAAGGTGTTGCAAATGTCAACGACTATAGACTGATTAGTCTGGTAAATAGCATTATGAAGATTATTTCCAAATTGATGGCTACTAGGCTATGGGAACTTCTGAAATCTATTATTAAAGGTTACCAGACCGATTTTATCTCTGGAAGGTCAATTGTGGAAAGGATGGTAACAGCACAGGAGATTTTATTCAATCTTGTAAGAGAAGACGACTGAAAGAGTATATACTGAAGCTGGACTTCGAAAAGGCATATGACAGGGTTGACTCAGGATGTATTTTGAAAATTCTAATTAGTCGTGGGTTTGACAAAAAGTGGTGTACTTGGATTAAGGAGTGGCTCCGGACTGCCAAGGTGCCCATATCCGTGAATGGCACGCTCACAAAGCCACTTCAAGTGCAAAAGAGGTTTACGGTAAGGAGACCCGCTGTCACCATTGATTTTCATGCGGGTGGATAATAGGCTTAACAAGATGATCAACATGACCAAAGACACGGGCTTGATAGAGGGACTGGGAAGTGTTAGAATGTCCATCGTTAATCTACAATATGCGAACGACGCTCTGCTTTTTGGAGAAGGGGACGGTGAACATGCAAGAAGAATGAAAGAAATTCTATGTCTGTTTAAGGATTGGTCAGGGTTAAGGATTAATTACCATAAGAGATCGCTCATAATGATCGGGGAAGGTGGGGAAGGTTATGGGGAGTTACTTGATATATTCGGTTGCAACATGGTTACCTTCCCGATAAAGTATCTTGGTCTGCCGCTTAGACAGGGTAAATTAAAATATAACGACTCTAATTTATTGTATAATTTTTTTTCAGTTTAATGTACAGAAAGGAGTTTACAAACACGAGTACAATTTATAAGTTAATTTTGTTTAAGAACAGCAAGAAACAACTTGTAGCTCACTGGTAAAAGACTTGCACTGTTGTGACGTAGCCCTTGTGTTCGAATCCCATCAGATACATTATAATTTTTCTGATTTTTATTTTAAACTTTTTGGAAGTCCAAAAATTTACACTGCAATGCACATAAAAATGAAAAGTATGAAAAAATAAACATGTGCAAAAGGGTATTAACACAGTCAAGTACACGCGGCCAAAATCCAGAGACCCCGTTCCCAAGATTGACCGGCCAAAACATCCCCAAAATCGGCACCGACGGTCCCCCCTTACCCAATGAACCCCGAACTTTGCACACATGACCTTTCCCTTATCCCTAACTCCCCTGCATTGTTTGAAGAGAGCCGACTCGCCTAACCTATTGAATGGAAGACGTTCCGTGATATGTTCGACGCGAAGTACTTCCTTGAGACTGCCCGTTTCGACATGGAACAGCAGTTCATCCACTTGCAACAAGGCTTGATGTGGGGCAAGTCCGTGGATGAATACGATGCTGAATTTACCATGCTTAGCATGTAAAATAATGTCTCGATATTCAATTTCCTGATATTACTTATTGCACTGCTAACACAAGGTCGTAACAGGTTCGTGGCACACCTGATCCCGACTGCTGAGATCCTGGCACGAAAATTTCAGTAAGGGTTGGACTCGGAAATCCAAGCTACACTCGCTATAGAGATCTCCCAACCCATGATCTTGCTCTGAAAGCTGCCCGACGCTATAATGCAGTGGTGAAGAAGAAGGGCAGACCACAGACTGCCGGTGTGAAATGCCTTGCCACACAGATGGCAGGAAGAGCCTCTTCCAGGCCAACTTTTGCACCCAGGAGACCGGGAGGATCATTTAACTGGCCCAGTCTAGACTTTTGCTTCTATTGCAAGAGGAATGGACACCTGGTGAAGGACTGCAGGCGTGCAAACGACCTGTGCTTAGTTTATGGCGCATCCACTCACGCCATTGGAGTATGTCCTCATAGACTCAACCCAGCTCCAGCCCCCAGACCAGCTATCACTCTTCCGCAGCGGCCAGCCATTTAGGCTCCTGTACCTCGTCTTGCTCTACCTGCTCCACCTCCATGTGGACCTCCTGCACAACCTCCTCGTCAATTCCATCAGGCATAGAGGAACATGCCTTAAAGGCAGAGAAACGTGTCCCAGGGACAGAGGAATGTGCCTCCAGCAAGGAGGAATGTACCCCGACGTCAGGCTTTCACAATGACGGTTGAGGAAGCCGAAGCCACCGGCCAAGTTATTACTGGTAATTCCCAATCCTTTCCTATCTTTTCAAAACCTTATACATCAATATATTTTTCCTATATCTAAACATATCCCACACAACTTAGGTACAGTCTTAGTAGCCTTCCTACCTGCATTAGCACTTTTTGACACTGGAGCATCACATTGCTTTATGTCGCAACGGATCGTCCGAACTCATGCGATTCCAGTTAAACCGCTCATATCCAGCTGGAATGTCAGTTCAGGGAATGGCGTTCTAAAGGAAACTATAGGATATGATCTGTGTCCAGTGGTCGTCTGCAGTAGAGAATTTTATGCAGACTTCAAGGTGCTGGACATACCGAACTTCGATGTAGTCTTGGGAACGGACTAGCTGGGAACTTTCTTCGCTACCATCGACTGTCGTCAAAGGAGGATAGTGTTCGAAATACCAGATTATCCAGTCTTCTATTTCAAGAGTGGAGACCATACCCTGGAACCTAGCACCTACAAAGCTAAACCAAAGAAGGCAGTGATTGCAACATTACAAGCGGAAGAATCGAAGCCATAGGTAGTTCGAGAGTTTGAGAATGTATTCCCTGAAGATATAACAGGTTTGCCTCCCGATTGAGCTCTTGAATTCAGTATCAATTTACTACCTGGTGCGCAACCGGTGATCAAAACTCCGTACCGGTTAAGTCCAGAAGAATTGAAGGAGATCCGTACTCAGTTGGACGAACTTCTGAAGAAAGGTTGGATTCGTCCTAGTACTTCAAGTTGGGAATCTCCAGTTTTGTTCGTGAAGAAGAAAGAAGGTTCATACAGTATGTGTGTAAACTACCAAGCTCTAAATGAAGTGACGATTAAGAACAAGTATCCACTACCGTGCATCGACGATTTGTTCGATCAGCTAAGTGGGTCTTGCGTATTCTCAAAGCTAGATCTTCGTTCGGGTTATCATCAGGTGAAGGTCAAAGAGTCTGATATTCCAAAGACGGCGTTCAGGACTCGCTATGGTCATATGAGTATCTCGTAATGCCATTTGGAATTACCAATGCACCTGCTATATTCATGAATCTGATGAACCAAGTTTTCTGAGAGTACCTAGACAGGTTTGTTGTTATTTTCATTGACGACATCCTGGTGTATTCAAAGGATCGGAAAGAACATGCCGAGCACTTAAGAATTGTCCTAGAGACATTACGACAATATCAGCTCTATGCCAAGTACAGCAAGTATGAATTTTGGCTAGATCAAGTCGGATTTTTCGGACATATCGTTTCAGGCGACGGAATCTTAGTAGATCCAGCTAAAGTGTCAGCTGTCAGTGAGTGGCCGATACCAAAGACGGTAAAGGATATTCGAAGTTTTTTAGGATTAGCAGGATACTACCGAAGATTCATTGAAGGTTTTTCGAAGATTGCAGCACCCCTGACCAAGCTCACACGTAAAGATGAAGCATTCGTGTGGTCAGAAGCATGTGAACAAGTTTTTGTAGAACTCAAGTCAAGATTAACTTCAACTCCTATTCTCATAATACCGGATCAATCTGGAGGATTTGTTGTGCATTGCGATGCGTCCGGTAAGGAATTAGGATGTGTTCAACACCAGCATGGAAAAGTTATAGCCTTTGCATCAAGGCAACTGAAAGTCCATGAGCGCAACTATCCAATACATGATCTGGAGTTGGCAGCCTCTATCTTTACACTTAAGATTTGGCGCCACTATATTCTGGGAGAACGAGTGGATATATACATTGACCACAAGAGTCTGAAGTATGTATTTACTCAGAAGAATTGAACATGCAGCAGAGAAGATGGCTAGAACTCATAGCGGATTTCGACACCAACCTATGGTATCATCCAGGGAAGGTGAATATAGTTCCTGATGCACTTAGCCGTCATCTATTAGCAATGAATCTCACCGCTCAGTGAAAGCTACAGCAGGAATTACACGGATTGGCGATCGAAGTAGTTATGCAAGGTATTGCTTCGCATTTGATGAACTTATAAGTCCAGTCTACTATTGTCAATCATATCAAAGCAACTCAAGCAAATGATTCCAAGCTACAAAAGATCCGAGAACAAGTAGAAAGTAGACTTAAAACTGACTTCATCTTCCATGAAGATGGATCCTTGATATATGGAAGTAGATTATGTGTACCACATGGTCCTATTCGAGAAGAGTTGATGAAAGAAGCTCACAGCTCACCATACTCAGTACACCCCGGTGGTACCAAAATGTACAAAGATTTATGGCAATACTACTGGAGGCATGGAATGAAGCGCGAAGTAGCCAGAAGTGTAGCCAAGTGTTTGGTGTGTCAACAAGTGAAGGCTGAATATCACAGGACTGCTGGTCTACTTCAGCCGTTACCAATCCCATAATAAAAATGGCAGCACATTACCATAAACTTCGTGACTGCCTTTCTTCGCAGCACGAAGGGTAACGACGCAATATGGGTTATTGTGTATTGACTCGCCAAGTCGGCTCACTTTATTCCCTTTCGAGTTGGCCAATCTACCGAGACGTTAGAAAAGAAGTACATGGAGGAGATCGTGAGATTACATGGAGTACCAGTTTGCATCATCTCCGATCGAGATACCAGATTCCGATCGCAGTTTTGGCAGAGTCTGCAAGCTAGCCTGGAAACGAGTCTGAACTTCAGCACGGCTACCATCCACAAACGGATGGACAGTCTAAGAGAACAGTTCAGATTCTAGAAGACATGCTAAGAGCTTGTATGTTAGACTTCGGAGGTTCGTGGGAAGATCACCTACACCTTGTGGAGTTTTCATACAACAACAGCTGTCAGGCGAGTATTGAAATGGTACCGTTTGCAGCACTCTACAAAAGGAAATGTCGTTCACCACTAAGTTGGGACGACATCGGAGATCGGGAACTCCTTAGACCAGAGATGATCGTGGCAACTATAGACATAATTCGTATGATCAGGGAAAGAATGCGCATAGCCCAAGACCGATAGAAGTATTGGGCTGATACAAAGCGCTGACATCTAGAGTTCCAACCTAGAGATCATGTTTTCTTAAAGATTTCACCAAACCGAGGATTAATCCGCTTTGGCAAGAGGGGTAAGCTCAGTCCGAAATATATAGGACCGTTCGACATTCTCGCACGAGTCGGAGAAGTAGCATACCGTTTGGCACTACCACCCTCATTGGAAGGAGTGTACAATGTGTTCCACATATCCCAACTTCGCAGATATGTGAACGACCCCAGCCACATCTTTGATCACTCCGAGCTCACTGTACAGACTGACCTAACTTGTAAGCAACAACCCTGTTTACCGCCGAAAACAGAGACGAACCGGGTAGGTCGTCTTGCCTGAATTTGGGGGCAGATGCTATTTGGATTTATCCGTCCATCTCTCTGAAGATGCCGAGTTGATTTATGGCACCGTGTATTGGAGGTTTGGACGGATGCGGCCGTTGTAGCAGACTTCGTCAGATTCCCCCTCGTTGTGAGGGGTTTTTGATTGTAGGGACGCTCTTCCCTGCAGGCGCAAGCCCCTGCGGTTAATTACGTTATCGCATCGCGATAACCACTTTCTCCTGCTCCAGAAGTTTACTTTGTATCGTGTATTTTTGTTTTATTTTTGGTTGCCTGTGGATTGTATACGGAGACTAATTTATGTTGTCGCCCATAGGGCGTGGATTAGTCCAAATCCGTATATTCTTAGATTTAGGTTTGGTTTGATTTAAGGATCATTAATCTCGCTTGAGATTAAGATCAACTTTAATGTTTGTTGAGGATACGTTAGTCCAATTTGAGACTAAGATCTACTCAACATGATTTTGGGATCATTCAGACCCAACAAAAGAGCATTTGGGCTCTATTGCTTTAGTTTAAGGACGTTTCGGTCCGTTGTTAGTTTAAGGACGTTTCGGTCCGTAGATCACCCCTTTTTGAGGTGAGGGTTTAGTTTAAGGACGTTTCGGTCCGCAGTAGTTTGAGGTGTGTATGTCATCTCTGGACGCGTGCAAAAAAAAACAGTTGGTTGTCGGGACCCACTATCTCTCTGAAGACGTTGAGGAACTACAACGACATTTATCAAAGGTGTAGAGAGATGTACCCTTGAACCAACTCCATGTTTGAGGGAAAAGGAATTGGTGGTCAAGCCCAGAAATCATTAGTCGTATTTTGAGACTAAGATTTCTTTAGGGGAATGTGGGATGAATATCATTTTGGTCATCGTCAATTGAGGAGTCATCGGTCGTGTTTGAAACTGGAATTAGTTTGGGAAGTCATGAGCATAGAGGCTCGGTCTATTTGGAGATCGAAGATGTTTTAATCTCAAGAATACTTAGCCAACTTGAGGCTGGAGTTGACTTCCCATAGTGTTAAGCACTAGTATACGTTCAGCATTCACGTGTTCCCACGTAAGGTTCTAAAGCAGTGTTAAACATGGATTTCGGGGGCGCTGAGGCACCTCAAAGCTGGCGCTGTACATTGGGTTCAAGTCCCCGTTTATATATAAGTGTTAAACACTTAATTCTTGTGGCACTCACGTGTGAGCATGTGAGGCGCCCTAAAGTTGGGTACTGCCTTTTTGGGTTTTACTTCCCTCTTCTTTTATGAGTGCTAAGCATTTGGCTCACGTGAGGCACCCGAAATGGGAACTGTTCTCTGGATTTTATTTCTCTTTCTTTTATAAGTGCTAAGCACTTGGACCCTGTGGTGCTCACGTGCGAACACATGAGGCGCCTTCAAAATGTGAGCGCTGTTTTTGGGTCTATTCCCCTTTTCATGTGTGAGCACGTGAACACTTGATTGGGGGTTGCATGGAAAACACGTGGCTGTCCTAGGAGGCACTTCTTGTTCTTCTTTTAGGCGCTCGCATGGGAAACCCGTGACTAGGTCTCAGCCATTCTTTTTTGTTCATCAGAGTTGCTCTCGTGGGGAAACACGTGGGGTTTCGTTATAATGTTGAATACTAATGAACCGCCAGTCTTTCCTTGTATGTGCATGAAGATCTTGATCTCATATTAACGATGCTGGGATCTGAGTTTAGAGAATTTCAAGTCTTTTGTTTTATAAGAATTAAATTCTTTTTACAGGGTTAAACCCTAGGTTTATCAGAGGAATTAAATTCCTATATACTTCTGTAAGAATTAAATTCTTTGAACTTAGTTCTTTCTCCTAAGTTTTGAATCTGCATAACAGAATCTCCCCGATGAGAATTAAATTCCCAACTTGTGGGGAGATCTGCTTCTGCATATCTCAACCAGAGGAAGAACTAAGTTCTTCTATGAAGGGTTAAACCCTTAAAGAGGCGAAGAAGGGATAAGATAATCTCTGTATTTCCTTCTTACCTAGGGTTTTTTTTTGTTTAAGAAGGGGATCTTCTTCTTTTAGAGAATTGAATTCTCTTTCTCTCTTTTTTTTTCGTTTTTCTTTTTTTTAACTTGAAGTCTTGGGTTTTTTATATAGTGGAGAGAAGTTTTTTAATTATTTTTAGAAAATCTCTCATTGAGAGACTCCAATTGATTTGGGGGTTTTACCCGCTATTGGATCTTTGATCCAAGGGTTTCCGTTTTACAGAACATATTTTCTTGTTTCTTAAATAAGATCAGGAAAATATTTTCCCGTATAGAATTTATTCCGTAGATTGGTGATTTTTAATCACCGTTGGATTTTTAATCCAAGGGTGCTTGGTTTAGCGGAGCACAATCTTTCTTTGTTTAAAAAGATATGAAAAATATTTTCCAACTTATGGGATCTTTGATCAGCTAACTTTCTGTTTAACAGAAAATATCATTCTTCATTTTAAAGTTCAATAGAATTTAATTCTATGCTTAATCACCGTTAGATTAGTTCCTTGTTGAGTAGAGTTTAATTCCATGCTTAATCACCGTTGGATTGGTTCCTTGTTTTAATTGCTGTGCCTATATGCATTGCATATAGGCACTCACGTGTTAAACACGTGGGGCTGTTTTAGCCTTGCAATTATTTTAATTGCAGTGCCTATATGTGTTGCATATAGGCACTCACGTGTTAAACACGTGGGGCTGTTTCATCCTCGCAATTGTTTTAATTGTTGTGTCTATATGCGTTGCATATAGGCACTCACGTGTTAAACACATGGGGCTGTCTTAGCATAGCAATTGTTTTAATTGCAGTACCTATATGCGTTCCATAAAGACACTCACGTGTTAAACACGTGGGGCTGTTTTAGTGGGGAACTTTCCCTTATCCCTTTTTTATGAGGGAACAAATGCCCTCCAGCGTTGCTCTCACGTAGCTTGCACATGAGTGCAACGCTGTCTGCCCTCACAGTCGTTGGATTGCCTAGGAGAATGGGAAAATGAACCGCTCCCCTTCTTGTCTTATAAATGCAGGGGTTTCTGTCTCTGAGAAGACCACTGTTCCTTCATCTTCTTCCCCACTTATTTTTTTTTTAAGAATTTAATTCTCTTCTTCAGAGCTTAGTTTTCTGCCCACTAAAATCTCAGAGTTAAACTCTGTTAAAACCTTTCTTTTGGTAAGGATCACGAACGGAACCCCCCATCTTTTTTTGTTCTTTTCGCCGTGGATTTTAAATCCGGGGACAGAGCGTTGCTCTTTTCTTAAATTGGTTTCTTAAAGATCCAAAGAACACATTTTTTGTAGATTCTAAGATCTTGAATCAATGGGGATTGTTGGTCCTCCTCTTAGGGTTTTACCCTGTCACTGATCTTTAAGATCCTTGGAATTTAATTCAATTTTCCTTGCCTCCTTGACATGGGGGTTTTCTGGAATTTAATCCCTTTATTAAAGGAATTTAATTCCTTGTTCACAAAGCTTGGCTCTGAGAGAGACTCGGATATTTTTGGGAATTTTATTCCCTAATGTTCTTGAGTATTTTAGGGTTTTAATGCACTTAAAGCAGATTTGAATCTGTTGCGCTTTTTAGCAGAACTCATTCAAGAGTTGTTTAAACTTTACTGTTTACTTGATGAGAATCCTCTTTGATTCTCCCAATGATTATTTTGCCTCATCATTGGTGAGCCGTTATTTAGATTTTGTGGGGTTCATTGGTTTTGCTGGCAGTGGTCCTGTCACATCATGGTTTTCTTGTTATTTTATTTTATGTTACCTTATTATTTATTATTATTATTATTTTTAAATGGTTTTTTATTTTTAGGAACGATGGCCCCGCTTCCCGACTTTCCTTACACTCGCTCAGAAGCGGCCTTCTCGCAGTCGCCGTCGGACGAGGAGGCTATGGCGATGATCATGGCGCATGACAGGGACCATACTAGTCTTCTCTTATGGGGAAAGTGATACGGTCATATTATCAGGGGCCGCCGTAGTTTTACCTGCGAAGAGCCGTCAGAACCCATCCGCTCTATATCGTTGACGGAACGCCCACGGACTGCTTGCGCGATGGAGGTGACTAACTGGACTCCCACGGGCCGACTCGAGCCATCAACGACCGGGATACCTAACCAACCTGTGGTGGCGATCGACATTCTGGGGCGCCGAATCTGTCAGGGTGAAGCTCGACCTTAGGGGCAGGTTTATAAGGTAGGCGTTATCCCCCGCCACCCAGTGGGCTATCTTCCTTGGGATCGGTACATTCTCTCTGCCCAACGTGCACGTCTGTAAAAGGTCGGGTTGTAGCAGGCAGTGTATGCTTCGTTGTTCTATCACCACGCCCCTCACGTCTGGTGGGTTAAATCTTTCTTGAATCAATGGAACCTTCCCACCAATACGTTCTTGCTAGGGGATCGAGAGGTCTTAATTTCATTGGAAGAATTCCCCGAGTTCTCTAGATTGCCGATCGGGGGGAGCATTATGAAGAGTAACTGCCTCCCTATGAATATGTGTTTGATACGGTGCCTGCTATGCTCGACGGCCTATCGACTAAGAACGTCGTACGTCATAAGTACCCAGGTCTGATCAAGGTCCTGGGTATCTTCGAAAAGCTGTTCGTGACATCGGAAAGGCAAGGTGTCGCCTTTGACGCTTTCATTGCTTGCTTTCTTCGAGAGGGCGTCATATCTAAAAAAGCTCCGAAATTTGCAAAAATTGAAGACCCTTTTGGATTAGGGTTAAGGAGCTTGCCGGCCAAGGAGGAAGACCTGCCGAATTTCTATATTCCGAACTCGTCAACTGTAGCTTTTGACGCGATTGCGGCCTCTGGCATGGATGAAGAGACCTTTTTCGTTGGTTTTATCATTCTTTGGCTAAGCTGGTTTGCCATGCCGGTGCATCGCCGCTTTATGAGAGCCTCCGTTTTTTTATCCCGCTCACCGCATAGCTGGGGAAGCATGGCTAGCTATTGGCATTGCGGGGTTATCACATATATATCACGGATTAAGCGTCGCGGCTAATACCTCAAACCCAGGTGCGGTGACCGTGAATTTCCTCCTCCACTACTTCACGTCGTGAATCGAGATGCACGTGCTAGGAGCGTTTGTTGCGCACCAGCGGACGGATTTTTATGATTCATACACCTTCCCGCGGATTATGAGGTTGGTTGATGCCTCCGCTCCCGATCCGACCTAAGTAGGGGCTCTTCGCGTACTGCTGAACCCATACTCAAATGAAGGAGGAATGGTGTTCAGCGATCGAGTCCTTTCCGCTCCAGCGGGGTCCATTCAACAATTGTTTGATTTATCAAAGGGTGGGGTCCCGACTTTGAATCCAAAAGAGGTCATTCACCTATACTCGATCAGGCCAGGGTATCTGGTGTTCCGCCAGAACAATGCTGTCCTTTTCATGCGGTATAGCCCGCACCGCCTTGCTCAGCAGTTGGGCTATGACCAGGGCATCCCTCTCGAGGCATTCATAGTCGAGCCTGCTCCCTCTTTGGAGGTTACTTGCGACGTCATCCAACATTTCATGCGGCTAAACACCGGCTCCCGCTTCATGATCTCGGAGTCCGACTACCTTCCGAGACCCGTAGGGTCCTTTAAGGGTTGGTATCGTTATCGGGTCGGCCCGATCATTGCAGAGGAGAGACGGGTGCTTTTCGAGGGTAAAGCTTCCATTCCAGCTCAGGCCATCAATGCCCCATTGCGGCCGCGGTCAGTGGTTCGCCCTCCATTGAGGGATAGCGGTTTTGTACTTATCCCTAAAGCCGCAGAAATAGAATCGACCCCTCACACTGCTGTTATTCCAGTGCGCACTAGAGCCGAAGCAAAGGCTTCCAGTGAACCTGTTTACCGCCGAAAGACGCGATTGAGACGTTGGGACGTCTGGCCTGAATTTTGGGGGCAGATGCTATTTGGTTTTATCTGTCCACCTCTCCGAAAATGCCAAGTTGATTTATGGCACCGTGTATCGGAGGTTTGGACAGATGCAGCCGTTGTAGCAGACTTCGTCAGATTCCCCCTCGTTTGCCAAGGGTTTTTGATTGTGGGGACGCTCTTCCCTGCAGGCGCAAGCCCCTGCAGTTAATTACGTTACCGCGTAGCGATAACCACTTTATCCTTCTCCAGATGTTCACTTCGTGTCGTGTATATTTGTTTTGTTTTAAGTTGCCCATAGATTGTATATGGAGACTAATTTATGCTGTCGCCCGTAGGGCGTAGATTAGTCCAAATCTGTATTTTCTTAGATTTGGGTTTGGTTGATTTAAGGATCGTTAACCTCATTTGAGATTAAGATCAACTTAAATGTTTGTTAAGGATACGTTAGTCTAAGTTTTAGACTAAGATCTACTTAACAAGGTTTTAGGATCATTTAGATCCAACGAAAGAGCATTTGGGCTCTATCGTCTTAGTTTAGGGACGTTGCGGTTCATTGGGTTTAAGGACATCATAGTCCGTGGAGTTTAAAGACATCATGGTCCATAGAGTTTAAGGACATCATAGTCCATAGAGTTTAGTTTAGGGAGTGTTTCCCCCAATCAGAGAGCAAAGCTCTATTCAAAATTTGAACTGAGGCAGTGCCTTACGTGCAAAGCACGAGAGCGCTAGCGCCAAGAGCGCCAGCGCCAAGAGCGCCAGCGCTAAGAGTCAAAGACTTTGAGGCAGCACCTCACGTGCAAAGCACGAGAGCGCTCACGCCAAGAGCGCCAGCGCTAAGAGTAAAAGACTCTGAGGCATCGCCTCACATGCAAAGCACGAGAGCACTAGCGCCAAGAGTCAAAGATTCTGAGGCAGCGCTTCACGTGCAAAACATGAGAGCGCCAGCGCTAGAACTAAATGTTCTCCACCGTTGGATCAAAGATCCAATGGTGATTAAAAATCACTTAAATACAGAATTAAATTCTGACCAAGGAAATACTTTTCAGATCTTTCCAAACAAGAAAGATTGTGCTCTGTAAATCAGAGCACCGTTGGATCAAAGATCTAATGGTGATTAAAAATCACCAAGATACAGAATAATCTCTGTATGGGAAAACATTTTCCCAATCTTGTTAATAGCAAGAGGAAAATCTTCTGTAAAACAGAAGGCCCATGATCAAAGATCCAATGGTGGGAAACATACCCAAATCAATCAGACATCTCTCAATGAGACATTTCCTTAACTGATTCAACAAATCAGTCTCCCCTATATAAAGGACCCAAGGCTTCAAGTCTGAGAGAGAGAAACCTCCCTATAAGTTTCAAGTTCTCAGAAAAAAAAGGAGAAGAGCAAGCTCTAAGAAGAAGAACCTTCTTCAAGGTAAATAAAAAGAAGAGAGATCATAACATCTCCTTCATATTTGAGAGTTTAACTCTCACATCAGAAGATCTTAGTTCTTTTTCTAGATCACAGATCTATAAGATAAAGTCTTTCACAAAACAGAAGAGATTATAGTATCTCTTCATAAAAGAAGAACTTAGTTCTTAGATCCACGAGACAAAGTCTTTTATAAACGAAAACTTAATTCTCAGAGCACAGAATTGATCAGAACTGCCAAAGAAGCGCTATAGCGCATTGATTGGCACCAAGCGCTCCACGTGCTCCTTATGTGGGCGCTATTTTGTAAGAAGCGTCTTAGCGCTCCAAGTCTGGCGCTCAGCGCCAAGCGCTCCACGTGCTCCTCACGCGGGCGCTATTTTATAAGAAGCGCCTTAGCGCTCCAAGTTTGGCGCTCAGCGCCAAGCGCTCCACGTGCTCCTCACGTGGGCGCTAAGGAATTACAAAGCGCTCTGTAAATAAAGCCCCAGCGCCATAAAAAATGTTCAACAGTCAATAAAAGACAAAAAAGGGGCGTCAGAACCAAATCAATGCTCAGCATTGTTGAATAAAAAGGGACTGAGCCCAAATAAATGTTCAACATTTTATTCAAAACTGAGTGGGCTGAGCCCAAGTTGGCCACAAGTCCCTAATTCAGATTAACTGAGCCCATGTGCTCACAATCTTTTTAATGGGTCTTAGTCCCAAACCTGACTATAGATCTCCCAACCAACATTGGTTCAAGGGTACATCTCTTCATACCTCTGATACATGTCATTGTAATTCTTCAACGTCTTCAGAGAAATGGAGGGTCCCAATAACCAATAACTTTTGGTGCATCCCCAAACAGTTAAACCAAAACTTCATAGACTATGATGTCTTTAAACCAGACTGCGATGTCTTTAAACCAGACCATGATGTCTTTAAACCTCACAGACTACGATGTCTTTAAACCAGACTATGATGTTTTTAAACCAGACTACGATGTCTTTAAAGTAGACTAGGATGTCTTTAAACCTCACAGACTACGATGTCTTTAAACCAGACTATGATCTCTTTAAACCAGACTATGATGTCTTTAAACATCACAGACTATGATGTCTTTAAACCAGACTATGATGCCTTTAAACTATACAGACTACGATGTTTTTAAACCTTACGGACTATGAGGTCCTTAAACTCATGGACTACGATGTCCTTAAACCCAATGGACCGCAACGTCCCTAAACTAAAATGATAGAGTCCAAATACTCTTTCGTTGGATCTAAATGATCCTAAACCCTTGTTAAGTAGATCTTAGTCTAAAATTAGACTAACGTATCCTTAACGAACATTTTAGTCGATTTTAATCTCAAATGAGGTTAACGATCCTTAAAACGAACCCAAACCCAAATCTAAGAAAATACGGATTTGGACTAATCCCCGCCCTACGGGGGATAACATAAATTAGTCTCCGCATACAATCCACAAGCAACCAAAAAATAAAACAAACACACATGACATGAAGTGACCTTCTGGAGCAGGAGAAAGTGGTTACAGCGATGCGGTAACGTAATTAACTGCAGGGGCTTGCGCCTGCAGGGAAAAGCGTCCCTACAATCAAAAACCCCTCACAACGAGGGGGAATCTGACGAAGTTTGCTACAACGGCCGCATCCGTCCAAACCTCTGATACATGGTGCCACAAATCAACTTGGCATCTTCGAAGAGGTGAACGGATAAAACCAAATAGCATCTGCCCCCAAATTCAGGCAAGACGTTTGTCTTTCCGATATTCGGCGGTAAACAGATTCTGGCACGCCCGGTGGGACCTTTTCCTCTTTCCACTCCACACTTCATATGTCGTGTTCGCGAACAAATCGCGGTTTAATGTGGTTGCCCCCGGATTCGAGTTGCTAAGATTTGGTGTCTTGTTCCGTGCAGAAGAGAAGATGGCGTCAATGGCTTCCAACCGCACCAACTGCAACAACAACTCCCACTCCTACCTCGCTGGAGGAGTGATCTACGGGCCCCAAGCGGCCTCCATCTTCGTAATGCCGGTGGACCAGGTGACACAGGCCACCACTGGATTGTTCTTCGGGACCATGCTCCCGCCAATGAGCTTCAACACTCCAATGCCGTCATAGGAAGCTCAAAAGAAGTCGGTCTTTGATCGGCTTACCACTACCACGGCCCCTCTCAACGAGTCATCCAAGTCCAACGCCTTGGTCTTTAACAGACTAGGTCAAAGCTCAAGTAGGCCCGTGAAGAAGCCTGCAATACCCGTAGGAGTTATCCCGAAGCGGATAGCCATTCCAACTCTGAAGGACGAAGTCGTCAAAGGGGCTTCTCCTGCTAAGGGGTCGGTCTTCGCAAGGCTGTTCGTTCCAACTCCCACTGCGGTGAAGTCGTTAAAAGTGCTTCCCCTACCCGAAAGTCAGTCTTCGACAGGTTGGACGTTTCTTCTCGGCGGACGTCAGTTTTCAATAGGCTGGCACCAACGGCAGTCCTTCACCAGAACATGGGGCATGATGAAGCCACCCCCGTAACTGAGCCAATACTATCTGCAAGATACGCTCGACGTCGCCACTGGCGTCGAGTAAGGAAAGCTGGGGGCAGCTCTCCCTCTGGACTGACTCCACTAGCTCCAATGGTGGAAATTGATGCTGCTGTTCCAACTGGGAACAACTTCGAGCCGCTCAGGAGGGTGCTCAAGAACTCTCCGACTGCCGTGTTGAAAAAGTCTCCTCCACCCGCTGAAAATGTTATTAAGGCGAAGCCGGAGCAGCCTCCTCAGCGGCTGTCCTCCAAAATCCACAAGGTCTGGCGAAGAGTCCAAGACTCTGTAATCGACAAAAACTACTCCCGCCGACAGAAGAAAATGAAGGTTCAGCAAGAGGAGGACCATCTCACCGTCGTCATACCACGGAAAGCATCTGTTGCAATGGCCCCCTCAACTTTGACCGCCCATAAAAGGAGAAGGCCAGAGAAGATCCCTGTGTCTGCGACAAATCTCAAGGGCACTGAATTTAAATGCCCCAAGTCTGGGGGCATGATAGTGCACACCATTTACATGGCATCCGGAAAAGAGGATAGCCGTACCTCCACGGGTCATCAACCACTTACGCGATCAGTAACTAAGGCTCAGGAGCAGCAACAACAAAAGCTCCGAGAGATGCTGACAAAGATGGCCGCACTCACTGGGCCAAAAGAAAGCCCGGAGACATCGTCGGAGCAGCGTCAGGAGCAGGAAACTGACGCAGAATTCCTCCAGAGAATACTCGTGAAGAAAGACAAAGAGGCCACAGAACAAGCAGCTAACATAAAGCAAATGGCGCTTCTGTTTCAAGATATGGTCGGGATGATGATACAGCCAGATCCCCCAGCCGAAGACCCTCCGATTATCTTTGAAGACGACAGAGGGGAGACATCAAATCCTCTTCCTGCTTTTTCAGCAGCCAAAGAGGAAACGATCTCGAAAGCTACCCTTGACGAATATATAGCTCAACAGATACAAGCTCATCAGGCGAGCGAAGCGGCCGGCCAAATCGTCAAAACTGGACGACCCTATCCGGGTTGGTACGATCAAATAAAGTACTCACCGGGATATACGATCCCTAAATTCCACGTGTATAAGGGGACGGGTAATCCACACAAGCACGTTGCTCAATTCAGAGCCTTGTGCGGTAAAACTGGGGGTGACGAGAAATTGCTGCTTCGCCGGTTTGTTGGCAGCTTGTCGGAGACATCATTTGAATGGTACTCTGAACTCCCGAATGACTCTTTCAAGACATTTGCAGAAATGGAGTTATTGTTTACACAAAGGTTCGCAAGCGCCAGCGAACATACCCCGATCACGGCATTGATCAACGCCAGAGTAAAGCCGGGAGAAACCTGGGTTCAATATGCCATTCGGTGGCGGAACCTATGGTCAAAGTGTGAACAGCGCATAGAGAAAGCTCTTGCCGTAGGCATGTTTGTGGGAACCCTCGATCCTCATGCGACTATATCCCAATTAATGATGTTCTTCAAGCCGACCACCTTCCAAGCCTTGATTGACAAGCTGGACCAAATGGACCAGATGGGCCACAGGCCTTCCTCTTCAAAGATGGAGTTTCGAAATGAAAAAGGCAAAGGGAAAGCGACCTTCGTCGCCAATGCTCAACAACAGCCGAATGATCCAAAACCAGCTGCTCGCCAAGGCAACAAATCGTGATTCCTTGACGAGAAGTTAAGACGTCCTTACTCGTTTCCTCGGGATAAAACGAGAAGACTGTTCGAACTAGCGGTACGCAACAGGCTCATCACCCTACCGGATCCGAAGCGCCCACTGCAGCCCGGTGACGTCAACAATCCCAACTACTGCCCCTACCACCAAATGTTGGGCCATCCGATCGAAGATTGCTTCGTCTTCAAAAGCTGAATTGATGACCTGTACCAGCAAGGCAAACTCGCGCTCTCTGAAAATTGGAGGGTAAACCCGCCACAACCACATACTTCAAAAAAGGATGGACTCGCCGGGGGCATCATGCTCATTCATAGAAGAAGCTCTATGGGAAGTAGTTCTTTCGGCAAAAACTAAAAGAATGCTGAAAGATCTTCAAGCATGCTCGGCAATCAAGTGGAGAAGCCCGCTAGAGCCAGAAATCACTGAGGAGATGATGAAACCGCGACCAACATCGGGAATTGGTAGCGATGGGCAAAATACTCAGGCCCAGCCGTCAAAGTCTTCGAAGAAAAAGAAGAAGAACAAGAAGCCCGCGCAGCCTGACGATAAGCGCACGGAGCTGCAAAAGCATATTGACGCGCTGGAAGAATATAACCAGAAGGCGCGAACCCCGGTCACTCTCCAAGAATTTCTCAACCACATCCTTGAGGACGAAGATGACGACAATGATGAGGGAGAAGACTCGTCGGATGAACCTGAGGATTATGTGGCAAGTTGTCACATGATCTCTCATACACTAATAAACGATGAAGAAGCTCACTCGGTATTAGAAGATAACGTAGAGGAGCCGGGGGAAGAATCAGTGCCGAAATCCTTGGGACCGTCAGACGAGATGATCGACATGCTACTGAACGAAGCCCGTCAGAAGAGCAAAGCTGATCGAGACCGCGAAATGGCTATATTCGAAAAAGCCAAACGTCGGCGACTGGATAAAAGGGTGGAAGCACTCCAACCAGATCGAAGCACGCCCGCGGCAGACAAAAGCATGCTTAAAACGAGGAAACGGTTCGTTAAAGCCCTGTTAATGGGAATGAAGCTTCCATCTCCCAAAGGAAATACTCCTGGCGGTGTACACCTTGACGAAGCGGATGTGCATCCTAACTACTGCTTGTACCATCAAAGGATTGCATACCCTACCAAAGAATGCATGACCTTTAAAAAGTGGTGGCAGGGATACGTTGCTCATTGACAGCATTTCAAGCGGATGAAGCGCAAAACTCGTCGGGAGCAGAGAAATACGACAGATGAGCACAAAAGAATTGCCGGCAATTGTCACATGGTTGATTTCGGAGGATCGCAAATTCTCACCTTCGGAAGCGATTCTGACGAAGAAATAGCCCTCGGACCTCTCTTCAGGGAATCCACCTCAGGAAAAGAGGAGGAGATAAAGAACTGCGAAAACATTCAGCTGCGAAGTCGTACGTTGTCCGAAAAGAATCTTGGACCTACAAACAAGGGATCGAACAAAAAATATAAGGGGAAGGAAAAAGTCCTTGAGGATATTGCCCTCGATGATCGAGTTGTCGAAGAGCTGACAGCCAAGGACCTGCCTAAGAAGAACAAGGTGGATGACAATATCCTGGCACACCTGAGGAAGATACCCTCGCAGCTAAGCATTTTGGATGCCCTTATGCTGTCTAAAGAGGCGTGAGATTCTTTGATCAAGACACTATAAGAGCCCAACCAATTTCAAGCTTTTCTTGCCGAAGAAAAGATGAAGGACGAGCTGGAAGAAGTGCACACAACTGACATCACTTTCGGCGATGAAGATCTCCTTCTCGGAATGTGCGAGCACAACCGTCCCCTGTACGTCACCGGATACTGCCATGACATCAAGATAGGAAAGATCTTAGTTGACAATGGGTCCTCTGTCAATCTCCTGAATGTGAGGGTACTAAAAGAAATCTGCATGAGCGTTTAGCACCTTGCTCGGGATAAAATCACCATCTCCGGGTTCGAATCCCGGTCATAACGGACACTCGGGTCTGTGATTCTGACGTTACGCTTTGGGCTGCTCGTCACTGACATCAAATTTCATGTCATTGACGCTAAGACCTGCTACAACGCTTTGCTAGGCAGGCCTTGGTTACACGAGTATATTATCATCCCTTCTACATAATATCAGTGTATGAAGTATTTTAAAGATGGTCTCGAGTATACCGTGACGGGGAATTAAAACCATTCTCCATAAATGATGTCCGCAAGTATGAAGATGCTAATTACTTCCTACCAGACTTTGAAGACATGGAAAGATGCAATAAACCGGAGAATAAGCAAAAAGCTATCACCACTATTCCGGTCTTCGGGAGCGATACCGAGGAAGAAGGAGAGATAGTCTACTCGGGTCCGCCCTAATGCATTAGGCCGGGACCATCTACCCCTATTCTAGTTTTTGGAAGTGACTCTGAAGACGAAGTCAACGCAGTGTTCTCGGTCCGTCCCTCAGTGCAGGCCCTCACTGGAGATGATCAGAGTTTGTAGATCGCCATGGTTCCGCGGCAGCACTACAGAGAGCTTGATATGCTTGAGACATATAGTGTGCAAGAGCTACAGACATTCTACGTCCCTCCTAGGCGAAAAGGTGAAAATGCGATCCTATTCTACCAATCCACGGAGACTAAAGTCGAAAGAGAAGTCTGGCGTGGTGCCGAACCTGCGCTGGACAAGCTCCAACCAATCCTTCTGCCGAGATACTACGTAGAAAGATTGAAAAGGTTATTGAGATGCCAAGGCGTACCCTTTAAGCAAACCGCGCGACAGGCCCAATTCTACAACAAGATCTGGAACGTCTCCGGAACTCAGCGAAAATTGCCCAACAGAAAAATGGAAACGATCGGGCTTGGATATGTCCAGTCCAAGAAATGGGAGCAGTTTCATGGCTGCCATGTCATAAAGGACCTTGATGAAGAAGAGGATGCTCTTTTAAAAGACGCTGACACTAAACCGGAATGCGGTCCTGTCATAAAAATGCCGAGTCCGTCGTTTGAAGAACGAATGGACAAGCTAATAAGGGAAGCGAGTCAAAAAGTTCGGAACGACCACAGCCGCGAAATGACCATTTATGAGAAAGCCAAAACGCAACGCCTCCTTCAGCAGGCTACAGAGGATGACAACGCCCTTCATCGTCAGCCCGCCATGCATTCCCAAGACAAGAAAAATGCCCGATACAGAGGCAAAAGCAAGTTGAAGAACGGAAAAAACGTTCGACAGTGGCAAAACGGATTCAGAAGGCCACGCGATCAAGAAAAGGTCATCCGGAATCCGTCTCTAATGAAAAAGATGTGTCGAGCATATTCTTTCCCTTGAGAAAAGACAAGGAGAATCTTCGACCTCGTCCTGAAATATCAAATGATTACGCTCCCGGAATCCAAGCACCCCAATCAAGCAAATGAGGTCCATCACCCGGATTATTGCTCCTATCACCGAGCGATAGGACATCATCTCGAAGACTGCTTCACCTTTAAAAACTGGGTCGAAGACCAATATCAGCTCGGCAGGTTTGCTCTATCCAACAACTGGAGGGTAGCCCTACCACAAAGGCATGTGCCAAAAGCAATGTATATAGCAGGAGTAGAACCAGATCAACATCGGTCTTGGAAACGATCTCGTACCTGTCATGTTATAACACTGTCAGAAGAAGGAGGGCCCGAGAACATGGATGACCTCTCATGGTGCTTCAAAAATGAGGATGAAGAAGAGTTGATCTCAGAATTCCCACCGGCGCCAAAAGAGTTGGAAGATGGAATACATACTACTGCGGACAACCTATGGAAAATCGACTTAGGGACGGCAAACGACCCGCGGCCAACATTCGTCAGCGAGCTGCTGTCTAAAGAACAGGTAGTTACGCTAAAAGACGTGCTCATGCATCATAAAGACTGCTTCGCATGGAACTACTCCGAGATGCCGGGGCTAGATCCAGAGATAGCGGTGCATAAATTGGCTATATCTCTAGACGTCAAGCCAGTCAAACAAGCACCAAGAAGAATGCGGCTTGAACTTAGAATGAGTATCAACGCTGAGGTAAAAAAGTTAATCGACTCCGGCTTCATCCAAGAAGTTTAGTACCCTGACTGGATCGCCAACATCGTCCCAGTGATGAAGAAAAATGGGACGGTGCGCATCTGCGTGGACTTTCGGGACCTCAACAAAGCTTGCCCGAAGGATGACTTTCCCATACCGGTCACCGAGCCGATGATAGATAACACGTCCACTCACGAAGTCTTCTCCTTCATGGACGGATCATCGGGGTACAATCAAATAAAGATGCATCCTGAAGACCAAAAGCAAACCGCTTTCCGGACTCCTCTGGGCATATTCTGCTACAAAGTGATGCCCTTTGGTCTGAAGAACGCCGTCGCCACCTACCAGAGGGCCATGACAAAGATCTTTGATGACCTCATACACGAGATTGTCGAATGTTATATTGACGACCTCGTGGTGAAAAGCAAGTCGTACGAGGAGCACTGGGAGCATCTGAAGATAGTGTTTCAGTGCCTTCGGAAATACAACCTGAAGATGAACCCTCTGAAATGCGCGTTCGGAGTTTCCTCACGCAAATTCCTAGGATTCGTCGTGCGACATCGGGGCATCGAAATAGACCCGTCAAAGATCAAGGCGATTATGGAAATTCCTCCGCCAAGAACTCTCAAGCAACTGCGGTCTCTCCAAGGAAAGCTCGCGTATATCCGGCGGTTCATAGCTAACCTCTCCGGCAAATGCCGTCCCTATAGTCACCTGATGAAGAAGGGGACCCCGTTCGTCTGGGATCGCAAATGCCAAAGCGCACTAGACGAAATCAAGAAATACCTGCAGAATCCGCCGGTACTGACCGCTTCCGGTCAAGGGAAAGCCCTTTATCTTGTACACAACAGCCCTTGAAGGTTCTTTAGGCATGCTATGGGCATAGGAGAACGACCAAGGGAAAGAGAGAGTCCTCTACTATTTGAGTCGAGTTCTCCTGGGGGAAGAAAACAACTACTCCCCTATCGAAAAACACTGCCTGGCGTTAATCTTCGCGATAACGAAGCTTCGGCACTTACTTTGGCGCATGAGGTCCATCTCATATCAAAAGTGGATCCTCTCAAATATTTGATGTCAAGAGTCATGCTAACGGGACGGCTCGCTAAATGGGCCCTACTCTTAATGGAATTCTCGATAACATACCGGTCTCTCAAGGCAGTGAAAGGCCAGGCCATCGCCGACTTCCTCGCTGAGCATCCGATACCTGCCGATTCACCTCTAAACTGTGAATTGCCAGACGAGCACACGTTTGACACGATCGACGGGGAGAGAGGAGGGAGTGATACCCGATGGGAACTCTACTTCGATGGGGCATCTTCCCTGAAGAAGCGAAAGCACAGCTCCCCCATGATTAAATCTGTGGTATGCCTCATCTTCGTAACTCTACAAGGAGGGATAATGCGTTTTGCCTTATCCTTGACAGAGCCGAGGACGAACAATGAAGCAGAATATGAAGCTTTGATAGCAGGTCTTGAGATCGCTGTCAACATGGGAATCGAAAACCTCCTCATATACGGAGACTCCCAGCTGGTCGTTAGTCAAGTAAACGACGACTATCAAACGTGCAAACCAGAGTTGGTAAAGTATGGCGAGTGTCACGCCCCGCTTCCCAGAGTACGCAAGATTTGGGCACGTGACACAGCCAACCATGCTACCTGTGGGTAGGAAGTATCCATCCACAGTCACATTACGGTTGTAAAGATATCAAGAACAGTAAAATAAACTAAACTAATACATGTCCACATCTATAATAACAAGAATCAATAAACAATAAGTGCGGAAGCTAATGATCCAATACAATGAATAAACAGTATGTCCCATAATGCGGGCTCACATCTGGAAATGAAATGACATAAATGAACTAAACTCTAAAGAACTCACAGTTCAGCCCGCCGGCTGAAGTACTCCTGCTCGGTCGACGACAAAGGTACGGAATCTGGGCCATGCAAAACCCAGACGTCAGCGCGTCATGATATCAAGTATATAGCATAAACATGGTAATAAACAATGCGAGCATGAACATGAATAAAGCAGTAATAAGAAGTAATAAACAGGGTAATGTACAGTAGTGACTAACTGTCCTATCAGGTTTTCTACTCTATAGTCTTTGAAACCAATTGATGAATCGTCGATGTAACTCAATAGTATCCCGTGCAGGCCCGGGACCACGGTCATGATCCTCGGGGCTGAGTCCGAGACGTGCCGCTAAGCAGTAGAGGGTAGTAGGATAGACGAGTGATGTCAGCATCATCACTCCCGGACCGGCCAAGCCCGTAAGACTGATCAGAACAATGTATCGAACTGTTGAGTTACAAGTCGGTTTCACCTTTGATTTCCCCATACCCCCAAACTATGTATGTCAAGTCAGGTATTCAGTAGTCAAGGACTAATGCCGACGCAAGGTCAAGTAACAGTAGGTCTGTCTGGGTCGACAGCAGGAATGGTTAGGTTTGTCGGCATTAGGCATGAGATCATGTAACAGGTCAGGTTGCGTTCAACAGGTAGAGTCGATATGTACAGGGGTTGTGTCCGGTATATCAGTACATGTGACAGGTGTGTCAAGATCGGTCAATATGTAATGCAATCAGGTATATGATGATAACAGGTATAGTAACAAATAATGAACAGTAGCAGGGAACAGCAATAAGCAATTATTATTCTATATGAACACAGTGATATTAGTATTCTCTTATTAATCCGGTTCACGCACCTTTGAGGTGCAAAGCCACAAGACGAGCAATATCGGTAATATGCGTAATGGAGTTACAGTATTTGAACTAAGTATAATAATTGCCTCATGAGTGATTTTCACAAATGAAGTGGGGGTGATCTACTGGGTTTGAATAGTTAAGTATGAAATAATAGCAGACCGGTTAAAACGAGCAATGATGTCATTGATTTAAGGTTACGGATAAATGTGACTAGCAATTCTAAGTTATAACAGGTATCGATGTTATCTTAGTTGTGTGGTTCTAATGTGATGATAAAGTTGTAGCATGTTAAGCAAGTATTCAAATACTTGCCTCGGAACAAGGGTCGAGATGTAGGCGGCCTGATGCACAAGCCACGATACGGTGTGTGAAACGGCGCGACACGGTACTGTGTCCGGGTGCGATCTGCTGTGCGGTACGGACGCGATCTGCGGCGCGGTCTGGTGCGCGATACGGACGCGATCTGCGGCGCGGTCTGGTGCGCGATACGGTCACGATATGCAGCGCGATCTGGTGCACGGTACGGGCGCGATCTGGTGCACGGTACGGGCGCGATCTGGTGCACGGTACGGGCGCGATACGGTCACGGTCTGCAGCGCGATCTGGTGCACGGTACGGACGCGATACGGTCACGGTCTGCAGCGCGATCTGGTGCACGGTACGGACGCGATACGGTCACGGTCTGCAGCGCGATCTGGTGCACGGTACGGACGAGTCCAAACACGAACAGCGGGATCACACGGACCAGGGGGCTTCGAGGGAGACACCAGGGGGTGACCACGGCGGGTTCGACGGCACTGGAACGCCGGCAAGGCGACGGCGGTGGCAGCGAAGGCTGGAACAGCCGCTGGGCTTGTTGGAGCGGGGTGCGACGAGTGGAGGAGAGAGGGGGTCGGCTCTGGTGGTCGAGGGAACAGGGAGATGGTCGGAGGTGGCGTCGACGAGGTCGCCGGCGCGCTTCTCCGGCGAACAGGGGAGGTGCAGGCGAAGGGTTGGGCTCGGGTTTACTGTTCCGGCGAGGGGAGGAAGGAAACGACGACGAGGTCTCGACGAGGAGGGTGAAAGGGGGTCGTGGGAGGCTTCGACGGTCGAAGGCGACGTCGACGGCGAGGTCGCGAGGTGATGGAGGCGTCGGGGAGATGGGTGCAGTCGCGGGAGAGAGAGGAGGAAGGAGGGAGGAGGTGCGGCGGTCGAGGAGGCGTTGCCGGCGGCGACGGCGAGGTCGCGGGGAGGTCGGCGGTGGGATCGCGAGACTAGGGTTAGGGTTAGGGTTCGTGGTCGCGATGGAGGAGGATGGTGAGGGCGGCTGCGTGCATGGGTAAATAATAGAGGAAGAGAGAGAGAGAGAGATTGGAGAGAGAAACAGAGAAAGATTTGAGGGGAGAGAGAGAGAGAGAGATAGGGAAAGGAGATAGAGAGAGAGAGAGAGAGATTTGAGAGAAGAGAGGTGGGGCCCACGAGCTCAATAAGAGCTCGTGATTGGCCGCGAGAAAATTTAAAAAGGGATTTACAGTTTAAACTTTGGAAAGAGGCAGTTAAGGAAATATATATTCGAAGATTTAGTTTATATATATTAAATTGAAACGGGCCCTTTTTGGCGCGAAATGAAACACTTCCAAATCGCGCCCGGGTTGTGCCCAAATGTTCCAAATTCAAAGTATAGGATTTTAAGCGGGTTCCAAATTTTGAAAAGAGGTGTTTAATGATTAAAATGCATGCCCCCAAGTCGGACACTTGCACGCGCGCGTAGTCGCCCAAACTTGCCCGTTTAGCCAAACGGAACGGAATCTCGACACGCGGACGCTACCACGCGACTAGTGGCGACGAGTAGGCTAACATGGACATCTTAAATTTCATTTTCGGAGTTAAAATTTGTTATGCGCCAAAATGACTTAACCGGGTAAAATTTAGCAATAAACACCAGAAAATCAGGAAAATTGGAAAGAGCGATAGATAACCCTCAACTAGTAATATACATAGTATTATTGGGCTCGGGTGTTACATCATACCCAACTACAAAAGAATTTCGTCCTCGAAATTCCAAGAATACAAGATAACTAACTACTGGAAAAGATGAGGGAATTTCTGCCGGATCTCGTCTTCTCGCTCCCAAGTAGATTCTCCATGCGATCGGTTACCCCAAGAAACTAGCACAAGAGGGATAACCTTGTTATTAAGAACCTTTGCTCTTCGATCCTTGATCTCGACTGGTCGCTCCTCAAAAGTCAGGTCTTCTCGTACAGTTAACTCCGAATGATCCAAGACATGAGTCTCATCACGAACATACCTCCGTAGTTGAGACACATGAAACCCATCGTGAACTCCTGCTAATGATGGCGGTAATGCCAACCGGTACGATACCTCTCCGACACGCTCCAATATCTCGAAAGGTCCAACGAATCGGGGACTAAGCTTTCCCCGACTTCCAAAACGAATCACCCCTCTAGTCGGTGATATCTTCAGGAATACCAAATCGCCCACGGCGAACTCTAGAGGTCTTCTTGACGTGTCGGTCCAACTCTTCTGTCTGTCTTGAGCTGCCTTCATATGCTTTCTGATTGTATTCACCTTCTCAACTGTCTGTACCACTAAATCTGGCCCTAGCAACCTTCGTTCACCCACATCATCCCAACATACAGGTGAACGGCACTTACGACCATACAGTGCTTCAAACGGGGCCATCTGAATAGTTGCTTGGAAGCTATTGTTGTACGAAAACTCCACCAGGTGTAGATGATCTTCCCAAGAACCTTTGAAGTCTAACGTGCAAGCCCTCAACATATCTTCAAGGGTCTGGATCGTTCTCTCTGATTGTCCATCAGTCTGGGGATGATAAGCTGTGCTAAATTTCAATCGAGTCCCCAAACTCTCTTGTAAACTCCTCCAAAAGTGCGACAAGAACCGAGTGTCCCGATCGGACACGATGCTTACCGGTACTCCGTGCAATCTGACAATCTCCTGCATGTATCGCTCTGCCAAGGTCTCTGTCGATTGACCAACCCGAAAAGGAATAAAGTGAGCTGCCTTGGTCAACCGATCGACAAACACCCATACAGCATTGTTGCCCTTTGGATTCCGCGGTAAAGCCGTCACAAAATCCATGGTTATATGTTCCCACTGCCATTGAGGAATCGGAAGTGGTTGCAACAAACCAGCAACCCTTTGGTGTTCAGCCTTGACTTGCTGACACACCAAGCACTTAGCCACGAAGCGAGCGATTTCCCGTTTCATACCTTCCCACCAGAAATGCTGTCGAATATCCCGGTACATCTTTGTCCCTCTTGGATGTATAGAGTAAGCTGAATTGTGTGCCTCCTTCATAAGCTCTTCACGTACATCTCCTTCTGGCACACACACACGGCTACCATATCTCAACGAACCATCTTCATTGATCAGTAGATCGGTTCGTAGTCCGGCTCCAACCTGCTCTCGAAACTTTTGCAGTCTAGGATCCTGCGATTTCGCCACTCTAATCTTTTCCACTAAGGACGATTGCACTTGCAACTGCATCAACTGTCCTGTAGCACGCGGTAGCACAACCTCCAAGTCAAATCTCCGAAACTCCTCAACGATCTCTCTGTGTGCAGTCAATAACTGAACTGCTGGTAACCGACTTAGCGCATCTGGCACGACGTTAACTTTTCCCGGGTGGTACTTAAGATCAAGGTCGTAGTCGGCCATCAGCTCCAACCATCTGCGTTGCCTCATGTTCAACTCCTTCCGAGTGAACACATATTTCAACTCTTGTGATCCGTAAAGACTTCAACTCTCTCGCCCAGAAGGTAATGTCTCCAAATCTTCAGGACGAAGATCACGGCTGCAAGCTCCAAGTCGTGAGTCGGATAGTTCTGCTCATGAGTCTTCAGCTGTCTCGATGCGTAGGCGACGACTTTCCCATTCTGCATCAAAACACATCCCAATCCCTTTCCAGATGCGTCGCTGTGAATTACCAGTCCTCCTGAATCATCCGGTACGGTTAGGATAGGGGCGGTTATCAACTTCTGCTTCAACGTCTCGAAGGCCAAAGCACATCCATCTGTCCAAACAAACGGTACCTCCTTACGCGTAAGCTTGGTTAACGGCTCAGCTAAACGAGCGAAGTTCTCCACAAATCTTCTGTAGTAACCGGCGAGTCCAAGAAACTTCTTATCTCTGCAACACTCTTTGGAACCGGCCAATCCCGAACTGCTGCTATCTTCTCGGGATCAACGGCGATTCCATCGCCTGACACGACATGCCCCAGAAACCTCACTTCTTCCAACCAGAATTCGTACTTACTCACTTTCGCAAATAACTCCTCTTGTCTCAGCGTCGGCAGTGCGATCCTTCTTCTCCACTAAGAGAACTGGAGTTCCCCACGGTGAGTTGCTGCTTCGAATCCATCCCTTCTCGAGTAATTCACTCACTTGTTTCTTAACTCCCTCCAACTTTACTGGTGCCATTGGATAGTCAGCTTTTGATACTGGCGTTGCACCAGGAGTAAGGTCGACGCAAACTCCACATCTCGCTTCGGCGGTAAGCCCGAAATGTCTTCAAACACATCCATAATGTCGCGGACGACTGCCGGCTCTTCATCACTCTCCACTACCATAGCCGCAAGAACACTGTTCGTCGGCCTAGCCCTAAACTCGACTGGCCCGACAGAACTTCTTACTCCAATGAAAGTAAACTTAGGATGTCCGGGAATCTGGAAATTTCCTTCCTTACCCTACGGCCAATATGGGCGTGGAAAGTGCCAAGAAAATCCATCCCCAAGACAACCTCATAACTGCTCGTATCTATCACCAAGAAGTCTGCAAAAAGCTCCCGTCCGCAAACAACAACTGTACAAACTCTACCTTCCTTACTAGCTATAATTTTCCCATTCCCAGTGTGTATGTCCCAGAAACTAGACAGGGTCGTGCAGGTGATCGAGTGTGTAGTTATAAATTTGGATGACATAAACAATGGGGTGCTCCGAAATTAAGTAATGCCAAAGCGGGAAAACCATGGACGAGTAAATTACCTGAAACCACTTCTCCCGATGCCTTAGCTTCTTCCGTTGTCAACACGAACGCTTGAGCCTGCTGTGGTCCTTGATTAAGCGGTTCCTGTCCTTGGAACGGTCCCTGCGGAGGCCTCTGTGTATCATCCTTTGTGCGAGGCTTCGACGGACAAGCATCAACGGTGTGATCTGCCGCTCCACATCTAAAACAAAGTCCCAGCCTCAAACGACACTCCCTTCGCACGTGTCCGGGTTTGTGGCAGTAACTACAGATCACGCTCCCCTTCCGATCACCCATACTGGTTTTCTTCATTGGTGCTACGTTGCGCCTGTTCACTGGAATGCGTCTACGTACGGACGTGGGGTCCATTGTAAATGCTGGTTCCAGCTCGAGTTGTTCCTTTAGTTTCTCCATCAATCCCCTTATCACTCTTCGCCTGGCGGCTAAGACCGCATGTCCTGGGTCCATCTCCAAATTCTGGTCGGCCATATACCTGGAAATCAAAGTACCCAACGTTAGCATGATGATGGTTTTCGAGTATAGATCAAGGCTAGAACTCCAAGATACTTAAATAGAGTGCCGCATTGTAGCTATGCCGCGGTATCATAGCCGCAATTACTTAACTCCATCCAAGTCGCCTAAGTCCTAGAGATAACAAGAAATTAGGTTTTTGAGTTGACAAATGCAGAGTAAGTTTGCACGTCGACATGATCCGGAAGAATGATTCAAGGATAGTGAAACGGTCAAAGTGGCAGGACATGTTTCCTAATCACGGGTATTCTGATTCATGTATCGGGTGCAATACCCAACTACAAGAATCAACCCCATTTAACCTATGTCTCTGATACCATAAAACCATGTCACGCCCCGCTTCCCAGAGTACGCAAGATTTGGGCACGTGACACAGCCAACCATGCTACCTGTGGGTAGGAAGTATCCATCCACAGTCACATTACGGTTGTAAAGATATCAAGAACAGTAAAATAAACTAAACTAATACATGTCCACATCTATAATAACAAGAATCAATAAACAATAAGTGCGGAAGCTAATGATCCAATACAATGAATAAACAGTATGTCCCATAATGCGGGCTCACATCTGGAAATGAAATGACATAAATGAACTAAACTCTAAAGAACTCACAGTTCAGCCCGCCGGCTGAAGTACTCCTGCTCGGTCGACGACAAAGGTACGGAATCTGGGCCATGCAAAACCCAGACGTCAGCGCGTCATGATATCAAGTATATAGCATAAACATGGTAATAAACAATGCGAGCATGAACATGAATAAAGCAGTAATAAGAAGTAATAAACAGGGTAATGTACAGTAGTGACTAACTGTCCTATCAGGTTTTCTACTCTATAGTCTTTGAAACCAATTGATGAATCGTCGATGTAACTCAATAGTATCCCGTGCAGGCCCGGGACCACGGTCATGATCCTCGGGGCTGAGTCCGAGACGTGCCGCTAAGCAGTAGAGGGTAGTAGGATAGACGAGTGATGTCAGCATCATCACTCCCGGACCGGCCAAGCCCGTAAGACTGATCAGAACAATGTATCGAACTGTTGAGTTACAAGTCGGTTTCACCTTTGATTTCCCCATACCCCCAAACTATGTATGTCAAGTCAGGTATTCAGTAGTCAAGGACTAATGCCGACGCAAGGTCAAGTAACAGTAGGTCTGTCTGGGTCGACAGCAGGAATGGTTAGGTTTGTCGGCATTAGGCATGAGATCATGTAACAGGTCAGGTTGCGTTCAACAGGTAGAGTCGATATGTACAGGGGTTGTGTCCGGTATATCAGTACATGTGACAGGTGTGTCAAGATCGGTCAATATGTAATGCAATCAGGTATATGATGATAACAGGTATAGTAACAAATAATGAACAGTAGCAGGGAACAGCAATAAGCAATTATTATTCTATATGAACACAGTGATATTAGTATTCTCTTATTAATCCGGTTCACGCACCTTTGAGGTGCAAAGCCACAAGACGAGCAATATCGGTAATATGCGTAATGGAGTTACAGTATTTGAACTAAGTATAATAATTGCCTCATGAGTGATTTTCACAAATGAAGTGGGGGTGATCTACTGGGTTTGAATAGTTAAGTATGAAATAATAGCAGACCGGTTAAAACGAGCAATGATGTCATTGATTTAAGGTTACGGATAAATGTGACTAGCAATTCTAAGTTATAACAGGTATCGATGTTATCTTAGTTGTGTGGTTCTAATGTGATGATAAAGTTGTAGCATGTTAAGCAAGTATTCAAATACTTGCCTCGGAACAAGGGTCGAGATGTAGGCGGCCTGATGCACAAGCCACGATACGGTGTGTGAAACGGCGCGACACGGTACTGTGTCCGGGTGCGATCTGCTGCGCGGTACGGACGCGATCTGCGGCGCGGTCTGGTGCGCGATACGGACGCGATCTGCGGCGCGGTCTGGTGCGCGATACGGTCACGATATGCAGCGCGATCTGGTGCACGGTACGGGCGCGATCTGGTGCACGGTACGGGCGCGATCTGGTGCACGGTACGGGCGCGATACGGTCACGGTCTGCAGCGCGATCTGGTGCACGGTACGGACGCGATACGGTCACGGTCTGCAGCGCGATCTGGTGCACGGTACGGACGCGATACGGTCACGGTCTGCAGCGCGATCTGGTGCACGGTACGGACGAGTCCAAACACGAACAGCGGGATCACACGGACCAGGGGGCTTCGAGGGAGACACCAGGGGGTGACCACGGCGGGTTCGACGGCACTGGAACGCCGGCAAGGCGACGGCGGTGGCAGCGAAGGCTGGAACAGCCGCTGGGCTTGTTGGAGCGGGGTGCGACGAGTGGAGGAGAGAGGGGGTCGGCTCTGGTGGTCGAGGGAACAGGGAGATGGTCGGAGGTGGCGTCGACGAGGTCGCCGGCGCGCTTCTCCGGCGAACAGGGGAGGTGCAGGCGAAGGGTTGGGCTCGGGTTTACTGTTCCGGCGAGGGGAGGAAGGAAACGACGACGAGGTCTCGACGAGGAGGGTGAAAGGGGGTCGTGGGAGGCTTCGACGGTCGAAGGCGACGTCGACGGCGAGGTCGCGAGGTGATGGAGGCGTCGGGGAGATGGGTGCAGTCGCGGGAGAGAGAGGAGGAAGGAGGGAGGAGGTGCGGCGGTCGAGGAGGCGTTGCCGGCGGCGACGGCGAGGTCGCGGGGAGGTCGGCGGTGGGATCGCGAGACTAGGGTTAGGGTTAGGGTTCGTGGTCGCGATGGAGGAGGATGGTGAGGGCGGCTGCGTGCATGGGTAAATAATAGAGGAAGAGAGAGAGAGAGAGATTGGAGAGAGAAACAGAGAAAGATTTGAGGGGAGAGAGAGAGAGAGAGAGATAGGGAAAGGAGATAGAGAGAGAGAGAGAGAGATTTGAGAGAAGAGAGGTGGGGCCCACGAGCTCAATAAGAGCTCGTGATTGGCCGCGAGAAAATTTAAAAAGGGATTTACAGTTTAAACTTTGGAAAGAGGCAGTTAAGGAAATATATATTCGAAGATTTAGTTTATATATATTAAATTGAAACGGGCCCTTTTTGGCGCGAAATGAAACACTTCCAAATCGCGCCCGGGTTGCGCCCAAATGTTCCAAATTCAAAGTATAGGATTTTAAGCGGGTTCCAAATTTTGAAAAGAGGTGTTTAATGATTAAAATGCATGCCCCCAAGTCGGACACTTGCACGCGCGCGTAGTCGCCCAAACTTGCCCGTTTAGCCAAACGGAACGGAATCTCGACACGCGGACGCTACCACGCGACTAGTGGCGACGAGTAGGCTAACATGGACATCTTAAATTTCATTTTCGGAGTTAAAATTTGTTATGCGCCAAAATGACTTAACCGGGTAAAATTTAGCAATAAACACCAGAAAATCAGGAAAATTGGAAAGAGCGATAGATAACCCTCAACTAGTAATATACATAGTATTATTGGGCTCGGGTGTTACAGCGAGAGAGTGCAACAATTGCTGATTCAAATCCCTTCTTACGCCCTGGAAAGCATACCGCTTGCGGAAAATAGCAAAGCGGATGCGTTGGCCAAGCTCGCTAAAGAACTGGCTGACGAAAACCTCGATGACGTAAGGATCGTTGTACAAAGCCGTCGGGTTCTTGCACCGGCGGAAATATCTCCGGAGTCGTCTGAAGAAAAGGAAGTGACCGAGGAAACAACCCTGCAAATTGAAGACCAAGAAAAGGCTAAGGATTGGAGAAAAGTCTTTATAGACTGCTTCAAATCCCGTCGAACACCTGAAGATGCATCCTTGAGACATCAGCTCATGAAAAGAGCTCTGTCTTTTGCCCTCGTCAATGATACACCGTATAATAGATCGTTCGACTCTCTATGGCTAAGGTACCTGGGATCGGAAGAAGCACGGAGAGTCGTCCAAGAAACTCATAAAGGACTCTGCGGTTCTCATCAAGCCGGGTCAAAGATGAAGCTGAAGATCAAAAGGATAGGCTACTACTGGCCCACGATGATTTAGGACTGCCTTGAATACGCGAAGCAATGCCATTCGTGCCAGATTCATGGAGACTTCATCCACCAGCATCCAAATCCGCTACACCCAACAGTGGCTAGCTTTCCGTTTGAAATGTGGGGAACCGACATAATTGGGCCTATCGAACCAGCGTCATCCGGAGGACATCGGTTCATATTGGCGACAACCGATTATTTCTCTAAGCGGGCAGAGGACATACCGCTAAGAGAAGTGAAGACGGAGAATATCCTCCATTTCTTCAAGACACACGTCATCTATTGGTTTGGCACTCCGCGACGGATTATCTCCGATAACGGGCCAGTCTACAAAAGTCACAAAATCAGCCACTTCACACAACAACATAATATAGACTGGAGATACTCTTCGGTCTATAATCCCCAAGCTAACGGTCTAGCTGAGGCTTTCAACAAGACCTTGACGAAGATCATAAAGAAGACGGCGTCTAAAAATAAAAAGGACTGGCACGAGAGACTGCATGAAGCTCTTTGGGCTTACCGGACCACGTTCAAAACGGCTACGAATACAACGCCGTATGCATTGGTATTCGGCACGGAAGCAGTACTCCCCTTGGAGATAGAGCTACCCTCTTTGCGAGTGGCGGTTCATTACGAGCTAACAGACGAAGAGAATGCTCATCTTTGGCTTGAGGAACTCGAAGCCCTCGATGAAACTCGTCTCATGGCGCAACAAAACCTAGAAGCTTACAAAGCAAGGATGACGCGCTCATACGAAAGATTAATTAGATCGAGAACATTTCGCCAAGGCGAACTCGTGCTAGTAGTCAAGAGACCTATGATCCCCAATCGTGCCAAACGGGGGAAATTCAAGCCGAACTATGAAGGCCCATACATCATAGACAAGGCCTACCAAGGAGGGGCCTATCTACTCATGGATATGCATGGCGAAAGACCCTTCAGGCCAATAAACTGTCGGTTTCTAAAAAAATACTACACCTGACGAGTCACGGCCCAGGTCAACAATAGATGACGACGCCTATGTCCGCTCGCTATCTTCCTAAGCCCAAACTCTATAAGTAGTATCCGGCGAAATCTCACATAAAAAACGTGCCATGGACCGAAACGTCCTTAAACTAACAACGGAACGAAACGTCCCTAAACTAACAACGGACCAAAACGTCCCTAAACTAACGACGGACCGAAACGTCTTCAAACTACTACAAACCGCGGCATCCTAGGGCTGACGAAAAAAAAAACGGTACGTCTATAAGCAAGATGGGCACGGATGAAAACCCGAAAGGGCTCCGCGAGTAAAAACAGCAGGGCTACCGGCGAGTTTGTGAAAACCCGAAAGGGCGCAGACTCGTAAAAATTCATGCATACTTGCAAGGTCCTCTCGACCTTGTAAGGAGAAAATACCTGTGTGAGATCCTTACAACTCACAAGGGAGCAACACACTTAGGGATCCCCACGATTCCTGAAGAGAAATTACACTTACGAGATCCTCATGACTCGCAAGGAGAACCCTTTTATGAGACCCTCACGGCTCATTGGATTCAAAAGCCTTAAGTTACAAGGATTTGAACCTGTTCTTAAGCCATAACATTTCCCAGACTGCTTTACAAATGGTTCAATATTAACCCTTGTATACAATCCACGGGCACAAATAAACGTCTCCCCCACCAAGTTCCCACCAATGGCGCGAAATTTCCCCACTTGGTGAACAACACTTGTAAGTCCTCTCGACTTATAGGAGAAAACGCTCTTGCAAGATCCTTACGAATTATAAGAGAACACGCACTTAAGAATCCTCACGATTTCTAAGGAGAAATCGCACCTATGAGATCTTCACGACTCGTAGGGAGAAACACCTTTATGAGACCCTTACGACTCATGAAATCGAAAGCCTTAGTCGACAGGATCTTAACCCTATCTGCTAAGCCACCTTTGTTCAAATCGACAAAGGCAAATGATGATTCACTCCTGGCAATATCCCAGTGGTAGCGATACTAATGCCTAAATCGGTAACAAATTCCAGGTCCTTTCACGGCAAGTGATGACTCGCTCCTGGCAATATTCCAGTCGCAACGATGCTGATACTAAGACCGACATCGGATCCCTAGTTCCATACTCGCAGCAAAAAGTCAGCAAGCTATAAATGCATATGAAATAGCCGAAATGATAAGGTAACTTGCAACAAAATCAGCAAGTAAAAGATATGCATACAAAAATAGACGAAATGATTGGGCAACTCGCAATAAAAAGCAGCGAGTAAAAAGAAAAATAGCCGAAATGATTGGGCTCCGCGAAAAATAGCTGAAATGATTTGGCAATCGCGACTTTCGCGATATAAAAAGCTGAAATGATAGATCATCGCGGAAAGAAATAAAAAATGAAAGAATGAAACTTTTGCCCTACAGGAGAGTCCATACTGACCCTTGTATACAATCCATGATCATAAACGAAGAGGTAACCACATTTCTCGACAGACTCTGTCAAAAAGAGAGTCAGATCTCAACGGCAACATCTGCATCCCAGAAGACCAACAACGGCGTTCCTCCTCATTCCAGCAGGATACGGACGCGATACCACCAATCAGAGCCACGGGAAAGCCCCCAGTTCCAAGACTCTACGGTTCACAGACAACCTAGAGTCAGCCCCGACACCGCAGAAAGCGGAACACGTCAGTAAATGACCCCGTCTCAGAAACACGTCAGCAAATGACCCCGTCGCGGAAACACGTCAGCAAATGATCCCGTCGCGGAAATACGTCATCCAATGACCCCGTCTCGGAAACACGTCAGCAAATAACCCCGTCTCGGAAACACGTCATCTAATGACCCCGTCGCGGAAATACGTCATCCAATGACCCCGTCGCGGAAATACGTCATCCAATGACCCCGTCGCGGAAATACGTCATCCAATGACCCTGACTCGGAAATACGTCGGCAAATGAGCCCGTCGCGGAAATACGTCATCCAATGACCCCGTCTCGGAAATACGTCAGCAAATGACCCCGTCGCGGAAACACGTCAGCAAATAACCCCGTCTCGGAAATACGTCATCCAATGACCCCGTCTTGAAAACACGTCAGCAAATGATCTCGTCGTGGAAACACGTCAGCAAATGACCCCGTCTCGGAAATACGTCAGCAAATGACCCCGTCTCGGAAACACGTCACCAAATGACCCCGTCTCGGAAATACGTCATCCAATGACCCCGTCGCGGAAATATGTCATCCAATGACCCCGTCGCGGAAATACGTCATCCAATGACCCCGACTCGGAAATACGTCAGCAAATGACCCCGTCGCGGAAATACGTCATCCAATGACCCGTCTCGGAAATACATCAGCAAATGACCCCGTCGCGGAAACACGTCAGCAAATAACCCCGTCTCGGAAATACGTCATCCAATGACCCCGTTCTCGAAAACACGCCATCCAATGACCTCGACTCGGAAATACGTCAGCAAATGACCCCGTCGCGGAAATACGTCATCCAATGACCCCGTCTCGGAAATACGTCAGTAAATGAACCCGTCGCGGAAACACGTCAGCAAATGTCCCCGTCTCGGAAATACATAATCCAATGACCCCATCTTGGAAAAACGTCAGCAAATGACCCCGTCTCGGAAATACGTCATCCAATGACCCCGTCTCGAAAATACGTCATCCAATGACCCCGTCTTGGATATACGTCATCCAATGACCCCGTCTCGGAAATATGTCAACTTTGACACCACAGAAAGTGGAGTACGTCAACCCTGACACCGCAGAAAGTGGAGTACGTCAACCCTGACACCACAAAAAGCGGAGTACGTCAACCCCGACACCGCAGAAAGCGGAGTACGTCAACCCCGACACCGCAGAAAGCAGAGTACGTCAACCCTGACACCTCAGAAATCGGAGTACGTCAACCCTGACACCAAAGAGAGTACGGCAACCCCGACATCGCAGAAAGCGGAGCACGTCAACCCCGACACCGCAGAAAGTGGAGCACGTCAACCCTGACACCGCAGAAAGCGGAGCATGTCAACCCTGACACCGCATAAAGCGGAGTACATCAACCCTGACACCGCAGAAAGCGGAGCACGTCAACCCTGATATAGCAGAAAGCGGAGCATGTCAACCCTGACACCGCAGAAAGCAGAGTACGTTAACCCTGACTCCGCAGAAAGCGGAGCACGTCAACGCTGACACCGCAGAAAGCGGAGCCAGTCAACCCATAATCCCTCGATTCGTCTCGACTCGTAGGGGAAAGCCTTAGACAATGGGGATAAAGACCTGTTTTCTCATCATTGGGATCCTGCAAGTCGGCCCAAGAGGGACCATTATATACTATTCACGGGTCACACTCTCCAAAGTCGAATCTCGACAAGGAGGAAAACAACCATTTACGAGTCCTCTCGACTTGTAAAAGGGAAAAATTCTCTTGTGAGATCCTTGCGACTCTCGAGGGAAAATACACACTTAGGAATCCTCACGATTCCTAAGGAGAAATTACACCTACGAGATCCTCTCGACTCGCAGGGAGAAAAGTCTTTATGAGACCCTCACGGATCATAAAGTTGAAAAGCCTTAGGCGGCAGATCTGAACTTGTTTCCTAAGTCGTCGCTGTCCTGCAAAGAGATCAAGATATACTATCTACAAAATTCATTTGCTAAAAAGGACACAACACTGTGAAACAAAATATGTCTTTTATTCATGAATCCAAATGAATACAAGGTACATTGCATAAAAGAATCAAAAGATTCTCTCATTCAGGAGTAAATACAAAAAGGAGAATATAAATAAAACATATATATCTTCAAGCCGGCGGACGGTGCAATAAGTTCGTCATTCGTTACTATTCCGCTGGGCGTCGGCTTCAAGCTTTGTTATGGCCACAAGACGGGTCTCCGCCTGAGACTGTTGAGCCTGATACGAGGTAAGCCAGCTTTCAAGCTCCTTTTCAGCAACTTTGTGAGCTTTGACCATCTCGCGGGTAAAGATAATGGCTTTATCAAGAGCTATCACCTCCGCGATAGCTTCTTGAAGCACCCGCCAAAGTTCGTACGCACGAGCGGTCTTAATAGTAAGTTGAGCTTGAAATTCCCCCAAAGTATTCGAAGCTAACTCCCTCTCCGAAAACTTCCGATTGAGCCTCCACTCGACGACAATACTCAATTCAAAACATGCATAAACCATGCGCTATGTAAGGCAGTAAGGAGAGTCTTTGGTATCCACCTTATTAAGCGTGCATTCGCGACTATATGCCTGTTTAAATGGGAATGGTATCCAAAACGCGCTGATTTGCGGGCAACACGACGATAGTGTTCGCGCTTAAAGAAAATTCCTAGGGATAAAATATAAAGCTCATGTACATAGGCGGGATGCACGTACGAATATATGACGAACAGAAAAATTCAACAGAAAGCATTCAACAGTCAATAATAAGAGAAATACAACGATTTAAATATACTACTCTACGGGGAAAGGATCACCAAATATGGGATCAGAGATACATGGGTTAACAAAACAAAATACAAATTTCTCCAGTTCCCTCTCTGCCATCTCCACCATGTTGAAGCGGTGATCTTCGCGAGGGGTTGATCCCCACCGATTAGCGCCATGCTCATCAGAAAAAGCAGAAATGACAGCCTGCCTGGCTCGTATTTGACCCAGTAGATGAACCGAGTGATCCTTCAGAGCCTGGGTAATCAAGCATGCCTCGTGGAAACACTCAATTTTATCCTCCACCGTATCAAGAATTTCCGGGGTCATCTCTGCCGGATGAGGAGGAATATCGGTGAACACGGATAAAAAGATCATCCAGAGCCAGATGGAGCCCACAGGAAGAAGAGAGCCCCTACGAGTCAGAAGCTCGTACATCACTGTGTCACATTGAGCGTCGGTGAGAAGGGGATCTGCTAGCCGCGCAGTAAGGCGAGGAACCATTTTCTCGATGGGCACCTCCCATGGTTGCCGACAAGCGTGAGGGCGATTGCAAGCCATAGCTCTGGGTTTGTTTGAGTTTTGTTAATAAAAGAAGGATTTCTTTTTGAAGAGAAGAAGGAAGGAGTAGCCTCGGGTTATAAAGAGACGCATTCAAAGCCATGCACAAAAAACATTGTGCATGGTGGAGCTATTCCCAAGGCCGGAAAAAGGGGGCATGGGAAATGAAAGAGGTGACTCATTGGAATCAGAGTAGGAAGATGAAACGACCTCATCAGCGGAGCCTCACACGCATGCCACGTGAGCGCCAGACTTGATCCTTTTTGAAAACTAAAATGGCACCATGTTGGGCTTCCCTTGCACCTAGTCTAGGGTTTGGTAGCATCACTCATGCCACATTAAAAATTAGAGAGGTGCAAAGCAAGAAAACCATGAATCTTTACTAGAAATTCTAGGGTAACAAGTTTGTATCACATACAAAGAACTAAAGAGATTAGGATTACAACCTTTGTAGTCCGTTCCTTCGCTTCATAAGCTCCGTGTTGAGGTCCCTTCGCTGCGATCATCAAGAACTCCGACTCTCGTGAGGCTCCAAGAGGTGAGTGATGCATCTTGCTTGAAGTCTTCTTGATCTAAGATGATATACCTTGAAGAATCTCTAACCCAAGCTTACACTTCACTAATGAAGTAATTAGAGAAGTGAACACCCTAATCTAAGTGGCTAGAATAGATGAGAATGATGAAATAGGAATTTTGCTCTCTTTTTTACAATTTCTCATCATTTATCATCACAAATGAAAAAGCAAGTGAAGCTTTTCTTCAAGAAGCAAGAAGAAGAAGAAGAAGCAAAAGCTTTTGTGATGAAATACGAAGTAAACAATATACAACACTGGTGGCATCAACCTCAACCCGGAAGTGCCCCAAATAAAAGAATATTACATTACATTTGAATTTACATGAATGAAAATATAAAACTCTCATCTCACATAAAAAAAACCCGGCTATTCAATCGCGACAATCCTGCACATCATATCTCAGCAACACATAATATCTCATATCATCAACGTAAGTAAGTATGCATACACCGATTGTCGTCGACATATAGCAACGACAATCGGCAATACCATTACATACTACACTTACGGTCACAGAAAAGAAAGTGTAAAACTGCAATATCTGGAATCCACATTCTATTCAGACATCGTAAATGCGAAATATCACATACTTCGTATTTCATGTCTAGTAATATGAATTCCACACATTGCATCACATTCCAGATAAACAGACAGTATTAAAGTTTTCGAACGAATAATCAAATACCTAAGATTCCCTAAAGCTCAACACTTGAGCGAAGCTCAAAAACTCGGAGTGTGACACAGTAGTAGCGGTCCAGCCGTAGAAGGGTCAAGCCAACGCCTCACATGTGGCACGCCGTACTGCCCCAAACCCTAAGGTTCAAAAGGCAGTTCAAGATGGTCACATAATCGAGTTAAGGTTTGTTGTCTTCTAGAGGGTCCACCACAAAACTTGCACGTATCTCCGAAGGATTTAAACCCCGTGAAAAGTGAGCAAATGACACTCGTTCGAACAATTCAATACTTTATAATTTACCCGGAATAGCAAAACAAAATTAAATTCTCCGATCGAATCGACGATTACAAAATGAACCCCTGAATACTCAACACTTGAGTCAAATTAAAAATACCCAGAAAATATCAATCACAGAATCAAGAATTACTGTGCAAACAGAGAAGCCAGAGGACACCATATCGCCGCGGTTCCGCGGCACAAGCAGAGATTTGCCGCGGAACCGCGGTCATTTGTACGAATCAGGTCATCGTCTTGCACTATAATTCTTAGAAAATCCTGCCGTTTTTTTTAGATATTTTTAATTCAAAAAAATCCCAGATTTTAAAAATTGTCCAGAGAGGGGTTGATTTCGACGTTGTCGGGTTCGTTTGGAGTTTTAACTTCGTTAAAGTGTCGCCTAATGTTCTAGGTCGGCTCTGATACCAATGTTGGGTTAACCTAGCACCTCATGAAGGGATTGGAAGTATCACATGTACCAAAGATGGAATTTTTAGGGTGCTAAGTAAGCATACATTGAATCGTTCCTAGAAAATTAGGGTTTCAAAATTTTGCACATCATCACAAGTAAGAAAAGCCAGGGTTTTGAGAGTACAACCTTTGTAGCTCCCTACGCTAGACTCCTCGGCTACTTGGGGTTTGGAAAAGGTCCGCTTGAGGTCTTCCAACGTCCACGACGATCCACCCGAAGCTCCTTTGTCCAAGCTTGCAACTTCACTTTATCGAGAGAATGAAATGAAGCTAACACTCTAAACAAGTGGGATAGACTTGTGTAGAATGATGTTGTGGTTCTTATTCTCACTTCAAAATCCTATCTTGTTAAGTATTTTGCTCACTTGAAAAATCTAGAGAGCAATGGAAGAAGGAGGAAGAAGATGATGGCTTTTTGATAAGAAGAGAAAGATAAACTCTCTCAAGAAAATAGAAAATATATCTATATATATTTTTTACCTCTCATTTCAAACCATGGTTAAACAATAAGGATATTATTGAACTTGAGTTAAAACCCAAAAGGAAAGCTAATCCATGGTTAAATGGTGGGTGAGCATGGTTAGGTCAAAGAAGAGTGTAGAAAGAAACCATGAATTATCCATTTTCCTTTTTCATTTTGTTTTAAATCAAATGCAATAATAATCCATATTTAAAACCATGGTGTGAGTCTTATATTGCCACCATTTTCATGTATGTACAACCATGAAGGATGTATGTATGTATGTATGTGTGTATGCACATCCAAATGTGCATGAATTAATAAAGAAAGCATACATGCATGCATACATCCATCAAACACAAGAAAGGATTTCTAGTGAGAAACTAATGGTTAAATGATAAATCAACACTTGATTTATCAATCCGGCCATATCACATACGACCCCACCAAAAGCAAGCCGCCCGATCAATATACGGTATCCCATACGCGCATTTTAATCGGGTCCATGCGCATATCGCATACGCGCACCACAACATTTCGCCTGGACTAGGTAACTCCTTTGTGGGACTCTAAGACTCGTCAATACGCCGGTAGTGGGTGATGATCATATCAAGCACCCCCAAGCCGCAAGCGGTCAGCTAAACGTAACGGCCACCCGGGTATTGAGCGATCAGAAGAGAACAAGCGAACCTGCTACAACTCCCGTCGAGCCAACCGGCAACACTACCCGTGCAGTCCGGTCTCCTCGTCTGATATGTCGCATATCAAGTCTAGGGTTGGTAAATGTCAGACCCCAATAACCGATAAGTCGTGCCGATGTGAGGCTCATAACGGGTCGAGAAACTACTGGTAACACTTACCAGTAAATCTCCAATCAGCCCTGGCTAGGGACTTCCCTGTTACGGCCAATCGAGCACAGTGCAACATCAACCCCCAATACTGGGAGAGACGAACCCTCTCTATCGCTCATTGCCTCCATGTGACTCGGGACTGTACCCAAAAACCACCGTTTTGCACGCCCTCATGGACGTGGTAAGGTGGAAATCAAAGCACAGTGGAAATCACACAAGACTCTATGATGATCTCGGGTCTACAGACTAACCTGCACAAGTGTCACCTGAGAACTGCCATCTGACGTGAGGTATAATACCATCTGGGAGTTCTCGGCGAGTCTGTCCAGTGTACCCAGTCTCCACTGAGGACCCGTATATGATCTCTGGTGTCAAACACCAATGGATATGGGATCATCCATCGCCCATCTCATGGGTCGAGAAGCGTATACGCTAGTCTACTCTGGTATATCGATGCCCTGTCTCGATACACCCACGACTAGGGACCTTGAAGTATGTACTTATGGACTACCATTTCCCCACTAGTATGATCCGCATCATAGTCCAGGTAGTCAAGCACACATCCTAAGGGCTTTACCAACATGTAACTATAAGATAGTATAAAGAGACAAGTATACATGTTAAGATAAAGAGCAACCAGATAGCATACTATCATATCGAGCAAGAAAGTCATCTCTATATATGTCCAAGCATCCAATATAATATACATCATCTGTACAATACTGGCCTCTAGGGCATACATACAACTAACAATCTCCCATTTGCACTAGGGCTAGCTGCTGTAGTATCGCATACCGAGCATCCCGAAGAGTCTCTCAAACTGTATCTGGGGAATGGCCTTCGTGAGTGGATCCGCTGTGTTGTTCTTCGTGTCAACCCTCCTGACCTTGATCTCCCGGCGATCAACTATCTCCCGGATCAGGTGATACCGCCTCAGAATATGCCTGGATCGCTGATGGGACCTGGGTTCTTTGGCCAAAGCCACCGCTCCATTGTTATCGCAATACAAAGGTATTGGATTCTCAATGGATGGAACCACTCCAAGTTCAGTAATGAACTTCTTGATCCAGACAGCCTCTTTGGCAGCATCGTTGGCAGCGATGTATTCAGCCTCCATCGTCGAGTCTGCCATGGTTTCCTGCTTGGAACTCTTCCAGCTAACCGCCCCTCCGTAAAGGGTAGAGACAAATCCCGACTGCGACTTAGAGTCGTCCTTATCACTCTGGAAGCTCGAATCGGTAAAGGACTCCACTTGGAGTTCTCCGTTACCATACACCAAGAGCATCTCCTTAGTCCTTCGTAAGTACTTGAGAATGCTCTTCACAGCTGTCCAGTGACTCTCTCCAGGATCAGCTTGATACCTACTCACTATACTTAGTGAGTATGCTACATCGGGTCTAGTACACAGCATCGCGTACATGATAGAGCCTACAGCCGAAGCATAGGGTATCCCTTGCATGCGAGCTCTCTCCAAATCAGTCTTGGGAGACATCTCTTTGGAGAGAGTGACTCCAGAGATCGTGGGTAAGTTCCCACACTTGGATTGTTCCATACTAAACCTCTTTAGTATGGTGTCAATGTACCTAGATTGGGACAATCCCAATATCCGTTTGGATCTATCTCTATAGATCCTAATTCCCAATATGCAGGAGGCATCACCAAGATCTTTCATTGAGAATCTTTGTGATAAGAAGAGCTTGACCGATTGCAGCATAGGAATGTCATTTCCTATCAAGAGTATGTCATCTACGTACAATACGAGATAGACAACCTTACTCTCTGCCACCTTCTTGTAGATACAAGGTTCATCTACGTTTTTGACGAAATCAAACTCTTTGATAACGACGTCAAAGCAGATGCTCCAACTCCGCGATGCTTGCTTTAATCCATAAATGGATTTGAGCAGCTTGCACACCTTCCCGTTGCTCCCACTGCCTACGAAGCCCTCTGGCTGAGTCATGTACACGCACTCTTCTAAATCACCATTTAGAAAGGCGGTCTTAACATCCATTTGCCAGATTTCGTAATCATGATATGCAGCGATGGCAAGCATGATCCGGATGGATTTAAGCATAGCCACTGGAGAAAAGGTCTCGTCATAGTCCACACCTGGTCTTTGACGAAAACCCTTTGCAACTAGTCTAGCTTTGAAAGTTTCCACTTTCCCATCTACACCAAGTTTTTTCTTGAAAATCCACTTGCTCCCAATGGGTTTTACCCCTTCAGGAGCATCTTCCAAAGTCCATACTTTGTTGGTGTACATGGATTCCATCTCGGACCGCATAGCATCCAGCCATTTCACTGAGTCCCCACTCGTGATGGCCTGCTCGAAGCTAGTTGGGTCATCCTCCTCCATGATGCAATCCTCGCTCCCACCATCCATGAGAAAACCATAGTATCTCTCATGTGGGCGAGGAAACCTACTAGATCGGCGGAGTGGCTGGGGTTCATTGGGAATTACCGAATCCTCTGGTTCCACTAAATCTTCAGTTTGAGTTTGTGTAGCCGGAATTTCTTCTAGTTCTACCTTGTTTCCATTAATTTCTTTTGCAAGAAATTCCTTTTCTAAAAAGGTGGCATGTCGAGAAACAAACATTTTTTGTTCCTCAGCATGGTAGAAAAGATATCCATGTGAATGTTTGGGATATCCCACAAACTTGCATAGAACTGACCGTGCCTCGAGTTTGTCCGGATTTTGCCTCTTGACATAGGACGGACAACCCCATATCTTAACTCGTTTAAGACATGGTCTCTTCCCACTCCATATCTCATATGGTGTGGTAGGTACAGATTTAGATGGAACTTGATTCAATAGGTATGCTGCTGTTTCCAGCGCATATCCTCAGAAGGAAATAGGTAACTCAGCTGTGCTCATCATAGAGCGCACCATATCTAATAGGGTGCGGTTTCTCCGTTCTGATACACCGTTGTGCTGTGGTGTATATGGAGGAGTCAGCTGAGAGAGAATCCTATTCTCTTTTAGGAAGTCCAGGAATTCATTGCTCAAGTATTCACCTCCTCGATCAGATCGAAGGATTTTAATACTTTTCCCGGTTTGGTTCTCGACTTCTAGTTTATATTCTCTAAATTTCTCAAAAGCTTCTGATTTGTGTTTCATCAGGAACACATATCCGAATCTAGAGAGATCGTCAGTGAATGTAATGAAGTACGAAGAACCATCCCTGGCATGTGTAGACATGGGACCGCATACATCACTATGTATCAGTCCCAAGAGGTCGGTAACTCTTTCTCCGTATCCCGTAAACGGAGTTTTGGTCATCTCGCCTTTGAGACATGACCGGCAAGTGTCATAAGATGATAATTCAAACGGATTCAAATATCCATCCTTATGCAACTTAGCTAGTCGTGTCGCATTGATGTGACCCAGTCTACAATGCCACAAGAAGGATTTGTTCAGTTCTGAACTTTTCCTCTTGTGTGTGTTTGTTATGCTTAGAACTGTTGATTGATTTAGAACATAAATGCCATTGCACAACGTGCATGATCCAACCAACTTTTGGTTACGGAAAATGTTCATAACATTATCCTGTAATGCAAAATTATATCCCTCTTTACTCAACAAAGAAACCGATATAATGTTGCATATCAGGTTCGGCATGTAATAGCATTCGTTCAGAATCAATGTATTACCAGTTGGTAATACAAGGTGATATTCCCCGACGGTCTTAGCTGCAACAATTGCACCATTTCCAACTCTTATGTCTTTATCACCTTCTCCAAGTTCTCTACCTTTCCTAAGCCCATGTAACTGATTACATATATGAGATCCTGACCCGGTATCTAATACCCAGGACGTAGGGCAAATGGAGAAACAGTTCTCTGTAACGAACACACCCGAAGAAAATGCATCAACATGTACTTTCTTCATTCGGGTGGCATGGGAATCCTGGTATTCCCCTATGTCCTGTTCAGTCCTATAACTCTTATAAGAAAGAACGGAACCAACGTTCCCCAGCACAGTATAACTTGCAGGTTCGGTCAATACATCCATATTATTATCTTGATTAAGGCATGACATGGTCGCTACCTGGAGAGAGAGAGAGAAGAAAACACTTTAGCGTATGCTCTTGCAAGATCAGATTGGTTATTATCTTATCTAATCATGATGGCTCCCACTGTTTTTATCAAATCTTCCTTCAAACCCTAAAAGGAAAGACTAGCCGGGATTAATTACACCCTACAACTTTGCCGATCTTTCAGCCAGGCCAGTGTCGGTATTTTGAGGGAGGTTCCCCGTGCTTTCGCACGGACCTAATTAAAGTAAACCTCGTTTTCCCAGAGGCGTAACCCCGTTGACACCTTTCTAGACACCTACTTGATCGGCTAATTGTCCTGTGTAAAACTCTCCCAGGAGTAACAATTACTCGCAGTGGGTATCGGGATCCAACTATCTCATAGAAGGTATGCAATCTCATTGCAAATTTCAACACTTGAAATTCCCGATAATATTTTGCCCCTAACCCCCATGACCTTGACAAAGGCCAACAAATCATAGGATGCTAGTCAAGTTCAACCCGTCATTTCTTGATTGAATCAAACCCACCCGCACGACCCTTGACAAAGGCCAACAAGGTCGTACGACTACCCTGAAACAATCTGCATCATATGCATAAGCAGATAAGCACTATTCAGCTACCGCACACTACGCCTTGACAAAGGCCAACAAACGCAGCACGAATACTAAACAGTTCTTATCTGGAATGACGGAGGGCTACGACAGGTTTTTCTGAAAACCTATTGCGTAATGAACTTGATATCGTTGTAGAATCAAGTGAAGTTTTGAAATGGAGTGATTTTGAGGCTTTCATTAGTTTTGCTAAAGAGGTCACTCCCGGTGAAGGGATCTCGGCTCTTTCCTCATCGAATAAGGTGCGGGATATATCATATATATCACTGTGCAAAGCAAAACTCCAAAAGCAGTCAAAAGTCAAACCGAGTGTTGTAGCATCTGCCAGTTTTGCTAAAGAGGTCACTCCTGGTGAAAGGATCTCGGCTCTTTCCCCATCGAATAAGGTGCAGGGTATATCATATATACCACTATGCAAAGCAAAACTGTAGCTACCCTTTTTGAAAATTTGATTCTACAACATCTTTTAGGTTTCTTTTCTTTCATTAATCACATTAATGAAGTCCCATCATTTAAGTCACCTAAACATCACAGATAAATACGACGTACACTTATGCCATCCGCATTCGTCTCGATGTCCCCTCGTGCACCGTTAGGTTAGGTAACTAACGACAGAGCAGGGCAGGGCTAGTGCGGGTGTAAAACATAAGGAACGCCTATATAATATATCATATATACTATATACTGTATCCATCACAACATATCAAATGATCACATCACAGATATCGCAGCAGAAACATAGATATAATGTGGGATATACTAGGACGTCCGTATTTAGTATTTAGCCAACAATAGAAAATACGGATTCCACAGTCGCGATGAACAGCCAAGCCCACACCCTGGACCCCTACGAGAGCGGCAAGTGACCCTACCAATTCTGGAGTTTAGGAGACCCGGTCTCGACTTCTCGAGATGGCCTCCCACTGAACCCCAGAATCCGGTCACCTGTGCTCCCCTCCTTGGGTCCATCATAATGCGGAAAAGTAAACAATATACAACACTGGTGGCATCAACCTCAACCCGGAAGTGCCCCAAATAAAAGAATATTACATTACATTTGAATTTACATGAATGAAAATATAAAACTCTCATCTCACATAAAAAAACCCCGGCTATTCAATCGCGACAATCCTGCACATCATATCTCAGCAACACATAATATCTCATATCATCAACGTAAGTAAGTATGCATACACCGATTGTCGTCGACGTATAACAACGACAATCGGCAATACCATTACATACTACACTTACGGTCACAGAAAATAAAGTGTAAAACTGCAATATCTGTAATCCACATTCTATTCAGACATCGTAAATGCGAAATATCACATACTTCGTATTTCATGTCTAGTAATATGAATTCCACACATTGCATCACATTCCAGATAAACAGACAGTATTAAAGTTTTCGAACGAATAATCAAATACCTAAGATTCCCTAAAGCTCAACACTTGAGCGAAGCTCAAAAACTCGGAGTGTGACACAGTAGTAGCGGTCCAGCCGTAGAAGGGTCAAGCCAACGCCTCACATGTGGCACGCCGTACTGCCCCAAACCCTAAGGTTCAAAATGCAGTTCAAGACGGTCACATAATCGAGTTAAGGTTTGTTTTCTTCTAGAGGGTCCACCACAAAACTTGCACGTATCTCCGAAGGATTTAAATCCCGTGAAAAGTGAGCAAATGACACTCGTTCGAACAATTCAATACTTTATAATTTACCCGGAATAGCAAAACAAAATTAAATTCTCCGATCGAATCGACGATTACAAAATGAACCCCTGAATACTCAACACTTGAGTCAAATTAAAAATACCCAGAAAATATCAATCACAGAATCAAGAATTACTGTGCAAACAGAGAAGCCAGAGGACACCATATCGCCGCGGTTCCGCGGCACAAGCAGGGATTTGCCGCGGAACCGTGGTCATTTGTACGAATCAGGTCATCGTCTTGCACTATAATTCTTAGAAAATCATGCTGTTTTTTTTAGATATTTTTAATTCAAAAAAATCCCAGATTTTAAAAATTGTCCAGAGAGGGGTTGATTTCGACGTTGTCGGGTTCGTTTGGAGTTTTAACTTCGTTAAAGTGTCGCCTAATGTTCTAGGTCGGCTCTGATACCAATGTTGGGTTAACCTAGCACCTCATGAAGGGATTGGAAGTATCACATGTACCAAAGATGGAATTTTTAGGGTGCTAAGTAAGCATACATTGAATCGTTCCTAGAAAATTAGGGTTTCAAAATTTTGCGCATCATCACAAGTAAGAAAAGCTAGGGTTTTGAGAGTACTGTTAGTTATATGTATGCCCTAGAGGCCATTACTGTACATAGGATGTATATTGTAGTGGATGCTGGGACATATATAGGGAGGACTTTCTTGCTCGACATGATAGTATGCTATCTGGTTACTCTTTACCTTAACGTGTACATTGATTGTCTCTCTGTTACATGTTGGTAAAGCCCTTAGGATGTGTACTTGACTACCTGGACTATGATGCAGATCATACTAGTGGGGACATGGTAGTCCATAAGTACATCCTTCAAAGTCCCTAGTCGTGGGTGTATCGAGATGGGGCATCGATATACCAGAGTAGACTAGCGTGTACCTTCTCGACCCATACAGATGGGCGATGGATGATCCCATAACCATCGGTGTTTGACATCAGAGATGATATACGGGTGCTCAGTAGAGACTGGGTACACTGGACGGACTCGCCGAGAACTCCCAGATGGTATTATACCTTACGTCAGATGGCAGTTCTCTGGTGACACTGGTACAGAGTAGTCTGTTGAGCCGAGATCGTCATAGAGTCTTGTGTGGTTCCCACTGTGCTTTGATTTCCATCTTACCACGTCCAAGAGGGCGTGCAAAACGGTGGTATTTGGGTACAGTCCCGAGTCACATGGAGGCAATGAGCGATAGGAGGGGATTCGTCTCTCCCGGTATAGGGGGTTGATGTTGCGCTGTGTTCGATTGGCTATAACAGGAAATCCCTGGCCAGGGTTGCTGAGATTTACTGGTAAGTGTTACCAGTAGTTTCTCGAATTGTTATAGACCTCATATCGACACGACTTATCGAGCTATTGGGGTCTGACGTTTACCACCCCTAGGCAAGATATGCGACATATCAGACGACGAGACCGGACTGTACGGTAGTGTTACTGGTTGGATTCACTGGAGTGTGAGCGGGCTTGCTCGTCGATCTTCTGATCGCTCAATACCCGGGTGGCCGTTACGTTTAGCAGACCGCTTGCGGCTTGTGGATGTTTGATATGATCATCATCCGCTGCCGGCGTATTGACGAGTCTTTAGAGTCCTACACAGAGGTTTCCTGGCTCAAGCGAAACGAAATAGGAGCGCATATGAGATATGTGCGGGACCGAGAGTAATGCGTGTATGTGATACCGTATTACATTCTCGCGATAAATGTATCGATTAGGTTATATGCGATATACCCTAATTATCGAATCAAGGATTGATTCAATAAACCGGTACATAGGATACTAGTCGGTTATATACGATATGACCGGATCGTTAAATCAAGTGTTGATTTAATGATTTAATGCATAATTATATATTTGATATATTACTTTGCATTAACTAGTATCGGTTCACTTTAAATGGATTTTCTCGCTCGGATGTGCGCATTGCATATGCGATATGATTTTGTGCACTTGCTTGTATCATGTTTGATGATGCATGCAAACTTGGGTTTGTGTAAAGATTGAACCATGGTTTTATGAGTGGTTAGGGTTTATTATTTTCTTATTCATTTATTCTATTTAGTTATTCATTTGGAAAAAGAAAAAGAGTGAGAAAATGGTGGCTTTTCTTTGTTTGTAAATGAAGCTTCATGAAGCTTTCATTATGTCACCATTTTGTCTCATGTTAAAACCTAACCACTCCACTTAACTATAGTTCTCTCTCTACACTTAACCAAGGTAAGAGTTATGATAAGAATGGATTTTCTTTTCTATTTTAATTAATTCTTATCATAACATTCTTCTTCTTCTTCTTCATTTCTTCATGGAAGAAAGCTTGCTCCATTAATGGCAAGTGATGATAAAGAGTGAGAAATCCAATTCTAAAGTGAACCCACTTCCTATTTCTTCATCCTCTACCTCTTGCCAAATAGTATAGGGTGTTTCCTTCACAAGTTTTCATGGCTTGGTGAAGGTGGAGCTTGATCTAGCGATGCCTCGACGTAGATCATCTTCGGCATGGACATCGACGACCTAGCTCGCCATTTCTCCGACGAAGCCGACGCTAGAGCCCGGGAATTCATTTGGACAGCGAGGGGACTTCGTTGCGGAGCTATGGAGATGGAGCACCGGATCTACAAAGGTTGTATTTCCGTTTAAACTTTAGTTAAGTTGTTAACTAGTTTCATTTTCGCCTAAACATCTAGCCGACGATCCGTTCTAGGGTTTCTCGGCACCGTTAAAATTTGAAATTGGCATGGTTGATGCCTTGTGAGACCTCATTAGGGTGCCTAGGAACCCTACAGTGGTATCAGAGCCTAGCTAGAGCCTTAGACGAAGTCTAGACGAAGTTTGAAACCCGAACGAACCGAAACCCTAACACAATCCATGCTCTATGGACTTTTTCTAAAAACAGGGATTTTTGTGAATTAAAAATTGCCAAAAAATTCAGCAGGGAATCCTATGAGTTACTGTGAAGCACGTGGCTCTAAATCGACCAAAGAGCCGCGGAACCGCGGCCCCACCCTGGGTTTCGCGGCGGTTCCGCGGCCCTGTTGGTGATTTATACCACGTGTATTGCACAGTAATTCTTGTGTCAAAGTGCTGAGTCTTCTGGAAATTTTTATTTTTTATTCAAGAGTTGAATTTTCTGGGGTTGTTTTGGGGATTCGGTGTTTCGATCGGAGTATCAAATTTTGTCTGTGTGGCTTTCCGGATAAATTTTAGAATATGATAAAAAGTTCGACCGGATATAAATACCCAATTTTTCCCCTGTCGGGAAATTTCTAAGTGTTGGATTTTTCCGTAGTTTAACGACGTTCTAAGTAGTGCAAGTAACGCGATGGACCCTCTAGAAGACAACAAACCTTAACTCGATTATATGACCGTCTTGAACTGCCCTTTGAACCTTCGGGTTTGGGGCAGTACGGCGTGCCACATGTGAGGCGTTGGCTTGACCCTTCTACGGCTGGACCGTTGGTACTGAGGCATGAACAGAATGTTTTTAGACTTATTTCATGTGTTGATCTGTTACGGGAAAACTTGGGTGTTTGACTGTTCGATCGGAAAATTTAACATGTTCTATTTATCCGGAATGTGATACAATAATTGGAATTCACAAATAGTTATGAGATAACTGAATGAATGTTATAAACATAGCAGTTTAGTCTCACTTGATCGGTTGCCACGGAATTTTGATGTGATCAAAAGTCCGTCGCAATCACGTAGCGTACGCGGATACTCGCCGGGTAAACTTAATAGACAGCCTCACTCCATAGCCCCGACCAAGTGACTGTTGGAGAACCCCGTCGCCGAAAGCATCCGTTCGGGTGCTCGCGGCAGCGGTGTTCCGCCTTGGTGCACTTCGTCGACGGCGTCGGGGGTGCGGCCGCCTACTGAAGTTTGCGACGAGCATTCGATCAGGATGTCGGGAATCTTGTTGAATTGCCCGACTTGATATTGAAAAGTGTTTTCGATTTTGAGACTAAAATGCGGGGTTTATAATTGTCAGGCATGCGATGTCTAAGTAATTCATTTGGTCAGGCATGCGATGTCTGAGGTGGTTGCGGATTCCAACTGTTGTAGTTTTACACTTTCTTTTCTGTGACCGTAAGTGTAATATGTGATATCGCCGGTTTCGTTGCTATATGTCAACGACAATTGGGATGAGCATATTTACTTACGTTGATGACATGTGATGTTATGTGTTGCTGGATATGTTATATTGGATCGTTGTGTTTGAATAGCCGGGGGTTTTTATGTGAGATGAGTGTTTTTCATTTTCATTCATGTAAAAACTTGTATGTAATATTCTTTTATTGGGGCACTTCCAGGTTGCGGAAGTTGTCACCTTTTGTATATTATTTATTTTTCCGCACTAGGATAGACCCAAGGAGGGGAGCACAAGTAACCGGGTTCTGGAGTCCAGTGGGAGACCAACTCGAGGAGTCGAGTCCGGGTCTCCTAACTCCAGAATTGGTAGGGTTGCTTGCCGCTCTCGTAGGGGTCTAGGGGTATGGGTTTGGCTATTCATCACGACCGTGGAATCCGTGTTTTATACTGGCTCGTATTAAAAACACGGACGTCCTAGTATATCCAATATTTCATATGATTCTTCTGCTGCGATATCTGTGATGTGATCATGTGATGTTCTGTGATAGATACAGTATATAGTATATATGATATATTATATAGGCGTTACTTATGTTTTACACCCGCGCTAGCCCTGCCCTGCTCTGCCGTTAGTTACCTAACCTAACGGTGCACGAGGGGACATCGAGGCGAATGCGGATGGCATAAGTGTACGTCGTATTTATCTGTGATGTTTAGGTACTTAAATGATGGGACTTCATTAATGAGATTAATGAAATAAAAGAAACCTAAGATGTTGTAGAATTGAATTTCAAAATAAAACAGGTAGCTACAGTTCTTGCTATGCACAGCGGTATATGTGATATATCCTGCACCTTATTCGATAAGGAAAGGACCGAGATCCCTTCACCGGGAGTGACTCCTTTAGCAATAACTGGCAGATGCTACACCCTCGGTTTGTCTTTTGATTGCTTTTAAGAGTTTTTGCTTTGCACAGTGATATATATGATATATCCCGCACCTCATTCGGCGAGGAAAGGACCGACGATTCCTTCACCGGGAGTGACTCCTTTAGCAAAACTAGAAAAGCCTCAAAGACACTCCATTTCAAAATTCATTCGATCCTACAACGATATCAAGTTCATTACGCAATAGGTTTTCAGAAAAACCTGTCGTAGCCCTCCGTCATTTCAGATAAGTGGTAGTTAGTATTCGTGCTACGTTTGTTGGCTTGCGTCAAGGCGTAGTGTGCGGTAGCTAACTAGTATTTATCTGCTTATGCATATGATGCAGATTGGATTAGGGTAGTCGTGCGACTTTGTTGGCCTGCGTCAAGGGTCGTGTGGGTGGGTTTAATTCAATCAGGAAATGACGGGTTGAACTTGACTAGCGGACTATGGTTTGTTGGCCTGCGTCAAGGTCATAGGACGCTAGGGGCAAAATATTATCGGGAATTTCAAGTGTTGAAATTTGCAATGAGATTGCATACCTTCTATGAGATAATTGGATCTCGATACCCGCTGCGAGTAAGAGTTACTCCTGGGAGAGTTTTATACATTGCAATTAGCCGATCAAGTAGGTGTCTAGAAAGGTGTTAATGAGGTTACGCCTCTGGGAAAACAAGGTTTACATTAATTAGGTTCGTGCGAAAGCACGGGGGACCTCCCTCAAAGTACCGACACTGGCCTGGCTGAAAGATTGGCGAACTTGTTGTGTGTAATTAATCCCGGCTAGTCTTTCCTTTTAGGGTTTGAAGGAAGATTTGATAAAAAGCAGTGGGAGCCATCCTGATTAGATAAAATAATAACCAATCTATTCTTGCAAGAGCGCATGCTGAGTGTTTTCTTCTCTCTCTCCAGGTAGCGACCATATCACGCCTTAATCAAGATAATAATACGGATTATTGACCGAACCCGCTTGTTATACTGAGCTGGGGAATGTTGGTCCCGCTCCAACTTATAATTGTTATAAGACAGAGCAGGAAATTGGGAATACCAGATTTCCCGTGCCGCCCTAACGAAGAGAGTGCATGCTGATGCATCATCTTCGGGTGTATTCGTTACAAAGAACTGTTTCTCAGTATCCTCCGCATCCTGGGTATATGATACCGGATCAAGATCCCAGATATGTAATATGTTACATAGGGCTACAAAAGGGTAGAAAAACTGAGAACGGGTGATAAGTTTCATGAGGCAGAAAACGGGGCAAGAGTTGCAGCCAAGTCTGTCGGTCACTGTCACCCTGTATTACCAATACATTGATTCTGAACGAATGTTATTAGATACCGAACCTGATATACAAAATCATATCAGTCTCTTTATTAGTAAAGAAATGATAAAATTTTGTATTGTTGGATAATGTTTTGAACATTTCCTATATCAAAAGTTGATCGGTTCAGGCACGTTATCTAAAAGCGTTGATGTTCTAAATCAAACGACAGTTCTTAGTATACAAAACACACACAAGAGGAAGAGTTCAGAAATGAACGAATCCTTCTTGAGGTATTGTAGACTAGGTCATACCAATGCGACCCGTCTAGCTGAGTTACATTTAGATGCATATTTAAATCAGTTTGAATTTACATCTTGTGAAACTCGCCAGTCATGTCACAAAGATAAGATGACCATAGCTCCGTTTACTGGAAACAGAGAAAGAGTTAATGAACTCTTGGGATGATACATGTTGATGTATGTAGGTCCCCTGTCTACACATGCCAAGACCGGTTCTTCATACTTCATTACGTTCTCTGATGATCTCTTTAGATTCAAACATATGTTCTTGTTGAAACACAAGTCCGAACCTTTTGAGATGTTCACAGAATATAAGTTAGAAGTAGAGAACCAAAATACGGGTATAAGTATTATGTCCTTTGATGTGATCAAGGAGGAGAATACTTGTGCATGGAATTCCTGGACTATTCTAAAGGAGAATGAGATTCTCTCTCAGTGTTACTCCTCCGTATACACCACAGTACCTCGGTGTATCGGGGCGGAGCAATCACACTCTATATGATATAGTGTGCTCTATGATGAGTACTACTGAGTTACCTATTTCCTTTTTGGGAGTTATGCACTTGAGAAGATGCATACCTACTAAATAGGGTTCAAATCAAATCATTTGCCTACCACTCCATATAAGATATGGAATGGGAAGAGCCCATCTCTTAAGTCAGTTAAGATTTGGGGTTGTCCGGCCAATGTCCAAAAGCAAAATCCGGACAAGCCCGAGGCAACGTCTGTTATGTACAACTGGAAATGTTCCAGCTATACAAACTGCAGCTGATGATTTGACAGAACCAAAGGATTCAGTAGATTCCAATGAACCTCAGCCTCTCCGCCGATCTAGTAGGGTTTCTCACCCACCTGAGAGATACTTCGGTTTCTCTATGACAGTGGGAGCGAGGATTGCATCATGAGATGATGACCCAACTAGCTTTGAGCTGGCCATCAGGAGTAAGACTCTGTAAGAATGGCTGGATGCTTATCGATCTGAGATGGAATCCTTATACACCAACAAAGTATGGACTTTGGTTGCTATATCTGAAGGGTTAAATCCCCATCAGGAGCAAGTATATCTTGAGAAGATTACTTGGTGTAAATGGAAAAGTTGAGACTTTCAAAGCTAGACTTGTTAAAGGTTTTCGTCATTGACCAGGCGTGGATAATGATGAAACCTTTTCCAATAGCTATGCTTAAGTCCATCCAGATCCTACTTGCCACGGCTACATACCATGACTACGATATCTGGTGGTTGGGTGCCATGACTGCTTTTCTAGATGTTGTTTTAGAAGAGTGTGTCTATAAGTACGCAGCCAGAGGGCTTCGTACACAGTGGGAGCAGCGGAAACGTGTGCAAGATGCTTTATAGGATAAAGCAGGTATCGCGGAGTTGGAACATCTGTTTTGATCGATTAGTCAAAGAAGTTGACATCATCAAAGTGGTAGATGAACCTTGTATAAACAAAAAGGTAGTAGGGAGTATGGTGACGATCCTCGTAGAATACGTGGATGATATACTCTTGATAGGGAAGGAGTTTCATATGCTACGCTCGATCAATCTCCGCTTATCAAAATGATTCTCCACATAGGATCAAAGTGATACCTACTAAATCCTAGATTTTGGATCTATGAGATAGATCTAATTGGATGTTAGAATACTCACTAGTTCTAGTGAGATGGTATCAGTTGATCCTGGGGAAAATCACTGGAAGTGTTCCAGGGTGATAAAGACGACTGAATGTCAGTCGCAGGCATTGTCTTTACCCTCAGTAAAGGGACGGTATGTTGGAAGAGTTCCAAGCTAGTTACCGTGACATACTAGACGATAAAGGCAGGATACATCGCTACTTAAGATGCTACCAAAGAGGCTGTTTGGATGTATAATGGTTCATGAGATGAACTATGTTCCTACCATTGTGAGACAATGGAGTTGTGGCTCATGCCAAGGAACGTCCGTCCCATCAGTGATCCAGACATATTCTATGGCAGTATCACCTGATCATGGAGATGGCTGATCTCCAGGATGATCAAGGCTAGGAGAGAAGACTCGGAGGATAACACGGCGGATCCACTCACGAAGGCCTATTCCCAGAGAGAGACTTTTATGGGATGGTTGAGTATGAGATACTACAACCACTGCTACAGATGGCCCTAGTGCAAGTGGGAGATTGTTAGTTATATGTATGCCCTAGAGGCCATTACTGTACATAGGATGTATATTGTAGTGGATGCTGGGACATATATAGAGAGGACTTTCTTGCTCGACATGATAATATGCTATCTGGTTACTCTTTACCTTAACGTGTACATTGATTGTCTCTCTGTTACATGTTGGTAAAGCCCTCAGGATGTGTACTTGACTACCTGGACTATGATGCGGATCATACTAGTGGGGACATGGTAGTCCATAAGTACATCCTTCAAAGTCCCTAGTCGTGGGTGTATCGAGACGGGGCATCGATATACCAGAGTAGACTAGCGTGTACCTTCTCGACCCATACAGATAGGCGATGGATGATCCCATATCCATCGGTGTTTGACATCAGAGATGATATACGGGTGCTCAGTAGAGACTGGGTACACTGGACGGACTCGCCGAGAACTCCCAGATGGTATTATACTTTACGTCAGATGGCAGTTCTCTGGTGACACTGGTACAGAGTAGTCTGTTGAGCCGAGATCGTCATAGAGTCTTGTGTGGTTCCCACTGTGCTTTGATTTCCATCTTACCACGTCCAAGAGGGCGTGCAAAACGGTGGTTTTTGGGTACAGTCCCGAGTCACATGGAGGCAATGAGCGATAGGAGGGGATTCGTCTCTCCCGGTATAGGGGGTTGATGTTGCGCCGTGTTCGATTGGCTATAACAGGAAATCCCTGGCCAGGGTTGCTGAGATTTACTGGTAAGTGTTACCAGTAGTTTCTCAAATTGTTATAGACCTCATATCGACACGACTTATCGAGCTATTGGGGTCTGACGTTTACCACCCCTAGGCAAGATATGCGACATATCAGACGACGAGACCGGACTGTACGGTAGTGTTACTGGTTGGATTCACTGGAGTGTGAGCGGGCTTGCTCGTCGATCTTCTGATCGCTCAATACCCGGATGGCCGTTACGTTTAGCAGACCGCTTGCGGCTTATGGATGTTTGATATGATCATCATCCGCTGCCGGCGTATTGACGAGTCTTTAGAGTCCTACACAGAGGTTTCCTGGCTCAAGCGAAACGAAATAGGAGCGCATATGAGATATGTGCGGGACCGAGAGTAATGCGTGTATATGATACCGTATTACATTCTCGCGATAAATGTATCGATTAGGTTATATGCGATATACCCTAATTATCGAATCAAGGATTGATTCAATAAACCGGTACATAGGATACTAGTCGGTTATATACGATATGACCGGATCGTTAAATCAAATGTTGATTTAATGATTTAATGCATAATTATATATTTGATATATTACTTTGCATTAACTAGTATCGGTTCACTTTAAATGGATTTTCTCGCTCGGATGTGCGCATTGCATATGCGATATGATTTTGTGCACTTGCTTGTATCATGTTTGATGATGCATGCAAACTTGGGTTTGTGTAAAGATTGAACCATGGTTTTATGAGTGGTTAGGGTTTATTATTTTCTTATTCATTTATTCTATTTAGTTATTCATTTGGAAAAAGAAAAAGAGTGAGAAAATGGTGGCTTTTCTTTGTTTGTAAATGAAGCTTCATGAAGCTTTCATTATGTCACCATTTTGTCTTATGTTAAAACCTAACCACTCCACTTAACTATAGTTCTATCTATACACTTAACCAAGGTAAGAGTTATGATAAGAATGGATTTTCTTTTCTATTTTAATTAATTCTTATCATAACATTCTTCTTCTTCTTCTTCATTTCTTCATGGAAGAAAGCTTGCTCCATTAATGGCAAGTGATGATAAAGAGTGAGAAATCCAATTCTAAAGTGAACCCACTTCCTATTTCTTCATCCTCTACCTCTTGCCAATTAGTATAGGGTGTTTCCTTCACAAGTTTTCATGGCTTGGTGAAGGTGGAGCTTGATCTAGCGATGCCTCGACGTAGATCATCTTCGGCATGGACATCGACGACCTAGCTCGCCATTTCTCCGACGAAGCCGACGCTAGAGCCCGGGAATTCATTTGGACAGCGAGGGGACTTCGTTGCGGAGCTATGGAGGTGGAGCACCGGATCTACAAAGGTTGTATTTCCGTTTAAACTTTAGTTAAGTTGTTAACTAGTTTCATTTTCACCTAAACATCTAGCCGACGATCCGTTCTAGGGTTTCTCGGCACCGTTAAAATTTGAAATTGGCATGGTTGATGCCTTGTGAGACCTCATTAGGGTGCCTAGGAACCCTACAAGTACAACCTTTGTAGCTCCCTACGCTAGACTCCTCGGCTACTTGGGGTTTGGAAAAGGTCCGCTTGAGGTCTTCCAACGTCCACGACGATCCACCCGAAGCTCCTTTGTCCAAGCTTGCAACTTCACTTTATCGAGAGAATGAAATGAAGTTAACACTCTAAACAAGTGGGCTAGACTTGTGTAGAATGATGTTGTGGTTCTTATTCTCACTTCAAAATCCTATCTTGTTAAGTATTTTGCTCACTTGAAAGATCTAGAGAGCTATGGAAGAAGGAGGAAGAAGATGATGGCTTTTTGATAAGAAGAGAAAGATAAACTCTCTCAAGAAAATAGAAAATATATCTATATATATTTTTTACCTCTCATTTCAAACCATGGTTAAACAATAAGGATATTATTGAACTTGAGTTAAAACCCAAAAGGAAAGCTAATCCATGGTTAAATGGTGGGTGGGCATGGTTAGGTCAAAGAAGAGTGTAGAAAGAAACCATGAATTATCCATTTTCCTTTTTCATTTTGTTTTAAATCAAATGCAATAATAATCCATATTTAAAACCATGGTGTGAGTCTTATATTGCCACCATTTTCATGTATGTACAACCATGAAGGATGTATGTATGTATGTATGTATGTGTGTATGCACATCCAAATATGCATGAATCAATAAAGAAAGCATACATGCATGCATACATCCATCAAACACAAGAAAGGATTTCTAGTGAGAAACTAATGGTTAAATGATAAATCAACACTTGATTTATCAATCCGGCCATATCACATACGACCCCACCAAAAGCAAGCCGCCCGATCAATATACGGTATCCCATACGCGCATTTTAATCGGGTCCATGCGCATATCGCATACGCGCACCACAACATTTCGCCTGGACTAGGTAACTCCTTTGTGGGACTCTAGGACTCGTCAATACGCCGGCAGTGGGTGATGATCATATCAAGCACCCCCAAGCCGCAAGCGATCAGCTAAACGTAACGGCCACCCGGGTATTGAGCGATCAGAAGAGAACAAGCGAACCTGCTACAACTCCCGTCGACCCAACCGGAAACACTACCCGTGCAGTCCGGTCTCCTCGTCTGATATGTCGCATATCAAGTCTAGGGGTGGTAAACGTCAGACCCCAATAACCGATAAGTCGTGCCGATGTGTGGCTCATAACGGGTCGAGAAACTACTGGTAACACTTACCAGTAAATCTCCAGTCAGCCCTGGCCAGGGACTTCCCTGTTACGGCCAATCGAGCACAGTGCAACATCAACCCCCAATACCAGGAGAGACAAACCCCCTCTATCCCCCATTGCCTCCATGTGACTCGGGACTGTACCCAAAAACCACCGTTTTGCACGCCCTCATGGACGTGGTAAGGTGGAAATCAAAGCACAGTGGGAATCACACAAGACTCTATGACGATCTCGGGTCTACAGACTAACCTGCACAAGTGTCACCTGAGAACTGCCATCTGACGTGAGGTATAATACTATCTGGGAGTTCTCGGCGAGTGCGTCCAGTGTACCCAGTCTCTACTGAGCACCCGTATACGATCTCTGGTGTCAAACACCAATGGATATGGGATCATCCATCGCCCATCTTATGGGTTGAGAAGCGTATACGCTAGTCTACTCTGGTATATCGATGCCCTGTCTCGATACACCCATGACTAGGGACCTTGAAGGATGTACTTATGGACTACCATGTCCCTACTAGTATGATCCGCATCATAGTCCAGGTAGTCAAGCACACATCCTAAGGGCTTTACCAACATGTAACTATAAGACAGTATAAAGAGACAAGTATACATGTTAAGATAAAGAGCAACCAGATAGCATACTATCATATCGAGCAAGAAAGTCATCTCTATATATGTCCAAGCATCCAATATAATATACATCATCTGTACAATACTGGCCTCTAGGGCATACATACAACTAACAACAATTGCAACCATGGGTTAAGAATGAGAGGCTTAACCCTCGTAGAGAATAAACCATAGGTTAAGGGTTTGGGTTGGGTTAACAAATATTTTCACAAAACTCCAAAGAAAAATGACAAAGTCAAAGCTTCATGAAGCATCCATGAACATCATCCAAAAGCTAACCCAAAAGCTAACCCTAATCCAAACCCTAACTTGGTTTAAACTCAACAACCATGTTGCATTTGTAACCCTAACATGTTACAATATTATATATCATATATATAATATATAATGTAACAAAAGAAAATAATACAATTAACATATATCGCATATACATCAATGCATTATCCGAGTGAGAAAAAGAATCAATAAAGCGAGCTTATATTAGTTAATGTAACGTAATATATCACATATATAATTATACATTAAATTATCGAATCAACACTTGATTCGATGACCCGGCTACATCATATATACCTGGCCGATATCACATATTGCGAGAATATAATACGGTATCTCATATCGTATTATTCTTGGTCCCGCACATATCACATATGTGCTCCTACTCTGTTCTGCCTGAGCCAGGAAACCTCTGTGTAGGACTCTAAAGAATCGTCAATACGCCGGCAGTAGGTGATGACCACATCAAACACCCACAAGCTGCAAGCGGTCAGCTAAACGTGACAGCCACCCAGGTATTGAGCGATCAAAAGATCAACAAGCAAGCCTGTACATTCTCCTGTGAATCCAATCAGTAACACTACCATACAGTCCGGTTTCTTCGTCTGATATGTCGCATATCTTGTCTAGGGGTGGTAAACGTCAGACCCCAGTAACCGATAAGTCGTGCCGATGTGAGGCTGATAACGGGTCGAGAAACTACTGATAACACTTACCAGTAAATCTCCATAACAGCCCTTGCCAGGGACTTCCAGTTATATCCAATCGAACACAGCGCAACATCAACTCCCTATACCGGGAGAGACGAAACCCCTCCTATCGCTCATTGCCTCCATGTGATTTGGGACTGTACCCAAAAGCCACCGTTTTGCACGCCCTCTTGGATGTGGTAAGGTGGAAATCAAAGTACAGTGGAAATCACACAAGACTCTATGACGATCTTGGGTCTACAGACTAACCTGTACCAGTGTCACCGGAGAACTGCTATCTCATGATTGGTATAATACCATCTAGGAGTTCTCGGCGAGTTCGTTCAGTGTACCCAGTCTCTACTGAGCACCCGTACACTATCTTTGATGTCAAACACCGATGGATATGGGATCATCCATCGCCCATCATATGGGTCAAGATGCGTATACGTCAGTCTACTCTGGAGTATCGATGCCCTGTCTCGATACTCCCTCGACTAGGAACAGTTATAGGATATACTCTTGGACTACCCTGGCCCTACTAGTATGATCTGCATCATAGTCCTAGCAGTCGATTACATATCCTAAGGGCTTTATCAACATGTGAGAGTAAGACAATAAACTAATACAAGTCAACATGTTAAGACAAAATGAAACCAAATAGCATACTATCATGTCGAGCAAGAAAGTCCTCTTTATATATATCCAAGCATCCACTATAATATACATCATATGTACAACAATGGCCTCTGGGGCATATATATAACTGACAATCTCCCACTTGCATTAAGGCTAGCTGTTGTAGTATCTCATACCCAACATCCCGAAGAGCCTCTCAAATTGTATCTGGTGTATGGCCTTCGTGAGTGGATCCGCAGTATTGTCCTTCGTGTCAACTCTCCTGACCTCGATCTCACGGCGATCAACTATCTCTCGGATCAGGTGATACCGCCTCAGAATATGTCTGGACTTCTGATGGGACCTGGGTTCCTTGGCCAAAGCCACAGCTCCATTGTTATCATAATACAAAGGTATTGGATGCTCAATGGACGGAACCCCACCAAGTTCAGTGATGAACTTCTTCATCCAGACAGCCTCTTTGGCAGCATCGCTGGCAGCGATGTATTCAGCCTCCATCGTCGAGTCTGCCACAGTTTCTTGCTTGGAACTCTTCCAACAAATCGTCCTTCCATTTAGGGTAAAGACAAAACCCGAGTGCGACTTAGAGTCGTCCGTATCACTTTGGAAGCTCGAATCGGTAAAGGACTCCACTTGGAGTTCTCCGTTACCATACACCAAGAACATCTCCTTAGTCCTTCGTAAGTACTTGAGAATGTTCTTCACAGCTATCCAGTGACTCTCTCCTGGATCTGCTTGATACATACTCACTACACTTAGTGAGTATGCTACATCGGGTCTGGTACATAGCATCGCATACATGATAGAGCCTACTGCCGAAGCATAGGGTACCCTTGCATGCGAGCTCTCTCCAAATCAGTCTTAGGAGACATCTCTTTGAAGAGAGTGAGTCCAGAGATCGTGGGTTGGTTCCCACGCTTGGATTCTTCCATACTAAACCTCTTTAGTATGGTGTCAATGTACCTGAATTGGGACAATCCCAGTATCCGTTTAGATCTATCTCTACAGATCTTAAGGCCCAAAATGTAGGAGGCATCACCTAGATCTTTCATCGAGAATCTATGTGATAAGAAAAGCTTGACCGAGTGCAGTATAGGAACATCATTTCCTATCAAGAGTATATCATCCACGTACAATACGAGGAAGACAACCTTACTCTCTGCAACCTTCTTGTATATACAAGGTTCATCTACATTCTTGATGAAGTCAAACTCTTTGACTACAACATCAAAACAGATGTTCCAACTCCGTGATACCTGCTTTAACCCGTAAATGGATTTAAGCATCTTGCACACCTTTCCGCTGCTCTCACTATCTACGAAGCCCTCTGGCTGAGTCATGTACACGCACTCGTCTAAATCACCATTTAGAAAGGTGGTCTTAACATCCATTTGATAGATTTCGTAGTCATGGTATGCAGCAATGGCAAGTAAGATCCGAATGGACTTAAGTATAGCCATTGGAGAAAAGGTTTCGTCATAATCCATACCTGGTCGTTGACGAAAACCCTTTGCAACAAGTCTAGCTTTGAAAGTCTCCACTTTTCCATCTACACCAAGTTTTTTTTTAAAGATCCATTTGCTCCCAATAGGTTTTACCCCTTTAGGAGCAACTTCCAAAGTCCATACTTTGTTGGTGTACATGGATTCCATCTCAGATCGCATTGCATCCAGCCACTTCACAGAGTCCCCACTGGTGATGGCATGCTCGAAGCTAGTCGGGTCATCATCTTCCATGATGCAATCCTCACTGCCACCATCTATGAGAAAACCGTAGTATCTCTCAGGTGGATGAGGAACCCTACTAGATCGGAGGAAAGGCTGGGATTCGTTGGGAACTACTGAATCATCTGGTTCCACTAAATCTTCAGTTGTAGTTTGTGGTGCTGAAACTTCTTCCAGCTCTACCTCTTCGCCACTAATTTCTTTTGCAAGAAATTCCTTTTCTAAAAAGGTGGCGTGTTGAGCAACAAACACCTTTTGTTGTTCAGTGTGGTAGAATTAATATCCATACGAATTGCTTAGATATCCTACAAATTTGCAAAGAACTGATCTTGCCTCGAGCTTGTCTGGATTTTGCTTTTTAACATAGGCCAGACAACCCCATATCTTAACTCTTTTAAGAGATGGTCTCTTCCCATTCAATATCTCATACGGAGTGGTAGGCACTGATTTAGTTGGAACTCTATTCAATAGGTATATGGTTGTCTCAAGTGCATACCCCCAAAAGGAAATAGGTAACTCAGCAATGCTCATCATAGAGCGCACCGTATCTAATAGGGTGCGATTCCTCCGCTCCGATACACCGTTGTGCTGTGGTGTATAGGGAGGAGTAAGCTGAGAGAGAATCCTATTCTCCTTTAGATAATCCAGAAAATCATTTCTCAAGTATTCTCCTCCTCGATCAGATCGAAGGATCTTAATACTTTTGCCCGTTTGGTTCTCTACTTCGTTCTTATATTCTCTAAATTTCTCAAAAGCTTCAGATTTGTGTTTCAACAGGAACACATGTCCGTATCTTGAGAGATCGTCAGTGAATGTAATAAAGTAGGAAGAACTATTCCTGGCATGTGTAGACATGGGACCACATACATCATTATGTATCAGTCCCAAGAGTTCTGTAACTCTTTCTCCGTGTCCACTAAACGGAGTTTTGGTCATAAGATGAAAATTCGAACAGATTCAAATATCAAAAGATGAAAATTCGAACGGATTCAAATATCCATCCTTATGTAACTTAGCTAGCCGTGTCGCATTGATATAACATAGTCTACAATGCCACAAGAAGGATTCGTTCATTTCTGAACTCTTCCTCTTCTGTGTGTTTTGTACATTAAGTACTGTAGTTTGACTGAGAACGTATATGCCATTATTTAACGAGCTTGATCCAATCAACTTTTGATTCAGGAAGATGTTCATAACATTATCCTGTACTACAAAATTATATCCCTCTTTACTCAATAAAGAAACTGATATAAGCTTTCATATCAGGGTCAGAATGTAATATCATTCGTTCAGAATCAATGTATTACCGTTTGGTAATACAAGGTGATATTCGCCAACTGCTTTGGCTGCAACATTTGCACCATTCCCTACTCTTACGGAATGATCACCCTCTCTTAGTTCCCTACCTTTCCATAGCCCATGTAACATATTACATATATGGGATCCTGATCCGATATCTAATACCCAGGATGTAGAGTGAACTGAGAAATCGTTCTCGATAACCAACACACCTGAAGAAAATGCATCAGCATGCTTATTCTTCGTTTGGGTGGCGTGAGAATATGGATATTCTCCTAATTCCTGCTCTGTCTTATAACAATTATAAGAAAGAACGGGAACAATGTTCTCCTGTTCGGTATAATAAGCGGGTTCGGTCAATACATCCATATTATTATCTTGATTAAGGCCTGATATGGTCGCTACCTGGAGAGAGAGAAGAAAACACTTTAGCGTATGCTCTTGCAAGATTAGATTGGTTATTATCTTATCTAATCAGGATGGCTCCCACTGCTTTCTATCAAATCTTCCTTAAAACCCTAAAAGGTAAGACTAGCCGGGATTAATTACACCTTACAAGTTTGCCAACCGTTCGTCCAGGCTAGTGTTGGTACTTTGAGGGAGGTTCACCGTGCTTTTGCACGGACCTAATTAGAATAAACCTCGTTTTCCCAGAGGCATAACCCCATTAACACCTTTCTAGACACTTACTTGATCGGCTAATTGTCCTGTGTAAAATTCTCCCAGGAATAACTCTTACTCGCAGTGGGTATCGGGATCCAACTATCTCATAGGAGGTATGCAATCTCATTGCAAATTTCAACGCTTGAAATTCTCGATAATGCTTTTACCCCTAGCATCTTATGACCTTGGCTAAGGTCAACAAATCATAAGTGCTAGCCAAGTTCAACCCGTCATTTCCCGATTGAATTAAACCCACCCATACGACCCTTGGCTAAGGTCAACAAAGTCGTACGACTACCCTAACTCAATCACATATCATGTTTTAGCAGATGTCACGACCCAAGTTTGGATGTGACCGGCACTTAGATTGTATCATATCTAAAGATATGCCACAGTCCAAGTAAGCCGAAAACCAAGATCAAAATCCTTTTTGCGGAATTCTTTATATAGAAATTTAGTTTTAAGTAAAAATCACAGTTTATGAAGTTAAATATTAAACAAGTATAAGGTGTTAAGTTTGGTTGCATCCCTAGTTGGGATCAACAATATCAACAGCGGAAAATATAATCTCAGTATATATGACATCAATACAATCCCAGACATAAAGAAAAGAAATAACAATTTATAGAACTAAACGATCTCAACTGTCAAATAATATACAAATAACCATCCTCACTCTAGGTCAAAATACAGGTCTGATGGAGATCTTTTAGATACAAAATACAATACCCAAAAGAAAAGGTTACTACATATGTAACCCACCTATCAAAAGATGCGATAAAAGCGGAAAGAGTAGATCTGCACCGCTGCTAACCGTCCACTCTACCCCTGCAAGGAACTGTGGCACAACGGGGGTGAGTTGCCAACTCAGTGAATATAACTAATATATAACGGTTAATAATGTAAATATGACGATCATACTGACTGAAATGTGAACAAGTATAATGTATAATTGTCTGTGGAAATCATGAATCTATAATACGAATCTCATAATCAAAACTGAATCTCTTCATTTATTTCCAATAAAAAATGCATTTCTCCGTGTCCATTATCGACACAAAAACTTCCATTTCTCACAGGCATCATTCCTCGAATGATCCTGAAATCAACAATACCGGTCGTTATCATCTAGATATACGCCGTATTTTTACCACTCTATCCGGTATCGAGTAACCTCGCTAGGCTTCCCCGCCTCAAATCCGGTTATCCTGCACCTCGGTCTCGACCGGGTCCACCATGTATCCAACTGTATATCTCCTCCACTCAGTATGGATAACGTAAAATCCGCGACCGTATATCTCCCCCATCCGGTCCGGAATAAAACCAAATCATAAAATATCTCATGGTGGACATAACACATCAATCATGAAAATCACTAGATTTATGTAATAGTATTCAAAACTCAAAACCATAAATCCTCAATAATACATTTACCTCTTATATCAACATGAAATACCCAAATACTAACATGATATTAATGATGCAATCTATTATTGTTATCGGTGTTTAAGATCTGATATGAATCATGTTTAGCAAGAAATTTACTAAGTGTAAAATTGACATGGTAATATTGACGAGGTGTGTGTAACATGTAAGCTGTGCAAGTGGCATAACTCGTCGATACTTGTGAAGTGTACTAGCAACTAAGCAAAATATATGTGAGTTATGAATGCATGCTGTCAATTTAGCAAAACAAAATAAAGCTTTTATTTAAATAAAACTACGGGCGTAACACGCTATCTTTACAAAATTCCCCGGTAGATGTTTAGTCTACTCACCGGAAAACGTCAAATCTATTCAGGAATTGCCAATCCTTTCCCTTTCCTCGCTGCCTCCGAAAATCCCGTATTCGAATCTAACATCACAATTTAACTTATATAAGGAAACGGCTACTCCGACATGACGGAAATGAAAAACACCCGTTCCCACGTACTAGTTATATTGTATACGACTATTCCAAGTTATCATACACTTAACCTTACTGGATTTTAACCCAAACCTGTATCGCGACAGAATTTAAATCGCGATGCGTTTTAACCGTGTCGTATTTTGATTTCTTAGATAAATTTTCCGATATTAACTTCCAGATTCTATCTGCAGTGAAACTAACTTGTTTAAATAACACCAAAATAGCCAAAAGTATACACTGAAACCTACCCAACAAGACAAACCCACCAAGCTTCCTATAAATCCGGCGACGTGTTCACACCATAATATTGCATTATTATATTCCCCATTCTTATTCTTTTTATAAATAAACAGGTACTTTTGACGCATGTCTGCTACATATTACAGGTTACAGATTCTTGGAGCAAAAACAGTGAAAAACACAAAAGACGACACAAAAGAAGGATTTTTGACCAACAAATAGGAAGATCTTAGTAAAGCCTAGAAGAAGAACAGTTCACCATCAACAAGGCAACGCAAGATAAAAAAATGTCAAAGCGGACGGTTAAAAATCCATTGCAAAGTGTTCACTGAAGATCTGGAACCAACCTAGAAACCCAAATGGAAAAAGAACCAAAGAATCAGAAGCCCCAAAAGACCTTGAAGAAGCCCAGAAAAAATGGTCATTCAATCTTGTTAAAGGGCCGCGGAACCGCGGCCCAAGCCCACCATTGCCGCGGTTCCGCGGCCTTCTGGTGCCTTCGTTTCGTGAAATTTTTACATAATTTGGGTGCGGCTCTGAAAATATTTCCTAAGGGCTATTTTTGTAATTTCAGACATGCGAAACAAATGTAACCCTAGGGTTTCCTATTCTTTATAAATAGGAACCCAAAACATTGTAATTCTTATGCCTCACTTCATTAATAAATTTTAGAATTTTTTTGGAGAGCATCGGTGCCTCTTTTCAATTCATGAATCCAGATCTGACAACCCTGCGTTGATGTTTGGAGAGAGCCATCTGTAAATAGTTTTATTTAATTGTTCTAGTTTAGATTTTAATTCCTTGCCTTAGATGTTAGCTTTGGGAAGGGCTTTTGAGAGATGAGATCTCTCATCCTTTTCTTACCCATCACATAGAATCTATAGGACTCCATGCATACACGCACACACTGCGCCCTACGGCACCCTATCCCTCGAGGTAGCGGTGATACCGTAGTATAAAGGCCCGGTTGCGCGCGTTTTCCATGGAGGTTAGGGTAAGGATCTCTAAAGGAAGGACAAGAACCTAGAGGAAGGAACACCTTCCCGAATGGATCTAATCCCCTTTATTGATAATTACCATAACTCCTCTTAGATCCTAATCTGGGTATAGAAAGCATTGAGATTTATTTACATTTCCAAACCATTCCTAAACCTAACCCTAGCAAGATTTAGATCTAGATAATTGCCCTAGGATAATTTAGGTTTTTAGATTTAATAATTATTTCGAACACCCTTCGGAATTAACTCGTAAGCGCGAATAGGAAATTCACAAAATCCCTGTGGACCGATCCGTACTCACCGGCTAGATGCAAAGCGACGCCGTTCTTGATTGCGGTTACAAATATTTTTGATCTATCTTTTAGAAAGCGCAAGCACGCTAAATCATTAAATCAAATGGTGCCGTTGCCGGGGATGGCGTAGAACTTTCCTTTTTGCGATTTCGGGTTAATCATAAAATTTAAAAAAATCATAAAAATCTGAAAAATCGAAAAATATAAAAATATATATATTTTGTTATTTTTGGAAGGGATACTTTGTGGTTGAATTTTTGCAGGATATACAGAATCGGATCTGGAAAATTCCAGAAAGCGAAACAGAAAAAGGGGTATCGGAACAGAAGGGATTTTAACTAACAGAAGAGCACAAAAATATTGGAGTCTTGAACCTCCCATACGACCGCGTTTCCACGGCCAAAACCCACTTTAGGCCGCGGAACCGCGGCCATCTTGTCGATTCATCGCACCAAAAATTTTCTGGGGCACTGTGCTGTTAATGTGACCGCGAAATCGCGGTGGAAGCCACGTTTTGCCGCGGAAGGGCGGTGGAATAGTGACATCATCAGACCAACTTTTCTCTGTAAGATCTTCTGTTCATCCTCTGTAATTTTTGAAATATATTTTCTGAAAAATGCCTGCAGGATTTTATGTACATTAAAAAATATATTCCCTCCCAAATAACGATCTTGTGCAGGATTTTTGGGCCCCACTTGAACTAAATTGATTGCAAATAATATTTTGTTGTTGCATAATTTTTCTCTAAAATCTTTTTGCAACAAAATTTTTCCAAATAAAGAGAAAAAGAATAAAAATAAAAAGGACAAATTTTATTAGAAACTTGCAAAATTTTTGGCCTCAAATAGATCCTTGCACCAACCAACTTTCCTTCTTTCCCCTTCTTCTAACATGGGTCCCCCACATAAGAAATCATTAGTCGAACTTTGGTATCCCGAACCTATTGCGTCGTATGTCAATTTGTTCGGTCAATTTAAAGACGATCCTTCCTTGCCAAAAATATCTTTGAAAGATCAAATAGAGGCGTCTAGGAGAAATAGTTGGACTTTTCAACCCACTTTGTGTCAACCAAGTCCACCTTTACTACCTTCGTATGTTGACACCACTTTTTCAAGTTCAGCTGTAACTCCTAAGCCGATGTCCATTGCCGAGCATATTGCTCAATCTCGCAGCCGATCTTTCACCCCTCTCCACTCATCTAGTTCTACGGATTCGCACGATTATTCACTTTTTTTTATCCATATGTTGACCCTACCCCTGTCCAAACACCCACTTCCTACCAGTCATACCCGACTTTCCCGCCTTCACCAGACACTGTTTCTACACAGCCTGTTGGGAGTTTTGCATATCCACACCATTTTGAAACTTTTACCGAAACCCCCTCACCACCTAAGTCTAGTTTGGAAGAGTCGTTGGAGGCTTATATTGCAGCAACAAATAAAATGACTAGGAATGTGGAAGCGTCCTTGGCCGTCCTTATGCAACCTAGTGAACCTGTAGCTAGTTTCCCGCTAGCTCCAAATTTTTTAATGTATAAGGAGGCGGTTGGATAGAGTGAGAATGAGAGAGGATTTCCAAATCAAACCGACCCATACCCAATTGAATCCAACAACTCCAATTTTCAAACATGTGTCCAAAATGATGAGTTGTGAAAATTTGTAGTGTTTGATTTGCCAAATTGTGAGGAACCCCTTTCGAGTGAAACCGCACCTAATCCTTTCGATCTTTACACCTCCCATCTAGAACCTAAATCGATAAACATCCATGCTTTTGAGGAGGTGTCTAAAGAAATTGATTTTCACTTGATTGAGGATATAGACGCCGGGAATATTTCGGATGATGAACCTGTCGATTTAATTGAAATTTTATGTTCAAATCATCATCCTGAGTTATTAAATGTTTCTCCCGAATCTCATATGCGTCTAGATTTTGATGATAATGGCATGGATGAGTTAAATATTGAGGATAGTATTGAGGAGAGTCTTGAGGATAATATTGAGGTTGAATCATTTTTATTTGATGTGTCTGATTTTCCAATTCATCCTCCTGAACCTTTGACTGCTATATCACCCTCCCTCCTTCCCATCGTTCCGACCCCGCTTGAAGACTGTGAGCTTGAAACCTTTTCCTTTGAATCTGACACAATTCTCACAGACGATAACACTTACGAGTGTTTCACTTTTTCGGACGATGTTGATGACTCACCGCCCGAGTTTGAGTCCTTTACATTTTCAGATGAGCCATCAGACTCGGTTGATTATAGTAGTTTCGAACCATTAATGGAATCTTTCAAGTTCGAAACAGTTTACTACGGTGAGAAAGATACTATCCTTAATTCACTCCCTTTCATCTTTCCCCTTGTTCCGAACGAACAAATGACCGTTCCGCTTTCATCTCCTATACTAAGTTCGGCGTACCCATGTTTTCTTGCGAATCTTGAGGGATTTGACCCTATTTCCTGACGGGTGGATAGGTTAGCGCAATCACTTATAACACATCGGTCATCACATATTGCGCTAATTTATTCACTCGATTTACACCTTCAAGTTCGCGCGATCCTTCTTTCTCCTTTCCGCCCTTCTTCTCCCCCACCGAGACCATATTCTACCATTCTTCTTTCCACACGGTCTCGCGTGTTTCTCATTTCTTTCATCTTCACCCCATTCTTGCACCGACTATACCTTTACCATGATAAGATTTTTGAATGGTTGGTGCTAACCTTTGGCTTGTGTAAGGCCAAGCTTAAGTTTGGGGGGAACCTTTGTATATATGTATATATTTTTGTTTTCTTTTTCTATAAAAAATAAATTTTTTTTCAAAACATTAAAAATATAAAAAAAATTGTAAATAAATAAACAGGGGAGTATCGGCATTTTGACCCTCTTTGTTTAGCATGACAGTGAGGACACTGTCAAGTTCAAGTTTGGGGGTATGCTCGGTAAGTCTTCTTCCTTCGCATTCATTTGTACATATTTTTTGCATTTGCATACTTATTTGAAAAACCATAAAAATTTCAAAAATTTCAAAAATTATAAAAATTAATGTATTCAATTTTGGCTAATTGACTTGAGTTTGACTAATAGGTTAACTGGTTAGGAACAACTAGATCTTAGACTTAGTGAATTAAAAACCCTAAAAATAACATTCCTTAAAGTTTAACGGTAGAAAGTATATGCCTTGTAGTTTATTTAGAAATAGGCAAATTTTGGGTTCACTTCTTGGGTTAAGTCAAAACAAGGGAAGAGTATTGATACTTTTATTAGAGTATAAGTTTGAAAAATAGTTCCTAGTTTAAGTCTAGATTCTGAAAATGTATACTCTACAATTTGCACAATCACGCATCTTGAAGCTTGGAATAGTAGAAGAGACCTTGAAATGCTCTTGTCTAAAGTCCTTAGTACAAAGAAAATAAAAGAAAAAAAAGTGAATAAAGAAAAAATGGACACTGGTTTTTATGATTACTTAAGGCTGTAAAAATAGAAAAATACTTAGCGAGGGTGCTTCATCACCTAGTGCCTTAGACCAACTGGTTTGGGAGTCACTGCTAAAGCCTTGGGTGTTACAAGACTAGGATTTACGCTTTAAAGTGCAAACACATCTTGTAATCGGTTGTTGGTACCTCAAGAAGTATTAACGGTCGCATGAAGGATGTGTAAGCAAGATTCATTTAAATTCACCAACTAATAAGTACTTTGGACAACGGACAAGGACATGATTGCTTGATTTGAATTTCTAAGTGTAGGGGTGATTTATACACACACGTAGGGGTATGTGATTGGAGTTTAGATAAAAGAAAGGAGTGAATATTAGAACTTGTATCTTTAGTAAGGGTTGATAGAAATTCCTAAGTGGAGATGAAACCCTAAAAGGAAAACTTAAGAAATGCCGAAAGCTAAGTAAGTCTACAGAACATATATAATCTTAAATTAAATGATGAGGAAGTGTGAAGAATATGGGTGGATAATTTACTAGTTGAAGATAATAAAATTCCTTGTAAGAAAACCTAATTGGAGAATTAAAGTCAATGGGCCAAATTGATAGGATTTTGTGGGTGTAATCCGCTGAAAACCCTCAGGAGACAACACTCCTCCTACTAGGGACACCTAGAGGTTTAACGGCTTGTTGCACGAGCTCAGTGCAATCGCGTTTCCCTGCGAAAGTGCGGTTAGGATTTTAGTGAATAAAAATAAGTTTGCTCGAGGACGAGCAAAAGATAAGTTTGGGGGTATTTGTTCACACCATAATATTGCATTATTATATTCCCCATTCTTATTCTTTTTATAAATAAACAGGTACTTTTGACGCATGTCTGCTACATGTTACAGGTTACAGGTTCTTGGAGCAAAAACAGTGAAAAACACAAAAGACGACACAAAAGAAGGATTTTTGACCAATAAATAGGAAGATCTTAGTAAAGCCTAGAAGAAGAACAGTTCACCATCAACAAGGCAACGCAAGATAAAAAAATGTCAAAGCGGAGGGTTAAAAATCCATTGCAAAGTGTTCACTGAAGATCTGGAACCAACCTAGAAGCCCAAATGGAAAAAGAACCAAAGAATCAGAAGCCCCAAAAGACCTTGAAGAAGCCCAAAAAAAATGGTCATTCAATCTTGTTAAAGGGCCGCGGAACCGCGGCCCAAGCCCACCATTGCCGCGGTTCCGCGGCCTTCTGGTGCCTTCGCTTCGTGAAATTTTTACATAATTTGGGTGCGGCTCTGAAAATATTTCCTAAGGGCTATTTTTGTAATTTCAGACATACGAAACAAATGTAACCCTAGGGTTTCCTATTCTTTATAAATAGGAACCCAAAACATTGTAATTCTTATGCCTCCCTTCATTAATAAATTTTAGAATTCTTTTGGAGAGCATCGGTGCCTCTTTTCAATTCATGAATCCAGATCTGACAACCCTGCGTTGATATTTGGAGAGAGCCATCTGTAAGTAGTTTTATTTAATTATTCTAGTTTAGATTTTAATTCCTTGCCTTAGATGTTAGCTTTGGGAAGGACTTTTGAGAGATGAGATCTCTCATCCCTTTCTTACCCATCACATAGAATCTATAGGACTCCATGCATACACGCACACACCGCGCCTTACGGCACCCTATCCCTCGAGGTAGCAGTGATACCATAGTATAAAGGCCCGGTTGCGCGCGTTTTCCATGGAGGTTAGGGTAAGGATCTCTAAAGGAAGGACAAGAACCTAGAGGAAGGAACACCTTCCCGAATGGATCTAATCCCCTTTATTGATAATTACCATAACTCCTCTTAGATCCTAATCTGGGTATAGAAAGCGTTGAGATTTATTTACATTTCTAAACCATTCCTAAACCTAACCCTAGCAAGATTTAGATCTAGATAATTGCCCTAGGATAATTTAGGTTTTTAGATTTAATAATTATTCCGAACACCTTTCGGAATTAACTCGTAAGTGCGAATAGGAAATTCAAAAAATCCCTGTGGACCGACCCGTACCCACCGGCTAGCTGCAAAGCGACACCGTTCTTGATTGCGGTTACAAATATTTTTGATCTATTTTTTAGAAAGCGCAAGCACGCTAAATCATTAAATCACGACGCCGGATTTTTCCTTCTGGACGCCGGCCCAACTCCGAGCCCTCTGGTTCGTGATCCTATGGTTTTCTCTAGGTGTTACATACATCATTCTAGCACTGTTTTGTTAAGTTTATTTTCCTCTGAATAATAGCAGATTCAAACAGAGTCTAGTTTGGATAAAAATACGAAATTATAAAACTTGTTCATTTCAATTTAAACTAATTACATAACTTTAATTTCCTACTGTGATTAAGAATTTTACCCACAATAAGTTGTTGGAATAACCCCTCCAAGATGCTAAGCCCCTTGTCCTAGCTTGATGATGAGAAAATCTAGAACCTAGCTTCCTTCTTCTTCTTTCTCTTGTTCTTTCTTGTTTTCTTTAATTTTGTTTTTCTTCCAAAATTTTTTCAGATTTTAACTTGGTAATTGATCTGAACTTAGCATATATATATGAGAAGAGGGAAGGTTGAGGTGGTAGAAGAAGGTGTTAAGGGTTAAAGAGTGCCATTCTCATACAAGGAGGAGGTGGTGTGTGTGTGTGTGCGCATGCAAGTAAGAGATGTGCTTGCATTATCTTCTTATTTTGTTTTAATTCACCATAAAATTCTGAGCTAAAATGTTTTCTATCTCTTTTACATTTACACCCCTAACAATTTTCCATTTGCGCAAAAATCCTAAACTTTACCTAAAAACCCCTCACAACTTAGTTTATTATAAAACACTCATTTTATTAAAATGAAGCTAAAATTCACCTTAAAACCCTTATAACTTATTTATGTTGCATACTAAAATTTTAATTTAAATTATTTTACATACATCTTATGAAATTGACTTATTTGTTTTTAATAACTTTGTGATTTATCATTTTATTATTAATTTAATTAATTTTATTTATTTCCAAATTTTCAAAATGTTACAATATTCCCCCCTTAAGAAAATTCGGTCCACGAATTTAAAAATTAACTAGACATACCTTCAAAAAGATGTGGAAATTTTTTCTGCATCGCATCCTCGATCTCCCAAGTAATCTCCTCGCGATTCTTTCCTTGCCAAAGAACTTTTACAGATGGAAGTACCCTCGATCATAGTTTCTTTGCCTGCCTGTCAAGAATAACGACTGGCTGCACTGTGTAGGATAAATCCGGTTCAAGCTGTAAGGTCTGATGCTGGATCGCGTGAGAAGGATCGTGAAGATACTTGCGAAGCATCGACACGTGGAACACCGGATGCACGTCGGAAAAACTCGGTGGAAGTGCTAAACGATAAGCTACAGCAACCACTCTCTCCAGAATCTCGTAAGTTCCGACATATCTAGGGCTGAGCTTCCTCGTTTTCCCGAAACGCATCACACCTTTCATCGGAGATACACGAAGGAACACATGATCTCCTACTCCAAACTCGAGTCTACGATGTCGTCGATCTGCGTACGATTACTGTCTGCATTGGGCCACCTTCATTCTATCCCATATCAATTGAATCTTCTCTGTAGTCTCCTGTACTATCTGCGGTCCCAAGATGCAACTCTAGCTCAGTTCCGTCCAGCAAACGGGTGATCGCCATTTCCTCCCATACAAAGCTTCAAAGGGTGCCATCTGGATCGTCTCCTGAAAACTGTTATTGTACGAGAATTCTATCAAAGGTAGGTGACGATCCCAACTACTACCGAAATCAAGGCTACAAGCTCGAAGCATATCCTCTAGTGTCTGAATGGTCTGCTCTGACTGACCATCTGTCTGTGGGTGAAAAGATGTACTAAAACTCAACCGTGTCCCCAAAGCTTCTTGAAGTTTCTACCATAGCCTGCTAGTAAACTGGGTACCCCTATCAGAAACTATGCATGTCAGAACTCCATGCAGACGTACAATCTCATCGATATAAATCTGAGCATACTGTGCAAAACCATACGTCGTCTTCACTGGAAGAAAATGAGCTGCCTTTGTCAATCTATCTACAATCACCCAAATGGAATCATACCCTCTGCTAGTCCTGGGTAGACCCACCACGAAATCCATGGAAGTTTGTTCCCATTTCCACTCTGGAATGGGTAAGGGCTGCAACTCTCCGGCTGGCCTCTGGTGTTCTGCCTTGACTTGCTGACAAGTCAAACATCTCGAAACATATTCCGCAACATCCCTGTAGGGTTCCTAGGCACACTAATGAGGTCTCACAAGGCATCAACCATGCCAATTTCAAATTTTACATGTGCCGAGAAACCCTAATACGGATCCATAACTAGAAATTAGGCGAAACATGCAACTAGTTAACAACTTAACTGCTAAGTGAACGGAAATACAACCTTTGTAGATCCGGTCCTCCACCTCCATAGCTCCGTGATGAAGTCCCTCCGCTGTACCCATCGGATCCCGGACTCTCGCGGTGGTTTCATCGAAAGAATGATCGGGCTAGGTCGTCGACTTCGATGCCGAAGATGATCTACGTCGAGGCAACACCAGATCAAGCTCCCACTTCACCAAGTCATGAAACTTGTGAAGAAAACACCCTATACTACTTGGCAAGTGGTAGAGGATGAAGAAATAGGAAGTGGGTTCACTTTAGAATTGGATTTCTGACTCTTTTTCTCAAGTTGCCATTAATGGTAGCAAGCTTTCTTCTTTGTTCAAGAAGAAGAAGAAGAAGAAAGAATATGATAAGTAATTCCAAAATAGAAAATCATATGATACTTATCATATTGCAACCATGGTTATGTGTAGAGAGTAAACTAAGGTTAGGTGGAATGGTTAGGGTTAGGGAAAGAAACAAAATGGTCAACCATTTCAAAGCTTCATGAAGCTTCAAAGATAATCCAAAGTTAGCCACCATTTTATTTCTTTCTAAAATGAATAAATAAATAAATGAATAAGTAAATGAAGCAAGTGAAACCCTAACCATTGACCAACCATGGTTTAAACCAAACATACACCCAAACTACCATGTATCATCAAACATGATACAATCAAGTGCACAAAAAAATATATTATATATACAATGTGCACATCAAGTGAGAAAATCCATCTTAAGTGAACTAATACTAGTTAATGTAAAGTAATATATCAAATATATAATTATACATTAAATCATTAAATCAACACTTGATTTAACGATCCGGTCATATCGCATATGACCGACTAATATCCAAAGTATCGACTTATCGAATCAATCCTCGATTCGATAACTAGGTTATATCACATACAACCATTCGATACATTCATCGCGAGAATAGAATACGGTATCACATACACGCATTATTCTCGGTCCTGCACATATCTCATATGCGCTCCTATTTCGTTTCGCTTGAGCCAGGAAACCTCTGTGTAGGACTCTAAAGACTCGTCAATACGCCGGTAGCAGATGATGATCATATCAAGCACCCACAAGCCGCAAGCGGTCTGCTAAACGTAACGGCCACCCGGATATTGAGCGATCAGAAGATCGACGAGCAAGCCCGCTCACACTCCTGTGAATCCAACCAGTAACACTTACCGTACAGTCCGGTCTGTTCGTCTGATATGTTGCATATCTCGCCTAAGGGTGGTAAACGTCAAACCCCAATAGCTCGATAAGTCGTGTCGATATGAGGTCTATAACAGTTCGAGAAACTACTGGTAACACTTACCAGTAAATCTCAGCAACCCTGGCCAGGGATTTCCGGTTATAGCCAATCGAACACAGTGCAACATCAACTTCCTATACCGGGAGAGACGAATCCCCTCCTATCGCTCATTGCCTCCATGTGATTCGGGACTGTACCCAAAAACCACCGTTTTGCACGCCCTCTTGGACGTGGTAAGGTGGAAATCAAAGCACAGTGGGAATCACACAAGACTCTATGACGATCTCGGGTCAACAGATTACTCTGTACTAGTGTCACCAGAGAACTGCCATCTGACGTAAGGTATAATACCATCTGGGAGTTCTCGGCGAGTCCGTCCAGTGTACCCAGTCTCCACTGAGCACCCGTATATCATCTCTGATGTCAAACACCAATGGATATGGGATCATCCATCGCCCATCTGTATGGGTCGAGAAGATATACGCTAGTCTACTCTGGTATATCGATGCCCTGTCTCGATACACCCACGACTAGGGACCTTGAAGGATGTACTTATGGACTACCATGTCCCCACTAGTATGATCCGCATCATAGTCCAGGTAGTCAAGTACACATCCTAAGGGCTTTACCAACATGTAACAGAGAGACAATCAGTGTACATGTTAAGGTAAAGAGCAACCAGATAGCATACTATCATGTCGAGTAAGAAAGTCCTCCCTATATATGTCCAAGCATCCACTACAATATACATCCTATGTATAGTAATGGCCTCTAGGGCATACATATAACTAACAATCTCCCACTTGCACTAGGGCCATCTGATAGCAGTGGTTGTAGTATCTCATACTCAACCATCCCATAAAAGTCTCTCTCTGGGAAAAGGCCTTTGTGAGTGGATCCGCCGTGTTGTCCTCTGAGTCTACTCTCCTAACCTCGATCATCCTGGAGATCAACCATCTCCATGATCAGGTGATACTGCCTTAGAATATGTCTGGATCACTGATGGGACGGACGTTCCTTGGCATAAGCCACAACTCCATTGTCACACAATGGGAGGAACTAAGTTCATCTCATGAACCACTATACATCCAGACTGCCTCTTTGGTAGCATCTTAAGTAGCAATGTATCTTGCCTATAATCGTCTAGTATGCCACGGTATTTAGCTTGGAACTCTTCCAACATACCGTCCCTTTACTGAGGGTAAAGACAATGCCTGTGACTGACATTCAGTCATCCTTATCACTCTGGAACTTTTCCAGTGATTCTCCCCTGGATCAATTGATACCATCTCACTTCAACTAGTGAGAATCCTAACATCCATTTAGATCTATCTCATAGATCCAAAACCTAGGATTTAGTAGGTATCACTTTGATCCTATATGGAGAATCATTGTGATAAGCGGAGATTGATCGAGCGTAGCATAGGAAACTCCTTCCCTATCAAGAGTATGTCATCCACGTACTCTACGAGGATCGCCACCATACTCCCTACTACCCTTTTGTATATACAAGGTTCATCTACCCTTTTGTATATACAAGGTTCATCTACCCTTTTGATGAAGTCAAACTATTTGACTACCACATCAAAACAGATGTTCCAACTCCGCGATGCCTGCTTTATTCTATAAAGCATCTTGTACACGTTTCCGCTGCTCCCACTGTTTACGAAGCCCTCTGACTGTGTACTTATAGACTCTCTCTTCTAAAACATCATTTAGAAAAGCAGTCATGACACCCAACCGCCAGATATCGTAGTCATGGTATGTAGCCGTGGCAAGTAGGATCTGGATGGACTTAAGCATAGCTACTTAGAAAAGGTTTCATCATAATCCATACCTGGTCAATGATGCAGACCTTTAACAAGTCTAGCTTTGAAAGTCTCAACTCTTCCATGTACACCAAGTAATCTTCTCAAGATATACTTGCTCCTGATGGGGATTTAACCCTTCAGATAAAGCATCCAAAGTCCATACTTTGTTGGTGTATAAGGATTCCATCTCAGATCGCTAAGCATCCAGCCATTCTGACAGAGTCTTACTCCTGATGGCCAGCTCGAAACTAGTCGGGTCATCATCTCATGATGCAATCCTCGCTCCCACTGTCATAGAGAAACCGAAGTATCTCTCAGGTGGGTGAGGAACCCTACTAGATCGGCGGAGTGGCTGAGGTTCGTTGGAATCTACTGAATCCTTTGGTTCTACCAAATCATCTGCTGTAGTTTGTATAGCTGGAACTTTTCCAGTTCTACATTACAGACATTGCCTTGAGTTTGTCCGGATTTTGCTTTTAGACATAGGCCGGACAACCCCAAATCTTAACTAGCTTAAGACATGGGCTCTTCCCATACCATATCTCATATGGAGTGGTAGGCAACTGATTTGATTCGAACCCTTTTTAATAGGTATACAGCTTCTCAAGTGCATAACTCCCAAAATGAAAATAGGAAACTCAGTAGTACTCATCATAGAGCGCACCATATCGAATAGGGTGCAATTGCTCCGCCCCGATATACCATCGTGCTATGGTGTATATGGAGGAGTAATGCTGAGAGAGAATCTCATTCTCTTTTAGAATAGTCCAAGAATTCCGTGCTCAAGTATTCTCCTCCTTGATCTCATCAAAGGACATAATACTTATACCCGTATTGGTTCTCTACTTCTAACTTATATTCTGTGAATATCTCAAAAGGTTTGGACTTGTGTTTCAACAAGAACATATGTCTGAATCTAAAGAGATCATCAGAGAATGTAATGAAGTACAAAGAACCGGACTTGGCATGTGTAGACAGGGGACCTACATACATCAACATGTATCATCCCAAGAGTTCATTAACTCTTTCTCTGTTTCCAGTAAATGGAGCTATGGTCATCTTATCTTTGTGACATGACTGGCGAGTTTCACAAGATGTAAATTCAAACTAATTTAAATATGCATCTTTATGTAACTCTAGCTAGTCGGGTCACATTGATCTGACCTAGTCTACAATACCTCAAGAAGGAATCGTTCAATTCTGAACTCTTCCTCTTGTGTGTGTTCCGTATACTAAGAACTGTAGTTTGATTTAGAACGTTAATACTTTTAGATAACGTGCCTGAACCGATCAACTTTTGATATAGGAAATGTTCAAAACATTATCCAACAATACAAAATTTTATCATTTCTTTACTAATAAAGAGACTGATATGATTTTGTATATCAGGTTCGGTATCTAATAGTATTTGTTCAGAATCAATATATTTGTAATACAGGGTGACAGTGACCAACAGACTTGGCTGCAACACTTGCCCCGTTTTCTGCCTCATGAAACTTATCACCCGTTCTCAGTTCTCTACCTATCTGTAGCCCTATGTAACAGATTACATATCTGGGATCCTGATCTGGTATCAAATACCCAGGACGCAGAGGATACTGAGAAACAGTTCTTTGTAACGAACACACCCGAAGATGATGCATCATATGCACTTTCTTCGTTTGGGCGGCACGGGAAATCTGGTATTCCCCAATTTCCTGCTCTGTCTTATAACAATTACAAGTTAGAGCGGGACCAACGTTCCCCAGCTCAGTATAACAAGCGGGTTAGGTCAATACATCCGTATTATTATCTTGATTAAGGCGTGATATGGTCGCTACCTGGAGAGAGAGAGAAGAAAACACTCAGCGTATGCTCTTGCAAGATCAGATTGGTTATTATTTTATCTAATCAGGATGGCTCCCACTGTTTTTATCAAATCTTCTTTCAAACCCTAAAAGGAAAGACTAGCCGGGATTAATTACACACTACAAGTTCGCCAATCTTTCAGCCAGGCCAGTGTCGGTACTTTGAGGGAGGTCCCCCGTGCTTTCGCACGAACCTAATTAATGTAAACCTCGTTTTCCCAGAGGCGTAACCTCGTTAACACCTTTCTAGACACCTACTTGATCGGCTAATTGTAATGTGTAAAACTTTCCCAGGAGTAACTCTTACTCGCAGCGGGTATCGGGATCCAACTATCTCATAGAAGGTATGCAATCTCATTGCAAATTTCAACACTTGAAATTCCCGATAATATTTTGACCCTAGCGTCCTATGACCTTGACGGAGGTCAAAAAACTATAGGCTACTAGTCAAGTTCAACCCGTCATTTCTTGATCGAATTAAACCTACCCTCACGACCCTTGACGGAGGTCAATAAGGCTGCACGACTACCCTAATCCAATCTGCATCATATGCATAAGCAGATAAATACTAGTTAGCTACCGCACACTACGCCTTGACGGAGGTCAACAAACGTAGCACGAATACTAAGTAGAACTTATCTGAAATGACGGAGGGCTACGACAGGTTTTTCTGAAAACCTATTGCGTAATGAACTTGATATCGTTGTAGAATCAAATGATTTTAAAATGGAGTGTTTTTTAGGCTTTTCTAGTTTTGCTAAAGGGGTCACTCCCGGTGAAGGGATCGTCGGCCCTTTCCTCGTCGAATGAGGTGCGGGATATATCATATATATCACTGTGCAAAGCAGAAACTATAGAAGCAATCAAAATACAAACCGAGGGTTGTAGCATCTGCCAGTTATTGCTAAAGGGGTCACTCCCGGTGAAGGGATCGTCGGCCCTTTCCTCATCGAATAAGGTGCAGGATATATCATATATACCGCTGTGCAAAGCAAGAACTGTAGCTACCTGTTTTATTTTTGAAATTCGATTCTACAACATCTTAGGTTTCTTTTATTTCATTAATCTCATTAATGAAGTCCCATCATTTAAGTTACCTAAACATCACAGATAAATACGACGTACACTTATGCCATCCGCATTCGCCTCGATGTCCCCTCGTGCATCGTTAGGTTAGGTAACTAACGGCAGAGCGGGACAGGGCTAGCGCGGGTGTAAAACATAAGTAACGTCTATATAACATATCATATATACTATATACAGTATCCATTACAGAACATATCAAATGATCACATCACAGATATCGCAGCAGAAGAATCATATGAAACATTGGATATACTAGGACGTCCGTGTTTTCAATACGAGCCAGTATAAAACACGGATTCCACGGTCGCGATGAATAGCCAAACCCACACCCCTAGACCCCTACGAGAGCGGCAAGCAACCCTACCAATTCTAGAGTTAGGAGACCCGGACTCGACTCCTCGAGTTGGTCTCCCACTGGACTCCAGAACCCGGTTACTTATGCTTCCCTCCTTGGGTCTATCCTAGTGCGGAAAAGTAAATAATATACAAAAGGTGACATCTTCCGCAACCTGGAAGTGCCCCAATAAAAGAATATTACATACAAGTTTTTACATGAATAAAAATAAAAAACACTTATCTCACATAAAACCCCCCGGCTATTCAAACACGACGATCCAATATAACATATCCAGCAACTAATAATATCACATGTCATCAACGTAAGTAAACATGCGTATCCCAATTGTCGTTGACATATAGCAACGAAACCGGCGATATCACATATTACATTTACGGTCGCAGAAAAGAAAGTGTAAAACTACAACAGTTGGAATCCGCAACCTCCTTAGACATCGCATGCCTAATCAAATGAATTCCTCAGATATCGCATGCCTAACAATTATAAACCCCGCATTTTAGTCTCATTATCGAAAACTCATTTCAATTTCAAGTCGGGCAATTCAACAAGATTCCCGACATCCTGATCGAATGCTCGTCGCAAACTTTAGTAGGCGGCCGCGCCCCCGATACCGTCGACGAAGTGCACCAAGGCGGAACACCGCTTCCACGAGCACCCGAACGGATGCTTTCGGCGATGGGGTTCTCCTACAGTCACTTGGTCGGGGTTATGGGGCGTGGCTATCTATTAAGTTTTACCCGGCGAGTATCCGCGTATGCTACATGATTGCGACGGACTTTTGATCACATTAAAATTCCATGGCAACCAATCAAGTGAGACTAAACTGCTATGTTTATAACATTATTCAGTTATCTCATAACTACTTGTGAATTCCAATTATTGTATCCCATTCCAGATAAATAGAAAATGTTAAACTTTCCGATCGAACATTCAAACACCCAAGTTTTCCCGAAACAAATCAACACATGAAATAAGTTTAAAAACATTCACTTCGTGTCTCAGTACCAACGGTCCAGCCGGAGAAGGGTCAAGCCAACGCCTCACATGTGGCACGCCGTACTGCCCCAAACCCGAAGGTTCAAAGGGCAGTTCAAGACGGTCACATAATCGAGTTAAGGTTTGTTGTCTTCTAGAGGGACCATCGCGTTACTTGCACTACTTAGAACGTCGTTAAACTACAGAAAAATCCAACAATTGGAAATTTCCCGGCAGGGGAAAAAGTGGGTATTTATATCCGGTCAAACTTTTTAACATATTCTAAAATTACCCGGAAAAACACATAGACAAAATTAGACAATCCGATCGAATGTACGAACTCCCAATACAACCCAAAATACTCAACTCTTGAGTAAACTTTAAAAATTCCCAGAAAACTCAGTAATGAATGAAAGAAGTTACTGTGCAAAAACGACTGGCTGAAGACACTAAGTGGCCGCGGAATCGCCGCATTAGCCATGCTAATGCCGCGGTTCCCCCGCTCTTTGATCGAATCTCTTGGTCAATTTTGCACCGTAATTCTTAGAATCTCCTGCTGAATTTTTAAAGAATTTTTAATATGGAAAAAATCCAGTTTTGTAAAAATGTACAGAGAGGGGTCATTTTTAGGGTTTCGGGGTTCGATCGGAATTCTAACATTGTCTACGCATCGCCTAAGGCTCTAGCTAGGCTCTGATACCACTGTAGGGTTCCTAGGCACACTAATGAGGTCTCACAAGGCATCAACCATACCAATTTCAAATTTTACATGTGCCGAGAAACCCTAATACGGATCGTTAACTAGAAATTAGGCGAAACATGCAACTAGTTAACAACTTAACTGCTAAGTGAACGGAAATACAACCTTTGTAGATCCGGTCCTCCACCTCCATAGCTCCGTGATGAAGTCCCTCCGCTGTACCCATCGGATCCCGGACTCTCGCGGTGGTTTCATCGAAAGAATGATCGGGTTAGGTCGTCGACTTCGATACCGAAGATGATCTACATCGAGGCAACACAAGATCAAGCTCCCACTTCACCAAGTCATGAAACTTGTGAAGAAAACACCCTATACTACTTGGCAAGTGGTAGAGGATGAAGAAATAGGAAGTGGGTTCACTTTAGAATTGGATTTCTGACTCTTTTTCTCAAGTTGCCATTAATGGTAGCAAGCTTTCTTCTTTGTTCAAGAAGAAGAAGAAGAAGAAAGAATATGATAAGTAATTCCAAAATAGAAAATCATATGATACTTATCATATTGCAACCATGGTTATGTGTAGAGAGTAAACTAAGGTTAGGTGGAATGGTTAGGGTTAGGGAAAGAAACAAAATGGTCAACCATTTCAAAGCTTCATGAAGCTTCAAAGATAATCCAAAGTTAGCCACCATTTTATTTCTTTCTAAAATGAATAAATAAATAAATGAATAAGTAAATGAAGCAAGTGAAACCCTAACCATTGACCAACCATGGTTTAAACCAAACATACACCCAAACTATCATGTATCATCAAACATGATACAATCAAGTGCACAAAAAAATATATTATATATACAATGTGCACATCAAGTGAGAAAATCCATCTTAAGTGAACTAATACTAGTTAATGTAAAGTAATATATCAAATATATAATTATACATTAAATCATTAAATCAACACTTGATTTAACGATCCGGTCATATCGCATATGACCGACTAATATCCAAAGTATCTACTTATCGAATCAATCCTCGATTCGATAACTAGGTTATATCACATACAACCATTCGATACATTCATCGCGAGAATAGAATACGGTATCACATACACGCATTATTCTCGGTCCCACACATATCTCATATGCGCTCCTATTTCGTTTCGCTTGAGCCAGGAAACCTCTGTGTAGGACTCTAAAGACTCGTCAATATGCCGGTACCAGATGATGATCATATCAAGCACCCACAAGCCGCAAGCGGTCCGCTAAACGTAACGGCCACCCAGGTATTGAGCGATCAGAAGTTCGACGAGCAAGCCCGCTCACACTCCTGTGAATCCAACCAGTAACACTTACCGTACAGTCCGGTCTGTTCGTCTGATATGTCGCATATCTCGCCTAGGGGTGGTAAACGTCAAACCCCAATAGCTCGATAAGTCGTGTCGATATGAGGTCTATAACAGTTCGAGAAACTACTGGTAACACTTACCAGTAAATCTCAGCAACCCTGGCCATGGATTTCCGGTTATAGCCAATCGAACACAGTGCAACATCAACTTCCTATACCGGGAGAGACGAATCCCCTCCTATCGCTCATTGCCTCCATGTGATTCAGGACTATACCCAAAAACCACCGTTTTGCACGCCCTCTTGGATGTGGTAAGGTGGAAATCAAAGCACAGTGGGAATCACACAAGTCTCTGTGACGATCTCGGGTCAACAGACTACTCTGTACCAGTGTCACCAGAGAACTGCCATCTGACGTAAGGTATAATACCATCTGGGAGTTCTCGGCGAGTCCGTCCAGTATACCCAGTCTCCACTGAGCACCCGTATATCATCTCTGATGTCAAACACCAATGGATATAGGATCATCCATCGCCCATCTGTATGGGTCGAGAAGATATACGCTAGTCTACTCTGGTATATCGATGCCCTATCTCGATACACCCACGACTAGGGATCTTGAAGGATGTACTTATGGACTACCATGTCCCCACTAGTATGATCCGCATTATAGTCCACGTAGTCAAGTACACATCCTAAGGGCTTTACCAACATGTAACAGAGAGACAATCAGTGTACATGTTAAGGTAAAGAGCAACCAGATAGCATACTATCATGTCGAGCAAGAAAGTCCTCCCTATATATGTCCAAGCATCCACTACAATATACATCCTATGTATAGTAATGGCCTCTAGGTCATACATATAACTAACAATCCCTCTTCATTCCTTCCCACCAGTAAACATCCTTCAGATCATGATACATCTTGGTGGAATCAGGATGAATACTATATGCTGACCTATGGGCCTCCTCTAAGATCTCACGCCTCAATCTGTCAGAATCTGATACACAGAGACGAGTCCTAAAACGTAATACTCCATGATCATCAATCACAAACTCCGTCTCCCTGCCCTGCCTAACCTGATCCATAATCTCCATCATACGAGTATCTGTGGGCTGTGTCTTTCGAATAAGATCTAATAACTGAGTTCGGGTAAGAACATGTGCTAGCTGTCCTCCTGTCGGGGTGAACTCAAACTGTATACGACTATCACATAAAATCTGCCAGTCTGTAGAAGACTGTCTCTGCAAGATGCGCAAATGAGATAAGCTACCTCCAGGTCTTCGACTCAAAGCATCTGCTACAACATTCACTTTGCCTGGATGATACAAGATCTCACAATCGTAATCTTTCACCAGTTCCATCCATCTACGCTGCCTTAGGTTCAAATCCCTCTGCTGAAAAATATACTTTAAGCTCTTATGATCTGTGAAGATTTGACACGACTCTCCATACAAGTAATGTCTCCAAATCTTCAATGCGAATACCACAGCAGCCATCTCTAGATCATGAGTGAGGTAGTTTTGTTCGTGCCTCTTCAACCGTCGAGAAGCATAAGCTACAACCTTGCTGTGTTGCATCAATACACAGCCTAAACCCACTCTAGAGGCATCACAATACACAACAAAACCACCTGACCCTGAAGGTAAAGATAAGACAGGTGCAGTCGTCAAGCGCGTCTTCAACTGCTGGAAACTCTGCTCATATGCATCTGTCCACTGGAATGGAACCTCTTTCCTAGTCAATCCGGTCAAAGGTGAAGTGATCGGTGAAAAATCCCGCACGAAGCGTCGGTAATAACCTGCCAGACCTAAGAAACTCTGGACCTCTGTAACTGATACAGGTCTAGGCCAGTGTTGTACCGCTTCAATCTTCTTCGAGCCCACGCATATACCCTCTCTCGTAACCATGTGACCCAAGAATTCCACACTATCCAGCCAAAAAGCACACTTGGAGAACTTTGCAAACAGCTGATGCTCCTTCAAGGTCTGCAACGTGATACGCAAATGTTGTTCGTGCTTCGTCCGACTCTGAGAATAAACAAGAATGTCATCTATGAACACTATAATAAATTGATCAATAAAGGGCCTAAAGATGCAATTCATCATATCCATAAAAGCTGCTGGAGCGTTGGTGAGTCCGAACGACATCACCAGAAATTCATAGTGCCCATATCTTGTGCAAAACGCAGTCTTCGAAATGTTGTCCTTCCGCACCATCAACTGGTGATACCCCGACCGCAAATCAATCTTCGAGAAGTAACCAGCTCCCCGCAACTGATCGAATAAGTCATCTATACGTGGTAGTGGATACCTGTTTCGCACAGTGACGCGATTCAGCTGTCGGTAGTCAATGCACAGTCTCATACTACCGTCCTTCTTCTTTACAAATAAGATAGGAGCTCCCCACGGTGATACACTAGGACGAACAAGCCCTCTATCTAACAACTCTTGCAACTGGCTTTTGAGTTCCTTCAACTCTGTCGGTGCCATTCGATAGGGTGGTATAGAAATAGGCCTCACACCCGGAATCAAGTCAATGCAAAATTCAATGTCGCGATCAGGCGGTAATCCTGGTAACTCAGCAGGAAATACCTAAGGAAATTCTCATGCGATCGGAACCTGGTCCAATGGAATCTCAGCGACCCCTAAGTCCTAAACAAAAGCCAAGAACCTATGACAAGCCTTCTTCAAGAGTCGCCCCGCACAAAGAGCAGAAATCATGTTGGCAGGAGTTATTTTACAATCCCCCTGCACAACAAACACCGGTTCACCTGGAAAACAAAATCTAACCGCCTTTCCCCGACAATCTACATAGGCATGACAGGCGGCCAACCAATCCATACCAAGAAGTATATCAAATTCTAACATATCCTGGAGAATCAGATCAACTAGCGAATCTCTATCACCAATACGCACAGAACACGATCTGAATACGTGCCGACCTATAAAAGAATCTCCCACCGGGGTAATCACTACTAATGGTAACTCTAACAACGATGACTCTTTCCCCAAAGAAAGTGCAAATCATGAAGATACATAAGAATGTGTAGAACCGGGATCAAATAAAACATGTGCCTCTAATGAGCATACTGTAAGAGTACCTGTCATGATTGCATTTGATGCCTGGGCATCCTGTGGAGTCAGCGCAAAAACCCGTGCCTGGCCCCTGCCTGCATCCTGTCGTCCTCTACCTCTGTCTCCTCGACCTCTCTGAGAACGTCCCGCAAAGCCTCGACCTCGTGGTGCAACTGCCTGGCGTGTAGCGCCTACTGGGGGAGGAAGTAAAGCCATCGGCATAGAAGGTGGAACGGGTAAAGCAGTCTGTGGAGCGACGGTCCCTCCCTGGGATCTACAATCCCGTGCAAAGTGTCCAGGAAGTCCACAACTAAAACATGTAGATGGGGGCCTCTGATCATCGGGATAAGAACTGAACATCCGGCCCTGGGTCCAACCTCGTCCGAAACTGCGGCCTGGAGTATATATGCCTCTACCTTTGCCAAACTGTCTAGTCATTGACCTGATCGGTCTACTCCTCTTTGGCTCTGGAACAACCACTGACTCGCACATACGCTCCTCCACTCGTATCGCTGCATCCATGGCCTGCGCATACGTATTAAAATGCTGGGAGCCTATAGCCAGATATAACCGCGTGTCTAGACTCCTTAGGAACCTCTTCACCCGAAGCTCCTCCGTAGGTACTAAGTATGGGGCATAGCGTGACAGCTGGGTGAATCGTAAATCATAATCTGCCACCGACATACTTGTCGATTTCCGTAATGCTTCAAAACTGCTAGCTCTAGCGTCCCTCACATTCTGTGGAAGAAATCTGGCAAGAAAGACCTCGGAAAACTCGGTCCACGACATCGGAGGAAGACCCGTAGCTCGTCCTCTCTCCATCGACTCACACCACTCTTGTGCAAGTCCTTCCAAACGAAAGCTAGTCAGGTCAACTGACCTCACATCCGAACATCGCAATGATCTGCCAATCCTCGCCATCCTATCAAGAAAGGACTGAGGATCTTCCGCTATATTGGTCCCTGTAAATACCGGAGGTCTCAATCTCATAAACTCTGCAAGTGATACCTCCATCACCCTCGTATCCACCAGTGCTACCGTCTGCTTACGCTGTGTAAGTCCATGTCATGCACCCCACGAACTTGCGGGGAGGCGGAATATATGAAAAACGATTATCAAAGCTTCGTAACACGGACTTGAGCGCATGAATCGTATGTAAACCGTTACTAACTAACTACTAGAGCTTTAACTACTCGGATTCGAAGTTATACCTCACGTTACATGTCCTTCGGGTCTTCATTGCTGTCCTCCACTCCTCGTAGGCTCCTTGGAACATCGGCACCTCAACGGCTTCCTCGAGTCAAAAACGATCCACCGAGAGCTCCTACGCCAAGCTTGATCTCTAACTTGAGATAACTAGGTTGCTTAAAGTGCTAATCTAAGCTACCTAGGGGATATAGAGTGAGGTTATGGATGTATTAGTCTAGCTAACCCTTGATCTCAACACATGAGAGGTTAGGCTTAGGGTTTGAAGAGAGAGTGAGCTTGAGGAGAGAGAAGGTGAAGATGATAATGATAATGATATTGTTTCTCACTTGATATATATGAAGCATAATGAATAATGAATAAATGAATACAAGAGATTATTCATCATGCTGCATAAATGCAATATGAGTGATTCACTATGTGAGTCATTAAGCATTTAATAATGCATTAATGACATGATGAATCACACATAATGAGTCACAATATCATTTAATGACAATGCCACCTTACCCCCCAAGTCACCATGCTTCTAGAAGTTTCCCGACAAATTACGAGAACGCCCCTCCAATCCGTGAAAACACGGAAAAACTTTAGACTGTATAAATCCAATAACCCGATACTAGAATCTGGCTTAAACCAAAGCCGGCTAGTAAAAACTGTCCGCACGTCGTACGTGCGTAAACACACGTACGCGTCCGAACCCTTGTCGTAAAACCACGACCTCTATATCGTTTCGCCTGGAGCGGGGAAACTCTTTGTGTGGGACTCTAAAGACTCGACACTACGCTGGCAGTGGGTTTAACCACAAACCGCAAGCGGCACTAGCTGTACGTAACGGTCCCCAGGTAGATGTCGATAAGAAGGACGATGAGGAAACTCATCCGAACTCCCACTGAGCCTGATGTGACAATCTCCGTACAGTCCGGTCTGTTCGTCTAAGACTATCGCATATCGAGCCTAGGGGGCGGCAAGCGTCAGTCCCTTAATAGCGGTATAAGTCGTGTCGGAGTGAAGCCCATTACACCCTGAGAAACTACTGGAACCTACCAGTAAATCTCACTTGCCCTGGCCAGGCACTTTGCGTAATGGCTCTGTGACACAGCGCGATATCATCTCCCAATACCGGGAGAGACGAATCTTGTCTAACCACTACTGCCTCCAAGTGCTCGGGACTGCACCCAACTGCTACCTGTTTGCACGACTCCTTTGAGCCGTGGTAGGGTAGCAATCTAAGAACAGTGGGACACACTCGAGGCGAAGTAGCAGTGTCAAGTCTGCGGACTATGCTGTACTCATGTCACCTGGGAACTGTTAACCGACGACTGGTATAATACCATCTAACAGTTCCCCTGCGAGTCTTGTCCGGTGTACCCGTAACCTAACGAGCACCTGTATACTATCTCCAGTATGACGTACTGATAGCTGTGGGACAGACCATCTCCCCAACTGGGATGAGAAGCGTACACACTAGTCTACTCTGGAGTATCGATGCCCTGTCTCGATAATCCTACGACTTGGGACATGTATAGGATGTTGCTTATAGACTACCCAGCCCCCACTAGTGTGACTGCCATCACAACGCTGGTAATCAAGCAAAGAACCTATGGGCTCTACTAATATGTATAAGTGATACGTTATAAGAAACATATGCACATATTAAAGTAGACACAAACCAAGTAGCATACTACCATTTTTAGCAAGACTGTATATACAACTGTGAATATCCCAAGCTTCCATTAAGTAATATACAACCTAGTATGATACAATAATGGCCCCTAGGGCATATACACTAACAATCTCCCACTTGCACTAGGGCCATGAGCTGGCATATCGTAGACCTATCATCTCGAATAGCCTTTTGAACTGCGTCTGAGGAATGACCTTTGTGAATGGATCAGCAATGTTATTCTCCGTCTCTACTCTCTTTATCTCGATCTCCCGGCGATCTACGATCTCCCTGATCAGGTGATACCGCCTTAAGATGTGTCTGGACTTCTGATGGGACCTGGGTTCCTTCGCTAAAGCTATAGCGCCGTTGTTGTCGTAATACAGAGGTATTGGACCAACACCGGTAGGAACCACCTGAAGTTCTGTGAGGAACTTCTTCATCCAGACAGCTTCTTTTGCGGCATCGCAAGCAGCTATGTACTCCGCTTCCATCGTTGAGTCAGCAATGGTCTCCTGCTTGGAACTCTTCCAACAGACCGCCCCTCCATTGAGGGTAAAGACATAACCCGACATGGACTTAGAGTCATCTTTGTCACTCTGGAAGCCGGAGTCGGCAAAGTCCTCAATCTGGAGGTCTTTTCCCCCATACACTAAGAACATCTCCTTAGTCCTCCTTAGGTACTTGAGAATGTTCTTTACTGCTATCCAGTGATTCTCCCCTGGGTTTGCTTGATACCGGCTTACTACGCTAATGCATATGCTATATCTGGTCTGGTACATAACATCGCATACATTATAGAGCCTACCGCTGAAGCGTAGGGTATAATCGAAATGCGATCCCTTTCCAAATCAGTCTTAGGAGACATATCTTTAGAGAGGGTGATTCCGTGACAAGCCGGTAGATTACCGTGCTTAGAATCTTCCATACTGAATCTTTTCAATATGGTGTCTATGTACCTGGATTGCGAAAGTCCCAATATCCTTTTTGATCTATCACGATAGATCTGGACCCCCAGAATGTAGGTGGCATCACCCAGGTCTTTCATAGAGAATTTATGTGACAAGAATCTTTTGACTGACTGTAACATAGGAATATCATTTCCTATTAGGAGAATGTCATCCACGTACAAGACGAGGAATACTACAGCTCTCCCTACAATCTTACTGTATATGCATGGTTCATCTGCATTTTTGATAAAGTCAAATTCTTTGACAGCATCATCAAAACAGATGTTCCAACTCCGCGATGCCTGCTTTAGTCCATAAATGGACTTAAGCAGCTTGCATACTTTACCGCTGCTCCCTCTCTGAATGAATCCCTCTGGCTGATCCATATAGACGCTCTCTTCCAAATTTCCATTTAGAAAGGCCGTCTTTACGTCCATCTGCCAGATCTCATAATCGTGGAAGGCAGAAATAGCAAGAAGGACCCGAATGGATTTCAGCATAGCCACTGGAGAAAAGGTTTCGTCATAGTCCAAACTAGGTCTTTGACGGAAACCCTTTGCAACAAGTCTAGCTTTATAGGTTTCAACCTGTCCATCTACACCAATCTTCTTTCTGAAGATCCATTTGCATCCTATGGGTTTTACCCTTTCTGGAGCAATGTCTAAAGTCCATACTTTGTTAGTGTACATGGACTCCATTTCGGTCCGCATTGCATCCAGCCATTTTACCGAGTCGCCGCTCTGAATGGCTTGCTGGAAGTTAGTAGGCTCATCATATTCAATAGCGCAATCCTCTCTATCCCCGTCTATGAGAAAACCGTAGTATCTCTCGGGCGGATGAGACTGCCTACTACTCCTGCGGAGTGGCGTCGGGATGTCCCTTTCTTCTGAAACCTCTGGTTCTACCATACTTTCAGTAACAGTTTGTGGTTCTGGAATTTCTTCCAGTTCTATTTCGCTCCCATTTATTTCCTTTTCTAAAAACTGATGTTCTAGAAAATGGGCATTACGAGAAACAAAAACCTTTTGTTCCTCTGCGTAATAGAATAGATATCCCTTGGAGTTCTTTGGATATCCCACAAACTTACACTGTACTGATCGTGCCTCGAGCTTGTCCGCATGCTGCTTTTTAACAAAAGCTGGACATCCCCAAATCTTCAGATACTGAAGATAGGGTTTCTTCCCACTCCACATCTGATATGGTGTGGTAGGCACATTCTTGGTAGGAACTATGTTCAAAAGATATGCAGCTGATTCTAGTGCATATCCCCAGAATGATCGCGATAACTCAGCCTTACTCATCATAGAACGGACCATATCCAATAGGGGTCGATTCCTCCTTTCTGATACACCGTTGTGTTGTGGTGTATATGGAGGAGTAAGATGAGAGAGAATTCCATTCTCTTTTAAGTAACCCAGGAACTCGGCACTTAAGTATTCACCACCTCGATCAGATCTTAGTCTCTTGATACTTTTGTCGGTTTGTTTTTCCACTTCATTCTTGTATTCTTGAAATTTCTCAAAGGTCTCGGATTTATGCTTCATTAAGAAGATATATCCATACCTAGAGAAATCATCCGTAAAAGTAATGAAGTAGGAATAACCACCTCGCGCATGTGTAGACATTGGTTCGCACACGTCACTGTGTACGAGTCCTAAGAGCTCGCTTGCTCTTACTCCATGTCCAGCAAACGAAGTCTTTGTCATCTTTCCTATGAGACAAGATTCACAAGTAGCATAAGATTGATATTCGAACGGATTCAAATATCCTTCTCTATGTAACTTAGTCAACCTTCTCTCATTGATGTGACCTAGTCTACAATGCCATAAGAAAGCCTGATTTAATTCCGGAGACTTTCTTTTAAGTATATTCTGGACATTGAAAACCTGAGCTTGACTTAATACGTATATACCGTTATCTAATGTACCTGACCCAATCAGAACTTGATTTAGGTGGATGTTAACTACATCGCTTACGAATGTAAAATTATATCCCTCTCTCGAAAGTGAGGACACTGATATGATATTACAAGTCATACTAGGTATATATAAACAGTTACGTAAAATCAATATATGCCCACTTGTCAAACCTAGGCGATATTCTCCCACGGATTCAGCGTTCACTGTCATTCCGTTTGCAACTTTGAGAGACCAATCACCTACCTTTATAACTTTACGGTTTCTCAAAGCATGTAATGAATTACAGATATGAGATCCTGCTCCGGTATCTAATACCCAGGAAGTAGAGTTAATTGACAAACAGTTCTCAATAACAAACACACTTGAGGCTGAAGTCACAACATGCTTCGTATCCTGATTACTGGCTTCTAAAGCCCTGCAATCTTTCTGCCAATGTCCAATCCCATAATAATAGGAACTACCCTCTTTTACTACATTAAGTCCCGAAACTTTTGCCCTTCTCTTTCCTTCTGCTTCCCTGGTTTCCTTCAGGGTAGAAGGTAGAGACTGTAGAATCAAGTCAGTATCTGACCTATTTCCCAACGTGGTCTCCAGGTCCTGGAGCTTATCAATATAGCTAGTCATTGTAAGGACGTTGTCCCCTACAAATGACCCGACGGCCAACCTCGCTTGAATTAATTCGGTCGAGGTCTCATATCTTGCGATATGAGATTGCTCTCCATATAAATCTTTGTTATGGAGAAAGATGGAAACTGAGTCCATCTTCTCTTGCTGCTTCTGATATACACCATCAACTGAAGTTAACACGAGGCACTTGGCTTTCGCTTTATCCTTTTCCCTTGTCTGTCGGATATCCATATCCGTGACGGTGGAAACTGGACCTGGGACGGTGGGATCTTGAGTAGTAATAGGGTGGTCTAGTTTTTCACAGGCAATGGACATCTGGACAGACCTTTGCCAGTCAAATAAGTCAGATTCAGTCAAATTGTTATCTAGATGTAACCTATGTGTGGTCATAAGGTCGCTGCAATTAAGAGAGAGAGAAGAAAACATTTTAGCATGATACTCTTGCAAGTTTAGAGTGGTTTTTAATTTATCTAAACAGGATTGCTCCCACTGTTTCTCGAATCCTTCCTCAAACCATAAAAGAAGAATTAGCCAGGACTATTCTCACTGTACAATACTTGCATAACCGTTCAGCCAGGCCAGTGTCGATACTTCGAGGGAGGTTTTCCAACGCTTTTGCGAAGTTCCTTAATTAAATAACCTCTTTTCTCTGGGGGCGTAACCCCGCTGACACCTTTCTAGGCACCTACTTGGTTTATAGCATTGATCGTTAAGTGACGAATTTCCTGATAAGTAGTATATACTCACAGTAGGATCGGGATCCAAAATATCATCGTATGATAATGTTGAAGGAATCCTACCAACATTCATCAAACTCCAAAATGGTATGCATCTCTCTGCAAATTTCAGTTTCTTTAGAAATTCCCGATGTATATTTTTGCCCCATGCTCTTATGATCTTAGCGTTGGTCAAAATGTCATAAGTCACATGTCAAGTTCTACCCATCATTATCCAGGTTAATTTGAACCCATCCGTACATATCCTTGACGTTGGCCAAAATGATAATACGACTGTCCCAAACTAACTCATCTATCTATGCAACAAATGAATACCCAGCAGCTATCAAACACTATGCTTTGGCGTTGGTCAAAATATATAGCTTGAATACTACTGACCATCCATAAGAAATGACGGAGAGCTACGACTGGTTTTGGCGAAACCGTGAACGTAGTGAACTTGATATAATCGAAGGAACCTGATAGCTTTTTAAAAGGAGTGGTTAAAGCTCCGCAATTAAAAATTCTGCTCTTTTAAAATAACCGAGTGGTTTCTTTTAAATTTGTTCCAACGATTTAACTTTGGTTTATTTTCTTTGCATTATAATAATGCATCCCATCATTTATCCTATCATTGCAGAAAACAACGAAAATACCACATCCTCTTATGCCATCCGCATTCGCCACTGGGTCCCGTCATCACCCGTTAGGTTACTTAACTAACGACAGAGTGGGGGCTGGGCTAGTGCGGGTGTAAAACATAAGTGACGTCTAATAGCTATCATATATAGATATTGTACATTCGTCAGACGCAATAATAAGCATTCCAGATCACAGATGAACTTTATTGGATATACTAGCAATCCGCATTTGCTTTGAGCCTGCAATAAAAGACGGATTACACAGTTGTGATGAATAGCCATTACCCCATCCTAGACCCCTACGGGTACGGCAAACTACCCGCCAAGTATCCGAAATGAAGCGGTCTCCCTCAACAACGTGAGTAGGACACTAAACACTTCAACGTACCCGGTAGTTTGTGCACCCCACCTTGGGTCTATCCTAGGAGCAAAAACAGTAAAAATGAAATAATACAACGGTGGCTACAACCGCAACCTGGATGCGCCTCGCAAAAGAATATTACATCATATTACATTTACATCGAATGAATGAATATAAACACATCTCAAACCCCGGCTCATCATCACAACATTCCAATCAAGTCCATATACATAAACAGTAAACATTACAGAAATGTGCAACCCCCTGCCAACCGACATACTAGCAGTTAGGGGAGGTTTACGAACACATTAAACATTACAGATAAAAACCCAATTAGCAAATATCTTAGAACATCGATTGATAACCATATTCCGTGTCTATCCTAAAAGCAAACTAGTACTGAAGTAACCTGGGCAGAAAAAGAATATACAGGAAAACAAAACCCTTTAAAATATGAATTACTGCGCAAATCCGAGTCAACTCGGGGTTGACTCGGCGGCGGATCCGCGGCCAAAAGCACTATTTGGCCGCGGTTCCGCGGCCGTCTAGTCGAGTTGTGTCCTCATATTTTCCCAGTATTCTTATATTTCCCTGCTGCGAATTTTAAGGTATGTCAAATAATTTTTTTAGACTCGTTTAAAATTATCAGAAACTGATAGGGTACGGGGTGTTGTTTTCGCGTTTTTCCGACGATCGAAGTTCTAATTAGTTGCTAACAAGCTAGTAATAGTTTGGTTGGCTCTGATACCACTGTAAGTCCATGTCACGCACCCCACGAACTTGCGGGGAGGCGGAATATATGAAAAACGATTATCAAAGCTTCATAACACGGACTTGAGCGCATGAATCGTATCTAAACCGTTACTAACTAACTACTAGAGGTTTAACTACTCGGATTTGAAGTTATACCTCACGTTACATGTCCTTCGGGTCTTCATCGCTGTCCTCCACTCCTCGTAGGCTCTTTGGAACATCGGCACCTCAACGGCCTCCTCGAGTCAAAGACGATCCACCCGAGAGCTCCTACGCCAAGCTTGATCTCTAACTTGAGATAACTAGGTTGCTTAAAGTGCTAATCTAAGCTACCTAGGGGATATAGAGTGAGATTATGGATGTATTAGTCTAGCTAACCCTTGATCTCAACATATGAGAGGTTAGGGTTAGGGTTTGAAGAGAAAGTGAGCTTGAGGAGAGAGAAGGTGAAGATGATAATGATAATGATAATGATATTGTTTCTCACTTGATATATATGAAGCATAATGAATAATGAATAAATGAATACAAGAGATTATTCATCATGCTACATAAATGCAATATGAGTGATTCACTATGTGAGTCATTAAGCATTTAATAATGCATTAATGACATGATGAGCCACACATAATGAGTCACAATATCATTTAATGACAATGCCACCTTACCCCCCCAAGTCACCATGCTTCTAGAAGCTTCCCGACAAATTACGAGAACGCCCCTCCAATCCGTGAAAACACGGAAAAACTTTAGACTGTATAAATCCAATAACCCGATACTAGAATCTAGCTTAAACCAAAGCCGGCTAGTAAAAACTGTCCGAACGTCGTACGTGCGTAAACACACGTACGCGTCCGAACCCTTGTCATAAAACCATACGACCTCTATATCGTTTCACCTGGAGCGGGGAAACTCTCTGTGTGGGACTCTAAAGACCCGACACTACGCTGGCAGTGGGTTTAACTACAAACTGCAAGCGGCACTAGCTGTACGTAACGGTCCCAAGGTAGATGTCGATAAGAAGGCCGATGAGTAAACTCATCCGAACTCCCACTGAGCCTGATGTGACAATCTCCGTACAGTCCGGTCTGTTCGTCTAAGACTATCGCATATCGATCCTAGGGGGCGGCAAGCGTCAGTCCCCTAATAGCGGTATAAGTCGTGTCGGAGCGAAGCCCATTACACCTTGAGAAACTACTGGAACCTACCAGTAAATCTCGCTTGCTCTGGCCAGGGACTTTGCGTAATGGCTCTCTAATACAGCGCGATATCATCTCCCAATACTGGCAGAGACGAATCCTGTCTAACCACTACTGCCTCCAAGTGCTCGGGACTGCACCCAACTGCTACCTGTTTACATGACTCCTTTGAGTCGTAGTAGGGTAGCAATCTAAGAATAGTGGGACACACTCGAGGCGAAGTAGCAGTGTCAAGTCCGCGGACTATGCTGTACTCATATCACCTGGGAACTGTTAACTGACGACGGGTATAATACCATCTAACAGTTCCCCTGCGAGTCTTGTCCAGTGTACCCGTAACCTAACGAGCACCTGTATACTATCTCCAGTACGACGTACTGATGGCTGTGGGACAGACCATCTCCCCAACTGGGATGAGAAGCGTACACACTAGTCTACTCTGAAGTATCGATACCCTGTCTCAATAATCCTACGACTAAGGACATGTATAAGATGTTGCTTATAGACAATCCAGCCCCCACTAGTGTGACTGCCATCAGAACGCTGGTAATCAAGCAAAGAACCTATGGGCTCTACTAATATGTATAAGTGATACGTTATAAGAAACATATGCACATATTAAAGTAGACACAAACCAAGTAGCATACTACCATTTTAGCAAGACTGTATATACAACTGTGAATATCCCAAGCTTCCATTAAGTAATATACAACCTAATATGATACAATAATGGCCCCTAGGGCATATACACTAACAGGCTGTACCTCGGACTCTACTACGGTCGGTGCCGGATCCTGTCTCAGTACTCGAGTGGCATCAGCTAACTGTCCTACCACTCGCTGCAATCCCAACATGCCCTCCTCAATCCCAGTCATGCGATCTGGAGGAGGAGGATCAACATGCTTATACACCGCCGGAACGTCCGGTGTACCAGTAGCCGTCACAGGCGGACTCGCCCTAGCTGCATCTCTGGCTGCGGCTCGCCTAGCCCGCTTAGCCATAGCACCTGGAACAAGAAACGAGAGTTGATAAGGCTTACGAATAGGAACAATCAATAACGGAGAATCAACGGAAGAATAGATCAAGATATACCTCCTAAGGTTAGTTAGGCTGAGTACGATAACGTAAATATGCCACGGAACATACGTACAGTATTGCACTTATCCTAATTCACCTACTCCATCAAACCAAAGGTCATCCTAAATCACGGACTCACGTCAACCTATTTTAATTCCCTACTCGATTCTGTAAGGTTACTCCTAAGCTCTGATACCAAGTTTGTCACGACCCAAGTTTGGATGTGACCGGCACTTAGATTGTATCATATCTAAAGATATGCCACAATCCAAGTAAGCCGAAAACCAAGATCAAAATCCTTTTTGTGGAATTCTTTATATAGAAATTTAGTTTTAAGTAAAAATCACAGTTTATGAAGTTAAATATTAAACAAGTATAAGCTGTTAAGTTTGGTTGCATTCCTAGTTGGGATCAACAATATCAACAGCGGAAAATATAATCTCAGTATATAGGACATCAATACAATCCCAGACATAAAGAAAAGAAATAACAATTTATAGAACTAAACGATCTCAACTGTCAAATAATATACAAATAACCATCTCTCACTCTAGGTCAAAATACAGGTCTGATGGAGATCTTCTAGATACAAAATACAATACCCAAAAGAGAAGGTTACTACATATGTAACTCACCTATCAAAAGATGCGATAAAAGCGGAAAGAGTAGATCTGCACCGCTGCTAACCATCCACTCTACCCCTACAAGGAACTGTGGTACAACGGGGATGAGTTGCCAACTCAGTGAATATAACTAACATATAACGGTTAATAATATAAATATGACGATCATACTGATGAAATGTGAACAAGTATAATGTATAATTGTCTGTGGAAATCATGAATCTATAATACGAATCTCATAATCAAAACTGAATCTCTTCATTTATTTCCAATAAAAAAATGTATTTCTCCGTGTCTATCATCAACACAAAAACTTCCATTTCTCATAGGCATCATTCCTCGAATGATCCTGTAATCAACAATACCGGTCATTATCATCTAGATATACGCCGTATTTTTACCACTCTATCCGATATCGAGTAATCTCGCTAGGCCCCTCCGCCTCAAATGCGGCTATCCTGCCCCTCGGTCTCGACCGGATCCACCATGTATCCAACTGTATATCTCCCCCACTCAGTATGGATAACGTAAAATCCGCGACCATATATCTCCCCCACTCGGTCCGGAATAAAACCAAATCATAAAACATCTCATGGTGGACATAACACATCAATCATGAAAATCACTGGATTTATGTAATAGTATTCAAAACTCAAAACCATAAATCCTCAATAATACATTTACCTCTTATATCAATATGAAATTGTTGGATATAGTGCCCTCAAAGTCAATTATTGGATCGCAGGTACGTGATTGTGATGATTGAGGAAGGGCCTATACCGATAAAACAGTCTTACTCGAGATGATAGTATGCTATCTGGTTTGTCTTTATCACTGTTATACTTTGATAGAGCCCTTAGGAGCTTGCTTGACTACCAGCAGTATGATAGCGATCATATACGTGGGAGCTAGGGTCTATAAGCACATCCTTAAAGTATCCCTAGTCATGGGAGTTTCGAGACAGGGCATCGATACTCTAGAGTAGACTAGTGTATACATTCGAGACCCCGACGAGGGGCGGTGGCCGGTCTCATAAGCCATTGGTGTTAGTTGATTCACCTAAGATGTATACAGGTGCTCATTGGGTTATGAATACACCGGACATGACTCACCGAGAACTTGCTGGTTGGTATTATACCTAGCGTCAGATAGCAGTTCCCTGGTGACATGTGTACAGGTTAGTTCATCGACCCGAGGTCGTCATTTATCTCGTGTGAGTTCCCACTGTGCTTTGATTTATACTATACCACGGGTCAAAGGAGTCGTGCAAACAGGTATTTTTTGGGTACAGTCCCGAGCCACTGGAGGCAGTGAGCAGATCGTCGGGGATTCGTCTCTCTCGGTATTGGGGGTGAGATCGCGCTGTGTTTAGGAGAGCCATTACACGAAATCCCTGGCCAGGGTAATCGAGATTTACTGGTAGGTATTCCAGTAGTATCTCAGGGTGTTCTGGGCTGCTCTCTGACACGACTTATACAGTTATTAGGGGTCTGACGTTTACCGGCCCCCTAGGCCCTATATGCGATACTCATGGACGAATGGACCGGACTGTATGGATATTGTCACTGTCAGGCTCAGTAGGGTTTCTGGATGAGTTCGCTCGTCAGCTCCCCTTCCGATCAATACATAGGCAACCGTTACGTACAGCTTGTACCTCTGACGTGCTAGAGGTTATACCCAGTGCCAGTGTGTTGATGAGTCATTAGAGTCCCCCACAGACAGTTTCCTAAGTTCGGGCGAAATGTTGTAGAGGCCGTATGGTTTTATGACAGGGTTTGGAAAATGCACGTGCGTTTACGCACGTGTCATATTTCGGGCAGATAATACTGGTGGGCTTTGGTTTAAGCCGGATCCGAGTATTATACTGTGTAGATATAATATCTTTGTCTCAACAGCATTTGTATTCGGTCGTAATACAAATGCGGGTATGTTTATACTGTTACGGGGTTATCCTGAAATTCGTTTCGGGATCGCTTTTGGAAGTTGCCAGTTTCCAGTTTTCTATCACCCGTCTTTAACATTCGGTTAAACATGGATTTATCTTTTCTTGGGTGAGTCATGGTTTTAGATGGTTCTAGATGGTGACTTGGCTAGTGAGTCATTAGTTCATTAATGAAGCATTAAATGAGTGGTGATGTGTTATGATGACTAGATTATGATTCAATGTTTGCATTAATGATAAATGCAAGGTGTTAGGTGACTCATTTCTTCATTAATGCTTATGATCACCCCCTCCTCTTTCCTACACTCACCCCCCTCTTCTTATATTTGTAGGGTTCCTAGGCACTCTAAGGAGGTCTCACAAGGCATCAACCATGCCAAATTCAAATTTTTCTTGTGCCGAGAAACCCTAATGCGATCGTTAACTAGAATTTTAGGCGAAACTACAAGCTACTAAACTACTTTAGTGCTAAGTGAACGGAAATACAACCTTTGTAGATCCGGTCCTCCACCTCCATAGCTCCGCGTTGACGTCCCTCCGCTGCGATCATCGGATCCTGGACTCTAGTAATGGTTTCGTCGAAGAAATGATCGGGTTAGGTCGTCGACTTTGATGCCGAAGATGATCTACGTCGAGGCAACACAAGATCAAGCTCCAACTTCACCAAGCCATGAAACTTGTGAAGAAAACATCCTATACTACTTGGCAAGTGGTAGAGGATGAAGAAATAGGAAGTGGGTTCACTTTAGAATTGGATTTCTCACTCTTTTCATCAAGTCACCATTGAAGGTTGCAAGCTTTCTTCTTCTTGAAGAAGAAGAAGAAGAAGAAAAAGAATATGATAAGAATTGATTAAAATAGAAAATAAAATGATACTTATCATATAGCAACCATGGTTAAGTGTAGAGACTAAACTAGGGTTAGGTGAATGGTTAGGTTAGGCATGAAACAAAAATGGTAGACTTTTTCAAAGCTTCATGAAGCTTCAATGTAAAACAAAAGTAGCAACCATTTCATTTCTTGCCAAAATGAAATAGATAAATAAATGAATAAATAAATTATAACCCTAACCATTTACTTAACCAAGGTTTATTCATACACACCCAAGTTTGCATGTATCATCAAACATGATACAAACTAGTGCACAAAACTATATCATATATACAATGTGCACATCAAGTGAGAAAATCCATCTTAAGTTAACCAATACTAGTTAATGCAAAGTAATATATCAAATATATAATTATACATTAAATCATTAAATCAACACTTGACTTAATAATCCGGTCATATCACATATAACCGACTAATATCAATAGTAACAACTTATCGAATCAACACTTGATCCGATAACCCGGCTATATCGCATATAACCGATCAATGTCACAAATCGCGAGAATCGAATACAGTATCACATACTGGTATTATTCTCGGTCCCGCACATATCTCATATGCGCTCCTATTTCGTTTCGCTTGAGCCAGGAAACCTCTGTGTAGGACTCTAAAGACTCGTCAATACGCCGGCAGCAGGTGATGATCATATCAAACACCCACAAGCCGCAAGCGGTCTGCTAAACGTAACGGCCACCCGGGTATTGAGCGATCAGAAGATCGACGAGCAAGCCCGCTCACACTCCTGTGAATCCAACCAGTAACACTTACCGTACAGTCCGGTCTGTTCGCCTGATATGTCACATATCTTGCCTAGGGGTGGTAAACGTCAGACCCCAATAGCTCGATAAGTCGTGTCGATATGAGGTCTATAACAGTTCGAGAAACTACTGGTAACACTTACCAGTAAATCTCAGAAACCCTGGCCAGGGATTTCCGGTTATAGCCAATCGAACACAGCGCAACATCAACTCCCTGTACCGGGAGAGACGAATCCCCTCCTATCGCTCATTGCCTCCATGTGATTCGGGACTGTACCCAAAAACCACCATTTTGCACGCCCTCTTGGACGTGGTAAGGTGGAAATCAAAGCACAGTGGGAATCACACAAGACTCTATGACGATCTCGGGTCTACAGACTAACCTGTACCAGTGTCTCCAGAGAACTGCCATCTGACGTAAGGTATAATACCATCTGGGAGTTCTCGGCGAGTCCGTCCATTATACCCAGTCTCCACTGAGCACCCGTATATCATCTCTGATGTCAAACACCAATGAATATGGGATCATCCATCGCCCATCTGTATGGGTCGAGAAGGTATACGCTAGTCTACTCTGGTATATCGATGCCCCGTCTCGATACACCCACGACTAGGGACCTTGAAGGATGTACTTATGGACTACCATGTCCCCACTAGTATGATCCGCATCATAGTCCAGGCAGTCAAGTACACATCCTAAGGGCTTTACCAACATGTAACAGAGAGACAATCAGTGTACACGTTAAGGTAAAGAGCAACCAGATAGCATACTATCATGTCGAGCAAGAAAGTCCTCCCTATATATGTCCAAGCATCCACTACAATATACATCCTATGTATAGTAATGGCCTCTAGGGTATACATATAACTAACAATCTTGGCCGGCCACATTAGTGGAGGGCATGGATTGATTTTTGGGAAAAGATTATGATAGTTTAGTTCATGGAAATTTCATATAGCTCAATTTCCATTTACCCGATTCAAAAAGGCAACTTCATTAACCGTTCGTCCATAGCCTTGGACGTAACGAGACAAAGTGTTCTACTCATTCTCTACATCAATCTTGGTCATCTCTTTTAGCAAACTTGATGATCGAGTTGCCTCGGTTCAGAGGCGGGAGCCCGTTTAAAGATCTGTCGACGTGGTGCCACCTGGACGACGAGACTGGAGATCGAGCGAGTTCGGATCAGCTGCAACAAAGCGTGGGATGATGGTTGAAGACCGAAGGACCCGGATCGTTCGGTATAACATTTCTACCCACTTTACAGTATGTTAGTTTAGTGTTAATGGCAGATCCTAGGATATAGTATACGATAGCGCCAGTTGTATAAAAGTTTTTGTTCCGCATTTGGCGTCTGAAAGACAACCGGAGCACTACCGTAGACTTACATTGGTATCAGAGTCTTGCCATTAAGCTTTACTAACTTGTGCCAACACGTTTAAAACATCGATCGAACGGATTTTCGCAAAACTACAATTTTCTGTTCAAAGTTTCTGTCGATTTTAAATCAGGCCTTAAAATTATTTTGAGCATCCCAGAAAATTGTGCAGGCAATTCTAAGCAAACTGGTGAAATTTGGTCACATGATCCCATAGAACGGCCGCGGATCCGCGGCCCAAACCAGGGTTTGGCCGCTGATCCGCCGCGCTTTTGTGGGAACAGTGCACCAAATTTTTCCAGTGAGTTTGCCATGGGAAATTGTGGTTTTTGGTATATTTCTTTTGGGCCCAAATTTTGTTACTGTACAGCAGAGGTAAGTGGGCCCACTTCGGGAAGTTTGGTCGATCGAAATTTTAAACTTGTTAGTTTGCAGTACTTATATTATATCTCCGACCGTGAATGTCATTTGATCGGTAAACCATGTCTGATTGCTATAGTTCTTTTAGACGGGTTTGCGAACGTGACATTCGCGTTGATGTTCTGTATTGTGCTGTGATATTGCGAATATGTCATGGTGGATAGCAGTGTGCAATGGTAGTGCTGTTTGGATTTATTTGTACATTTGATATTGCGGGGCGAGCGTCCAACATGTGGACTGCCGTCACTGCCTGTTTGTATATTATTCTTTTGGGGCACGACCGGGCTGAGGTCGATGTACTCGTTGTATATATTTTCTTTTCTGTAATAGGATTACCCCATGGTGGGGTGCACGGATAGCCGGGTTCTGGAGGGCAACGGGCCCGCATCTCATGGCGTTGAGACGGAAGAGGCATCACTCTAGAATTGGCAGACTATTCGCCGCACTCGTAGGGGGTATAGGTTGACTCAAGAAGGGGTGTTCAAGTTACCAGATTCCGTGAAGTGCTGGGTGGTCCATTCACTTTGCTGTAGGGGGCGCCTCGCTTCAGGTTTTGGCGGGTAACTTGCCGCACACGTAGGGGTCTAGGTTTCTTTGCACAGGCTATCCATACGACCAGGGGAACGTCGGGTTTTCAGTAGCGGCTCTGTGAAATCCGGGGATCCCAGATTCTCTGCATTGTTCTTGATGCTTATTACTTTTCTGTAATGTTGCATATTATCACTGAAAGGTTCCTAGGCACTCTAGTAAGGTCTCACAAGGCATCGAACATGCCAATTTTAAATTTTTTGTGCCGAGAAACCCTAGACTACGGATCTTAGACTAGATGTTTAGGCGAAATGATAAAGCTAGTTAACTTATTAACTAAAGGTTAGATGCTACAACCTTTGTAGATCCGGTTACCCTCTTCCTTGGCTCCACGAAGGCATCCTCTCGCTGTCCATATCGATTCCCAAACTCGAACATTGGCTTCATCGGAGAAACGGGCAAGCTAGGTCGTCGGCTTTGTGTCAAAGACGATCTACCTCGAGGCATCGCAAGTTCAAGCTCCGACTTCACAAACTTGTGAAACTTGTGAAGTAAACACCCAAAACAACTTGGCAAGAGGTAGAGGGTGAGGAAATAGGAGGTGGGTACACTTTAGATTTGGATTTCACTCACTTTTGCTCATGTTGGCATTGATGGCAACTAGTTTTCTCTCTTGAAGAAGAAGGAGATGAAGAAGAAAGAATATGATAAGTATTGTGAAAAAGAATAATAAAAACAAATACTTATCATGTTCTAACCTAGGTTAAGTGTAGAGAATAAACCATGGTCACTTGAGAGGGTTAGGGTTAAGCATGAAGATAAGGATGGTTACAAAAGTCAAAGCTTCATGAAGCTTCAACTTAAAACAAAAAGAGCCACCATTCTCATCATAATTTTTTTCAAACAAATAAATGAATAAATAAATATGCAAAACCCTAATTACAAAATAACCATGGTTTAATTCTATTCATTTAACCATATGATCAAGTATCATCAAACATGATACAAGAAAGGTGCACAAAAATATATCACATATACAATGTGCAAATCAAGTGAGAAAAATCCGTTTAAAGTGAACCTATACTAGTTAATGCAAAGTAATATATCAAATATATAATTATACATTAAATCATTAAATCAACACTTGATTCAATGATCCGGTCATGTCGCACATAACCGACTAGTATTCAATGCATCGATTTATCGAATCAATGATTCGATAACTAGGTCATATCTCATATAACCAATCGAAACATTAAACGCGAGAATGAAATGCGGTATCACATACACGCATTATTCTCGCTCCCGCACATATCTCATATGCGCTCCTATTTCGTTTCGCTTGAACCAGGAAACCTCTGTGTAGGACTCTAAAGACTCGTCAATACGCCGGTAGCAGATGATGATCATATCAAGCACCCACAAGCCGCAAGCGGTCTGCTAAACGTAACGGCCACCCGGGTATTGAGCGATCAGAAGATCGACGAGCTAGCCCGCTCACACTCCTGCGAATCCGACCAGTAACACTTACCATACAGTCCGGTCTCTTCGTCTGATATGTCGCATATCAAGTCTAGGGGTGGTAAACGTCAGACCCCAATAACCCGATAAGTCGTGCCGATGTGAGGCTCATAACGGGTCGAGAAACTACTGGTAACACTTACCAGCAAATCTCTGATCAGCCCTGGCCAGGGACTTCCCTGTTACGGCCAATCTAGCACAGCGCAACATCAACTCCCAATACCGGGAGAGACGAAACCCCTCCTATCGCTCATTGCCTCCATGTGACTCGGGACTGTACCCAAAGACCACCGTTTTGCATGCCCTCATGGACGTGGTAAGGTGGAGATCAAAGCACAGTGGGAATCACACAAGACTCTATGACGATCTCGGGTCTGCAGACTAACCTGCACAAGTGTCACCTGAGAACTGCCATCTGACGTGAGGTATAATACCATCTGGGAGTTCTCGGCGAGTCCGTCCAGTGTACCCAGTCTCCACTGAGCACCCGTATACCATCTCTGATGTCAAACACCAATGGATATAGGATCATCCATCGCCCATCATATGGGTCGAGAAGCATATACGCTAGTCTACTCTGGTATATCGATGCCCCGTCTCGATACACCCACGACTAGGGACCTTGAAGGATGTACTTATGGACTACTATGTCCCCACTAGTATGATCTGCATCATAGTCCGGGTAGTCAAGTACACATCCTAAGGGCTTTACCAACATGTAACTACAAGACAGTATAAAGAGACTAGTGTACATGTTAAGATAAAGAGTAACCAGATAGCATACTATCATATCGAGCAAGAAAGTCATCTCTATATCTGTCCAAGCATCCAATATAATATACAACATCTGTACAATACTGGCCTCTAGGGCATACATACAACTAACAATCTCCCACTTGCACTAGGGCCAGCTGCTGTAGTATCGCATACCGAGCATCCCGAAGAGTCTCTCAAACTGCGTCTGGGGAATGGCCTTCGTGAGTGGATCCGCCGTGTTGTTCTTCGTGTCAACTCTCCTGACCTCGATCTCCCGGCGATCAACTATCTCCCGGATCAGGTGATACCGCCTCAGAATATGCCTGGATCGCTGATGGGACCTGGGTTCCTTGGCCAAAGCCACCGCTCCATTGTTATCGCAATACAAAGGTATTGGATGCTCAATGGATGGAACCACTCCAAGTTCAGAAATGAACTTCTTGATCCAGACAGCTTCTTTAGCAGCATCGTTGGCAGCGATGTATTCAGCCTCCATCGTCGAGTCTGCCACGGTTTCCTGCTTGGAACTCTTCCAGCTAACCGCCCCTCCGTAAAGGGTAAAGACAAATCCCGACTGCGACTTAGAGTCGTCCTTATCACTCTGGAAGCTCGAATCGGTAAAGGACTCCACTTGGAGCTCTCCGTTACCATACACCAAGAACATATCTCTAGTCCTTCGCAAGTACTTGAGAATGCTCTTCACAGCTGTCTAATGACTCTCTCCAGGATCAGCTTGATACCTGCTCACTATACTTAGTGAGTATGCAACATCGGGTCTGGTACATAGCATCGTATACATGATAGAGCCTACTGCCGAGGCATAGGGTATCCCTTGCATGCGAGCTCTCTCCAAATCAGTCTTGGGAGACATCTCTTTGGAGAGAGTGACCCCAGAGATCGTGGGCATGTTCCCACGCTTGGACTCTTCCATACTAAACCTCTTTAGTATGGTGTCAATGTACCTGGATTGGGACAATCCCAAAATCCGTTTGGATCTATCTCTATAGATCCTAATTCCCAATATGCAGGAGGCATCACCAAGATCTTTCATCGAGAATCTTTGTGATAAGAAGAGCTTGACCGATTGCAGCATAGGAATATCATTTCCTATCAAGAGTATGTCGTCCACGTACAATACGAGGAAGACAACCTTACTCTCTGCCACCTTCTTGTAGATACAAGGTTCATCTGGATTTTTGACGAAATCAAACTCTTTGATAACGACGTCAAAGCAGATGTTCCAACTCCGCGATGCTTGCTTTAATCCATAAATGGATTTAAGCAGCTTGCACACCTTCCCGCTGCTCCCACTGTCTACGAAGCCCTCTGGCTGAGTCATGTACACGCACTCTTCTAAATCACCGTTTAGAAAGGCGGTCTTAACATCCATTTGCCAGATTTCGTAATCATGATATGCAGCGATGGCAAGCATGATCCGGATGGATTTAAGCATAGCCACTGGAGAAAAGGTCTCGTCATAGTCCACACCTGGTCTTTGACGAAAACCCTTTGCTACAAGTCTAGCTTTGAAAGTCTCCACTTTCCCATCTACACCAAGTTTCTTCTTGAAGATCCACTTGCTCCCAATGGGTTTTACCCCTTCAGGAGCAACTTCCAAAGTCCATACTTTGTTGGTGTACATGGAATCCATCTCAGACCGCATAGCATCCAGCCATTTCACTGAGTCCCCACTCGTGATGGCCTGCTCGAAGCTAGTTGGGTCATCATCCTCCATGATGCAATCCTCGCTTCCACCATCAATGAGAAAACCGTAGTATCTCTCAGGTGGACGAGAAACCCTACTAGATCGGCGGAGAGGCTGGGGTTCGTCGGGTACTATCGAATCTTCTGGTTCCACTAAATCTTCAGTTATAGTTTGTGTATCTGGAATTTCTTCCAGCTCTACCACTTTGCCACTAATTTCTTTTTCAAGGAATTCCTTTTCTAAAAAGGTGGCATATTGAGAAACAAACACTTTTTGTTCTTCAGCATGGTAGAAAAAATATCCTTGAGAATTCTTAGGATATCCCACAAACTTGCAAAGAACCGACCGTGCCTCGAGCTTGTCCGGATTTTGCCTTTTGACATAGGCCGGACAACCCCATATCTTAACTCGTTTAAAATATGGTCTCTTCCCACTCCATATCTCATATGGTGTGGTAGGTACAGATTTAGATGGAACTTGATTCAATAGGTATGTTGCTGTTTCCAGCGCATAACCCCAGAAGGAAATAGGTAACTCAGCTGTGCTCATCATAGAGCGCACCATATCTAATAGGGTGCGGTTCCTTCGTTCAGATACACCGTTGTGCTGTGGTGTATATGGAGGAGTCAGCTGAGAGAGAATCCCATTCTCTTTTAGGAAGTCCAGGAATTCATTGCTCAAGTATTCACCTCCTCGATCAGATCGAAGGATTTTAATACTTTTTCCGGTTTGGTTCTCGACTTCTTGTTTATATTCTCTAAATTTCTCAAAAGTTTCTGATTTGTGTTTCATCAAGAACACATATCCGAATCTAGAGAGATCGTCAGTGAATGTAATGAAGTACGAAGAACCATCCCTGGCATGTGTAGACATGGGACCGCATACATCACTATGTATCAGTCCTAAGAGTTCGGTAACTCTTTCTCCGTGTCCCGTAAATGGAGTCTTGGTCATCTTGCCTTTGAGACATGACTGGCAAGTGTCATAAGATGAAAATTCGAAAGGTTTTAAATATCCATCCTTATGCAACTTAGCCAGTCGTGTCACATTGATGTGACCCAGTCTACAATGCCATAAGAAGGATTCGTTGAGTTCAGAACTCTTCCTCTTGTGTGTGTTTGTTATGCTCAGAACTGTTGATTGATTTAGAACATAAATGCCATTGCATAACGTGCCTGATCCAACCAACTTTTGGTTACGGAAAATGTTCATAACATTATCCTGTAATACAAAATTATATCCCTCTTTACTTAATAAAGAAACCGATATAATGTTGCATATCAGGTTCGGCATGTAATAGCATTCGTTCAGAACCAATGTATTACCAGTTGGTAATATAAGGTGATATTCCCCGACAGTCTTAGCTGCAACAATTGCACCATTTCCAACTCTAATGTCTTTATCACCTTCTCCAAGTTCTCTACCTTTCCTGAGCCCATGTAACTGATTACATATATGGGATCCTGACCCGGTATCTAATACCCAGGACATAGAGCAAATGGAGAAACAGTTCTCAGTAACGAACACACCCGAAGAAAATGCATCATCATGTACTTTCTTCATTCGGGTGGCATGGGAATCCTGGTATTCCCCTATATCCTGTTCATTCCTATAACTCTTATAAGAAAGAACGGAACCAACGTTCCCCAGCATAGTATAACATGCGGGTTCGGTCAATACATCCATATTATTATCTTGATTAAGGCATGAACTGGTCGCTACCTGGAGAGAGAGAGAAGAAAACACTTTAGCGCATGCTCGTGCAAGATCAGATTGGTTATTATCTTATCTAATCAGGATGGCTCCCACTGCTTTTTATCAAATCTTCCTCCAAACCCTAAAAGGAAAGACTAGCCGGGATTAATTACACACTACAAGTTCGCCAATCTTTCAGCCAGGCCAGTGTCGGTACTTTGAGGGAGGTCCCCCGTGCTTTCGCACGAACCTAATTAATGTAAACCTCGTTTTCCCAGAGGCGTAACCTCGTTAACACCTTTCTAGACACCTACTTGATCAGCTAATTGCAATGTGTAAAACTCTCCCAGGAGTAACTCTTACTCGCAGCGGGTATCAGGATCCAACTATCTCATAGAAGGTATGCAATCTCATTGCAAATTTCAACACTTGAAATTCCCGATAGTATTTTGCCCCTAGCATCTATGTGACCTTAACATAGTCAACAAATCACAAGTGCTAGTCAAGTTCAACCCGTCATTTCCTGATTGAATTAAACCCACCCGCACGACCCTTAACATAGTCAACAAAGTCGCACGACTACCCTAATCCAATCTGCATCATATGCATAAGCAGATAAATACTGGTTAGCTACCGCACACTACGCCTTAACATAGTCAACAAACGTAGCACGAATACTAACTAGCACTTATCTGAAATGACGGAGGGCTACGCAGGTTTTCATAAAACCATGAGCGTATTGAACTTGATATCGTTGTAGAATCAAATGAAGTTTTGAAATGGAGTGATTTTGAGGCTTTTCTAGTTTTGCTAAAGGAGTCACTCCCGGTGAAGGGATCGTCGGTCCTTTCCTCGTCGAATGAGGTGCGGGATATATCATATATATCGCTGTGCAAAGCAAAAACCCAAAAGCAGTCAAAAGCAAACCGAGTGTGTAGCATCTGACAGTTATTGCTAAAGGAGTCACTCCCGGTGAAGGGATCTCGGTCCTTTCCTCATCGAATAAGGTGCAGGGTATATCATATATACCACTGTGCAAAGCAAGAACTGTAGCTACCTGTTTTATTTAAAATTTGATTCTACAACATCTTAGGTTTCTTTCCATTCATTAATCTCATTAATGAAGTCCCATCATTTAAGTACCTAAACATCACAGATAGATATGACGTACACTTATACCATCCGCATTCGCCTCGATGTCCCCTCGTGCACCGTTAGGTTAGGTAACTAACGACAGAGCAGGGCAGGGCTAGCGCGGGTGTAAAACATAAGTAACGTCTATATAATATATCATATATACTATATACTATATCCATCACAGAATGACATCACAGATATCGCAGCAGAATAAACATATGAAATATTGGATATACTAGGACGTCCATGTTTTCAATACGAGCCAGTATAAAACACGGATTCCACGGTCATGATGAATAGCCAATCCCACACCCCTAGACCCCTACGAGAGCGTCAAGCAACCCTGCCAATTCTAGGGTTAGGAGACCCGGACTCGACTCCTCGAGTTGGTCTCCCACTGGACCCCAGAACCCAGTTACTTGTGCTCCCCTTCTTGGGTCTATCCTAATGCGGAAAAGTAAATAATATACAAAGGGTGACAACTTCCGCTACCTGGAAGTGCCCCAAATAAAAGAATATTACATACAAGTTTTTACATGAATGAAAATGAAAAACACTCATCTCACATAAAAACCCCCGGCTATTCGAACACGACGATCCAATATAACATATCCAGCAACACATAACATCACATGTCATCAACGTAAGTAAGTATGCATACCCCAATTGTCTTTGACATATAGCAATGAAACCGGCGATATGAACATACTACACTTACGGTCACAGAAAAGAAAGTGTAAAACTACAACAATTGGAATCCGCAACTTCTTTAGACATCACATGCCTAATCAAATGAAATACTTAGACATCCCATGCCTAACAGATATAAATCCCGCATTTTAGTCTCATTATCGAAAACTCTTTTCAATATCATATGGGACTAAACTGCTAAATTTATAACATTCATTCAGTTATCTCATAACTGTTTGTGAATTCCAATTATTGTATCACATTCCAGATAAACAGATAATGTTAAACTTTCCGATCGAACAGTCGAATACCCAAGTTTTCCCGATACAGCTCAACACATGAAATAAGTCTAACAACATTCAGTTCGTGCCTCAGTACCAACGGTCCAGCCGTAGAAGGGTCAAGCCAACGCCTCACATGTGGCACGCCGTACTGCCCCAAACCCGAAGGTTCAAAGGGCAGTTCAAGACGGTCACATAATCGAGTTAAGGTTTGTTGTCTTCTAGAGGGTCCATCGCGTTACTTGCACTACTTAGAACGTCGTTAAACTACGGAAAAATCCATCACTTGGAATTTTCCCGACAGGGGAAATATTGGGTATTTATATCCGGTCGAACTTTTTAACATATTCTAAAAATTATCCGGAAATACACAAAGATGAAATTTGATAACCCGAACGAATAATTGAATCCCCAAAGCAACCCCAAAATACTCTTCTGCAAAGTCACAACAAAAATACCCAGAAAATATAATATCTGAATACATGAATTACTGTGAAAAAATCACCTGACAATGGGACAGTACGGCCGCGGAACCGCCGCGCATGCATAGCTAGTGCCGCGGTTCCGCGATGGAAAAGTTGAATCAGGCCCTCGAATTTCACAGTATTTCATATAAGACCCTCTTCTGATTTTCTGAATATTCTTAATTGACAAAAATCCAAAATTTCTGAAATTTTCCAGAGAGCACCTTGGAATTATGGTTTCGGGTTCGTTCGGACTTCAAACGTCGTCGGGACTTCGCCTAAGGCTCTAGCTAGGCTCTGATACCAGTGAAAAGTTCCTAGGCACTCTAGTAAGGTCTCACAAGGCATCGAACATGCCAATTTTAAATTTTTTGTGCCGAGAAACCCTAGACTACGGATCTTAGACTAGATGTTTAGGCGAAATGATAAAGCTAGTTAACTTATTAACTAAAGGTTAGATGCTACAACCTTTGTAGATCCGGTTACCCTCTTCCTTGGCTCCACGAAGGCATCCTCTCGCTGTCCATATCGATTCCCAAACTCGAACATTGGCTTCATCGGAGAAACGGGCAAGCTAGGTCGTCGGCTTTGTGTCAAAGACGATCTACCTCGAGGCATCGCAAGTTCAAGCTCCGACTTCACAAACTTGTGAAACTTGTGAAGTAAACACCCAAAACAACTTGGCAAGAGGTAGAGGGTGAAGAAATAGGAGGTGGGTACACTTTAGATTTGGATTTCACTCACTTTTGCTCATGTTGCCATTGATGGCAACTAGTTTTCTCTCTTGAAGAAGAAGGAGATGAAGAAGAAAGAATATGATAAGTATTGTGAAAAAGAATAATAATAACAAATACTTATCATGTTCTAACCTAGGTTAAGTGTAGAGAATAAACCATGGTCACTTGAGAGGGTTAGGGTTAAGCATGAAGATAAGGATGGTTACAAAAGTCAAAGCTTCATGAAGCTTCAACTTAAAACAAAAAGAGCCACCATTCTCATCATAATTTTTTTCAAACAAATAAATGAATAATAAATATGCAAAACCCTAATTACAAAATAACCATGGTTTAATTCTATTCATTTAACCATATGATTAAGTATCATCAAACATGATACAAGAAAGGTGCACAAAAATATATCACATATACAATGTGCAAATCAAGTGAGAAAAATCCGTTTAAAGTGAACCTATACTAGTTAATGCAAAGTAATATATCAAATATATAATTATACATTAAATCATTAAATCAACACTTGATTCAATGATCCGGTCATGTCGCACATAACCGACTAGTATTCAATGCATCGATTTATCGAATCAATGATTCGATAACTAGGTCATATCTCATATAACCAATCGAAACATTAAACGCGAGAATGAAATGCGGTATCACATACACGCATTATTCTCGCTCCCGCACATATCTCATATGCGCTCCTATTTCGTTTCGCTTGAACCAGGAAACCTCTGTGTAGGACTCTAAAGACTCGTCAATACGCCGGTAGCAGATGATGATCATATCAAGCACCCACAAGCCGCAAGCGGTCTGCTAAACGTAACGGCCACCCGGGTATTGAGCGATCAGAAGATCGACGAGCTAGCCCGCTCACACTCCTGCGAATCCGCCAGTAACACTTACCATACAGTCCGGTCTCTTCGTCTGATATGTCGCATATCAAGTCTAGGGGTGGTAAACGTCAGACCCCAATAACCCGATAAGTCGTGCCGATGTGAGGCTCATAACGGGTCGAGAAACTACTGGTAACACTTACCAGCAAATCTCTGATCAGCCCTGGCCAGGGACTTCCCTGTTACGGCCAATCTAGCACAGCGCAACATCAACTCCCAATACCGGGAGAGACGAAACCCCTCCTATCGCTCATTGCCTCCATGTGACTCGGGACTGTACCCAAAGACCACCGTTTTGCACGCCCTCATGGACGTGGTAAGGTGGAGATCAAAGCATAGTGGGAATCACACAAGACTCTATGACGATCTCGGGTCTGCAGACTAACCTGCACAAGTGTCACCTGAGAACTGCCATCTGACGTGAGGTATAATACCATCTGGGAGTTCTCGGCGAGTCCGTCCAGTGTACCCAGTCTCCACTGAGCACCCGTATACCATCTCTGATGTCAAACACCAATGGATATGGGATCATCCATCGCCCATCATATGGGTCGAGAAGCATATACGCTAGTTTACTCTGGTATATCGATGCCCCGTCTCGATACACCCATGACTAGGGACCTTGAAGGATGTACTTATGGACTACTATGTCCCCACTAGTATGATCTGCATCATAGTCCGGGTAGTCAAGTACACATCCTAAGGGCTTTACCAACATGTAACTACAAGACAGTATAAAGAGACTAGTGTACATGTTAAGATAAAGAGTAACCAGATAGCATACTATCATATCGAGCAAGAAAGTCATCTCTATATATGTCCAAGCATCCAATATAATATACAACATCTGTACAATACTGGCCTCTAGGGCATACATACAACTAACAATCACTCCTGGAGCGATTATTGTATATTAGTATATATACTATTAGATGTTGTATATGTTTTACACCCGCGCTAGTCCAGTCCCCGCTCTGTCGTTAGTTAAGTAACCTAACGAGTAATGACGGGACCCAGTGGCGAATGCGGATGGCATATACGTACATTATATTTTCGTTCTTTTCTGGTGTATTTAATTGATGGGACTGCATTGATTCTTATCAATGCAAGGATAAAACAAACTTATATTTGATGCTGTTGGAACCAATTTTAAAAAGAGTTATTACAAAAACGTTTCCTTTTGTTATGCACAGTGGTATTCGGTTATGAATATCCAGCACCTCATTCGACGAGGCAAGGGCCGAGATCCCTTCACCGGGAGTGACCCCTTGGGCAGAAGTTTGCGTCAGGGTAATAACTTCAATATAGTCGATTACAAGTTGCTATGCATCGCGGTATTCAGTTAGAATATCCTGCACCTCATTCCACGAGGAAAGAGACGAGATCTCTTTACCGGGAGTGACCTCTTTAGCAAAAAGTAATCACCACTATATTTTTTATAAAAAGCTATCAGGTTCCTTCAACGAGATCAGGTTCATTACGTCAAAGGTTTTTCACCAAAAACCATCCGTAATCCTCCGTCATTTCTTATGAATGGTCAGTAGTATTCAAGCTATGTTTGTTGGCCTACGTCAAGGCATAGTGTTTGGTAGCTACTGGGGTATTCATTTGTTGCATAGATAGATGCATTAGTTTAGGACAGACGTACAACTTTGTTGGCCTACGTCAAGGGCATGTACGATGACCTAAATTAATCAGGACAACGACGGGTAGAACTTGACATGTGGCTTATGATTTGTTGGCCTACGTTAAGGTCATAAGAGCATGGGATAAAAATTACATCGGGAGTTTCAAACATACAGGAAACTTGCAAAACTTGAGCATACCTTCTGGAGTGTGATAACGTGAGTGGATACCGTCACGTTATCATGCAATGAGAGTTGGATCCCGATTCCCACTGATGAGTTAGTTTACTCCTTGGGTGATTCCGACTAATTCTTCTTTCAGGTTTGGAGGAGAATTTGAGACTACAGTGGGAGGTTTCTTGATTAGATAAAATGATAATCATTCTGATCTAGGTTAAAGTGCACGCAGAGTGTTTCTTTTCTCTCTCTCTTTGGCAGCGACCTTTGACCGACCCTAGACTATAACTCAGTGACCAAGTTGACCGAACCTTCTTAGAATACCGGCTTTTGGATTGTCTAAAGTTGCATAAGTCATTGTCGCTCCTTCTTTTACCCTTTGTATTTCTCAGAACACCCCGTATTACTACGGACATCCACTTCCATTGGATAGATCCATCGTATGGTTATATACGAACTCGAAGGGACTTCTTTGAGGATGGATCCAGGTTCAGGAGAAATAGAATTGGTTTATTCAGTTGTCTTTTATTATCACCTTCTCTCAGGTTGCGAGGGCTGCTTGGTTTAGGAGAGTACACCTATTACGCTTATTGGATAATCTTATTCCAAACCATAGGCAGGTGCTGAAAGGTAGGGAATGAAGAAAACCAATTAGCCTAAGTGGGGTGTGCAGAATATAATATGTAAAGACAAGATAAAGGGATTAGAAAGAGGACAAAGTAAATTGTGACTGTTATCTTTCATGACCAAACCGCGTACTTCATCGCCATTCCTATTTCACCTTTAATAGAATAAGGTATTATTCAGTTGTCTTTTATCATCACCTCCTCTCAAGTTGCGAGTACTCCTAGGTTTAGGAGGGTACACCTATTATGCTTACTGGACATTCTTCTTCCAAACCATAGGCTGGTGCCGAACGGTAGGGAAGGAAGAAAACCATTTTAGCCTAACGATGGTGTACAGAAGGTAACGACTAAAGATAAATAAAGGGAATTGGAGAGATGGCAAGGAAATATACGGTTACAGTCATGAATCTGAATAATGGAAAAGGCATTACTATGAATACCCGGATACCCTTTCGAAATATATTCGTGTTTCATTTTCACTGTATATTGTTAATAGAAAACCGATTTCCCAATTTGACCCTTGCTCCAAGGTATGTATTTACCAGGTATAATTCTCACATATGTATGGTTTTACAGATGATGAGTGGGAGTAAGTCATTGGGAATTAGATGATCATTCTCATTATATCGGAATTCGTTATAATTGGTGATATTTGAGGAAATCGCCTGGGTACAGTTTTCAACTTACGACGCACAGGTTTTGAGTTATTAAACTCAGTGGACTTATACAAAGTAGTGTATGTTGTCCAGTGTCCATCAGGACAAAGGGGTTGGTCCTCGTACTATGTTCTATTTACTTGTGACTTCTCTAGTTTTTAGATAAGTGTTTCGTAGAAATACAATGTCTAAGTTTTGAGAAGTTGTGGGTATAGGAATAAAGTAGAGAACCAGGTGTCGCAAGTATCTGGATTCTTCAAAGAAATCGAAGATGTAGATTCTTGTGATTGGAATTCAGTTGATAGTAATGGTTTTGAGAAACATGTGTCGCAAGTATCGGGATTCTTCAAAGAAATCAAAGATGTAGATTCTTGTGATTGGTATTCAGTTTATAGTAATGGTTTTGAGAAACATGTTTCTCTTTCAGGTTACTCATAATTGGATGGATTCCTAAGTTGAGTAATGCTGATTAGCCTTTCTCCATTGAGATGATATGCACTGGAGACAGCTGCATGATTTGAATCTGGTTCTAATTAAATAAATGCCAAAGTTTCTATATTGGATATAGAATGGTTAATATCTTAACAATGTTAAGGTAAGGGGAGTTGTCCAGCTTATGCTTAAAACTAGACTTTGGATAACTCATGGCACGTTTCTGTAATGGCAGTTTGTGGGTTGACCTGGGCTATGTCGAGGGTTGATTTTCTACCATCTGGAAGATCTTTATTGATATTGTTCTTGACTCGTCACAGTTTTAGTAAAATAGATTTTTTCAGAAAACACTAGTGGGGGTATGGTAGAACTGGAAGTGATTCCAGAACCGCAAACGATTACGGAAAATTTAATAGGACCTATATATTCAATCAGATTTGACATTCCAATAGCCACTCCGCAGATATGGTGAGTAACCTCAGACACCCAAGAGGTACTCCGGTAGCCTCAAGGACGGTGACAGGGAGGTTCTTGTTTACCCAGACTTGACTTTACTGTTGTTCCAGACTATGAGACCCGGCAGGAAGATATGTATAGCATCGTTCTAAACTAGTTTTAGAAGTACACGTATATATTATTCTGCCACAGGGTTTTCGTAGTCAGTGGGAGCAGCGAAAGCATAGTGGGCAAGTAGCTTATGTCTATTTATAGACTTGAGTAATTATAGCGGAGATAGATCATCTAATTTTTGATGTGACGGTCATGGGTTTGACTTCATCAGAATAGGGAATGGATCTGTTAAGAAGGTAGTAGGGTGTGATGTCCTGGTATTTGGATGACATACACATAGTAGGAAGTAAAATTCCTATACTACGATCGGTTATATTGTGGTCATCACACAGTTGTTTCTCTACAAAGGATATGGATATAATATCTGACATTCTGTTTTCTAGATCTATAGTTTTAGATCTAGATTTGGGTGGTTTCCCAATGTGGGTACTTTGACAGTATTCTAACAGTATTTTAGAATAGATGACTCCTGGCATGGTGGTGTACCTGCAGGTGATGGAGTCACCCTCTCTAAAGGTGTCTTACAGACTGAAAAGAGAGGGATGTGCATGATTGGCAGATCACCTGCTTAGGCAATTGAGTCAATCGTGAGATGTCAAGTACCACACCAGATGTTGTTTTTGCACTAGATGCGATAAGTTTATATTAATCCAATCCTGAAGAAATATAAGGAATCAGTTTTAGAACATAAGTGCATGTTCTACGGATTTGATGACGGCAGCCTCCTTCGGAGACGGTTATCATTCCTGGCTTCAAAGGTGACATGGATGACAGAGTGATTGTCAGAGTTATAGTTTTCCCTCTGATGAGGGACAGTATTTTGGACAGGTGGTTCAAGAGGATACTGTGGGAGGCATGGTGCTGGATACTGATTAAGTTCAGTTATCGATACAGTCTAAGAAGTTTGGATTTGGAGTTCATTTATAAGCTAGGTCCTATCAGATATCAAGACATATTATAAGATAGGTATTGCTCGATTCGGGAGATGGCTTTCTCCGCGAACTTGAGATTAAGAGAGACATAGAAAGAAACATCAGGACGGATCCACTCACTGAGGCTATTTCTCGAACACAATAGTTTTGCAAACGAGATTTGTGAAACTGATTAGTAGAGGAGTTGGATGTTCGGTATCACACGAGCTGTGAGTACGCGGCATCACAATAATTAGCCTTAAGTGCAAGTGGGAGATTGTTGGATATAGTGCCCTCAAAGTCAATTATTGGATCGCAGGTACGTGATTGTGATGATTGAGGAAGGGCCTATACCGATAAAACAGTCTTACTCGAGATGATAGTATGCTATCTGGTTTGTCTTTATCACTGTTATACTTTGATAGAGCCCTTAGGAGCTTGCTTGACTACCAGCAGTATGATGGCGATCATATACGTGGGAGCTGGGTCTATAAGCACATCCTTAAAGTGTCCCTAGTCGTGGGAGTTTCGAGACAGGGCATCGATACTCCAGAGTAGACTAGTGTATACATTCAAGACCCCAACGAGGGGCGGTGGCCGGTCTCACAGGACATTGGTGTTAGTTGATTCACCTAAGATGTATACAGGTGCTCATTGGGTTATGAGTACACCGGACAGGACTCGCCGGGAACTTGCTGGTTGGTATTATACCTAGCGTCAGATAGCAGTTCCCTGGTGACATGTGTACAGGTTAGATCATCGACCTGAGGTCGTCATTTATCTCGTGTGAGTTCCCACTGTGCTTTGATTTATACCCTACCACGGGACAAAGGAGTCGTGCAAACAGGTATTTTTTGGGTACAGTCCCGAGCCACATGGAGGCAGTGAGCAGATCGTCGGGGATTCGTCTCTTCCGGTATTGGGGGTGAGATCGCGCTGTGTTTAGGAGAGCCATTACACGAAATCCCTGGCCAGGGTAATCGAGATTTACTGGTAGGTATTCCAGTAGTATCTCAGGGTGTTCTGGGCTGCTCTCTGACACGACTTATACAGCTATTGGGGGTCTGACGTTTACCGGCCCTCTAGGCCCTATATGCGATACTCATGGACGAATGGACCGGACTGTACGGATATTGTCACTGTCAGGCTCAGTAGGGTTTCTGGATGAGTTCGCTCGTCAGCTCCCCTTCCGATCAATACATAGGCAACCGTTACGTACAGCTTGTACCTCTGACGTGCTAGAGGTTATACCCAGTGCCAGTGTGTTGATGAATCATTAGAGTCCCCCACAGACAGTTTCCCAAGTTCAAGCGAAACGTTGTAGAGGCCGTATGGTTTTATGGCAGGGTTTGGAAAATGCATGTGCGTTTACGCACATGTCATATTTCGGGCAGATAATACTGGTGGGCTTTGGTTTAAGCCGGATCCGAGTATTATACTGTGTAGATATAATATCTTTGTCTCAACAGCATTTGTATTCGGTCGTAATATAAATGCGGGTATGTTTATACTGTTACAGGGTTATCCTGAAATTCGTTTCGGGATCGCTTTTGGAAGTTGCCAGTTTCCAGTTTTCTATCACCCGTCTTTAACATTCGGTTAAACACGGATTTATCTTTTCTTGGGTGAGTCATGGTTCTAGATGGTTCTAGATGGTGACTTGGCTAGTGAGTCATTAGTGCATTAATGAAGCATTAAATGAGTGGTGATGTGTTATGATGACTAGATTATGATTCAATGTTTGCATTAATGATAAATGCAAGGTGTTAGGTGACTCATTTCTTCATTAATGCTTATGATCACCCCCTCCTCTCTCCTACACTCACCCCCTCTTCTTATATTGGCCGGCCACATTAGTGGAGGGCATGGATTGATTTTTGGGAAAAAATTATGATAGTTTAGTTCATGGAAATTTCATATAGCTCGATTTCCATTTACCCGATTCAAAAAGGCAACTTCATTAACCGTTCGTCCATAGCCTTGGACGTAACGAGACAAAGTGTTCTACTCATTCTTTACATCAATCTTGGTCATCTCTTTTAGCAAACTTGATGATCGAGTTGCCTCGGTTCAGAGGCGGGAGCCCGTTTAAAGATCCGTCGACGTGGAACCACCTGGACGACGAGACTGGAGATCGAGCGAGTTCGGATCAGCTGCAATAAAGCGTGGGATGATGGTTGAAGATCGAAGGACCCGGATCGTTCGGTATAACATTTCTACCCACTTTACAGTATGTTAGTTTAGTGTTAATGGCAGATCCTGGGATATAGTATACGATAGCGCCAGTTGTATAAAAGTTTTTGTTCCGCATTTGGCGTCTGAAAGACGACCGGGGCGCTACCGTAGACTTACAGAAATACCCAAATACTAACACGATATTAATGATGCAATCTATTACTGTTATCGGTGTTTAAGATATGATATGAATCATGTTTAGCAAGAAATTTACTAAGGGTAAAAGTGACATGGTAATATCGACGAGGTGCGTGTAACATGTAAGCTGTGCAAGTGGCATAACTCGTCGATACTTGTGAAGTGTACTAGCCACTAAGCAAAATATATGTGAGTTATGAATGCATGTTATCAATTTAGCAAAACAAAATAAAGCTTTTATTTAAATAAAACTACGGGCGTAACACGCCATTGTTCCCCTCCGAACGGCAGCCGGGACGCGTGGGGCGTCTCGCCTGAGGTTCGAGGCAGATGCTAATTGGTGTTATCCGTCTACCTCTCCGAAGATGCCAAGTTGATCCATGGCACCGTGCATCGGAGGCTTAGACGGATGCGGCCGATGTAGCAGACTTCGTCAGATTCCCCCTCGTTTGAGGGGTTTTTGATTGTGGGGACGCTCTTCCCTGCAGGCGCAAGCCCCTGCAGTTAATTACGCTACCGCATCGCGGTAACAACTTTCTCCTTCTCCAGCTGGTCACTTCGTGTCGTGAATGTTTGTTTTGTGTTTTATTGCCCGTGGATTGTATACGGAGACTGATTTATGTCGTCGCCCGTAGGGCGTGGACTAGTCCAAATCCGTGTTTATCTTAGATTTGGGTTTGGGGGTTTGGTTTGATGATACGTCAGCCATACTTGAGGCTAAGATCAACTCAAACGTTTGTTAAGGATACGTTAGTCTAACGTTGAGACTAAGATCAACTTAACGGGATCGTTTAGATCCGACAAAGGAGTGTTTTAGGCTCCATTGTTCCAGTTTAGGGACATAGTGGTCCATCGTATGTATGGCCGTCGGGACCCGTCACCTCTCTGACGACGTTGAAGGATTACAACGACGGATGTCAGAGGAGTTCAGGGATGTACCCTCGAGCCAGAGTTAATTGGGGGGATTCATAGTCTAGTTTAAGGACATTGCGGTCCATGGGTAGTTTAAGGACATTGCGGTCCATTGTTAGTTTTAAGACATCTCGGTCGAGGTTAAGGACGTCGTAGTCCATGGGTTTAAGGACTTGTTCAGACCATAATATTGCATTTATCATTCCCCTATTCTTACCCTTTTTATAAATAAACAGGTACTCTTGACGCACGTTTGTTGCATATTGCAGGATACAGGTTTCTGGAGCAAATACAGTGAAAAAGACACAAAACAACAGAAAAAGGGACTTTTGACCAACAAGTAGACGGATCCTAGTCAAGCCTAGTCGAAGAACAGTGCAAGGTCCAAAAAAGTCAAGTAAACGGTCAAAAGATACTTACAAGTGTTCACTGAAACATCTGGAGGAAAACCAGAAGCCCAAAAGAGAAAATAAGTGAAGAAACAAGAAGCCCAAGAACCACTGAACCAAGCCCAAAAAGCACTAAGCCCAATTCTTCTGTTTGGCCGCGGAACCGCGGCCAAACCCATGCTGGCGCCGCGGTTCCGCGGCTATCAAGAACACGTGTCGGTGGATTTTGCTTCTGTTGCCGCGACGGATCTGGTGTTGGGATTCTCAGGGGTCAAATCTGTAAATTCACGTGTGCGAGAGTCTGTAACCCTAGGTTTCCTATTTTCCTATAAATTGTAATCTTAGATCTAAAAATTGTATGCCTCTTTTCAATAAATAAAATTCAGAAATTCTGGAAGTGACATTCAGATCTGTTCTTTATCGCTTGGAGAGAGCCATCACCATTAGTAAGTGTTTTTCTTTTATTCTTTTAATGTTATTTCATCCCCTAATGAGCGAGTAGTCTCCTCGCTTGTTAGGGTTAGCCTTAGGGAAAGGGTTGAGAGATGAAATCTCTCACCCCTTTCAATGCCATATTAAACTATCCCATTAAGAACTCCATGCATGCGCGCACAACCGCTCCCTGCGGTACCCTACCCCTCGAGGTAACGGTGAACCGCAGTATAAAGGCCCGGTTGCGCGCGTTTTCCATGGGGGTTAGGGTAATTAACGACAAAGGAAGGATACGAATCTAGAGGAAGAAAACATCTTCCTAAAAGAGTCGTATCCACTTTATCGATAATTACTATAACACCTAATGGATCTAAAATACGGCATTGAAAGCGGTAAGGAAACATCAATCTCCAAAACTTCCTCTAAGCCTAACCCTAGCAAGAATTTAAATTAGATTAATTAAGTTTGAGATCTAGATTTTTATAAAACCAAAACGACAAATAGAATCAACTCGTTAAGACACATAAAAGGAATTTACCCGTCTCTGTGGATCGACCCGTACTCACCGGCTAGCTGCGAAGCGACGCCGTTCTGATTGCGGTAATTACATGTTTTTGACACTAATCAAATGGCGCCGTTGCCGGGGACGGCGTAATCTTTCTTTTTGTGAATTTTCGGGTTGATATAAATTTTAAAAATTATAAAAATCTGAAAATATAAAAAAATTTAAAAAATTTATCAAACTTGATCTGTTTGAAGGGTGTATTGTTTGAATCTTGCAGAACAGCGAAGAATTGAAGATCTGGAATTTTACAGAGGGCAAATAAAAATTTAGTACATAACAACAGAGAGGAATTTAAAGTACAGAACCACAGAATTTTTTCCAGAAGCTGATCCCCTCACTTGGCCGCTCTTCCGCCGCATATGTGTGCCCCACGCCGCGGATCCGCGCCTACTGTGCCACGTCAGCACATCAAATTTTTTCTGGTTTGATTTCTCTCTTTCCCCTCTGCAAAATCCCATATATTTCTCTGTAAAAAATTTCTGCAGGGTTCTTTGCGCTAAAAAAATCTTTCTCCCCCTTCTAAATAACAGATCTCTGCAGGTTTCTTTGCGCCGCGCTAAAAATTCTGATTGCAAGTGAAATTTTATCTGTTTTGCATAATTTAACCGGACTCTAAGGGGCTATTTGACCAAACTCAGATTGGGTGGGGATTTCATCACCCTTCCCAGGACCCCAGAAAACACCTAAGCATTTTGCATTGACCACAATTAATTAAAAAAAGATTAGACTCAGACCTAAGGACGGCGAGCTCAATAGGAAAAGGACTAGGGTAGGCATCGGCCGTTTATCCTAACCGACATTGCGGTGTCTAGGCTAGTGGTTATTAATTAGGCCCACTGTAGTGGTGGTTCCTTCCCACTTACCTGGCCGTATTTGTCCGTGAAGAGGCGGTTTGAGGTCCTATCTCTAGCCCTAGTTAGGAGCTGTCTAGCAGACCTAGGCGACCCTAGATCTAGGCCTGATTGTGCATGTGTGGTTGATACTTTTGTGTCACGAGTCCATTTTCTAAAACCGTCTTGCAAAACTCTTCAATAAAAAAATTAAAGAAAAATCTTTTAAAAACTTGCAAAAATTTTGTCGCTAAGAAATCCTTGCATTCTTCTATCATGGGTACCCCACATCATAAATCTCTTGCCGAATCTTGGTATCCCGAACCTAACTTTGGGTCGTTCGTCAATGTGTTCGGTCAATTTAAAAACGATCCCTCCTTGCCAAAGAAATCTTTGAAAGATCACATAGAAGAGTCTAGGAAAAACAGTTTGACTTTTCAACCCACTTTGTGTCAACCGAGTCAACCTTTACAACCTACATATGTTGACACCACTTCTTCAAGTCCTTCTGTCACTCCTAGGCCGATGTCCATTGCTGAGCATATTGCTCAATCTCGCAGTCGATCTTTCACCCCTCTCCACTCATCTAATTTTAGGGATCCACACGATTATTCACCTTCTTATCCATATGTTGACCCTACTCCTGTCCTACCAACCACTTCCTACCAGTCAAACCCGACTTTCCCACCTTCACTAGACACTGTTTCGACACAGCCATTAGGGAGTTTCACATACCCAACCAATTGTGAATCTTTTACTGAAACCCCCTCACCACCTAAGTCTAGTTTGGAAGAGTCGTTGGAAGCATATATTGCTGCAACAAATAAAATGATGAGGAATGTGGAAGCGTCCATGGCCGCCCTTATTCAACCTAGTGAACCGGTAGCTAGTGTCCCGCTAGCTCCGAATTTTTCAATGTGTAAGGCGGCAGTTGGACAGAGTGAGAATGAGAGAGGATTTTCAAATCAAACTTACCCTTACCCAATTGAAACCCACAACTCCGGTTTTCCATCGATTGTTCCAAATGATTCACCAGTTGAAAATAAAAATGAGTTGTGCGATTTTGTAGTGTTTGATTTGCCAAATTATGAGGAACCCCTTTCAAGTGAAACCGTACCTAATCCTTTCGATCTTTACACCTCCACTCTAGAACCTACATTGATAAATATCCATGCTGTGGATAAAGTGTTTAAAGAAATTGATTTTCACTTGATTGAGGATATAGACGCCGGGAATATTTCGGATGATGAACCTGTCGATTTAATAGAAATTTTATGTTCAAATCATCATCCTGAGTTATTAAATGTTTCCCCTGAATCTCATATGCGTCTAGATTTTGATGATAATGGCATGGATGAATTACATATTGAGGATAGTACTGAGGAGAGCCTTGAGGATAATATCGAGGTTGAACCATTTTTATTAGATGTGTCGGATTTTCCAATTCAGCCTCCTGAACCTTTGACTGTTATATCACCCTCTCTCCTTCCTATTGTTCCGACCGAACAAATGACCGTTACGCTTTCATCTCCGATACCAAGTTCGGCGTACCCATGTTTTCTTGCGAATCTTGAGGGATTTGACCCCATTGCACGACGAGTTGGTAGGTTGGCGCAATCGCTTTTAACACATCGATCATCACATATTGCGCTGATTTATTCACTCAATTTACACCCTCAAGATCGCACTCCACTTCTTTCTTCTTTCCGTCTTTCTTCTCCCCCACCGAGACCTTATTCTACCATTCTTTTCTCAACACGGTCTCGCGTGCTTTACATCTCTTTTCTTTCCATCCCATTCTTGCACCAACTCTACCATTACCATGATAAGATTTTTGAATGGTTGGTGCTAACATTTGGCCTGTGTAAGGCCAAGCTTAAGTTTGGGGGGGACCTTTGTATATATTCTTTTGTTTTCTTTTTCTAAATAAAAAATAAAAAAAAAATTTCAAAACATTAAAAATACAAAAAAAAAATATAAATAAATAAACAGGGGAGTATCGGTGTTTTGACCCTCTTGGTTTAGCATGACAGTGAGGACACTGTCAAGTTTGGGGGTATGCTCGGTACGTCTTCTTCCTTCGCATTCATTTGTACATATCTTTGCATTTGCATACTTATTTGAAAACCCATAAAAAGTTGAAAAATTTGAAAAATTATAAAAATTATTGTATTCAATTTTGGCTAATTGACTAGAGTTTGACAAATAGGTTAACTAGCTAGGAACAACTAGATCTTAGACTTAGTAAATTAAAAAACCCTAAAAATAACCTTCCTTAAAGTTTAACAGTAGAAAGTATATGCCTTGTAGTTTATTTAGAAATAGGCAAATTTTTGGGTTCACTTCTTGATCTAAGTGTTAGTGTTTATGCCCTAGAAGGCCATTACTGTATCATACTAGCTTGTATATTACTTAATGGAAGCTTGGGATATTCACATGTATATAACAGTCTTGCTAAACATGGTAGTATGCTACTTGGTTTTTCTATCTTAATATGTGAGTATACGTATTGATAGAGCTCTTAGGATCTTGCTTGTCTACCAGCGTTGTGATGGCAGTCACACTAGTGGGGGCTGGGTAGTCTACAAGCACATCCTTATTCAGGTCCCTGGTCGTTGGATTATCGAGACAGAGCATCGATACTCCGGAGTAGACTAGTGTGTACGCTTCTCATCCCAGTTGGGGAGATGGTCTGTCCCACAGCCGTCAGTACGTCGTACTGGAGATAGTATGCAGGTGCTCGTTAGGTTACGAGTACACCGGACAGGACTCACAGGGAACTGTTGGTTGGTTTGATACCAGTCGTCAGTAAACAGTTCCCAGGTGACATGAGTACAGCGTAGTCCGCAGACTTGACACTGCTACTTCGCCTCGAGTGTGTCCCACTGTTCTTAGATTGCTACCCTACCACGGCTCTATGGAGTCGTGCAAACAGGTAGCAGTTGGGTGCAGTCCCGAGCACTTGGAGGCAGTAGCGGTTAGACAGGATTCGTCCCTCCCGGTATTGGGAGTAGATATCGTGCTGTGTCAGAGAGCCATTACGCAAAGTCCCTGGCCAGGGCAAGCGAGATTTGCTGGTAGGTTCCAGCAGTTTCTCAGGGTGTAATGGGCTTCACTCCGACACGACTTATACCGCTATTAGGGGACTGACGCTTGCCGCCCCCCTAGGCCCAATATGCGATAGTCTTGGACGAACGGACCGGACTGTATGGAGATTGTCACATCAGACTCAGTAGGAGTTCGGATGGGTTTACTCATCGGCCTTCTTATCGACAACTACCTGGGGACCGTTACGTACAGCTAGTGCCACTTGCGGTCTGTGGTTAAACCCACTGCCAGCGTAGTAGTCGAGTCTCTAGAGTCCCACACAGAGAGTTTCCTACTCCAGGCGAAACGATATAGAGGTTGCATGGTTTTGCGACAAAGGGTTCGGACGCATACGTGCGTTTACGCGCGTACGACTTTCGGACAGTTTTTACCAGTCGGCTTTGGTTTAAGCCAGTTACTGGTATCCGGTTATTGGATTTTTACAGTCTAAAGTTTTTCCGTATTTTTTACGGATCGGAGGGGCGTTCTCGTAATTACTCGAGAAGCTTCTAGAAGATGTGACTAAGGAGGTTTCTTTTGGATAAGAGAGTGAGTCATAGTGGTGATTCATTCACTTCATTAATGCACATTTATTGCTTAATGACTCATGTTAATGAATCATCACAAGATATTTTGTGAAGCATGCTTATTCATTTCCTTTATTGATTATTTGAAAATAAGAATGCTTCATAATATTATGATACACTCTCTCTCTTCTCTCATTATCATATCACACATTCTCTCTCCTCAAGCTCTCATCTTCAAACCCTAATCCTTAATCCTCATGTGTTGAGATCAAAGGATTAGTTAGACTAAACAATCCATAACCTTCACTCTTTATCATCCTTTCATCTTTGATTAGCAATCAAAGTTGATTAGTTACCTCAAGTTAGAGGTTTAGCTTGGAGTTTCGCTCTCGGGTGGATCGTCTACTACCTAGAGAAGGCCGAGGAGAACAAAGGAGGACGTAAAGAAGAAGGACCGGTTTCATTAGGTATAATCCCTAATCACTTGTGAGATGAAACTTTAGAATACGGTTATTTAGAGTTTAGCTTCGATTCAAGCGGTTAGTCGATGTTCGTTGTTTAAACTTGATAAGTTTTTGTAAATTCCGCCTCCCCATAAGTACTGGGGTGTACTACATCGACTTACAGTGGTATCAGAGCCTCGCTAAACACTAAATAACTTAATCGCAAATTTGTACGAATTTCGAACGAAAAAACGAAGCCGGAAAACCCTAATTCTGTTTAGTTTCTGTCGAACTTAAAATGAAGTCCTAAAATTTTTATGGTGTGTTCAGAGAGCTTGACATGACCACAGGAGAACACCCAAGAAATTCGAGCCAATGATTCGACTAAAGCGCCGCGGAAGCGCGGCGGATCCCACCGATCCGCCGCGCTTCCGCGGCCGAGTTGCCGAGTCATGGGCTCAATTTTCTTGTGTGGGTCCCCTGTGACATTTGGGGTTTTCTGGAATATTTAATTATTGCTCAGGTTACTGTTTAACAGAGCAGATTTTAGAGCAATATTGATGTTGTTTATTCGATCGAATTGTACAATATTTGCGTATTGGATTATATCTGTGATTGTTTAATGTGTTCGTAAACCTCTCCTAACTGCTAGTATGTCGGTTGGCAGGGGGTTGCACATTTCTGAAATGGTTATATCTGTTTGTGCATATAAACTGTATTGGACTGTTGTGGTGTATAGCCGGGGTTCGCAATGGGTTATTGGTTAATTCATTTGTTGTAAATGTAATTTGTTGTAATATTATTTTCGCGGGGCGCTTCCAGGTTGCGGTTGTAGCCACCGTTGTATTATTTCATTTTACTGTTTTTGCTCCTAGGACTGACCCAAGGTGGGGTACACAGACTGCCGGGTGGGTAGTTTGCCGTACCCGTAGGGGTCGAGGGTGGGGTAAACGGCTATTCATCACAACTGTGTAATCTGTCTTTTCTTGCAGGCTCAAAAGAAATACAGATTGCTTGCAAATCCAATATTGTTTATCTGTGTTCTGGAATGAATATCATTGCGTCAGACGAATGTTAAATATCTATATTTATTATAGCTATTTAGACGTCACTTATGTTTTACACCCGCGCTAGCCCAGCCCCCGCTCTGTCGTTAGTTAAGTAACCTAACGGGTGATGACGGGACCCCGTGGCGAATGCGGATGGCATAAGAGGACGTTATATTTTCGTTGTTTTCTGCAATGATAGGTTAATGATGGGATGCATTATCTATAATGCAAAGTAAAACAAACCAAAGTTTCAATCGTTGGAACAATTTAAAAGAAACCACTCGGTTATTTTTTAAAACAGATATTTTTAAATGCGGAGATTTAACCACTCCTTTTAAAAGCTATCAGGTTCCTTCGGTTATATCAAGTTCACTACGTTCACGGTTTCGCCAAAACCAGTCGTAGCCCTCCGTCATTTCTTATGAATGGTCAGTAGTATTCAAGCTATGTTTGTTTGGCCCTTAGTCAAGACATAGTGTTTGGTAGCTGCTGGGGTATTCATTTGTTGCATAGATAGATGAGTTGGTTTGGGACAGTCGTATTACTTTGTTTGGCCCTTAGTCAAGAGTATACGGATGGGTTCAAATCAACAGGATAATGATGGGCAGAACTTGACATGTGACTTATGATTTGTTGGCCCTTAGTCAAGATCATAAGAGCATGGGGCAAAAACTTATATCGGGAATTTCTAAAGAAACTGAAATTTGCAAAGAGATGCATACCATTTGGAGTTTGATGAATGTTGGTAGGATTCCTTCAACATTATCATACGATGATATTTGGATCCCGATCCTACTGTGAGTATATGCTACTTATCAGGATATTCGTCGCTTAACGATCAATGCTATAAACCTAGTAGGTGTCCAGAAAAGTGTCAGCGGGGTTACGCCCCCAGAGAAAAGAGGTTATTTAATTAAGGAACTTCGCGAAAGCGTTGGAAAACCTCCCTCGAAGTATCGACACCGGCCTGGCTGAACGGTTAAGCAAGTATTGTACGGTGAGAATAGTCTTGGCTAATTCTTCTTTTATGGTTTGAGGAAGGATTTGAGAAACAGTGGGAGCCATCCAGTTTAGATAAACTAAAAACCACTCTAAACTTGCAAGAGCATCATGCTAAAGAGTTTTCTTCTCTCTCTCCTAATTGCAGCGACCCTGAAAATGACTGGACTTAAGTTACTTTTAGAGAAAAATATACTGACGGGGCCAAACTATAAAGATTGGCTGCGGAATGTCAAGATGGCTTTGACCTATGACAAACTGGGGTACGTCCTCACCGCTACAGCACCTGCTGTCCTTGGTCCTAAATCCAGCAATGCGGATAAGGAAATCCGCAAAACCTGGGATTTAGATTGCGCGAGAGCCAAGTGCATCGTGCTTGCCTCGATGAACAATGAACATCAGAGGAGGCACGAGGATATGTCCCTAGATGGCATATTTCTCCATACAAAGGAACTTTATGGAGAGCAATCTCGTATAGCAAGATACGAGACCTCTAAGAAACTGTTTCGAGCGAGGTTGGCTGTCGGGTCATCGGTAGGTGAACATGTCCTACAGATGATCGGCTATATTGAAGAGCTCGCGGACCTTGGGACGACTTTGGATAATGAGCTCTATACAGACCTTGTTCTCCAGTCCCTTCCTCCCACCTACGCCCAGTTTATCCTCAACTTCAATCTTCAAGGAAAAGAAGTTGAACTTGCGGAACTCCTGAACATGTTAAGGAGTGCAGAGGGCACCTTGCAGAAGGCAAGGGAAACACCCGCTATGTTTGTTGGCGGTTCATCTTCTTCCGGGTCCAAGGCTAGGGCCAAAGGAAGGAAGAAGAAGGCCGCACCCAGACCTAGAGGAGGTGTTAGTAAGGTGGGAAAGAAGGAAAAGAAAAAGTTTACAGCACCGGTAGTTGGCCTGGATGAGTGCTTCCATTGTCACAGGAAAGGGCACTGGAAGAAGGATTGCAAGGCGTGGAACGCCAAGAACCAGGAACCGAAGCAAGCTGTGGCTTCGACTTCAGGTGTGTTTGTAATTGAGAATTGTCTGTCAATCAACTCTACTTCCTGGGTATTGGATACCGGATCAGGATCTCATATTTGCAATTCTTTGCAGGCACTGAGAAACCGTAGAGTGCTGAAGGAAGGTGATATGATCCTCAGGGTTGCTAACGGAGCTAGCGTGGGAGCTGCGTCCGTCGGGGATTATCACCTAGGATTGACGAGTGGACACATTTTGGTTTTACATAACTGTTATTTTGTACCCAGCTTAACGTGTAATATCATATCAGTTTCCTTGTTATCAAATAAAGGTTATGATTTCACGTTTGTAAGAGATGTTGTCAACATCCACCTTAATCATGGTTTGATTGGGTCCGGTACTCTAAATAACGGCATATATGTGTTAAACCAACTCCAAATTTTCAATGTCCAGAACACACTAAAAAGAAAGTCTCCAGATTTAAATAAAGCTTTCTTATGGCATTGTAGACTGGGTCACATCAATGAGAGAAGGTTGACTAAGTTACATAGAGAAGGATATTTGGACACGTTCGAATATCAAACTTATGACACTTGTCAATCTTGTCTCAAAGGAAAGATGACAAAGACTCCATTTACTGGACAAGGAGTAAGAGCGAGCGAGCTCTTAGGACTCATACACAGTGATGTATGTGGTCCAATGTCTACACATGCGAGAGATGGTTATTCCTACTTCATTACTTTTACAGATGATTTCTCTAGGTATGGATATGTTTTCTTAATGAAGCATAAATCAGAGGCTTTTGAGAAATTCCTGGAATTCAAGAATGAAGCGGAAAACCAAATCGGCAAAAGTATAAAAACACTGAGATCTGATCGAGGTGGAGAATACTTAAGTGCCGAGTTCCTAGGTTACCTAAAAGAGAAAGGAATTCTCTCTCAGCTTACTCCTCCATACACTCCACAGCATAACGGTGTATCGGAGAGACGGAATCGAACCCTATTGGATATGGTACGATCCATGATGAGTAATACTGAGTTACCGCGATCTTTCTGGGGTTATGCGCTAGAATCAGCGGCATATCTTTTGAACCAGGTTCCAACCAAGACTGTGCCTACCACACCATATCAGATGTGGAGTGGGAAGAAACCCTGTCTAAAACATTTTAGGACATGGGGGTGTCCAGCTTTTGTAAAAAAGCAGCATGTGGACAAGCTCGAGGCACGCTCAGTACTGTGTAAGCTTGTGGGATATCCAAAGAACTCCAAGGGATATTATTTCTATTACGCAGAGGAACAAAAGGTTTTTGTTTCTCGTCATGCCCACTTCTTAGAAACTGAATTTTTAGAAAATCAGAAGAGTGGGAGCGAAGTAGAACTGGAAGAAATTCCAGAACCACAAGCTGTTACTGAAAGTTTGGTAGAACCAGAGGTTCAAGAAGAACAGAACATTCCCGCACCCCTCCGCAGGAGTAGTAGGCCGTCTCGTCCGCCTGAGAGATACTACGGTTTTCTCATAGATGGGGATAGAGAGGATTGCATCATAGATGATGATGAATCTACTGACTTCCAGCAGGCCATCCAGAGCGGCGACTCGGTACGATGGCTAGATGCAATGCGGACCGAAATGGAGTCCATGTACACCAACAAAGTATGGACTTTGGACTTTGCTCCAGATGGGGTAAAACCCATAGGATGCAAATGGATCTTCAAGAAAAAGATTGGTGTAGATGGACAGGTGGAAACCTATAAGGCTAGACTTGTTGCAAAGGGTTTTCGTCAAAGACCTGGTTTGGACTATGACGAAACTTTTTCTCCAGTGGCTATGCTCAAATCCATTCGGGTCCTTCTTGCTGTTGCTGCCTTCCATGATTATGAAATCTGGCAGATGGACGTAAAGACGGCTTTTCTGAATGGAAATTTAGAAGAGAGCGTCTATATGGATCAGCCAGAGGGTTTCAATCAGAGTGGGAGCAGCGGGAAAGTATGCAAGCTGCTTAAGTCCATTTATGGACTAAAGCAGGCATCGCGGAGTTGGAACATCTGTTTTGATGAGACAGTCAAAGAATATGACTTTATCAAAAATCCAGATGAACCGTGCATATATAGTAAAGTTGTGGCCAGAAGTGTCGTATTCCTCGTCTTGTACGTGGATGACATTCTATTGATAGGAAATGACATTCCTATGCTACAATCTGTCAAAGGATTCTTGTCACACAGGTTCTCCATGAAAGACCTGGGTGATGCCTCTTACATTCTGGGGATCCGGATCTATCGTGATAGATCCAAGAGGATGTTGGGACTTTCGCAGTCCAGGTATATCGACACTGTACTGAAAAGATTCAGTATGGAAGATTCTAAGCGCGGTAATCTACCGGCTTGTCACGGAATCACCCTCTCCAAAGAGATGTCTCCCAAGACTGATTTGGAAAGGGAACGCATGTCTATTATACCCTACGCTTCTGCGGTAGGCTCTATAATGTATGCGATGTTGTGTACCAGACCAGATGTAGCTTACGCACTGAGCGTGGTAAGCCGGTATCAGTCAGACCCAGGGGAGAAGCACTGGATAGCAGTAAAGAACATTCTCAAGTACCTGAGGAGAACTAAGGAGATGTTCTTGGTTTACGGCGGAAAAGACCTCAGGTTGGAGGCCTTTGCTGATTCCGGCTTCCAGAGTGATAAGGACGATTCCAAGTCCATGTCGGGTTATGTCTTTACCCTCAATGGAGGGGCGGTGTGCTGGAAGAGCTCCAAGCAGGACACCGTTGCTGACTCGACGATGGAAGCGGAGTATATAGCTGCTTGCGATGCCGCAAAAGAAGCAGTCTGGATGAAGAAGTTCCTAACAGAACTTCAGGTGGTTCCTACCATAGTTGATCCAATACCTCTGTATTGCGACAACAACGGAGCTATAGCTTTAGCGAAGGAACCAAGGTCCCATCAGAAGTCCAGACACATCTTGAGGCGGTATCACCTGATCAGGGAGATCATTGATCGTCAGGAGATCGAGGTTCGGAGAGTTGCTTCAGAAGAGAACATTGCTGATCCATTCACGAAGGCCCTTCCTCAAATTCAGTTCGAGAGGCTACTCGAGATCATTGGTCTACGATATGCCAGTACATGGCCCTAGTGCAAGTGGGAGATTGTTAGTGTTTATGCCCTAGAAGGCCATTACTGTATCATACTAGCTTGTATATTACTTAATGGAAGCTTGGGATATTCACATGTATATAACAGTCTTGCTAAACATGGTAGTATGCTACTTGGTTTTTCTATCTTAATATGTGAGTATACGTATTGATAGAGCTCTTAGGATCTTGCTTGTCTACCAGCGTTGTGATGGCAGTCACACTAGTGGGGGCTGGGTAGTCTATAAGCACATCCTTATTCAGGTCCCTGGTCGTTGGATTATCGAGACAGAGCATCGATACTCCGGAGTAGACTAGTGTGTACGCTTCTCATCCCAGTTGGGGAGATGGTCTGTCCCACAGCCGTCAGTACGTCGTACTGGAGATAGTATGCAGGTGCTCGTTAGGTTACGAGTACACCGGACAGGACTCACAGGGAACTGTTGGTTGGTTTGATACCAGTCGTCAGTAAACAGTTCCCAGGTGACATGAGTACAGCGTAGTCCGCAGACTTGACACTGCTACTTCGCCTCGAGTGTGTCCCACTGTTCTTAGATTGCTACCCTACCACGGCTCTATGGAGTCGTGCAAACAGGTAGCAGTTGGGTGCAGTCCCGAGCACTTGGAGGCAGTGGCGGTTAGACAGGATTCGTCCCTCCCGGTATTGGGAGTAGATATCGTGCTGTGTCAGAGAGCCATTACGCAAAGTCCCTGGCCAGGGCAAGCGAGATTTGCTGGTAGGTTCCAGCAGTTTCTCAGGGTGTAATGGGCTTCACTCCGACATGACTTATACCGCTATTAGGGGACTGACGCTTGCCGCCCCCCTAGGCCCGATATGCGATAGTCTTGGACGAACGGACCGGACTGTATGGAGATTGTCACATCAGACTCAGTAGGAGTTCGGATGGGTTTACTCATCGGCCTTCTTATCGACAACTACCTGGGGACCGTTACGTACAGCTAGTGCCACTTGCGGTCTGTGGTTAAACCCACTGCCAGCGTAGTAGTCGAGTCTCTAGAGTCCCACACAGAGAGTTTCCTACTCCAGGCGAAACGATATAGAGGTTGCATGGTTTTGCGACAAAGGGTTCGGACGCATACGTGCGTTTACGCGCGTACGACTTTCGGACAGTTTTTACCAGTCGGCTTTGGTTTAAGCCAGTTACTGGTATCCGGTTATTGGATTTTTACAGTCTAAAGTTTTTCCGTATTTTTTACGGATCGGAGGGGCGTTCTCGTAATTACTCGAGAAGCTTCTAGAAGATGTGACTAAGGAGGTTTCTTTTGGATAAGAGAGTGAGTCATAGTGGTGATTCATTCACTTCATTAATGCACATTTATTGCTTAATGACTCATGTTAATGAATCATCACAAGATATTTTGTGAAGCATGCTTATTCATTTCCTTTATTGATTATTTGAAAATAAGAATGCTTCATAATATTATGATACACTCTCTCTCTTCTCTCATTATCATATCACACATTCTCTCTCCTCAAGCTCTCATCTTCAAACCCTAATCCTTAATCCTCATGTGTTGAGATCAAAGGATTAGTTAGACTAAACAATCCATAACCTTCACTCTTTATCATCCTTTCATCTTTGATTAGCAATCAAAGTTGATTAGTTACCTCAAGTTAGAGGTTTAGCTTGGAGTTTCGCTCTCGGGTGGATCGTCTACTACCTAGAGAAGGCCGAGGAGAACAAAGGAGGACGTAAAGAAGAAGGACCGGTTTCATTAGGTATAATCCCTAATCACTTGTGAGATGAAACTTTAGAATACGGTTATTTAGAGTTTAGCTTCGATTCAAGCGGTTAGTCGATGTTCGTTGTTTAAACTTGATAAGTTTTTGTAAATTCCGCCTCCCCATAAGTACTGGGGTGTACTACATCGACTTACACTAAGTCGAAACAAGGGATGAGTATTGATGTTCTTATTAGAGTATAAGTTTGAAAAATAGTTCTTAGCTTAAGTCTAGATTCTGAAAATGTATACCCTACAATTGCACAATCACGCACCTTGAAACTTGGAATAGTAGAAGAGACCTTGAAATGCTCTTGTAAGTACGATGAAAATAAAAGAAAAAGATATGAAAAAAATGGACACTGGTTTTTGTGATTACTTAAGGCTGCAAAAATAGAAAAAAATATTTAGCGAGGGTGCTTCATCACCTAGTGCCTTAGACCAACTGGTTTGGGAGTCACTGCTAAAGCCTTAGGTGTTACAAAGACTAGGAAGTATGCTTTAAAAGTGCAAACGCATTTTGTAATCGGTCGTTGGTACCTCAAGAAGTATTAACGGTCGCATGAAGGATGTGTAAGCAAATTTCATTTTAATAAGTGCTTTGGATGAGAGTATGATTGCTTGATTTGAATTTCCAAGTGTAGGGGTAATATATACACACACGTAGGGATATATGATTGGAATTTAGATAAGAGAAAGGAATGAAGAATAGAACTTGTATCTTTAATAGAGTTGATAGAAATTCCTAAGTGGAGATAAAACCCTAGAGGGAAGACTTAAGAGATGTCGAAAGCTAAGTAGGTCTACATAACATATATAATCTTAAGTTAAATAATGAGGAAGCGTGAAGAATATGGGTGGATAATTTACAAGTAGAAGATAATAGAATTCCTTATTAGAAGACCTAATTGGAGAATAAAAGTTAATGGGCTGAATTGATAGGATTTTGTGGGTAGTATCCGCTGAAAACCCTCAGGAGACAACACTCCTCCTACTAGGGACACCTAGAGGTTTAACGGCTTGTTGCACGTGCTCAGTGCAATCGCGTTTCCCTGCGAAAGTGCGGTTAGGTTTTTTGTAGTGAATAAATAATAAGTTTGCTCGAGGACGAGTAAAAGGTAAGTTTGGGGGTATTTGTTCAGACCATAATATTGCATTTATCATTCCCCTATTCTTACCCTTTTTATAAATAAACAGGTACTCTTGACGCACGTTTGTTGCATATTGCAGGATACAGGTTTCTGGAGCAAATACAGTGAAAAAGACACAAAACAACAGAAAAAGGGACTTTTGACCAACAAGTAGACGGATCCTAGTCAAGCCTAGTCGAAGAACAGTGCAAGGTTCAAAAAAGTCAAGTAAACGGTCAAAAGATACTTACAAGTGTTCACTGAAACATCTGGAGGAAAACCAGAAGCCCAAAAGAGAAAATAAGTGAAGAAACAAGAAGCCCAAGAACCACTGAACCAAGCCCAAAAAGCACTAAGCCCAATTCTTCTGTTTGGCCGCGGAACCGCGGCCAAACCCATGCTGGTGCCGCGGTTCCGCGGCCATCAAGAACACGTGTCGGTGGATTTTGCTTCTGTTGCCGCGACGGATCTGGTGTTGGGATTCTCAGGGGTCAAATCTGTAAATTCACGTGTGCGAGAGTCTGTAACCCTAGGTTTCCTATTTTCCTATAAATTGTAATCTTAGATCTAAAAATTGTATGCCTCTTTTCAATAAATAAAATTCAGAAATTCTGGAAGTGACATTCAGATCTGTTCTTTATCGCTTGGAGAGAGCCATCACCATTAGTAAGTGTTTTTATTTTATTCTTTTAATGTTATTTCATCCCCTAATGAGCGAGTAGTCTCCTCGCTTGTTAGGGTTAGCCTTAGGGAAAGGGTTGAGAGATGAAATCTCTCACCCCTTTCAATGCCATATTAAACCATCCCATTAAGAACTCCATGCATGCACGCACAACCGCTCCCTGCGGCACCCTACCCCTCGAGGTAACGGTGAACCGCAGTATAAAGGCCCGGTTGCGCGCGTTTTCCATGGGGGTTAGGGTAATTAACGACAAAGGAAGGATACGAATCTAGAGGAAGAAAACATCTTCCCAAAAGAGTCGTATCCACTTTATCGATAATTACTATAACACCTAATGGATCTAAAATACGGCATTGAAAGCGGTAAGGAAACATCAATCTCCAAAACTTCCTCTAAGCCTAACCCTAGCAAGAATTTAAATTAGATTAATTAAGTTTGAGATCTAGATTTTTATAAAACCAAAACGACAAATAGAATCAACTCGTTAAGACACATAAAAGGAATTTACCCGTCTCTGTGGATCGACCCGTACTCACCGGCTAGCTGCGAAGCGACGCCGTTCTGATTGCGGTAATTACATGTTTTTGACACTAATCAGGACTCCACAGTCCGGTATGTGCTCTGGATGCTTCACACGGGTTCACTGCCGTGCTTGGCGAGGACCAGGCTCCGCTCTGGGCGTTTTCCGCGGGGTCAAAGAGTGACGTTATCCGCGTTTCACGTAACCAGGAATTTTGCACTAGATGCTTCACACGGGTTCACTGCCGCGCTCGGCGAGGACTAGGCTCCGCTCTGGGCGTTTTCCGCGGGGTCAAAGAGTGACGTTATCCGCGTTCCACGTAACCAGGAATTTTGTATTAGACACGGGTTTAAGGACCCCACAGTCCATATCAATGTGTGGTCGTCGGGACCCGTCACCTCTTTGAAGACATTGAGGGATTACAATGCCAAGTATCAAAGGAGTGAAGAGATGTACCCTAGAACCGGAATGGCTTAAGTAGTCCTTGGCCCAATTTGGGATCAAGACCGATTAATTATGTTATGAGCCCATTAGCCCAGTTAATTACGAATTGAAGACTCATGGCCTAGCTTGAGCTAAGTCCTATCATGTCTGGAATATTGGCTTCTTGTTGGTCCATTGAAGGAGAGGCTTTGCCTCTATCCATTTAGCCAATTGGGCCAAAGCCTAGTGTTAAACACTACAGAGCAATCAGTGTTGAACACTGGGAATGAGGTTGACAAGTTAGTGTTTAACACAAAAAGATAATTGGTGTTAAACACTAGCAACAAGGCTTTCAAATTATCATAAACACTAAAACAGATCAGTGTTGAACACTGGCAATGGAGATCTCAGATTAGTGTTAAATACTAAGGTAATCAGTGTTGAACACTGGGAATAAAGTTCTTTGATTAGTGTTGAACACTAAGGCCCAATAGTGTTTCAATACTGTATTCAAGAGTTCCAATTTAGTGTTAAACACTAAGGCAAGAGGGGTCACGTGGCAACACTTGAGAGCGCCCTCCCTTCATTTATTCTGCTGAGATTATCGCATCACGTGCCCTCACGTGAAGGGCATTTAAATGCTTATATGTTAAAGCTTCTGCCGAGGGTCACGTGGGTCACGTGGGGTGCTGCCTCAAAGGGGTTTTCTGTAGATCTCTTGGGGGGATCACGTGGTGACACGTGACCCTGCCTCTATGTATGTTGTTTAGAGGATCTGTTAATCTTTTCTAGGAATTAAATTCCTCGTAGGGTTAAACCCTGACAGTAATTTCAGAGGAATTAAATTCCTACTTCCTTTTGAAGATTTATATTCTGAATAGGGTTGGACTCTGAATTTTCTGTAGGAATTAAATTCCTCATACATGTGAAGAACTAAATAGGGTTAAACCCTGATAAAAGCTTTTAAGGAATTAAATTCCTATTCTCTGTTAAATTATGATCAAGGGAATTAAATCCTCGTTGTTCCAACAGAACTAGGTTCTTAATTAGGGTTAAACCCTGTTTCTTTTTGTTCTAAAGGAATTAAATTCCCATAACACAGGGTCAAGCCCTAGTTTTGTTTTAAAGGAATTAAATTCCTATAGTTCTGTGAGAATTAAATTCTCGTGCTTCCATTCCCTCTCTATGTTTTGGATCTACATGGCAGGATCTCAACCCATTGAGAATTAAATTCTCAAAATCAAGGGGAGATGTGCTCTTTGCAGATCCTCTATCAAAGAGAGAAGAAATATATTCTTCTGTTTTATATATATATCAGAGTTAAACTCTGTCGAGAATTAAATTCTCCTTTCTTTCAAGGACCCTTCCCTTTCTTACCTAGGGTTTTCTTTTGCAGAAGATCCAAGTTCCTTGAAGTATCAAGGCTCTCTCTCCCTTTCTTCCCTCTGCGTATCTATCTCTTTCTCTCCCTTGGCTCCTATTTATAGGAGAAGCGGCCGAGTCAATTAGTTTTTGACGAATCTTCATTGAGAGATTTGATTTGCACCCATCATTCGTTCTGGACCTTTGGATTATTAGGTGAATTTTATTCACCATTAGATTTCAAATCCAGGGATTCCCCTTTGTTATTTCGGTTAGATTTAAAGGGGAAATCTTTCCAAACCCGAAATTTTCCCATAGATAGATGATATTTAATCATCTTTTAATCCGATTGGTTCCAGGTAATCGCTTTCCTTTGGAAAGATTTAAATCTCTTTCAGAATTTAATGCTGTTAGCAAAATGGGCTTTGAAAGCCGGTCACGTGTGGGCACGTGACCCATGGTCACGTGTGGGCACGTGACCCTCTTTGGAATGAGCCTTCTTCTTTCTTTCTGCGCTTTGCTTTCTGTTCTCTGTTTAGCTGTCACGTGCCACCACGTGACAACTGGTCACGTGTGAGCACGTGACCCTGGCATGGAGCCTTCTTCTCGATTTAACCGGAGAATGAGCCTGATGTTTTGAGTGTCACGTGCCAACACGTGACCCTGGTCACGTGGGAGCACATGACCTCTTCTGAAGCCTTTTTCTTGATTCGATCAGGGAACCGTTGTGTCTTTGCCGCTGCCTTTAAATGTCACGTGCCGACATGTGACCCAGGTCACGTGGGAGCACGTGACCCTTTCTGAAGCCCCTTTCTTTGATGTATTTGGGAAACTGAATTTGCCTTGTCGATACTTTTAGGTGTCGCGTGCCCACACGTGACTGCTGGTCACGTGTAAGCACGTGACCCTTTTCTGAAGCTTTTCCCATAAGCTTTTCTGATTTTAAATCAGGAAACAAATGCTCCCACAGCGTTGTTCTCACGTGTCAGCACGTGAGTGCAACGCTGTCACCTTTTGTGACCGTTGGATTCCTTTAGGGATTTGGGGAGATGAAGCGTTTCCATCGCCTTCTATAAATACCACCGTCTCTTCCGAGGAGCCTTCACTTTGCTCATCTTCTTCTTCTGAGAACTTTTTCCTTGAGAATTTAATTCTCGCTTCCAGAGCTTAGTTCTCTATCTTGAAACAATCTTCAGAGTTTAACTCTGTTCGAAAAGAATTCTTTCCCTCAGGTAATGTTTTTGGACAAACGATGGACCTTCACATTCCTCTGGATTTTAAATCCAAAACAAGGGTTTTTACCCTTTTTTCTTCATGTTTTTCCATAAGAACAGGAAACCGCTTAACCTTCAAATTGTAGATCTCTTAGGGTTTAGATGATCTTTGGGGAGATGATGATGGCGGTTCAACTCCATGGAATTTAATTCCATCCACAAATATTTCCTGGGAATTTAATTCCCTTTTCTTAATAAGGAATTTAATTCCAATGAAGAACTCGATTTCTTCACACGGAGGCTTCCTGGGGTCTCTTGGCCCGAGGTTGTTCTTCTGCAATTAATGAAATAGGGGTTTTCTAATGATTCTCGTGACTTTTATTTCAGGTATCATGGATGCCCATCTGTATGTCTTGACGAGATCATTTCCTATGGGAATATTCGTGCGCTAGGCCGCAGTCAGAACCAGGAGTTCACCGATGCTCAGTGTGCCGAGATCATGAGCCGCTTTGACGAGTACAACCATCGGCTACTCCCCCGTCGCTCTTCTCTTCTGAGGCTGATCGTGCTGGCGATCCGGGAGGCACTTCCTCTCTTTTGCACTGGCATACCGCTCGGGGCCTTGGACACTGCCGAGGATAAGGTGCATTCGGTGTACCTTATGGGCTTGATCTCAAAGAGGAGGCGAGATCACCTCATCGATCTTTTGCACCAGGCGTTCCAGCAGTCGGCCATACTTGCCGCCTATCAGAGGGTGGAGGACATTCGTGAGGACCCCGACGCTTGCGACCGCGAAAGGAAGCATACTCGGGAGGTTCGAAGTGCTTGGAGAATCTTGGACAAAGTTAATCTCGAGTTTCTCAACCCATGCCCCGCGTCTGAAGCCTTGCCATTGTAAAAGTTTTCTTTTTATTTTGTATGACCTTCTTGAAGTCTGGATGATAAGTTCTATTGTGTTTTTTAATGTTTGCATGCTTTTTTGTGGGATTTTATCATTTCACTATTGTTGTTGCTGGTGCTTTTAATATGCCTGGTGCTATTCTATTTTCTAGTGCACGTCAAATTTGGGCCTCACGTGTTCCGCACGTGGGATCATTTGATGGGACTGTTCACAAAATTTTCCATGCCGCATCTTTAGCGTGCAGTATCAGATGCAGAAAAGGAGCCTTGAAAATAGTTCTATCTCCTTGATTTTCGATGCCTTTCCTTTTTTGGGCCTTGGAAACAGCTTTCGCATGCAAGATTTTCCGCGCATAGCACTTAATGCACCTCTTTATATCTGAGGCAATGGCCTTACTTTTCTCTTCACAGAGAACTTTTATTCCCATTTTGACGCGATTAAATTCGAGAATAACTAAGTGCCATGGCCTGCAATCGTTTACACGCCCGTCGACAGCCATGGGAAGTGCCTATCGAGGAGATGATTCCTCGCTTTGCTGCACGATTGGTGGACCCTCTCCTGACCGACGACGAATGTGACTCAGCGGAATACGAGCTCTCGACTCGTAGGGGGTCCCCTCTTCCAATGGGCTCTCTCTGGCTCCGAATGATTTTTGTTGCTGTGCTTGCTGACGTCCCTCCTCACCCGGCGGAGATGACCCTAGCGATGCTCGATGCGGCTGAAGAAAAGCTCGAGGGCTTTCATGAAGCGTGCCTGATTACTCAGGCTTTGAAAGATCGCTCAGTTCATCTTTTGAGCGAAATAAGAGCCCGACGGGCTGTTATGTCTGCTTTTGCAGATGGCCATGGTGCCAATCGATGGGGAGCGACTTCTCGCGAGAACCGTCGCTTTGATGTGTTGGAGAGAGCAGGGAGAGAGATGGAGAACCTTGTTCTTTGTTTTGTTAACCCTTGTATTTCTGATCCCTTGTTTGGTGATCTTTTCCCACCAATGTAGTGTGTTTGAATCAATGTACTCCTTTAATCATTGGTGGTTTGTATGCTTTCTGTTGAATTTTCATGCTTGTCAGATAGTCGTACGTATGTCTTGCTTGCGTAAACGAGCTGCATGTTTTTCTCATGGGAATTTTCTTTAATTGTGAGCACCATCGTCACGTTGCATGCGTGTCAGTGCCTCGGGTAACATTTCCTTTTAAACATTCGCACAGCTGCAAATGCACGCTTGATGGGATACAGATCAGAAACTTTCCTTGTTATCTCCCGTATCGGATGGCTTGCGCTGGCCTTAGATTGAGTATTGTTGTCGAAAGGAGGTTTATAAATGAAGACATATTTTTCTCTTCAATGGTGTGTCCCCTTTCTATTGAATGTGTTCTGCGGACAATTTATCTTGGTCTCTTGGCAGGACAGCGATGGCTCAGGATTCAGGGTTAAGATCTGCTTCCTAAGACTTTTGCATTTTATGAGCCACGAGGGTCTCATAAAGAGTTTTTCTCCCTGCAGGTCGAGAGGATCCATAGGTGTAAGTTCTTCTTAAGAATCGTGAGGATTCTTAAGCGGGTTTTCCCTTGAGAGTCGTAAGGATCTCACAAGAGAGTTTTTTCTTCCTTACAGGTCGTGAGGACTTGTAAGTGCTGGATGTGGTCACCCTTGTCCGTGTTTTACGGAGTCATGGGTTTCTCCAGGTATCGTAGTTTAAAGACATCGCGGTCAAGGTTAAGGACCTCATAGTCCGTGGATTTAAGGACTCCACAGTCCGATGTTAGTTTTAAGACATCACGGTCAAGGTTAAGGACCTCATAGTCCGTGGATTTAGGGACTCCACAGTCCGATGTTAGTTTTAAGACATCACGGTCAAGGTTAAGGACCTCATAGTCCGTGGATTTAAGGATTCCACAGTCCGATGTTTGGTTGCAGGGACCCGTCACCTCTTTGAAGACGTTGATGAATTACAATGCCAGGTATCAAAGGAGTGAAGAGATGTACCCTTAAACCAAGGCAGAATCCGTAGGGAATCGGGGTGGTTGATCGTTAGTTTTAAGACATCACGGTCGAGGTTAAGGACATCATAGTCCGTGGATTTTAAGGACTCCACAGTCCGGTATTTGCTCTGGATGCTTCACACGGGTTCACTGCCGTGCTTGGCGAGGACCAGGCTCCGCTCTGGACGTTTTCCGCGGGGTCAAAGAGTGACGTTATCCGCGTTCTACGTAACCAGGAATTTTGCACTAGATGCTTCACACGGGTTCACTGCCGTGCTCGGCGAGGACTAGGCTCCGCTCTGGATGCTTCACACGGGTTCACTGCCGTGCTCTGCGAGGACTAGGATCCGCTCTGGACGTTTTCCACGGGGTCAAAGAGTGACATTATCCGCGTTCCACGTAACCAGGAATTTTGCACTAGATGCTTCACACGGTTTCACTGCCGTGCTCGGCGAGGACTAGGTTCCGCTCTGGATGCTTCACACGGGTTCACTGCCGTGCTCTGTGAGGACCAGGATCCGCTCTGGACGTTTTCCACGGGGTCAAAGAGTGACATTATCCGCGTTCCACGTAACCAGGAATTTTGCACTAGATGCTTCACACGGGTTCACTGCCGTGCTCGGCGAGGACTAGGCTCCGCTCTGGATGCTTCACACGGGTTCACTGCGAGGACCAGGATCCGCTCTGGACGTTTTCCACGGGGTCAAAGAGTGACGTTATCTGTGTTCCACGTGACCAGGAAGTTTGCACTAGATGCTTCACACGGGTTCACTGCCGTGCTCGGCGAGGACTAGGCTCCGCTCTGGATGCTTCACACGGGTTCACTGCCGTGCTCTGCGAGGACCAGGATCCGCTCTGGACGTTTTCCACGGGGTCAAAGAGTGACGTTATCCGCGTTCCATGTGACCAGGAATTTTGTTGATTATATCCGCATTTCACGGAATGGAGGTTCGACTCTTAGTGATATGTATCGCCGAGCCATGGAACTGGGGGTTGCCGCTGTTCCGTTTCGCTTGATGTTGTGTCTGCTGCCATGAGACGGACGTCGAGATGATCTCTAGGCTATCTGTGAACCGTCGAGATTTGGCTTCCTCTTCTGATGAAACCTGGGGGAGGAGTATGATCCCTTCTTTGATTGCGCCCCTGGATTGTATACAGGGATAGATGTAACATCACCTGTAGGGCGTGGATTTCATTTTTATTTTATTTCTTTTTTCGCGATGCTCTATCGTTTCAGCTTTTATACCGCGAAGGTCGCGATTGCCCCATCATTTCGGCTATTTTTCCATGCATACATTTTTACTTGCTGCTTGCAAGTTGCCCCATCATTTCGGCTATTTTTCCATGCATACATTTTTACTTGCTGCTTGCAAGTTGCCCCATCATTTCGGCTATTTTGTAGGCATGCGTGGCTTGCTAGCTTTTTCGCCGCAAGCTTGGATTTCAGACACCGATTTCGACATCAGTACCGCTACAACTGGAATGTTGCCAGGAGCGAATCATCATTTGCCTTTGTCGATGATGAAGAAAGGTGGCTCGGCAAACAGGGTTAAGGGTCCTGCCGACCAAGGCTTTGACTTCATGAGCCGTAAGGGTCTCACAAAGGTATTTCTCCCTACAAGTCGTGAGGATCTTGCAGGTGTATTTTCCCCTTAGGGATCGTGGGGATTCCTAAGTGTGTGCTCTTCTGTAAGTCGTAAGGATCCTACAAGAGGGCTTTCTCCTTATGGATCGAGAGGACCTACAAGGGTTGGACTTTGCTGGGGAAATGTTTATTCGCGCCCGTGGATTGTATACAAGGGTCAGTATTGAGTCCCTTGTAGGGCAATATCGAGGGTTGTGGAGGATTTGCTTAAGAACAGGTTTAGGTTTCTGTAACTTAAGACTTTCAAGTCTCATGAGCCGTGAGGGTCCCATAAGAGAGTTCTCCTTACGAGTCGTGAGGATCTCGTAAGTGTATTTTCTCCTTAGGCATCATGAGGATCCCTAAGTGTGTTGCTCCTTTGTGAGTCGTAAGGATCTCACGCAGGTGGTTTCTCCTTACAAGGTCGAGAGGACCCTACAAGTGTCTTTTAACGAGGTTGCGCCCTTTCGGATTTTCACAAACACTCGCCGGTAGTCCTGCTGTTTTTACTCACGGAGCCCTTTCGGGTTTTCATCCGTGCCCATTTTGCTTATGGACATACCGTTTTTTTTTATTTTATATACTTTTTTTTTCTTTTTTCTTTTTATCTCGTCAGCCTAAGGATGCTGCGGTAGTAGTTTAGGGACGTTTCGGTCCGTTGATAGTTTAAGGACGTTTCGGTCCGTCGTTAGTTTAAGGACGTTTCGGTCCGTCGTTAGTTTAAGGACGTTTCGGTCCGTCGTTAGTTTCGGTCCATTGTTATGGGAAGGCCGGCTGCTGCTTGTAAAGTCTGAGCTTAGAAAGATAGCGAGCGGACATAGTCATCGTCATCTATCATTGACCCAGGCTGTGGCTCATTAAGCATAGTATTTCTTTAAGAAGCGGCCGTTTATTGGCCTGAAAGGCCTTTCACCGTGCATGTCCATGAGTAGGTAGGCTCCACCCTGGTAGACCTTGTCTATGATGTTCGGGCCTTCATAGTTTGGCTCAAATTTTCCCCGCTTAGCACGATTGGGGATCATAGGTCTTTTGACCACTAGTACGAGTTCGCCTTGGTGGAATGTCCTCGGCCTGGTCAATCTTTCGTACGAGCGCGTCATCTTTGCTTTGTAGGCTTCTAGATGTTGTTGCGCTATGAGCCGGGTTTCGTCGAGGGCATCAAGCTCCTCAAGCCGAAGGTGAGCAGTTTCTTCGTTCGTCAGCTCGTGGTGGACTGCCACTCGTAAAGAGGGTAACTCTATCTCGAGGGGGAGCACTGCTTCCGTCCCAAATACCAACGCGTACGGCGTTGTGTTCGTGGCCGTCTTGAATGTAGTTCGATAGGCTCAAAGGGCTTCTTGCAGCCTCTCGTGCCAGTCTCTCTTATTCCTGGAAACAGTCTTTTTTATGATCTTCATCAGGGTCTTGTTGAATGCCTCGGCCAGACCGTTAGCTCGTGGGTTGTAAACTGAAGAATATCTCCAGTCTATATTGTGCTGTTGTGCGAAGTGGCTAATCTTATGGCTTCGGTAGGCCGGCCCATTATCGGAGATAATCCGCCGTGGGGTTCCAAACCGATAGATGACGTGCGTCTTGAAGAAATGGAGGATATTCTCCGTCTTCACTTCCCTCAGTGGTATTGCTTCTGCCCATTTAGAGAAGTAATCAGTCGTCGCCAGGATAAAACGATGTCCCCGGGATGATGCTGGCTCGATGGGGCCGACTATGTCAGTCCCCCACATTTCGAATGGCCAGCTAGCCACCGTTGGGTGTAGTGGATTCGGATGTTGGTGGATAAAGTCTCCATGAATCTGGCACGAGTGGCATTGCTTGGCATACTCGAGGCAATTCTGGATCATCGTGGGCCAGTAGTAACCCATCCGTTTAATTTTTAACTTCATCTTCGGGCCTGCTTGATGAGAACCACAGATTCCGTCATGAACCTCTTGAACGACTCTTTCTGCTTCGTCTGGTCCTAAACATCTTAGCCATAGAGAATCAAACGATCTCTTATATAGAGTGTCGTTGACGAAAGCGAAAGACAGAGCTCGTTTCATGAGCTGATGTCTTGAGGATGCTTCTTTGGGCATTCGGTGGGACTTAAAGTAGTCTATGAAGACTTCCCTCCAGTCTTCGGCCTTCTCATGGTCTTTTATTTGTAGGGTCGTCTGCTCAGTCGCTCCCTTTTCTTTATATAATTCTGGAGGTATTTCTACCGGGGCGAGCACTCGACGGCTTTGTACCATGATTCTGACGTCATCGAGGTTCTCGTCAGCCAGTTCTTTAGCAAGTTTGGCCAACGCGTCTGCTTTGCTGTTTTCCGCGCGCGGTATGTTCTCCAGAATATAGGAGGGAATTTGGGTCAGTAGTTGCTGTACCTTTTCGCCATACTTCACCAACTCCGGTTTGCACGTTTGGTAGTCGCCATTTACTTGACTAACGACCAGTTGAGAATCCCCGTATATAAGAAGGTCTTCAACTCCCAGGTCGATGGCGATTTCTAGGCCTGCTATCAGAGCTTCGTATTCAGCTTCATTGTTTGTCCTCGGCTCTGTTAAGGAAAAGGCGAAGCGCATTATCCCTCCTTATGGAGTTGCAAAGACGAGGCCTATGCCCGATTTGATCATTGGGGTACCTTGTTTCTGTTTCTTTACGGAGGACGCTCCATCGAAATAGAGTTCCCATCGGGTGCTACCGCCGCCGATCGCATCAAACGCATGCTCGTCCGGCAAATCACAGTTCAGAGGAGAATCGGCCGGTATCGGGTGCTCAGCGAGGAAATCGGCAATGGCCTGGCCTTTCACTGCCTTGAGAGGTTGATACGTTATCGAGAACTCCATCAAGAGCAGGGCCCATTTAGCGAGTCGTCCCGTCAATATGGCTTTTGACATCAAGTATTTAAGGGGATCCACCTTTGAAATGAGACGGACTTCATGCGCCAACGCATAGTGCCTGAGCTTTGTTATCGCGAAGATTAACGCCAAGCAATGTTTTTCAATGGGAGAGTAGTTGCTTTCTGCCCCCAGTAGAACTCGACTTAAGTAGTAGAGTGCCCTCTCTTTCCCCTGATCATTCTCTTGTGCCCATAATGCGCCCAAGGAACCTTCGAGGGCGGTCGTATAAAGAATGAGGGGTTTTCCCTTGACCGGCGCAGCCAACACCGGAGGGTTCTGCAGGTACTGCTTGATCTCGTCTAGTGCACCTTGGCATTTGTGATCCCAAACGAATGGAGTTCCCTTCTTCATCAGGTGGCTGTAAGGACGGCATTTGCCTGAAAGATTGGCGATAAACCGCCGGATGTATGCGAGCTTCCCTTGGAGAGACCGCAACTGTTTGAGGGTTCTCGGCGGAGGCATTTCCATGATCGCTTTAATCTTTGACGGGTCTATTTCAATACCTCGGTGTCGAACGATGAATCCCAGGAATTTGCCCGAGGAGACTCCAAACGTGCATTTGAGGGGATTCATTTTCAAATTATATTGCCGAAGGCGTTGAAATACAGTCTCCAGATGCTTTAAGTGATCTTCGTATGACATGCTCTTTACTATGAGGTCATCGATATAGCACTCGACGATGTCATGTATGAGGTCGTCGAAGATCTTCGTCATGGCCCTTTGATAGGTAGCGCCAGCGTTCTTTAGACCAAAGGGCATAACCCTGTAGCAGAATATACCCAAAGGGGTCCGGAAAGCGGTGTGCTTCTGGTCTTCGGGATGCATCTTTATCTGATTGTATCCTAACGAACCGTCCATAAAGGAGAAAACCTCGTGAGTGGACGTGTTATCTATCATTAGCTCGGTTACTGGTACTGGGAAATCATCCTTTGGACAGGCTTTATTGAGATACCTGAAATCCATGCATATGCGTACCGTCCCATTCTTCTTCATTACCGGGACGATATTGGCGATCCAATCGGGATATTGGACTTCTTGGATAAATCCAGAATCGATCAGCTTCTTGACTTCGGTGTTGATGCTCATCTCAAGCTCGAGTCGCATCCTTCTTGGCGCCTGCTTGACTGGCTTGATATCTGGGGATATTGCTAATTTATGCACAGCAATCTTCGGATCTAATCCTGGCATCTCGGAGTAGTTCCACGCGAAGCAGTCTTTATGCCGTAGAAGCACGCTCTTTAACGCAGCCACCCTTTCTTCAGATAGCAGCTCGCTGACAAATGTCGGTCGCGGGTCGTCTGCCGATCCCAACTCAATCTTCTTGAGGTTATCTGCAGTAGTGTGTATACCATCTTCCAGTTCTTTCGGAGCGGGCGGAAATTCTGAGATCACCTCATCATCGCTGTTCTCAAAGCACCGGGAAAGGTCATCTATGTTCTCGGGCTCTTCTTTCAATATCGTAATCATATAACAGGTGCGAATCCGCTCCCAGGACTGAGGTGGATCCGGTTCTGCTCTTGCGGCCTTGGGTTCGTGCATTTGTGGCGGCGTTACCCTCCAGCCGTCGGATAAAGCGAATCTGCCCTGTTGGTACTGGTCCTCGACCCAGTTCTTGAAGGTGAAGCAGTCTTCGGTGGGATGTCCTATGGCTCGGTGATAAGAGCAATAGCTCAGATGAGAAGCCTTGTTAGCTTGCTCAGGACGTCTAGACTCTGGAAGCGCGATCATTTGATGTTTTATAGTGAGCTTGAGTAACTTCTCCGTCTTGTCTCGGGGGAAGGAGTACGCTCGACTCATCTTCTTCATGAGGGACAAATCCGAGCCGTGCAACACCCGACCACGTAACTCTCTAATCCTACGTCGTTGTTGTCGGCTCCTCTTTCCGCTTCTTGATTTATTTCCGTCTCTGCGTCGGGCCTTCCGTACAACGGATTGACAAGGATGAGCATCTTTGTCTTTTGCAGCCTGTTGAAATAGACGTTGCGTCCTGGCCTTCTCGTAGATGGCCATTTCGCGGTTGTGGTCTTCCCGAGCTTTCTGACCCACTTTCCTGATAGGCTTGCCCATTCGTTCTTCAGATGACGGACTCGGCGCCTCAATCGCAGGGTCTGGTTTTGATGAGAGGTTGGCATCTCCTGACGGGGCGTCCTCTTCTTCATCAAACGTATATATGGCGTAGCTACTGTGGGCCCGTTCCCGTTTTCCGGCTCTCGCGTATCCAAGCCCGAGTGTTTCCATTTTCCCGTTGGGCAATTTGCGTTGAGTTCCGGGGACATCCCAAATCTTGTTGTAAAACCGAGCCTGCTAAACAGTCTGTTTTAAGGGTACTCCTTGGCGCTTCAATAGCTTCTTTAATCCATTTGTATAGTATCTGGGCAGACGGATGGGTTGGAGCCTGTCAAGTGTAGCATCCGCGCCATGCCAGATCTCTTTCTCCATTTTCGACTCTGAGGATCGGTAGAATAGGATCACCTTCTCACCCCTTTGCCTAGGAGGGACATAAAACGTTTGCAGGTCCTGCACATTGTGAGCTTGAAGCGTGTCGAGATCCTTGTAATGTTCTCGCGGTACCATGGTGATTTGCAAACTATGGCCATCGCCAAGGGGTGCTTGTATTGACGGCCGATTGGCGAACACGGCATTAACCTCACCTTCCGAGTCACTTCCGAAGACTAACATGGGGGCGGACGTCCCTGGGTTGTTGTGTTGAGATGGCCCGGCATAAACTATCTCTTCTTCTTCTTCGGTATCGCTCCCGAAAACAGGGATGGTGGCGGCGGTTTTGTTCTCCGGGTTGCGACACCTTTCTGTATCCTCGAAATCTGGCAGAAAGTACTTCGCATCTTCGTATTTGCGGACTTCGTTCACGGAAAATGGGTTTAACTCTCCTGTTACAGTATACTCGAAACCATCCTTAAAGTATTTCATACACTGATGTTGTGTAGAAGGGATGATGTTGTACTCGTGTAGCCAAGGACGGCCGAGCAAGGCGTTGTAGCAGGTCTTGGCGTCGATGACATGGAATTTGATGTCTGTGACGAGAAGTCCAAAGCGTAATGTTAGTATCACAGATCCGAGAGTCCGTGACGATTGTGAATCGAAACCGGAGATAGTAATTTTTTCACGAGCCTGGGGCTCGGCCGGGCCGGAAAAAATGGCCTGGGGCTCGGCCAAAATCTGAGCCCCTCTCTCCGTATTTCACCCAAGTTCTTAGAATTGCCCATATAACATTCTGCGCTTGTTTGAAAAAAATTTAAAGGACTTTTTTGAAAATTTAGAGAGAGCAAAATGGGGGTTTCATAATACCGTATTTCGAAGTCGATTTCGTTTTCGTAATTGTTTTAACACCGTATCTAGAATTCTAGTTTGGCTCTGATACCACTATTGGGCTTCCCTTGCACCTAGTCTAGGGTTTGGTAGTATCACTCATGCCACTCTAAAAATTAGAGAGGTGCAAATCAAGCCAACCATGAATCTTTACTAGAAGTTCTAGGGTAACAAGTTTGTATCACATACAAAGAACTAAAGAGATTAGGATTACAACCTTTGTAGTCCATTCCTTCGCTTCATAAGCTCCGTGTTGAGGTTCCTTCGCTGCGATCATCAAGAACTCCAACTCTCATGGGGCTCCAAGAGGTGAATGATGCATCTTGCTTGAAGTCTTCTTGATCTAAGATGATCTACCTTGAAGAATCTATAACCCAAGCTTACACTTCACTAATGAAGTAATTAGAGAAGTGAACACCCTAATCTAAGTGGCTAGAATAGATGAGAATGATGAAGTAGGAATTTTGCTCTCTTTTATTTTCAATTTTTCACTATTTATCATCACAAATGAAAAAGCAAGTGAAGCTTTTCTTCAAGAAGCAAGAAGAAGAAGCAGCAGCAAAAGCTTTTGTGATGAATAATGAATTATTGTTGTGGTTACAATTACAACCATGAGTTAAGAATGAGAGGCTTAACCCTCGTAGAGAATAAACCATAGGTTAAGGGTTTGGATTGGGTTAACAAATATCTTCACAAAACTCCAAAGAAAAATGACAAAGTCAAAGCTTCATGAAGCATCCATGAACCTCATCCAAAAGCTAACCCTAATCCAAACCCTAACTTGGTTTAAACTCAACAACCATGTTGCATTTGTAACCATGTTACAATATTATATATCACATATATAATATATATTGTAACAAAAGAAAATAATACAATTAACATATATCGCATATACATCAATGTATTATCCGAGTGAGAAAAAGAATCAATAAAGCGAGCTTATATTAGTTAATGTAACGTAATATATCACATATATAATTATACATTAAATTATCGAATCAACACTTGATCCGATAATCTGGCTATATTATATATAACCGACTAATATAACATGTAACAATTCATCGAATCAACACTTGATCCGATGACCCGGCTATATCACATATACCCGGCTGATATCACATACCGCGAGAATAGAATACGGTATCTCATATCGTATTATTCTCGGTCCCGCGCATATCACATATGTGCTCCTACTCCGTTTTGCCTGAGCCAGGAAACCTCTGTGTAGGACTCTATTGAATCGTCAATACGTCGGCAGTAGGTGATGATCATATCAAACACCCACAAGCTGCAAGCGGTCAGCTAAACGTAACATCCACTCAGGTATTGAGCGATCAGAAGATCAACAAGCAAGCCTGTACATTCTCCTGTGAATCCAATCAGTAACATTACCGTACAGTCCGGTCTCTTCGTCTGATATGTCGCATATCCGGTCTAGGGGTGGTAAACGTCAGACCCCAGCAACCGATAAGTCGTGTCGATGTGAGGTGATAACGGGTCGAGAAACCACTGATAACACTTACCAGTAAATCTCCATAATAGCTCTGGTCAGGGACTTCCAGTTATAGCCAATCGAACACAGCGCAACATCAACTCCCTATACCGGGAGAGACGAAACCCCTCCTATCGCTCATTGCCTCCATGTGATTCGGGACTGTACCCAAAAGCCACCGTTTTGCACGCCCTCTTAGACGTGGTAAGATGGAAATCAAAGCACAGTGGGAATCACATAAGACTCTATAAAGATCTCGGGTCTACAGGCTAACCTGTACCAGTGTCACCAGAGAACTGCTATCTGACGATAGGTATAATACCATTTAGGAGTTCTCGGCGAGTCCGTTCAGTGTACCCAGTCTCCACTGAGCACCCGTACACCATCTTTGATGTCAAACACCGATGGATATGGGATCATCCATCGCCCATCATATAGGTCAAGATGCGTATACGCTAGTCTACTCTGGAGTATCGATGCCATGTCTCGATACTCTCTCAACTAGGAACAGTTATAGGATGTACTCTTGGACTACCCTGGCCCCACTAGTATGATCTGCATCATAGTCCTAGTAGTCGAGTACATATCCTAAGGGCTTTATCAACACGTGAGAGTAAGATAGTAAACTAATACAAGTCAACATGTTAAGACAAAGTGAAACCAAATAGCATACTATCATGTCGAGCAAGAAAGTCCTCTCTATATATATCCAAGCATCCACTATAATATACATCATATGTACAACAATGGCCTCTAGGGTATATATATAACTAACACACCACACGTGCATAATACGTGAGCACAGGCGCTCGTGCAGGATTAAAATCCCCAGCGGTGCCTCCTGCGCAAAACACGTGAACACCAACAGCAATATAACAACACCACATACAAAACACATGTAAACATAAAAAGAAAGGAGGGCAAACATGAAGTTTTGTCATTCATACTCTAAGAGATTGTACATGGTGTAAAAATAAAATGAAATGTTTACAATGGTAAAACATTAAGTCCGGAACATTGGTTGAGAAATTCAGAAGTAAGGCCGTCTAAAATACTTCTGGCCTCTCTGACCATTCTCGTGTGCATCCTCTCACGAGCGCAAGCGTCAGGGTCCTCACTGATTCATCCGTCCTCTGACAGGAAGAGATTATCGTCGTCTGTTGGAAAATTTGATGCAAGATATCAACGAGATTATCTCGCCGCTTCTTTGAGATCAGGCCCATCAGATATACTGAGTGCACCTTGTCTTCGGCATCATCCAATGCCTTAAGCGGCATGGCTTCATAAAATCCAGGAAGTGCTTCCCAAATCGCTCTCACAACGAGCTTCAAAAGGGCGGAGCGACGAGTAAGCAGTCGACCGTTGTATTCATTAAAGCGACTCATAATTTCAGCACACTGGGCGTTTGTAAACTCCTGGTTTTGGCAGCGGCCTTGTGCGCGAATGTCTTCATAAGAAATAATTTCGTCAAGATCGTACAGATGAGAGGACATAGTGTCTAAAAAGAAAAATCAGTGAGAGTTTAGTTATCAAATTGATCAAGAAGATCCTCATTAAACAGACATTGGAATTCAAACAAATTCTTGGGAAAATAAGTTCTGTTAAGCACGCAACAAATTCAAATTTGTGCGAATAAGGGTAAAACCCTATGAAAAGATTTTCAAGAACACCAAAGAATAAAAATCCCGAAGGGTCCTCTTAATCTTTCAGAGCTAAGCTCTTCGCCAAAGGAATTAAATTCCTTTTATGTGATGGAATTAAATTCCAGAAACTCATAAAAATATATATGAGAAACAAAATTCCATGAATCCTAAAAAATCAGAGGGGAATGCCTGAGGTATGGAGGTTTATGGCTCAAAGATCACATTTTTGGATGTCTAAGAGATGAGTTTTAGAGGAGAGCAAAGCTCTCATGATGGATTTAAAATCCAGAGGCATTCTTTAAGAAAAGGGTTCTCTGATGTTCAAGAGCTTTACCTAAAAGGGTTCTTTTAGGCAGAGTCAAACTCTGAAAATTTTCAATCAACAGAGAACTAAGCTCCGAAGAGGAGAATTAAATTCTCAAAAAAAGTGAAGAAGGAAGAAGATGAAGGAACGAAGGCGTTACAGAGACGAGACCCCTGCATTTATAAGACATGATGGGAAACGGTTTATCATCCCCGTTCCCTAGGCAGATCCAACGGCTGTAAAGGTGACAGCGTTGCACTCACGTGCAAGCCACGTGAGAACAACGCTGTGGGGGCATTTGGTCCCTTATAAAAATTCAGAAAGAAAAAGGGAAAGGAAAATTCCTCACTAATAGAAGCATCACGTGTAAGCACGTGGTCATCGATCCCTTACATAGAGACTCAGAGAGGGAAAAGAAAAACTTCCTGTTAGTGGAGCATCACGTGCAAGCACGTGATGCATCTATATACAGAGTAAGCGGCTCCACTTAGTAAGCGAAAATTAAAGCCTCACGTGCAAGCACGTGATCGTCTTTCACACAAAACGTGTAAGACCCAGTTATAAAACAAGCAAAAAGCAAAGAAGCTCACGTGTTACCACATGATGCTTTCCCTCTATTTGGACTGCTACATACAAACAAACCAAGTTAATTCTGTGAAGGGTCACGTGCTGCACGTGAGAGGTCTCAGATGCTTTCTGAGCCGATAGAATTAAAGTCTAAAATAAAAGGGGTCAAAGCCCTATTTGGAAAACATTTCCCTAGATCTTTCTAAACAAGAAAGTGCAGAGCGCCGTTGGATTAGAAATCCAATGGTGATTAAAAATTACCAATTTACAGAAGAAGATTTTATGTAGGGAAATATTTTCCTAATCTTGTGAGAAATATCTTCTGTAAAACAGAAGTCCTTGGACTAAAAATCCAACGGTGAATAAAATTCACCGATTGATCTAAAAGATCATTTTAGTTGATTATAAAATCAATCAAAATCTCTTAATAAGAGATTTTCCAAACAAATTGATTCTTTTCTTTCTCCTATAAATAGGAGCCAAAAAGAGAAGAAGAAAAAAAAGGAGAGAACCCCCCCATAAACTTCGAGTTAAAAGAGAGAAATCAGAAAGAAAAACCCGAGGTAAGAGAAGGAACAAAACATAGAGAATATCTCATCTCTTTTTCATCTCCATTAGAGTTTAACTCTTCTAAAAAGAACTTAGTTCTTCCATTGGTTGAGATCTGCAGAAGCAGATCTCCCCACAAGTTAAGAATTTAATTCTCATCGGGGAGATTCTGCCATGCAGATCCAAAACCTAGGGGAAGATCTAATTTCAGAGAATTTAATTCTCCCAAAAAGTATATAGGAATTTAATTCCTCTGATAAGATAAGGGTTTAACCCTTCATATAAGAACTTAGTTCTTCCTTATAGTGAAAGATCTGCAAAAGCAGATCTCCCTACAAGTTGAGAATTCAATTCTCGCCGGGGAGATTCTGCCATGCAGATCCCAAACCTAAGAGAAAAACTAAGTCCTAAGAATTTAATTCTTACAAAACAGTGGGCTTAAAAGTCTCGAAACTCAGGATCTCCATGCACATAAAAGGATTGGCACCCAACATGATAACAACCGATCACGTGCTCCCACGTGAGCACCTTTGATGAACAAAAGAGGATAACCGAGATTGGCTCATGTGATCACACGTGACCCCAAAGTAGTGCTTAGCACTTACAAAGCAAAAAGGGAATAAATCAAAGGCAGTTTTCTATATTTTTTTTCTGGGGCGCCTCACGTGATCTCACGTGACCCAATAGTGGTTAGCGCTCAGAAAATAACAAGGGAACAAACCCAAAGAAACAGCGCCTCAATTTTTTTTAGTGTTTAACACTACTCCAAGCGCCTCACATGACCCCACGTGAGCGCCTCGAATCTCTACTATTTAACACTACTTCAAGCGTCTCACGTGAGAGCACGTGAGCGCTGAACATATACTAGTGTTGAACACTATGAAAGGACAATATTAGCCAAACTCAGACCAAATTTTCCGAGGACCATCAATTGAGCCCCTCATGCTCAGGGTCTCCAAAACCGATCTCAGTCCCAAAGACAGCTAATGAGCTCCCAACAGATGGCATCTAAACTGATGTTCATCCCATTCCCCCCTAGTCGGGACATTGGTTCAAGGGTACATCTCTCCACATCTCTGATACATGTCGTTGTAATTCTTTAACGTATTCAGAGAGATTGAGGGTCCCAATAACCAATAACTTTTGGCGCATCCCCAAACTGTCAAAATAAAACCCTACAGACTATGATGTCTTTAAACATGGACTATGAGGTCCTTAAACTCATGGAATATGATGTCCTTAAACCCCATGGACCGCAACGTCCCTAAACTAAACTCTATGGACTATGAGGTCCTTAAACTCATGGACTATGATGTCCTTAAACCCAATGGACCGCAACGTCCCTAAACTAAACCCTATAGACTATGACATCTTTAAACTGTGGACTATAATGTCCTTAAACTCCATGGACTATGATGTCCCTAATTCTAATGGACCGTAACATCCCTAAAACTAAAACGATAGAGCCCAAATGTCTTTCGTCGGATCTAAATGATCCTTAAACCTTGTTAAGCAGATCTCAGTCTAAAATTGGACTAACATATCCTTAACAAACATTTAAGTTGATCTTAATCTCAAACGAGATTAACGATCCTTAAATCAACCAAACCCAAATCTAAGAAAATACGGATTTGGACTAATCCACGCCCTACGGGCGACAACATAAATTAGTCTCCGTATACAATCTACGGGCAACCAAAAAATAAAACAAACACACACGACACGAAATGACCTTCTGGAGCAGGAGAAAGTGGTTACCGCAATGCGGTAACGTAATTAACTGTGGGGGCTTGTGCATGCAGGGAAGAGTGTTCCCACAATCAAAAACCCCTCACAACGAGGGGGAATCTGACGAAGTCTGCTACAACGGCCGCATCCATCCAAACCTCCGATACGCGGTGCCATAAATCAACTTGGCATCTTCGGAGAGGTGGACGGATAAAACCAAATAGTATCTGCCCCGAAATTCAGGCAAGACGACCTATGCGGTCTCGTCTCTGCATTCGGCGGTAAACAGGGACGTTGCGGTCCATTGGGTTTAAGGACATCATGGTCCATAAAGATTAGTTTAAGGACATTACGGTCCATAGTTAGTTTAAGAAAATTACGATCCATTGTTTAAGGAAATCATAGTCCGTAGAGTTTCTGGTTGTCGGGACTCGCCACCTCTCTGAAGACATTGAAGAATTACAACGACACATATCAGAGATGTGGAGAGATGTACCCTTGAACCAATGTTGGTTGGGAGATCTGTAATCAGGTTTGGGACTAAGACCAATTAAAGAGATTGTGAGCACATGGGCTTGGTTGATCTGAATTAGGGACTTGTGGCCAACTTGGGCTCGGTCCACTCGGTTTTGAATCAAATGTTGAACATTTGTTTGGACTCACTCCACTTAGTTTTGAATAGAATGTTGAACATTTGTTTGGGCTCAGTCCCTTTTTGTTCAACAATGCTGAGTATTGATTTGGGTTCTGACACCCCTTTTTCTTTTTATTTTTTTATTGAGTGTTGAACACTTTTTATGGCGCTGAACTTTATTTACAGAGCGCTCCCCTTTTTTTTTGTTTTTTATTGAGTGTTTAACACACTTTATGGCGATGAACTCTATGTACAGAGCGCTCTTTATTTCATCAGCGCCCACGTGAGGAGCACGTGGAGCGCTCGGCGCTGAGCGCCAGACTTGGAGTGCTAAGACGCTTCCTTTAAAAAAATAGCGCCCATGTGAGGAGCGCATAGAGCGCTTGGCGCAAAGCGCCAGACTTGGAGTGCTAAAGCGCTCTTTATAAAATAGCGCTCACGTGAGGAGCACGTGGAGCGCCAAATCTGGAGTGTTGAAGCGCTCTTTATAAAATAGCGCTCACGTGAGGAGCACGTGGAGCGCTTGGCGCTGAGCGCCAGATCTGGAGTGCTGATGCGCTCTTTATAATAGCTCCTACGTGAGGAGCACGTAGAGCGCTCTGCGCTGAGCGCTAGGCACTGTTTTTGGCAGTTCTGATCAGTTCGGTACTCTGAGAATTAAATTCTCGTTTATGAGAGATTTTTTCTCATGGATCTAAGAGCTAAGTTCTTCTTTTAGGAGGAGATGCTATGATCTCTTTTGTTTTTCTCTATGAGAGACTTTGTCTCATGGATCTAAGAACTAAGTTTTTCTTTTTTTATGAGGAGATGCTATGATCTCTTTTGTTTTTCTCTATGAGAAACTTTGTCTTATGGATCTAAGAATTGTTCTTCTTTTTTATGAGGAGATGCTATGATCTCTTTTGTTTTTCTCTACCTTGAAGAGAGGTAGTTCTCACCTCGAACTCTGAAGTTTATGGGGAAGTTCTTTTATTCTTCTTCTTTCGATTTGAAACTTATGGGGAGGTTCTTCTGTTCTTCTTCTTTCGATTTGAAACTTATGGGGAAGTTCTTCTGTACAAGACATGAAGTCTTGGGTCCTTTATATCGGGGAGGCTGATTTGTTGAATCAGTTAAGGAAATCTCTCATTGAGAGATTTCTAATTGATTTGGGGATGTTTCACACTATTGGATCTTTGATCCAAGGGCTTCTGTTTTATAGAAGACATTTTTCTTGTTTTTAACAAGATTGGGAAAATATTTTCCCATACAGAACTTATTCTGTATCTTGGTGATTTTTAATCACCATTGGATCTTTGATCCAACGGTGCTCTGATTTACAGAGCACAATCTTTCTTGTTTAGAAAGACTTGACGACTATTTCCACAGTCAGATTCAATTCTGTAATTTGATGATTCATCATAGTTGTTGGATCTTTGATCCAATGGTGGAGAACATTTAGTTCTAGCGCTGGCGCTCTCGTGCTTTGCACGTGAGGCGCTTCCTCAGAGTCTTTGACTCAAGGGCGCCAGCGCTCTCGTGCTTTGCACGTGAGGCACTGCCTTAGAGTCTTTGACTCTTAGTCTCGTGCTTTGCACGTGAGGCGCTGCCTCAGTTCAAATTTCAAATTTTGAACAGAGCTTTGCTCTCTGATTGGGGAAAACAGAACCACCAGCAATAGTGTCACCAGCGGCGGTATCACCTGTTAGTGCATATGCCCTAGGGGCCATTATTGTATCATACTAGATTGTATATTACTTAATGGAAGCTTAGGATATTCACAGTTATATATACAGTCTTGCTAAAAATGGTAGTATGCTACTTGGTTTGTGTCTACTTTAATATGTGCATATGTTTCTTGTAACGTATCACTTATACATATTAGTAGAGCCCATGGGATCTTTGCTTGATTACCAGCGTCGTGATGGCAGTCACACTAGTGGGGGCTAGGTAGTCTGTAAGCAACATCCTATACATGTCCCTGGTCGTTGGATTATCGAGATAGGGCATCGATATTCCGGAGTAGACTAAGTGTGTACGCTTCTCATCCCAGTTGGGGAGATAGTCTGTCCCACAGCCATCAGTACGTCGTACTGGAGATAGTATGCAGGTGCTCGTTAGGTTACGGGTACACCGGACAGGACTCGCAGGGGAACTGATTGGGTGGTATTATACCCATCGTCAGTTAACAGTTCCCAGATGACATGAGTACAGCATAGTCTGCAGACTTGACACTGCTACTTCGCCTCGAGTGTGTCCCACTGTTCTTAGATTGCTCCCTACCACGGCTCAAAGGAGTCGTGCAAACAGGTAGCAGTTGGGTGCAGCCCCGAGCACATGGAGGCAGTAGTGGTTAGATAGGATTCGTCTCTCCCGGTATTGGGAGATGATATCGCGCTGTGTCAGAGAGCCATTACGCAAAGTCCCTGGCCAGGGCAAGCGAGATATACTGGTAGGTTCCAGTAGCTTCTCAGGGTGTAATGGGCTTCGCTCCGACACGACTTATACAGCTATTAGGGGACTGACGCTTGTCGCCCCCTAGGCTTGATATGCGATAGTCTTAGACGAACAGACCGGACTGTATGGAGATTGTCACATCAGGCTCAGTAGGGGTTCGGATGGTTTTCCTCATCAGCCTTCTTATCGACATCTACCTGGGGACCGTTACGTATAGCTAGTGCCGCCTGCGGTCTGTGGTTAAACCCACTGCCAGCGTAGTGTCGAGTCTTTAGAGTTCCACACAGAGAGTTTCCCTGCTCCAGGCGAAACGATATAGAGGTCGTATGGTTTTACGACAAGGGTTCGGACGCATACGTGTGTTTACGCACGTACGACTTTTCGGACAGTTTTTACTAGCCGGCTTTGGTTTAAGCCAGATTCTAGTATCGGGTTATTGGATTTATACAGTCTAAAGTTTTTCCGTGTTTTCATGGATTGGAGGTGCATTCTCGTAATTTGTCGGGAAGCTTCTAGAAGAGTGGTGACTAAGGGGTTAAGGTGGCATTGCATTAAATGAGATTAGTGACTCATTTGTGTGATTCATCCATGTCATTAATGCATCATAAATGCTTAATGACTCATGGTGATGAATCACTCATAGATATTTATGAAGCATGGTTGTTAATTCAATTATTTCATTTTTGGATAAATAATAATGCTTCATATATATTATGATAACATCATTATCTCATTTCATTCTCATCTTCACCTTCTCTCTCCTCAAGCTCACTCTCTCTTCAAACCCTAACCCTAACCTTTCATGTGTTGAGATCAAGGGTTAGATAGACTAATACATCCATAACCTCACTCTATATTCCCTAGGTAGCTTAGATTAGCACTTTAAGCAACCTAGTTATCTCAAGTTTGAGATTAAGCTTGGCGTAGGAACTTTCGGGTGGATCGTCTTTGATTCGAGGAGGCCGTTGAGGTACCGATGTTCCAAGGAGCCTACGAGGAGTGGAGGTCCGTGATGAAGACCTGAAGGACTAGTATCGTGAGGTATAACTTCGTATCCGAGTAGTTAAACCTCTAGTTGATAGTTAGCAATGGTTTAGAAACGTTTCATGTGCTCAAGTCCGTGTTACGAAGCTTTGATAATCATTTTTCATATATTCCGCCTCCCCGCAAGTTCGTGGGGTGCGTGACATGGACTTACATCACCAAAGGCGGTGTCGCCAAAAGGGGATACCGAAAGTGAAGTTGGGCAACGTCGTGCCAAAGCGCCCAGGGGGAGGAAGCGTTCTTCTGCTAGTGCTAGCACAAGTTCCAAGAGGAGGAAGAAATCGGTTGCCGGCCTACTCAACACTCTGCTTGAGTCCGAGCCGTTTATTCAGGATGAACCGATAGCTATAGAGGAGTCAAATGCCGGTCTTATCTATCCTGGATCGTCTGCCGAGGAGGCCGCGCAATTGGCCGAGGCTTTAAGGCGTTCTCAAGATGAGACTGAGAACGTGTGTGCTCCGAAAAAATCTTACCCCCCATTACATTCTACGATGTCGAACCATCATTACGGAGGGTGCACATGGGTCCTCTGTTAAGGGAAGAAGAACATGCCCTTAAACAGCCCATCTCAAATGCTTCCGAGGACGAGCTTGCACTAAAAACAGGTAGTCATTCATTTGCGCTTAAAGCCCGGCGAGCTTATTTATTGAGAAAAGAACGGCGACTTGAAAAAGCCATACTTCAAGCTCCTTGGCGTATTGGTATGCGTGTTTTTCCCATTCTTCCTTTGGCTAGTGATTTGTATTACTTTTATGTCCTCTTATTTTTGCACGATCTTTGCAGGGACTTCGGCAGCGGAAGCGGGTTTGAGTCCGGATCAGGTCATGATTGCGGATTTAGTGAATATCTCCCATGACGCACCGGCGGGTGTAGAGGGGATTACTGAAGCTACTACCCTTACTGTGGAGCTTTCGGTGGCGACTGGTGTCTCTTCCATGTCTGCTCCTTTAGCAGAGCTGACGTCATCAGCCATAGATCCTATAGACATCCCTAGCGATGTACCGGAGAGTGTAGAGGAGATTGCTGAAGCCGTTATCCCTGCCTTGGAGCCTTCCGCCGCGGCTTTTGTCCCTCTATTGGAGACTACCATGCCGGCCATAGGTTTCACAAATATCTCCAGCAATGCACCTGAAGGTGTGGAGGAGACCGCTGAGGCTGCCATCCCCCCAGCTCAGGGTGGGCGAAGCATTGAAGGTAACCTCATGTATATATATATTTTGTTTAATGACCCTTCTGTCATCTGACCTTTCTTTCTTTCAAAATTATGGGAATTGACGGCTTCTATCGTGGATATATCTCCGAGAAAAACCTTCCAGCGCTTGCTCGACATGGCTGCCCCACAAGCAATCCCCCCACAAAGCATAGTTCTTTCCTCAGGCCAAGGTTGGTATGCTTTTCCCTTCCGATTTTATATTTTCATGATGATGCTGATATACCTTTCATTCTGAACCACAGTTCTGGAGGATGATGACGAAGTCGAGATTCTTGATGGACCCGGGGATCTTTCAAACCCATCTTGCATGACTGTGCGTAAGTGATGTTTTATCCTTGGCATCGTTCTGTTTACTCTATGTTTGGAAACACAACTGACCAGTCCTGAATCTTTACAGCTTTGCCAGCCCTTACTCTATTAGAGTCTCGGATCCCTACGCCACCAGGCCCTTATGCCCGACGTGGGTCTGAAAGGATGGCGAAACAGATCATTTATTCCTTGGCGGCACTCATCGAAGATCTTCACGCTGGTACTTCTGTCACGGCCGAAGAATTTGCTGCCGAAGCCAACGCTTCACTATCGGTTCTCGCCACTTATCATGACGAAGCATTAGTGCGTGCCTGGGTTGAGTACTGTCGCCGAGTGGAGGCCTTCCTACATGAGCTTGAGTGCATATGCCTTCCCTCCGACATCTTGACTGTAAAAATGAGTCTCCGAGGATGGATCGAACGGTGTGCAGCAAATCTCCAGTCATGCGAGAAAAGACTCAATCGGAAATTTCCAGTGAGGGAGTTGTCTTCAAACGCTTTAGGGGAACTTCAGGCTTAGCTTACTGCCAAGACCATCCGTGCGTATGAAATTTGGCGGGTACTTCAAGAAGCCATTACAGAAGTGGTGTCTCTTGACAAAGCTGTGATTTTTACCCGCGAGATGGTTGAATCCTATAAAGTCGCCGAGAAGGAGCTCGAGGGTCGGTTTTCTTCCTATCAGGCTCAATAGACCCAGGTAGGGACTCGTCTTGCAGCGCCGACGGAGCTTGAAGCCGAAGTCCAGTAGAAGAATGACGAACTTACTAGCCTATTGCACCGTCCATCGGCTTAAACATTTTTTTTGTCACCATATATTCTCCTTCTTCTTTTTTTGTATTAATTTATGAATAAGAGTATCTTGTATTCATTTTGATTCATGAATAAAAGACATATTTTTCTTCATACTAGCGCTTTTCTTTCTTTTTGCTGTCTTGGCTTAGCATAAAGTAGTTTATATGCTTATTTCGGAGTTTCTAGTTTATTCACTCATCCTGGAGTCTCTAGTTTATGAACTCATTTCGGAGCTTGTAGTTTATTCATTCATCTCGGAGTCTCTAGTTTTTGAACTCATTTCGGAGCTTGTTTAGTTTACCTCACTTGGTCTTGTAGGCAAACTGGTCCTAACGTCATAGTTAACCTCTGCTCTTTAAGACAGAGGTCCGTTAGGGTCTGTGGTACTAGGTTTTTTGTCTGTCGTACCGTCGCGTTGGCTTATGCATTCCCCGCTATGCAGTCTTGCTGTTCAAGTAGCCCCGCGACTGTCATGTCTCTGATCCCTTCGGGGGATGGACAAGACGTCTTCAAGTAATCTCCCAGGTAATATCGTCATATTACCGTCGGAAGAGCAAGCATTAGGGATTTTCCATGCCGCTTTTTACTTGAGGTTAGGCTCAGTTTGGGAGCCTCGATGAGTCATAACCACTCCGCGCTGGTGTGGGATGATCTCCGATAGTCTTTCAGGTTTTATTTGAGTTGCCGTCAAGACTATGAAGCTAGGGATTTTCCTTTGCTTCGTTTGTTGGCATTGCGTCTGCTGTAACGAGACGAATGTCGAGATTGTCTCTAGGTTGTTTGTGAACCGTCGAGATTTGGAACTAGGGACTTTGCCATGGTTTCGAGGTAGTCTCTAGGTTGTTGGTGAACCGTCGAGGCTTGGAACTATGGACTTTGCCATGGTTCCATTATTTTGACTCTAGGGTCGATTGTTGACGTTGCATCTACATCCTGCTGGAGTTGAGAAGGAACGCCGGGGTGACATTGCGTCTGCTGTATCGAGACGAACGTCGAGATGGTTTCTAGGTTGTTTTTGAACCGTTAGGATCTGGAACTAGGGACTTTGCCATGGCTCCGAGGTAGTCTCTAGGTACTAGGTGAACCGTCGAGGCTTGGAACTAGGGACTTTGCCATGGCTCTATTTTTTTACCCTGGGGTCAGTTGTTGACGTTGCATCTGCATCTTGCTGGAGTTGAGAAGGAACGCCGGGGTGACATTGCGTCTGCTGTATCGAGACGAACGTCGAGGTGGTTTCTAAATTGTTTGTGAACCGTTGGGACCTGGAACTAGGGACTTTGCCATGGCTCCGAGGTAGTCTCTAGGTTGTTGGTGAACCGTCAAGGCTTGGAACTAGGGACTTTGCCATGGCTCCATTTTTTTGACCCTGGGGTCGTTTGTTGACGTCGCGTCTGCATCCTGCTGGAGTGAGAAGAAATGCCGTTGTGATCTTCAAGCTGTAGATGTTTCCATCGAGATCCGGCTCTCCCTTTAATGGTGCCTGGTGGGAAAACATGGTTTCCCTTTTCATTTGTGCCCATGGATAGTAACATGGGTCAGTATGGACTCACCTACAAGGTAGAAGTTTCTTCATTTTCTTTATTTCTTTCCGCGATGCTCTATCATTTCAGCTTTTTATATCGCGAAAGTCACGATTGCCCAACCATTTCGGCTTTTTATCGTGGTGTGCAATCATTTCGGCTATTTTTCTTTTTTACTCGCTGCTTTTTATTGCGAGCTGCCCAAACATTTCGGCTGTTGGTTTTTTTTATATGCATAGATTTTGCTCGCTGATTTTTATTGCGAGTTGCCCCATCATTTCGGCTAATTCATATGCATTTTTGGCTCGCTGATTTTTGTTGCGAGTATGGAACTTGAGATTTGATACCAATCTTAGCATCAGCATCGCTGCGACTGGAATATGGCCAGGAGCGAATCATCATTTGCCTTGAGAGGACTTGGAATTTGCTACCAATTTAGGCATCAGCATCGCTACCACTGGTATGTTGCCAGGAGCGAATCATCATTTGCCTTTACTGGTTTGAACAAAGGTGGCTTAGAAAACAGGGTTAAGGTCCCGTCAACTAGAGCTTTTTGACTCTATGAGCCGTGGGGGTCTCATAAAGTGTTTTATCCCTACGAGTCGTGAGGATCTCGTAGGCGCATTTTGTTGGATATAGTGCCCTCAGAGTCAATTATTGGATCGCAGGTACGTGATTGCAATGGTTGCGGAGGACCTATACCGGTAGGACAGTCTTACTCAAGATTATAGTATGCTATCTGGTTTGCCTTTATCAGTCGTGTACAGGTTCAGGTGACCGATCACTGTTACACTCTGATAGAGCCCTTAAGATCTTTCTTTACTACCAACAGTATGATGGCGATCATATACGTGAGAGTTGGGTGGTTTATAAGCATATCCTTAATTATGGTCCCTAGTCGTGGGAGTTTTGAGACAGGGCATCGATACTCCGGAGTAGACTAGTGTATACAGTCGAGACCCCGACGAGGGGCGGTGGCCGGTCTCACAAGCCACTGGTGTCAGTTGGATCACCTAAGATGTATACAGGTGCTCATTGGGTTATGAGTACACTGGACAGGACTCGCCGAGAACCTGCTAGTTGGTATTATACATATCGTCAGATAGCAGTTCCCTGGTGACATGTGTACAGGTTAGTTCATCGACCTGAGGTCGTCATTTGTCTCGTGTGAGTTCCCACTGTGCTTTGATTTCTACCCTACCATGGCTCAAAGGAGTCGTGCAAACAGGTAGTTTTTGGGTACAGTCCCGAGCCACATGGAGGCACGTGAGCGGATCGGCAGGGGATTCGTCTCTCCCGGTATTGGGGGTGAGATCGTGCTGTGTCTAGGAGAGCCATTACACAAAGCCCACTGCCGTGGCAGGAGATTTACTGGTAGGTACTCCAGTAGTATCTCAGGGTGTTTTTGGGCTACACTCCGACACGACTTATACTGCTATTGGGGGTCTGACGTTACTAGCCCCTAGGCAGATATGCGATACTCATAGACGAACGGACCAGACTGTATATACATTGTCACTGTTAGGCTCAGTAGGGTTTCCGGATGAGTTCGCTCATCGGCCTCCTTTGAGGTTAGTGGATGGGCAGCCGTTACGCACAGCTAGTGCCGCTGACGGCTTGTGGTTAAACCCACTGCCAAGGTACTGACGAGTCATTAGATTCCTCCACAGACAGTTTCCCAAGTTTGGGCGAACCGTTGTAGAGGCCGTATGGTTTTATGGCAGGGTTCGGAAAATGCACGTGCGTTTACGCACGTGTCATATTTCGGGCAGATGATACTGGTGCACTTTGGTTTAAGCCGGATCCAAGTATTATATTATGTAGATATAATATCTTTGTCTCAGTTGCATTTGTATTCGGTCGTAATACAAATGCGGGTATGTTTATACTATTACGGGGTTGTCCTGAGATTCGTTTCAGGATCGCTTTTGGAAGTTGCCAGTTTCCAGTTTCCGTATTTGACATTCGGTTAAATGCGGATTTATCTTTCCGTCACTCTGGTGAGTCGTGAGGGTGAGTCGTGCTTCTAGAAAATTCTAGATTGGTGACTAGGTTCATGTATTTATGGTTGCATTAATTATATGATGACTAGGTTTTAATGACTCATGCTTTAGCATTAATGATTCTTGTTAACCTTAGGATATTTGTTCATGATATTTATCCTTGTGGTCACCTTCTTTGCTCCTACCCTCACCTCCCTCTTCATATATTATGGCCGCTCCCCCCCCCATTGTGAGAGAGAGAGAGATTGATTTGATTTTGAAAAAAAGACTATGGTTTAAGGTGTATGGAAATTTGATAACTCATTTCTCATTCCATTTCATTTCGAGTGGCAACTTCACTAACCAATCGTCCACGGCTTTGGAAGAAGTGAGACAAAGTATTCTACTCATTCTCTACATCAATCTTGGTCGTCTCTTTTAGCAAACTTGACGACCGAGTTGCCTCGGGTCAGAGGCGGGAGCCCGTTTAAAGATTCGTTGACATGGTGCCACCTGGACGAGCAGATCGAAGATCGACGAGATCGGAGCAGCCGCAACGGAGCGTGGGATGATGGTTAAAGAACGAAGAACTCGGATCGTTCGGTATAACCTTTCTACTCTCTTTACAGTTTGGTAGTTTAGCAATAATGGCAGATCCGGGTTATAGTATACGATAGCGCCAGTTAAAAGCTTTTGTTCCGCATTTGGCGTCTGTTAGACGGCCGGGGCACTACCGTAGACTTACAGTGGTATCAGAGCCTCACCATTATGCTTTACTAACTTGTGCTAACGCGTTTAAAACATCGATCGGACCGAATATCAAAAACTACAATTTTTCAGTTCACAGTTTCTGTTGATTTTAAATCAAGTTCAAAAATTATTTTGCATATCACAGAAAGTTGTGCAGGGTTTTCTAAGAACGTGGTACAAATTTGGGCACGTGATCTCACAAGACATCCGCGGAATCGCGGTCAAACCTAGGGTTTGACCGCGCATCCGTGGCCAGTCTGTGTGATCTGTGCTCCAAATTTGCACAGTGGCTTCTTGAGTGGAAATTGTGGTTTTTGGTATATATCTTTTGGGCCCAGATTTTGTTACTGTACAGCAGATGCACGTGGGGCCCACTTCATGATATTTAGTCGATCGAAATTTAAACATGTTAGTTTACAGTACTTACATTACATCTCCGACCGTGAATGTCATTTGATCGGTAAACCGCGTATGATTGCTATAGTTCTTTTAGACGGGTTTGCGAACGTGACATTTGCGTTGATGTTCTGTGTTGTGCTGTGATGTTGCGTATTTGTCGTGGTGGATAGCAGTGTGCAATGGTAGTGCAGTTTGGATTTATTTGTACATTTGATATTGCGGGGCGAGCGTCCAACATGTGGACTGCCGTCACTGCCTGTTGTATAATATTCTTTTGGGGCACGACCAGGTTGAGGTCGATGTACCTATTGTACATATCATTTATTTCTGTACTAGGGTTACCCCGCGACGGAGTGCACGGATAGCCGGGTTCTGGAGGGCAACGGGTCCACATCTCATGGCTTTAAGAGGCAGAGGGGCCTCACTCTAGAATTGGCAGACTATTCGCCGCACTCGTAGGGGGTACAGGTTGACCCAAAGAGGGGTGCCCAAGTTACCGGATTCCGTGAAGTGTTGGGTGGTCCATTCACTTTGCTGTAGGGTGCTGCCTCGCTTCAGGTTTTGGCGGGTAACTTGCCGCACCCGTAGGGGTCTAGGTTTCATTGCACAGGCTATCCACACGACCAGGGGAACGTCGAGTTTCAGCAGCGGCTCTGTGAAACCCGGGGATCCCAGATTATCTGTATTGTTCTGTGATGCTTATTACTTTTCTGTAATGTTGCATATTATCACGCCTGGAGCGATTATTGTATATTGGTATATATACTATTAGATGTTGTATATGTTTTGCACCCGCGCTAGTCCAGTCCCCGCTCTGTCGTTAGTTAAGTAACCTAACGGGTGATGACGGGACCCAGTGACGAATGCGGATGGCATATACGTACATTTTATTTTCGTTCTTTTCTGGTGTGATTAGATGATGGGACTGCGTTGATTCTGATCAATGCAAAGAAAAACAAACCTGTTTGGATGTTGTTGGAACAAATTTAAAAAGTGTTATTACAAAGACGTTTTCTTTTATTTTGCATAGCGGTATTCAGTTGGAATATCGTGCACCTCATTCGACGAGGCAAGGGCCGATATCCCTTCACCGGGAATGACCCCTTGGGCAGAAGTTTGCGTCAGGGTAATATCTTCACTATAGTCGATTACAAGCTGCTTTGCATCGCGGTATTCAGTGGAATATCCTGCACCTCATTCCACGAGGAAAGAGCCGAGATCCCTTCACCGGGAGTGACCTCTTTAGCAAAAGGTTTTCGCCACTATTTTTTTTATAAAAAGCTATCATGTTCCTTCAACGAGATCAAGTTCATTACGTTAAAGGTTTTTCGCCAAAAACCAGCCGTAGCCCTCCGTCATGTCTTATGGATGGTCAGTAGTATTCAAGCTATGTTTGTTGGCTTTCGTCAAGGTATAGTGTTTGGTAGCTGCTGGGGTATTCATTTGTTGCATATATAGATGTGTTGGTTTGGAATAGTCGTATTACCTTGTTGGCTTTCGTCAAGGGTATGTACGGGTGGGTTCAAATTGACAAGAATATAACGGGAAGAACTTGACATCTGACTTATGATTTGTTGGCTTTCGTCAAGGTCATAAGAACATGGGGCAAAAATCATATCGGGAGTTTCTAAAGAAACTGAAACTTGCCAGGCATGCGCATACGTTCTGGAGTGTGATAACGTGAGTGGATTCCGTCACGTTATCATGCGATGAGAGTTGGATCCCGATTCCCACTGATGAGTTAGTTTACTCTTCGGGTTATCCTGATTGATTCTTCTTTCAGGTTTGGAGGAGAATTTGACAGTACAGTGGGAGGTTTCCGGATTAGATAAAGTGATAACCATTCTGATCTAGGTTAGAGTGCACGCAGAGTGTTTCTTTTCTCTCTCTCTTTGGCAGCGACCTTTGACCGACCCTAGACTTTGACTCAGTGACCAGGTTGACCGAACCTTCTTAAAATACTGGCTTTTGGATTGTCCGAGTTGCATAAGTCATTGCCGCTCCTTCTTTTACCCTTTGCATTTCTCAGAACACCCCGTATTACTACGGACATCCACTTCCATTGGATAGATCCATCGTATGGTTATATACGAACTCGAACGGACTTCTTCGAGAATGGATCAAGGTTCAGGAGAAATAGAATTGGTTTATTCATTTGTCTTTTATTATCACCTTCTCTTAGGTTGCGAGGGCTCCTTGGTTTAGGAGAGTACACCTATTATGCTTATTGGATAGTCTTATTCTAAACCATAGGCAGGTGCCGAAAAGTAGGGAATGAAGAAAACCAATTAGCCTAAGTAAGGTGTGCAGAAGGTAATAACTAAAGACAAAATAAAGGGATTAGAAAGAGGGCAAAGTAAATTGTGACTGATATCATTCACGACCAAACCGCGTACTTCATCACCACTCCTATTTCACCTTTCCTTTTTCCCCAGTTCGGGAGAAATAGAATAAGGTATTATTCAGTTGTCTTTTATCATCACCTTCTCTCAAGTTGCGGGTACTCCTAGGTTTAGGAGAGTACACCTATTATGCTTACTGGATAGTCTTCTTCCAAATCATAGGCTGGTGCCGAACGGTAGGGAAGGAAGAAAACCACTTAGCCTAACGAAGGTGTACAGAAGGTAATAAATAAAGACAAATAAAGAGATTTGGAGAGATGACAAAGAAATATACGGTTATAGTCGTGAATTGGATTATGGAAGAGGCATTGCTAGGAATACCTGGATACCCCTACGAAACATTTTCATATTTCAGTGCATTGTTAAAAGAAAACTGTTTTCCCGATTAGATACTTACTCCAAGGGTATGTATTTACCAGGTTTCATTCTCATATCTGTATGGCTTTACAGATGATGAGTGGGAGTAAGTTATTGGGAATAAGGTGATCATCCTCATTATATCGGAATTCGTTGTAATTGGTGATATTTGAGGAAATCGCCTGGGTACAGTTTTCAACCTACGACGCACAGGTTTTGAGTTGTTCAACTCAGCGGACTTATACAGAGTATTGTATCTTGTCCAGTGTCTGTCAGGACAAAGGGGTAGGTCCTCGTACTATGTTTTGTTTACTTATGACTTCTCTAGTTTTTAGACAAGTGTTTCGTAGAAATACAAGGTCTAAGTTTTGAGAAGTTTTGGGTATAAGAATAAAATAGAGAACCAGGTGTCACAAGTATCGGGATTCTTCAAAGAGATCGAAGATGTAGATTCTTGTGATTGGTATTCAGATGATAGTAATGGTTTTGAGAAACTTGTTTCTCTTTCAGGTTACTTATAATTGAATGGATTCCTAAGTTGAGTAATGCTGATTAGCCTCTCTCCATTAAGTTGATATGCACTGGAGATAGCTGCATGATTGAATATGGTTCCAATTAAATAAGTGCCAAAGTTTCTATATTGGATATAGAATGGTTCATATCTTAACGATATTAAGGTACGGTGAGTTGTCCAGCTTATGCTTAAAACCAGACTTTGGATAACTCAGGGCACGTTTCTATAATGGCAGTTTGTGGGTTGATCCTGGCTATGACGAGGGTTGATTTTCTACCATCTGGAAGATCAATAGTGATATTGTTCTTGACTCGCCACAGTTTTAGTAAAATGGATTTTTTCAGAAAACGGTAGTGGGAGTATGGTAGAACTGGAAGTGATTCCAGAACCGCGAACGATTACGGAAAATTTAATAGGACCTATATATTCTATCAGGTTTGATATTCCATTAGCCACTCCGCAGATATAGTGGGTAACCTCTGACACCCGAGAGGTACTTCGGTAGCCTCAAGGATGGTGACAGGGAGGTTCTTGTTTACCCAGACTTGATACTACTGTTGTTCCAGGCTATGAGACTCGGCAGGAGGTTAAGTATAGCGTCGTTCTAAACTAGCTTTAGAAGTGCACGTATATATTATTCTGCCAGAGGGTTGTCGTAGTCAGTGGGAGCAGCGGAAGCATAGTGGGCAAGTAGCTTATGTCTATTTATAGACTAGAGCAGTTATAGCAGAGATAGATCATCTAGTTTTGATGTGATAGACATGGGTTTGATTTCATCAGAATAGGGGATGGATCTGTTAAGAAGGTAGTAGGGTGTGATGTCATGGTATATGGATGACATACACAGAGTAGGAAGTAAAATTCCTACACTACGATCGGTTGTACTGTGGTCGTCACACAGTTGTTTCTCCAGACAGGATATGGATATAATATCTGACATTCTGGTTTCTAGATCTATGGTTTTAGATCTAGATTTGGGTAGTTTCCCAATATGGGTACTTTGACAGTATTCTGATAGTTTTTGGAATAGATGACTCCTGGCATGGTGGGTACCTGCAGGTGATGGAGTCACCCTCTCTAAAGGTGTCTTACAGACTAAAGGGGAGAGGGATGTGCATGGTTGGCAGATCACTTGCTTAGGCAATAGAGTCAATCGTGAGATGTCAAGTACCACACCAGATATTGTTTTTGCACTAGATGCAATAAGTTTGTATTAATCCAATCCTGGAGAAACATAAGGAAGAAGTTTTAGAACATAAGTGGATGTCCTACGGATTTGATGACGGCAGCCTCCTTCGGGAGACGATTATCATTCCAGGCTTCAAAGGTGACATGGCTGACAGAGTGATTGTCAGAGTTATAGTTTTCCCTCTGACGAGGGACAGTATTATGGACAGTTGGTCCAAGAGGATTCTGTGGGAGGCATAGTGCTGGATACTGATTAGGTTCAGTGATCGATATAGTCTAAGAAGTTTGGATTTGGAGTTCATTTATGAACTACGTCCCATCAATTATCCAGACATATTCTAAAACAGGTATTACTCAATTCGGGAGATGGCTTTCTCCGCGAACTTGAGATTAAGAGAGATATAGAAAGAAACATTAGGGCAGATCCACTTACTGAGGCTATTTCTCGAACACAATAGTTTTACAAACGGGCTTTGTGAAACTGATTAGTAGAGGAGTTGGATGTTCGGTTTCACACGGGCTGTGAGTAGTCGACATCGCAATAATTAGCCTTAAGTGCAAGTGGGAGATTGCTGGATATAGTGCCCTCAGAGTCAATTATTGGATCGCATGTACGTGATTGCAATGGTTGCATAGGACCTATACCGGTAGGACAGTCTTACTCAAGATGATAGTATGCTATCTGGTTTGCCTTTATCAGTCGTGTACAGGTTCAGGTGACTGATCACTGTTACACTTTGATAGAGCCCTTAGGATCTTGCTTTACTACCAACAGTATGATGGCGATCATATACGTGAGAGTTGGGTGGTTTATAAGCATATCCTTAATTGTGGTCCCTAGTCGTTGGAGTTTCGAGACAGGGCATCGATACTCCGGAGTAGACTAGTGTATACAGTCGAGACCCCGACGAGGGGCGGTGGCCGGTCTCACAAGCCACTGGTGTCAATTGGATCACCTAAGATGTATACAGGTGCTCATTGGGTTATGAGTACACCGGAAAGGACTCGCCGGGAACCTGCTAGTTTGTATTATACACATCGTCAGATAGCAGTTCCCTGGTGACATGTGTACAGGTTAGTTCATCGACCTGAGGTCGTCATTTGTCTCGTGTGAGTTCCCACTGTGCTTTGATTTCTACCCTACCACGGCTCAAAGGAGTCGTGCAAACAGGTAGTTTTTGGGTACAGTCCCAAGCCACATGGAGGTACGTGAGCGGATCGACAGAGGATTCGTCTCTCCCGGTATTGGGGGTGAGATCGTGCTGTGTCTAGGAGAGCCATTACACAAAGCCCACGGCCGTGGCAGGAGATTTACTGGTAGGTACTCCAGTAGTATCTCAGGGTGTTTTTGGGCTACACTCCGACATGACTTATACTGCTATTGGGGGTCTGACGTTACTAGCCCCCTAGGCAGATATGCGATACTCATAGACGAATGGACCGGACTGTATATATATTGTCACTGTTAGGCTCAGTAGGGTTTCCGGATGAGTTCGCTCATCGGCCTCCCTTGAGGTCAGTGCATGGGCAGCCGTTACGCACAGCTAGTGCCGCTGACGGCTTGTGGTTAAACCCACTGCCAGGGTACTGACGAGTCATTAGAGTCACCCACAGACAGTTTCCCAAGTTCGGGTGAAACGTTGTAGAGGCCGTATGGTTTTATGGCAGGGTTCGAAAAATGCACGTGCGTTTACGCACGTGTCATATTTCGGGCAGATGATACTGGTGGGCTTTGGTTTAAGCCGGATCTGAGTATTATATTATGTAGATATAATATCTTTGTCTCAGTTGTATTTGTATTCGGTCGTAATACAAATTCGGGTATGTTTATACTGTTACGGGGTTGTCCTGAGATTCGTTTCAGGATCGCTTTTGGAAGTTGCCAGTTTCCAGTTTCCGTATTTGATATTCGGTTAAATGCGGATTTATCTTTCCGTCACTCTGGTGAGTCGTGAGGGTGAGTCGTGCTTCTAGAAGCTTCTAGATTGGTGACTAGGTTCATGTATTTATGGTTGCATTAATTATATGATGACTAGGTTTTAATGACTCATGCTTTAGCATTAATGATTCTTGTTAACCTTAGATATTTGTTCATGATATTTATCCTTATGGTCACCCTCTTTGCTCCTACCCTCACCTCCCTCTTCATATATTATGGCCGCCGCCCCCCCCCCCATTATGAAAGAGAGAGAGATTGATTTGATTTTGAAAAAAAGACTATGGTTTAAGGTGTATGGAAATTTGATAACTCATTTCTCATTCCATTTCATTTCGAGTGGCAACTTCATTAACCGATCGTCCCCGGCTTTGGACGAAGTGAGACAAAGTATTCTACTCATTCTCTACATCAATCTTGGTCGTCTCTTTTAGCAAACTTAACGACCGAGTTGCCTCGGGTCAGAGGCGGGAGCCCGTTTAAAGGTTCGTTGACGTGGTGCCACCTGGACGAGCAGATCGAAGATCGACGAGATCGGAGCAGCCGCAACGGAGCGTAGGATGATGGTTAAAGAACGAAGGACTCGGATCGTTTGGTATAACCTTTCTACTCTCTTTACAGTTTGTTAGTTTAGCAATAATGGAAAATCCGGGTTATAGTATACGATAGCGCCAGTTAAAAGTTTTTGTTCCGTATTTGGCGTCTGTTAGACGGTCGGGGCGCTACCGTAGACTTACACATTTTCTCCTTACGGATCGTGAGGCTCCCCAAGTGTGTGTTCTCTTATAAGTCGTAAGGATCTCATAAGAGTATTTTCTCCTTGCAAGTCGAGAGGACCTACAAGTGTTGTTCACCAAATGAGGACATTTCTCGTCATTGGTGGAACTAGGTGAAGGAACGTTTATGTATGCCCGTGGATTGTATATAAGGGTCAATATGGACCGCCTGTAGGGAAACTTGAGGAGTGTGATGGCTTAAGAACAGGTTCATATCCCTGTATCTTAAGGCTTTTGAATTCTATGAGCTGTGAGGGTCTCACAGTTGGGAATTCTCCTTACGATTCGTGAGGATCTCGTAAGTGTAATTTCTCCTTAGGAATCATGGGGATCCCTAAGTGTATTACTCCCTTGTGAGTCGTAAGGATCTCACGCAGGTGTTTTCTCCTCACAAGGTCGAGAGGACCTTGCAGGTGTCTTTATTTTAACGAGATTGTGCCCTTTCGGGTTTTCACAAACTCGCCGGTAGCCCTGCTGTTTTTACTCACGGCGCCCTTTCGGGTTTTCATCCATGCCCATTTTGCTTGTGGACATACCATTTTTTTAACGAGATTGCACCCTTTCGGGTTTTCATAAACTCGTCGGCAATCTTGCTGTTTTTACTTACAGTGCCCGTTCGAGTTTTCATCCGTGCCCATTTCTCTTGTGGATATACCATCTTTTTTTTATGGCGACTCCACTAGGGAATAGTTTCGTCACTCACCGCTTGAGTTGCAATCTTCGCTACCAAGGCTTTGATTGCAATATGGATCTCAAGAAGTTATATCGCCGTATCAGGGGCAATGCGCTAGTTTAGGGACGTTCCGGTCCTGTGTTGAGTTCAGGGACATCTCGGTCAATTGTTAGTTTAAAGACATCTCGGTTCATTGCTGCCATTTTGGAGGCAATGTTTAGTTTAAGGACATTTTGGTCCATTGTCAGTTTAAGGACGTCTCAGTCCATTGTTAGTTTAAGGATGTCTCGGTCCATTGCTGCCATTTCGGAGGCAACGTTTAGTTTAAGGACATCTCGGTCCATTGTTAGTTTAAGGACGTCTCGGTCCATTGCTTCCATTTTGGAGGCAACGTTTAGTTTAAGGACGTCTCTGTCTATTGTTAGTTTAAGGACGTCTCGGTCCATTGTTAGTTTAAGGATGTTTCAGTCCATTGTTAGTTTAAGGACGTCTCGGTCCATTGCTGCCATTTTGGAGGCAATGTTTTTTCCGAATACCACTTAGAGTTTTGACTTAGGAAGATAGCGAGCGGACATAGGCGTTGTCATTTATCATTGACCTAAGTCGTGGCTCGTCAGGCATAGTACTTCTTGAGGAATCAGCCGTTTATTGGTTGGAAAGGCCTTTTACCCATGCATATCCATGAGCAAGTAGTCCCCACCTTGGTAGACTTTGTCTATGATGTACGGGCCCTCATAGTTCGGCTCGAATTTACCCCATTTGGCACGATTGGGGATCATTGGTCATTTGACAACTAGTACGAGTTTGCCTTGGCGGAATGTTCTCGTCCTAGTTAGTCTTTCGTATGAGCGCGTCATCCTTGCTTTGTAAGCTTCCAGGTTTTGCTGCGCCATGAGGTGAGTTTCATCGAGGGCATCGAGCTCTTCAAGCCGAAGATGAGCATTTTCTTCGTCCGTTACCTCATAACGAATCGCCACTCATAGAGAGGGTAGCTCTATCTCCAAGGAGAGTACCGCTTCCGTGCCGAATACCAACGAGTATGGCGTTGTATTCATGGCCGTTTTGAACGTGGTTCGATACGCCCAGAGTGCTTCATGCAGTCTCTCATACCAGTCCTTTTTGTTTTTTGACACCGTTTTCTTTATAATCTTTGTCAGGGTCTTGTTGAAGGCTTTAGCTAGACTATTGGCTCGGGGATTGTAAACTGAAGAGTATCTCCAGTCTATATTATGCTGCCGTGCAAAGCGGCTAATCTTATGGCTTCTGTAGGTCGGCCCATTATCCGAGATGATTCGCCGCGGAGTGCCGAACCGGTAGATGACGCGTGTCTTGAAGAAATGGAGGATGTTCTCCGTCTTCACTTCCTTTAGCGGTACTGCCTCTGCCCACTTAGAGAAGTAATTGGTTGTTGCTAATATGAACCGATGTCCTTTGGATGATGCTGGTTCGATGGGCCCGATTATATCGGTTCCCCACATTTCGAACGGCCAGCTAGCCAATGTTGGGTGTAGCGGATTTGGATGCTGGTGGATGAAGTCCCCGTGAATTTGGCACGAGTGACATTGCTTCGCATATTCGAGGCAGTCCTGAATCATCGTGGGCCAATAGTAACCCATTCTCTTGATCTTCAACTTTATCTTTGGTTCGGCTTGATGAGAATCGCAGAGTCCGTCATGAGTTTCTTGAACGGCCCTCCTTGCTTCCTCCGGTCCCAAGCATCGTAGACACAAACTATCGAACGATCTCTTATATAGAGTATCATTGACGAAGGCGAAGGATATAGCTCGTTTCATTAGCAAATGTCTTGACGACGCGTCTTTGGGTATTTGATGGGATTTGAAGTAGTCTATGAAGACTTCTCTCTAATCCTTAGCCTTTTCTTCATCTTCTATTTGGCAGGCTGCTTGTTTGGTCGCTTCCTTTCCTTCAGACGACTCTGGAGATATTTCTGTTGGCGCGAGAATCCGACGGCTTTGCACAATAATTCTTACGTCATCGAGGTTTTCATCGGCCGGTTCTTTAGCGAGTTTGAATAATGTATCCACCTTGCTATTTTCTACACGCGGAATGCTTTCCAGAATGTAAGAGGGGATTTGTGTCAGCAATTGTTGCACTCTCTCGCCATATTTTACCAACTCTGGTTTGCATGTCTGATAGTCACCATTTACTTGGCTAACGACTAGCTGTGAATCTCCATATATGACGAGGTTTTCGATTCAATTGTCAACAGCGATCTCAAGACCCGCTATCAAAGCTTAATACCCAGCCTCCTTGTTTGTTCTCGTCTCTGTTAAGGAAAGGGTGAAACGCATTATCCTTCCTTGCGGGGTCACGAAGATAAGGCCTACCCCAGCTTTGATTATGGGGGTGTTGTGCTTTCGCTTCTTCATGGAATATGCCTCATTGAAGTAAAGTTCCCATCGAGAGTCATTTTCTTCGTCCTTTGTGTCGAACGCATGTTCGTCCGGTAATTCGCAATTTAAGGGAGAGTCGGCTGGTATTGGATATTCAGCGAGGAAGTCGGCGATGGCCTGGCCCTTCACCGTCCTGAAGGGTCGATAGATTATCGAGAACTCCATCAAGAGGAGGGCCCATTTGGCAAGCCTTCCCGTTAGTATGGCTCCTGACATCAAATATTTGAGAGAATCCACTTTTGATATGAGATGGACCTCATGTGCCAAGGCATAATATCGAGGCTTCGTTATCGTGAAGATCAGTGCCAGGCAATACTTTTCGATAGGGGAGTAGTTGTTTTCTGCCCCCGGGAGAACTCGACTCAAATAGTAGAGAGCTCTCTCCTTTCCCTGATCGTTCTCCTGTGTCCATAGCGTTCCTAGAGAACCTTCAAGGGCTGTTGTGTACAAGATGAGGGGCTTTCCCTTGACCGGAGCGGTCAGTATGGTGGGTTCTGCAGATATCGCTTGATTTCGTCCAGTGCATTTTGGCATCTACGATTCCAAACGAACGGGGTCCCCTTCTTCATTAGATGCCGTAGGGGCGGCATTTTCCCGAGAGGTTAGCTATGAACCGCTAGATATACGCGAGCTTTCCTTGCAGAGATCGCAGTTGTTTGAGAGTTATCGGCGTGGGTATTTCCATAATCGCCTTGATCTTTGATGGGTCTATTTCGATGCCTCGTTGTCGTACGATGAATTCTAAGAATTTGCCTGAGGAGACTCCAAACGCGCATTTCAGAGGGTTCATCTTCAGGTTATATTTCCGAAGACGCTGGAACAATATTTTCAAATGCTCCCGGTGCTCCTCGTACGATTTGCTTTTCACCACGAGGTCGTCGATATAACATTCGACAATCTCGTGTATGATGTCATTGAAGATCTTCGTCATAGCCCTCTGGTAGGTAGCGCCAGCGTTCTTCAAACCGAAAGGCATTACTTTATAGTAGAATATGCCCAGCGGAGTCCGGAAGGAAATATGCTTTCGGTCTTCGGGATGCATCTTTATTTGATTATGTTAGTTGTATGTATGTCCTAGAGGCCATTATTGTATATATGATGTATATTATAGTGGATGCTTGGACATATATAGGGAAAACTTTCTTGCTCGACATGATAGTATGCTATCTGGTTACTCTTTATCTTAACATGTACACTTTTAGTCTCTCTGTCACATGTTGATAAAGCCCTTAGGATGAGTACTTGACTACTAGGATTATGATGCAGATCATACTAGTGGGGCCAGGGTAGTCGGTAAGTACATCCTTTAATAGTTCCTAGTAGTGGGAGTATCGAGACGAGGCATCGATATTCCAGAGTAGACTAGCGTATACGCTTCTTGACCCATATGATGGGCGATGGATGATCCCACATCCATTGGTGTTTGACATCAGAGAAGGTATACAGGTGCTCAGTGGAGACTGGGTACACTGAACAGGACTCGTCGAGAACTCCTAGATGGTATTATACCTCACGTCAGATAGCAGTTCTCTGGTGACACTGGTACTGGTTAGTCTAAAGACCCGAGATCGCCATAGTGTCTTGTGTGATTCTCACTGTGCTTTGATTTCCATCTTACTACGTTCAAGAGAACGTGACGGTGGTTTTTGGGTACAGTCCCGAGTCACATGGAGGCAATGAGCGATAGGAGGGGATTTCGTCTCTCCCGTTAGTGGGGGTTGATGTTGCGTTATGCTCGATTGGCCATAACAGGAAATCCCTGGCCAGGGTTGCTGAGATTTACGGGTAAGTGTTATCAGTAGTTTCTCGAACTGTTATGGGCCTCACATCGGCATGACTTATCAAGCTATTGGGGTATGACGTTTACCACCCCCAGGCGAGATATGCGACATATCAGATGAAGAGACCGGACTGTACGGTAGTGTTACTTATTGGATTCGCAGGAGTATGAGCAGGCTTGCTTGTTGATCTTCTGATCGCTCAATACCCGGATAGCCGTTACGTCCAGCTAATACCGCTGACGGCTTGTGGGTGACTGATATGATCATCACCTACTGCCGACGTATTGATGAGCCTTTAGAGTCCTACACAGAGGTTTCCTGGCTCAGGCGAAACAAAATAGGAGCACATATGTGATATGTACGGGACCATGATTAATATGAGTATGTGATACCGTATTCTATGCTTACGATTTGTGTTATCGGTCGGTTATATGTGATATAGCCGGGTTATCAAATCAAGTGTTGATTCGATAAGCTGCTACACATGATATTAGTCGGTTATATGTGATATAGCCGGATTATTAAATCAAGTGTTGATTTAATAATTTAATGTATAATTATATATTTGATATATTAATTAACATTAACTAATATTAGCTCACTTAAGCATTTCTTTTTCTCACTTGTGTACACTTAATATATATGTGATATACAGTATTGTGTCATGCTTGTTGCTACATGCAACATGGGTGTATGAGACTCATACCATACAAATAATAATGTGGGGTTTTATTTATTAAGAGTAAAAGAAAATTAGTTGGAAATTAGTCAAGGTTAGAAGCTTGGAGAAGGTTTGTGCTAACCTTTGACTTAGTCCACTAATTTTGTCTCACTCTAGATATTTATTAACCTAACCATTATGTTAGCTATGGTTTAGCCTCTACAAGAGTTATATGAGATATTTCTCACCCATGGTTACCATTCTACACTTGCTTCTCTCCATGGTTACTTTTCTTCATCTTCTTCCTCAAGCTCTCTAGCTTTTTGGGAGGTGAAGAAAATAAGTGAGCAAAATTCCTACTTCATCAACCTACACTAGACTAGCCATTTAGTTTAGGTTGTTTGCTTCACTAATTCCATATTAGTGAAGAGATAGCTTGAGTTTGTGTCTCCTCGACGTAGATCATCTTCGGCCTCGAAGACTTCAAGCAAGCTTGTTCATTTCATCTTGTGGAGCTTTACGAGAGTCCGGGAGATCGCTACTTGGAGCGAAGGGACTACTACACGGAGCTATTGAAGTGAAGGACCGGTCTACAAAGGTTGCATTCTTTGTTCACTTAGATGTAAAGTTGTTTACATGCTAGCTTTCGTCTAATTCTCTAGTTAAGATTCTAGGTTAGGGTTCTTTAGCGCGCCAAATTTTTGAAAACGGCATGGTCGATGCCTACCGAAACCCAGTGGCCGTGCTAGGGATCCCAGCAGTGGTATCAGAGCCAAGCTAGAGAATTAGACGATGTTTGTAGAATTACGAAACCGAAACAACTTCGAAACCTCGAAACAAAAAGCATAGTTTCTGTCGAATTTTTCAGAGTGTATAAATTTTTTTTAAGCAATTGCATAATGTTACATGTGATGTAACATGAACACCAGAGCAAAACGAGTCACTATCACCGGGTTTGACCCAGCGAGAACTTGGTAAAAAACGGCCCCACCGGTTTTCCTAGCTTATTCTGGCTTCGTTTTGGTTTGGTGTTCCAGTCTCTGGGTTTTGGTGTTTCAGGTATTGCTTATTTTTACTGAGATTGCATGAGATGTTATCTTTATGTAAAGGCAATTCGAAGTGCTTCGTAGTCGTAATTCTAACATCGTTTCGGGTAATCTTGACGACGTTAAAAACTTCGAACGAATATCAAATACCCATTTTTCTCTCTCGCTGGAAATTTTCCAAAAGTTGGATTTTTCCAATTTTAAAAATCTTCGGAAAATCATGCAAGTAATTCTATGGACTCTCTAAAAGAACGATACCCAAACTCGACTCTTTGGACGCGGAACCGCGGTCATACCCTAGGGTTTGCGGCAGTTCCGCGGCGCTATGAGTGAGGCGTGGGTCAGCCCTTCTACGGTTGGTCCATAGGTGCTGTGGCATGTTCTGGGCATTTTTAAACTGTGCTCAAGTGTTGAGCTCTCTGGAAAATTTTGGGTGTTTGTTGATTCGATTGAAATGTTTAACATCGTCTACCTTTCTGTGATTTTGATACAATATTTGGAATCCACAATAATCGGTTTTGTGAAAACTGATTTGAATTTTATAAATCTAGCAATTTAGTCTCATTTGATCGGTTGCCACTGGGTTTTGATATGGATCAAAACTCCGTCGCAATCACGTAGTATATGCGGATACTCGCCGGGTAACATTACTAGATAACCACGCCCCATAGCCCCGACCAAGTGACTATAGGAGAACCCCGTTGCCTAAAGCATCCGTCAGGGTGCTCGCGGCCGCGGTGTTCCACCTAAGTGCACTTCGTCGACGGCATCGGGGGTGCGGCCGTCTACTAAAGTTTCCGACGAGCATTCGATCAAGATGTCGAGAATCTTGTTGAATTGCATGACTTGTTATTGGAAAGTGTTTTCAATAACGAGACTAAAATGCGGGGTTTATAATGTTAGGCATGAAATTCGGAATATGAGATATTCCGGGTTTATGATGTCTAAGGAATTCATATGGTTAGGCATGAAATTCGAAATATGTGATATTTCGGGTTTATGATGTCTAAGGTGGTTGCGGATTCCAATTGCTGTAGTTTTCACTTTTTTTCTACGACTGTAAGTGTAATATGTGGTGTATCGCCGGTTTCATTGCTATATATCAACGACAATTGGGATACGCATATTTACTTATGTTGATGACGTGTAATGTTATGTGTTGTTGTGATATGTTATATTGGATCGTCGTGTTTAAATAGCCGGGGGATTTTATATGAGTGAGAGTTTTCATTTTCATTCATGTAAAAACTTGTATGTAATATTCTTTTATTGGAGCACTTCCGGGTTGAGGATGATGTCACCATTGATGTATATTATTTACTTTTCCGCATTAGGATAGACCAAAGAAGGGGAGCACAAGTAACCGGGTTCTAGGGTCCAGTGGGAGGCCATCTCGAGGAGTCGAGATCGGGTCTCCTAACTCTAAAATTGTTAGGGTTCCTTTTCGCTCTCGTAGGGGTCTAGCGATGTGGGTTTGGCTATTCATCACGACCGTGGAATCCATGTTTTTTACTGGCTTAATTTAAAACACGGAATTCCTAGTATATCCAATATTTCATATGTGGACTTCTGCTGCTGATATTCTGCGATATGATCACTTTATATAATGAGACGAATGTTGTTATTATATATATGATATATAATATACATTGCTTATGTTTTGCACCCGCGCTAGTCATGCCCCGCTATGCCGTTAGTTAAGTAACCTAACGGTGCATAACGGGACACAGTGGCGAATGAGGATGGTATAAGCGTACGTTGTATTTTCGTTTCTTCTGTGATGCTTAGGAAGCATAAATGATGAGACTTGATTAATGAGATTAATGAAAAAGAAAGAAACCTAAAGATGTTGTAGAATCTTGTTTTAAAAACTGGTAGCTCTAGTTCTTGCTTTGTATAGCGGTATTCCTTGTAGAATATCCAGCACCTCATTCGATGAGGAAAGAGCCAAGATCCCTTCACCGGGAGTGACCACTTTAGCGAAACTAGCAGATGCTACAACCCACTCAGTTTTGTCTTTTGATTGCTTTTCTAGTTCTTGCTTTGCATAACGGTATTCCTGAATATCCAGCACCTCATTCGATGAGGAAAGAGCCGAGATCCCTTCACCGGGAGTGATCTCTTTAGCAAAACTAGTAAAATCCTAAAAAACACTCCTTTTCAAAATCACTTGATTCTACAACGATATCAAGTTCATTACGCAAAATGTTTTCTTAAAAACCTGTCGTAGCCCTCCGTCATTTCAGATAAGTACTATTTAGTATTCGTGCTGCGTTTGTTGGCCTCTGTCAAGACGTAGTGTGAGGTTGCTGATTAGTGCTTATCTGCAAAGCATGTGATGCGATTAGATTAGGGTAGTCGTACGACCTTGTTGGCCTCTGTCAAGGGTCGTGCGGGTGGGTTTAATTTAATCATAAAATGACGGGATGAACTTGACTAGCGCACTATGGTTTATTGGTCTCTGTCAAGGTCATAGAACGCTATGGGTAAAATATTATCGGGAATTTCAAGCGTTGAAATTTGCAATGAGATTGCATACCTTCTATGAGATAGTTGGATCCCGATACTCACTGTGAGTTGGAGTTACTCCTGGAAGAGTTTTGCACATTACAATTAGCCGATCAAGTAGGTGTCTAGAAAGGCGTTAACGGGGTTACGCCCCTGGGAAAACGAGGTTTATTTTAATTAGGTCCATGCAAAAGCACGTGGAACCTCCCTCAAAGTACCGACACTGGCCTGGCCGAAAGATTGGCGAACTTGTAGGGTGTAATTAATCCCGGCTAGTCCTACTTTTTAGGGTTTGAAGGAAGATTTGATAAAAACAGTGGGAGTCATCCTGATTAGATAAAATAATAACCAATCTGATCTTGCAAGAGCATACGCAGAGTGTTTTCTTCTCTCTCTCTCTCCTGGTAGCGACCGTGACATGCCTTAATCAAGATAATAATATGGATGTATTGACCGAACCTGCTTATTATACTGAGCTGGGGAACGTTGGTTCTGCTCCAACTTATAAATGTTATAAGTCCGAGCAGGAAATAGGAGAATACCAGGATTCACATGCCACCCAATCGAAGAAAGAGCATGTTGATGCATATTCTTCGGGTGTGTTCCTTACCGAGAACTGTTTCTCAGTATCCTCTACATTTTAGGTATGAGATACCGGATACGGACCCCACATATGTAATTTGTTACATGGGCTACAGAAAGGTAGAGAACTGGGATTGGGTGATATGTCTCTAAGTGTAGAGAATGGTGCAAGTGTTGCAGCCAAACTAATTGGTAAATATCATATTGTATTATCAAATGGTAAATACATTGATTCTGAACAAATGTTATTACATACCGAACCTGATACACAACATTACATCAGTTTCTTTATTAAGTTAAAGAAGGATATAATTTTTTATTGCAGGATAATGTTGTGAACATTTTCCTTAATCAAGAGTTGATTGGATCAGGCACGTTATGTAATGGCATATATGTTCTAAATCAAACAACAGTTCAAAGTATATAGAACACACACAAGAGGAGTAGTTCAGAAATAAACAAATCCTTCTTATGGCATTGTAGACTTGGTCATATCAATGCGACACGACTAGCTAAGTTACATAAGGATGAATATTAGAATCTGTTCAAATTTTCATCTTATGATACTTTCCAGTCTTGTCTCAAAGGTAAAATGACCAATACTCCGTTTACTGGAAACAGAGAAAGAGTTACTGAACTCTTGGGACTGATACATGGTGATGTCTATGGTCCTATATCTATAAATGCCAGGGTTGGTTCCTCGTACTTCATTATATTCACTGACCATCTCTCAAGATTCGGACATATGTTCTTGTTGAAACACAATTCTAAAACTTTTGAGAAACTCAAGGAATATAAGCTTGAAGTTGAGAACCAGATGGGTAAAAGTATTAAGTCTTTCGATGTAATCGGGGAGGAGAATACTTTAGCACGGAGTTCCTGGATTTTCTAAAAAGAGAATAGGATTCTCTCTCAGCTTACTCCTTCGTGTACACCACAGCACAACGGTGTATTAGGGCGGTGGAAACACGCCCTATTAGATATGGTGCGCTCTATGATGAGTACCGCTGAGTTGCATGTTTCCTTTTGGAGTTATGCACTTGAGAAGCTGCATACTTATTGAATAGGGTTCCAACCAAATCAAGTGCCTACCACTTCATATGGGATATGGTATGGGAAGAGACCATGTCTTAAACGAGTTAAGATATGGGGTTGTCCGGCCTATGTTGAAAAGCAGAATCCGGACAAACTCGAGGCAAGGTCAGTTCTGTAAGTTTGTTGGATATCCCAAATATTTACGAGGGAATATCTTCTACCAAACCGAGGAACAAAAGCTGTTTTGTTTCTCAGCATGCCACCTTTTTAGAAAAGGAATTTCTTATGGAAGAAATTAGTGGTCATGAGGTAGAACTGAAAGGAGTTCCTGCTAGACAAACTAACAGCTGATGATTTAGTGGAACCAAAGAATTCAATAGTCTCCAACGAACCTCAACCTCTCTGCGAATCTGGTAGGGTTCCTCATCCACCTGAGAGATACTACGGTTTCCTCAGTGATGGTGGGAGCGAGGATTGCATCATGGTAGATGATGACCCAACTAGGTTCATGCAGGCCATCAAGAGTGGGGACTCTGTGAAATGGCTGAATGATATGCGATCTGAGATGGAATCCATATACACCAATAAAGTATGACTTTGAATGTTGCACCTGAAGGGGTAAAACCCATCGGGAGCAAGTGGATCTTGAGAAGATTCTTGGTGTAGATGGAAAAGTTGAGACTTTCAAAACTAGACTTGTAGTAAAAGGCTTTCGTCAATAACCAGGTGTAGATTATGATAAAACCTTTTCTCAAGTGGTTATGCTTAAGTCCATCAGGATTAAAGAAGGCATCGCGGAGTTGGAACATCTGTTTTGATATGGCAGTCAAAGAGTTTGATTTCATCAAAAATACAGATGAACCTTGTATATACAAGAAGGTTGTAGAGAGTAAGGCTGTCTTCCTCGTATTGTACGTAGATGACATACTCTTGATAGGAAATGGGTTTCCTATGCTACACTCGGTCAAGCTCCTATTATCACGAGGATTCTCCATGAAAAATCTGGGTGATACCTACTGCATCTTGAGGAGTAAGATCTATAGAGATAAAATCTAAGCAGATGTTGGGAGTGTCCCAAATTCAGGTACATTAACACCATACTAAAGGGGTTTAGTATGAAAGATTCTAACCATAGTGGTTCGCCCACTTACTCAAGAATCGCTCTCTCCAAAAGATGTCTTCTAAGACTGATTTGGAGAGAGATCACGTGCAAAGGATACCCTATGCTTCGGCAGTAGGCTCTATCATGTATGCGATGTTATGTACCAGATTAGATGTAGCTGACTCACTAGGTGTAGTGATCAGGAATCAATTAGATCTTGGGAGAATCACTGGTCAGCTGTGAAGGACATTCTTAAGTACTTGAGAAGCACTGCAGAAATGTTCTTGGTGTTTTGGTAACAGTGAACTCTAGTGGGAGTCCTTTACCGATTCAAGCTTCCAGAATGATAAGGTCGACTGAAAGTCAGTCACAGGCTTTGTCTTTACCCTCAGTGGAGGAACGGTATGTTGGAAGTGTTCCAAGCTAGATACCATGGCAAACCAGACGATAAAGGCTGCATACATCGCTACCAACGATGCTACCAAAGAGGTTGTTTGGATATTTCTTGTTCATGAGATGAACATAGTTCCTACCATTGAGCGTCCAATAACTGTTATTATGACAATAATGGAGTTGTGGTTTTGACCTAGGAACCCGGTCCCATCAGCGATCCAGACATATTCTGAGGCAGTACCACCTGATCAGGGAGATGGTTGATCTCCAAGGGATCGAGATAAGGAGAGTTGACGCAAAGGATAACACGGCGGATCCACTCACAGAGGAATTTCCCAATAGCGACTTTTATGGGACGTTGGGTATAAGATACTACAACAACTGGCCCTAGTGCAAGTGGGAGATTGTTAGTAGTATGTATGCCTTAGAGGCCATTATTGTACATATGATGTATATTATAGTAGATGCTTGGATATATATAGGGAGGATTTTCTTGCTCGACATGATAGTATGCTATCTGGTTACTCTTTATCTTAACATGTACACTTTTAGTCTCTTTGTCACATGTTGATAAAGCTCTTACGATGAGTACTAGACTACCAGGATTATGATGCAGATCATACTAGTGGGGCCAAGGTAGTCGGTAATTACATCCTTCAATAGTTCCTAGTCATGGGAGTATCGAGACGGGGCATCGATATTCCAGAGTAGACTAGCGTATACGCTTCTTGACCCATATGATGGGCGATGGATGATCCCACATCTATTGGTGTTTGACATCAGAGAAGGTATACGGGTGCTCAGTGGAGACTGGGTACACTGAACAGGACTCGCCGAGAACTCCTAGATGGTATTAGACCTCACGTCAGATAGCAGTTCTCTGGTGATACTGGTACAGGTTAGTCTGTAGACCCGAGATCGTCATAGATTCTTGTGTGATTCCCACTGTGCTTTGATTTCCACCTTACCACGTTCAAGAGAACGTGCAAAACGGTGGTTTTTGGGTATAGTCCCGAGTCACATGGAGGCAATGAGCGATAGGAGGAGATCCGTATCTCCCGGTATTGGGGGTTGATGTTGTGCTATGTTCGATTGGCCATAACAGGAAATCCGTGGCCATGGTTGTCGAGATTTACTGGTAAGTGTTATCAGTAGTTTCTCAAACCTTTATGGGCCTCACATCAGCATGACTTATCAATCTATTGGGGTCTGACGTTTACCACCCCCAGACGAGATATGCGACATATCAGATGAAGAGACCGGACTGTGCGGTAGTATTACTTATTGGATTCATAGGAGTATGAGCAGGCTTGCTTGTTGATCTTCTGATCGCTCAATACCCGGCTAGCCGTTACGTCCAGCTAGTACCGCTGACGGCTTGTGGGTGACTGATATGATCATCACCTACTGCCGGCGTATTGACGAGTCTTTAGAGTCCTACACAGAGGTTTCCTGGCTCAGGCGAAACGAAGTAGGAGAACATATGTGATATGTGCGGGACCAAAATTAATACGAGTATGTGATACCGTATTCTATTCTCGCGATTTGTGTTATCGGTCGGTTATATGTGATATAGCCGGATTATCGAATCAAGTGTTGATTCAATAAGTTGATACACATGATATTAATCGGTTATATGTGATATAGCCGGATTATTAAATCAAGTGTTGATTTAATAATTTAATGTATAATTATATATTTGATATATTAATTTACATTAACTAATATTAGCTCACTTAAGCATTTCTTTTTCTCACTTGTGTACACTTAATATATATGTGATATATAGTATTGTGTCATGCTTGTTGCTACATGGAACATGGGTGTATGAGACTTATACCATACAAATAATAATGTGAGGTTTTATTTATTAAGAGTAAAAGAAAATTAGTTGGAAATTAGTCAAGGTTAGAAGCTTGGAGAAGGTTTTGTGCTAACCTTTGACTTAGTCCACTAATTTTGTCTCACTCTAGATATTTATTAACCTAACCACTATGTTAGCTATGGTTTAGCCTCTACAAGAGTTATATGAGATATTTCTCACCCATGGTTACCATTCTACATTTGCTTCTCTCCATGGTTACTTTTCTTCATCTTCTTCCTCAAGCTCTCTAGCTTTTTGGAAGGTGAAGAAAATAAGTGAGAAAAATATTTCTAAAGTGAGCAAAGGTTTTTAATATATCCAAGAATTTTCAAAAAGAATTTGGTAAAGAATATAAATGTGTGACTAACCTTTTCTCCAAATTTCGGCCTAAACTAAAAAGAGATCATCTGTCTGTTTTCCACAGAGCCCACCACATTTACCCTCCCTTATTCCAACGGGCCATTTGGAAATATACGTTGGAATGAATAATCCAGCCAGTTGCATCTTGATGAAACAGGAGTCAACTGCAATAAGATGAAATCATATTAGCTCTTCTGAATAACAGCTACTTGCAAGAGATGCAAACTAATTAGTCAATGCAACACAAGGCAAATATTCAAAGAAATTCAGCTTTTTCTTTGAGCACTATAATATTCGTGGCAAAGAGAATCGATGTTGACAGAGAAAGAACATCAAAATTTAACTAGATGCATTACGAATTTTTGACAGGCTGAGATCCTGTTAATGTTTGGAGTTTAGCAACGTTTAAAAACATATTAAAAAGATAACAACAACAATACTCGTAATAATATAAATACAAGCAGAATTAGCTTTGATCATGCTTTCATAAACAGATTTGTAAAATCTTTTAGCAAAAAATAAAAATGGAATACTTTTCAGCAGAAAAGTACCATGGAAAGAACAGGAGTTAATCATGCTTATACTATGCCAGACTAGAAGCTAGAATCAATTCACTCCCAACAATTAATTTGCTCTTACTCTGGATCCCCATATATACCAGCCGAAGATGAGAGCAAGGGTCGGGCTCGGTTGCCTTTTGCGAGGGCTTTTGATCCTTCAGTATGGGGACCGAGCAGTGTTACTGCCCAGTGCCTCTTGGCGAGGACTTTGATCCCTGTCGGTTGTGGTAGGAAGCTACCAGCCGGGATAGCCGAGCAAGGGTCGGGCTCGACCGCCTCAAAGGAAGACTTTGGTCCTTAGCGCGGGAGGGGCTGTAAGAAGCCTACTGTAACAACCGAGTCCAGTTCTACAAATTTTAGTTACCGTATGTATGGGGTGTGGTATTTATTTCATTTATCCTGCTTTGACTGTTACTAGTTATAATTTACCTCGACAATTCATATTCTTGCATATAACAATTTAAGTCATTTAAAATAAATTAAAAATAATTGACATGGCCTGCGTGACACCCCTAACCTTGTGGTAACGTCCTTGCATCGTGTTCTCGTCCCGTTCAGTGAAATGGACGTGTTTGGACGGCTACACGCACGTACGTGCGTCCGTTCTTGGGGGTATGCTTTTTAATTATAAAATCCTTCATTTTAATTTTTGGAATCTGCCAATATTTTTCATATTTCAAATTCAAATTTTTGGACCCGACCCGGGCGCAATTCTGAAATGTTTTACATCCCGCTAAATGTTTTTCCAAAATCTTTTAAATCGGCTAAAAAAATAAAGAAAATAATAATGTCTTCAGCCTATTAAAATTTCTCAAAACCAGGGAGTATAATTATTTAATCAAACGGAGAAATATTTTGTAAATCTTTTAAACCTTTCCCCTAACCAAAACATTTCTCCTCAGCCAATCACGTTTCACTTTAACCCCCCAGGCCCCACATTTTTCTCTCCCTCTCTCTTTTCTCCATCTCTTTCTCTCTCTCTCTCCTACGCTAAATGCCAACTTTCTTTCTCCTTTTCATTTTCTCTCTCCTCTCGATCTCTCTCTTCCTCTCTGTCTCTCTCGTCTTCTCTCTCCTCTCGCGATTCTCTCTCTCTCTCCCCGCGTCTCTCTCTCTCTCTCTCTTCTTCTTCTTCTTCTTTATATTATTCTTTCCTTCCTCCTTCTTTTTCTTCGGCGACAAAACCCACCCCAGAAACCTAGCCGCCGCCTCTCTCCTCATCGCGCAACCGACGACGAAGCCCTCGACCTCGCCATCTCCACTCCATTAGCTCCTCTGCTTCCACCTTCTTCCTCTCCGCATAGCCGTCCCTGCATCCCCAGCTAACCCATCGCCTGCACACACGCAACCGTCGCTGCCACCTCCACTTTTCCACTTCTTCTTCTCCTTCCTTCTCCTTCTTTTCCTTTCTCTTCTTTTCTGCAGTTCTGTTCTTGATCGCCGATGGTCGCTGCAGGTACCTCGTCGGAGCTCCGTCGACGCCGTCGATCCTCACTATCCCTCTACAGACCATTGTAAGCCTCTTCCCCTTCATTCTCCTTCTCTTCTTCTCGTTTCTCTGATTGTGCAGTTCTTGAAATCTTAGACGGTTACTGTTTTGTGATTTGCCGGAATCCGACCGTGCCGACGACGTTTCCTGACGACCCAGAGAGGACCTGCGACCCGTGTGACTCCACTGTTCGTCGTTTGGGCTCTTTCCACGAACCATGCGTGTGTCGCGATTTTTCCCCGCCGACGCGTAACGTTCCGTTTTCTGTTTCGCGACCCGTCGAGACAAGTGAAACTTGCTACATGCTACTATATTATTTATACAAATTTATTACATGATGGAACCTGTAAATTGATCAAATTGCTATTAGTTTCCATTCTTGCGTTTCGATGTCAAATTATAGCATTAAAAGAATCGGGTTTAAATTATAACTTGTTGCACCTTGAAGTACAATATCACATACTCACATACGTGGTTAGATTGTTTATTAGTTAACTGCATAATACGTAGCACTGTTAAATAGTTTCTATCCTGAATAACCGGTTGCATCCTTGAGCATATTTTATATATCACTGCATCTTTAGACCAGTTAACCCATAATAACGAGATTTAACAATTCTATATTTGTTTAAGTGTAGGATATTTAAAGTTGGAACCACAACCCTAACTTTAATCTATAACTGTGCACCCTCATGCTTTAATCTGTATCCTTGCATATATCATCATCGTGTTCCATTTTATTGTTTCATCTGTACCCATGCTTGTTTGGTTTATACAGGTTTATATTAGTTTGATTTACGAGCACCCACATAGTATTTTGTGCTTCCTGACATGACCTGTGCACTTCCTATTAGTTACGACATGGTACCGTACACTCTTGACATGGCATGACATCTAAATACACTACTCGACTTGACCTGATGTACCATGGCTTTACCTATTACCTGATCTGGTGTCTAATGCCAACAAACCTGACATGTAGTCCTCACGGACCGTTCCTGTTGTCTATCCAGACAAACCTGCTCTTACCTGATTCTGTGTTGGCATTGGTTCTTGATTACTGAATACCTGACTTGACATACATAACTTGGGGGTATGGGGAAATCAATGATGAAATCCTGACTTGTAACTCGACAGTTGCTTGCTTTTACTGATCAGTTTTAGAGGCTAAGCCTGCCTCGTGACGATGCTGCTGGCATCGTTGGTCTGTACTCTTTTCCTGTTAGTGCCTAGCGGCACGTCTCGGTTTCAGCCCGAGAGTCTTAGACCGTGGTCCCGGGCATGCACGGGATACTATTGAGTTACATCGATAATTCATCAAATTTATTTCAAAGACTTTAGAGTAGATAACCCAATAGACCAGTTTAGTTTACTCACTGCACACTACCCTTCACTGCCCTGATTTCTATTACTGTTACACATGCTTTATCACTCATGATTATATTTGCATTGCTTGTTACCCTGTTTACACTTTATTACTTGATGACATGACGCGCTGACATCTGGGTTTTGCATGGCTCAGATTCCGTACCTTTGCTGCAGTCCGAGCAGGAGTACTTCAGCCAGCAGGCTGAGCAGTGAGGTTTCTGTATTAGTTAGTTCTTTTATTTTCTGTATTTTATTCCTGATGTGAGCCCGCATTATGGGACATACATTCCAGTTATTTTGTATTGGATCTTTTACTTCTGCACTTTTATTATTCTTGACTCATGTTATCTTGGCTTATGGACATGTATTAGATAGTTATATTTTATTCTTGATATCTCTACAGCCGTAATGTGACTGTGGATGGATGCTTCCTACCCACAGGTAGCATGGTTGGCTATGTCACGTGCCCAATTTAGCGTACTCTGGGAAGCGGGGCGTGACATGGTTCTTTTGGTATCAGAGCCATAGGTTAGTCGGGTTGATTCTTTTGTAGTTGGGTATTGTACCCAATACATGAATCGGAATACCCGTATTTAGGAAACATGGCCGGCCATCTTGCTGTCTTACCGTTCTTGAATCTAAGTTCTTCCTGATTATATCTTTTACGGTGTGCAAACTTCCTTTGCATATCGACTCAAAACCTGATTCCTTGGTATCTCTAGAACTTAGGCGACTTGGGTGGAGTTATGTAATTGTAGCTATGATACCGCGGCATAGTTACAATGCGGTACTCTATTTAAGTAACTCGGAGTTCTAGTCTTGATCTACATTTTGAATCTATTATCATGCTAATCTTTGGGTGTTTTGATTTCAGGAGTATGGCAGACAAGAATCTGAAGAGGTACCAAAGGCGTGTTGACGAAGCCTCCATGCTTGGAGTGATACGGGGAATGCTGGAGAATCAAAAGAGGCTGACCGAGCTGATCCAGCAGCAAACTGAATTGTTTCAGGAAGGTTTGCGGACCGTTCAACAGTCCGTAAACAATGTTAGAGCTAAGCCATTTGTTCGTGTGGGGACCATAGCAGATTTCAGGCGTTTGGGTCCGTCTGCCTTTACTGGTTTGGAGGAGCCGTTGCCAGCAGAGCAGTGGCTAGTTGACACGGAGAACTTACTTATTGCGGCGCAGATCTCAGATGATAAAAGGGTAGATGTGGTGCGCATTCAGTTAGTGGACTGTGCCCGTGAATGGTGGCTTGTGGAGGAGACCCGCTTGCCCAAGCCAATCAAGTGGGCGGATTTTTCGAAGAGTTTCCTGGAGAAGTTCTTCCCGTGGACCGCACGGGAGGAAATGGAAGAGAAGTTCATCAGTCTAAAGCAGAATGGTGTGCCCGTTGATGTACATGCAGCTGAGTGGACACGGCTTAATAGATTCGTTGGACCTTTAGTTGCCAATGATGCAGACAGGGCAAGGAGATTCATGCGCGGCTTGGATGTGGACATCTAGAGGCAGATTGTCTCCCTGAGTTTGACCACTTTCTCACAGGTACTTACGGCAGACCGAGAACAGCAGAGCTTATCTGGGAAGACTGGGAGTTCACAGAAGACAGCAGTTGCGGTAAGGAATCCAGCATTTGTACCAAACCGAGCTCATGGACGCAGAGGTATTCCAGTGGACCGTCGTGGTGTAACACCGATGAAGAAGTCTGCTGTCGTTGATCAGAGGAAGCACGTGGTTTGTAGCTATTGCCACTTACCCGGACATTTGCAAAAGGAATGTCGCAGGATGCGGGGACTTTGTCTGGTTTGTGGATCGGCGGATCATACTGTTAGTTCTTGTCCGTCAAAGCTACGCACAAGGGATGATATTCAGAAGCCTCCGCAGAAACCATTTCAGGGACAGAAGCAGCTGACTCAAGGACCTAATCAGGCTCGAGCTTTTACCTTGACGGCTAAGGAAGCTAAGGCGTCAGGAGAAGTTGTTTCAGGTATTCTACTCGTTCATGGTTTTCCCGCATTAACGTCATTTGATTCTGGTGCATCCCATTGTTTCATGTCGTCCAAGTTTATAGCTACACACTCGATTACCTGCACAACCCTGTCTAGTTTATGGGACATACACACTGGGAATGGGAAAATCATATCTAGTAGAGAATGTAAAGATTGTACAGTTGTTGTTTGCGGACGGGAGTTTTTTTGCAGATTTCTTGGTGATTGATACGGGCAACTATGAAGTCGTCTTGGGAATGGATTTTCTTGGCACTTTCCACGCTCACATTGATTGTAGGGCAAAGAAAGTAATTTTCCAGATTCCCGGACATCCCGAGTTTACCTTCTCTGGAGGAAGCAGATCTGTCGGGCCAGTCGAGTTTAGGGCTAGGCCGACAACTAATATTCTTGCAGCAATGGAGGTTGATAAAAGTGAAGATCCAGCTGTTGTTCGCGATTTTATGGACGTGTTTGAAGATATATCGGGATTACCACCGAAGCGAGACGTGGAGTTCGCAATTGATCTTATTCCTGGTGCAGCGCCAGTATCTAAAGCGTATTATCCAATGGCACCAGTGGAGTTGGAAGAAGTCAAGAAACAGGTTGCTGAATTGCTTGAGAAGGGTTGGATTCGAAACAGTAACTCGCCTTTGGGAGCTCTAGTTCTTCTAGTTAAGAAGAAAGATGGCACGAGAAGGATGTGCATCGACTATCGAGAATTAAACCGGGTGATTATTAAGAACAAGTACCCGATCCCTCGCATTGGCGAACTTTTTGAGCAACTTAGTGGCACGAGGGTATTCTCGAAGCTGGATTTGCGATCCGGATATCATCAGGTCCGAGTGAAAGCAGAAGATATTTGCAAGACGGCGTTCCGAACTCAGTATGGACATTACGAGTACTTAGTGATGCCCTTCGGACTATCGAATGCACTGGCGATATTCATGGACTTGATGAACCGAATCTTTTCACCATTCTTGGACCAGTTTATTATGGTGTTCATTGACGATATTCTGGTCTATTCGAAGAGTTTTGAAGAGCATGCAGAATATTTGAAGATCGCACTGCAGACGTTGAGACAAGAGAAGTTATATGCGAAGATGAGCAAGTGCGAGTTTTGGCTGGAAGAAGTAAAGTTTTTGGGGCATGTCGTGTCTGGCGATGGAATCGCCGTTGATCCAGAAAAGATTGCAGCAGTTCGAGATTGGCCGATTCCAAAGAATGTTGCGGAGATAAGAAGTTTTCTTGGACTCGCCGGGTATTACAGAAGATTTGTGGAGAACTTTGCTCGTCTGGCGGAGCCGTTGACCAAGCTTACGCGCAAGGAGGTACCTTTTGTGTGGTCGGATAGATGTGCGTCAGCTTTTGAGACGTTGAAGCAGAAATTGATAATCGCTCCTATTCTGACCGTGCCAGACAATTCCGGAGGATTGGTGATTCACAGCGACGCATCCGGGAAAGGATTGGGATGCGTTTTGATGCAGTATGGGAAGGTTGTAGCGTACGCATCAAGACAGTAGAAGACCCATAAGAAGAATTACCCAACTCACAACTTGGAGCTTGCGGCTGTGATTTTCGCTTTGAAGATTTAGAGACACTACCTTTTGGGCGAAAGGGTCGAAGTTTTCACAGATCATAAGAGTTTGAAGTATGTGTTCACGCAGAAGGAGCTTAATATGAGGCAACGTAGATGGTTGGAGCTGATGGCTGACTATGATCTTGATCTTAAGGACCATCCGGGGAAGGTTAATGTTGTACCGGATGCGCTCAGTCGGTTACCGGCAATTCAGATGTTGACTACGCAGAAGGAACTCGTTGAAGACTTTCGAAGATTTGATTTGGAGCTTGTGCTACCGCATTATTCGGGATAATTGATGCAGCTACAAGTACATTCGTCGTTAATCGAGAATATTAAAGCAGCGCAACCGCAGGACCCAAGACTGCGAAAGTTTCGAGAACAGGTTGAAGCCGGACTACGAACAGATTTACCGATCTATGAAGATGGTTCGTTGAGATATGGTAGCCGATTGTGTGTGCCAAAGGGTGATATTCGCGAAGAGCTTATGAAGGAGGCACACAGTTCAGCTTATTTCGTACATCCAGGAGGCACGAAGATGTACCGAGATATACGACAACATTTCTGGTGGGAAGGCATGAAACGGGAGATTGCTCGCTTTGTGGCAAAGTGCTTGGTGTGTCAGCAAGTTAAGGCTGAACATCAAAGGGTTGCTGGTTTATTGCAACCACTTCCGATTCCTCAGTGGAAGTGGGAACATATAACCATGGATTTCGTGACAGCTTTACCGCGGAGTCCAAAAGGCAACAATGCAGTATGGGTGATTGTTGATCGTTTAAACAAAGCAGGTCATTTCATTCCTTTTCGGGTTGGTCAATCAAAAGAAACTTTGGCGGAGCGGTACATGCCGGAGATTGTAAGATTGCATGGAGTACCGGTAAGCATCGTGTCCGATAGTGACACTCGGTTCTTATCACACTTTTGGCGGAGCTTACAGGAAAGTTTGGGGACTCGATTGAAGTTTAGCATAGCTTATCATCCTCAAACTGATGGCCAGTCGGAAAGAACGATCCAAACTCTTGAAGATATGTTGAGAGCATGTATGTTGGACTTCAAGGATTCTTGGAAGGATCATCTACATTTGGCGGAGTTTTTTTACAACAACAGTTTCCAGGCAACTATTCAGATAGCTCCATTTGAAGTTTTGTATGGTCGCAAGTGTCGTTCACCTGTTTGTTGGGACGATGTCGGTGAACGAAGATTGTTGGGACCAGATTTGGTTGTGCAGACAGTTGAGAAAGTTAACACTATCAGGAATCATATGAAAGCAGCACAAGACCGACAGAAGAGTTGGACAGATACGTCGAGAAGACCTCTAGAGTTTGCCGTTGGTGATTTGGTATTCTTGAAGATACCACCGACTAGAGGGGTGATTTGTTTTGGAAGTCGAGGAAAGCTCAGTTCTCGATTTGTTGGACCCTTTGAGATCTTGGAGCGTGTTGGCGAGGTAGCGTATCGATTGGCGTTACCGCAATCCTTGGCGAATGTTCATGATGTGTTTCACGTATCACAACTCCGTAAGTATGTTCGGGATGAAACGCATGTATTGGATCATTCGGAGCTGACTGTACGAGAAGATTTGACGTTTGAGGAGCGACCGTTTGAAATTGTGGATCGAAGGGAAAAGGTACTTAAGAACAAGGTTATCCCTCTTGTACTTATTTCTTGGGGTAATCGCTCGCATGGAGAGTCCACCTGGGAACGAGAAGATGAAATCCGGCAGAACTTTCCTTATCTTTTCTTGTAGTTGTTTGTCGTTTATCTTTTGTATTCTTGGAATTTCGAGGACGAAATTCTTTTTGTAGTTGGGTATAATATAACAACCGAGTCCAGTTCTACAAATTTTAGTTACCGTATGTGCGGGGTGTGGTATTTATTTCATTTATCCTGCTTTGACTGTTACTAGTTATAATTTACCCCGACAATTCATATTCTTGCATATAACAATTTAAGTCATTTAAAATAAATTAAAAATAATTGACATGGCCTGCGTGACATCCCTAACCTTGTGGTAGCGTCTTTACATCGTGTTCTCGTCCCGTTCAGTGAAACGGACGTGTTTGGACGGCTACGCGCACGTACGTGCATCCGTTCTTGGGGGTATGCTTTTTAATTATAAAATCCTTCATTTTAATTTTTGGAATCTGCCAATATTTTTCATATTTCAAATTCAAATTTTTGGACCCGACCTGGGCGCAATTCTGAAATGTTTTACATCCCGCTAAATCTTTTTCCAAAATCTTTTAAATCGGCTAAAAAAATAAAGAAAATAATAATGTCTTCAGCCTATTAAAATTTCTCAAAACCAGGGAGTATAATTATTTAATCAAACGGAAAAATATTTTGTAAATCTTTTAAATCTTTCCCCTAACCAAAACATTTCTCCTCAGCCAATCACGTTTCACTTTAACCCCCCAGGCCCCACATTTTTCTCTCCCTCTCTCTTTTCTCTTTCTCTTTCTCTCTCTCTCTCCTACGCTAAATGCCAACTTTCTTTCTCCTCTTCATTTTCTCTCTCCTCTCGATCTCTCTCTTCCTCTCTGTCTCTCTCCTCTTCTCTCTCCTCTCGCGATTCTCTCTCTCTCCCCGCGTCTCTCTCTCTCTCTCTCTCTCTCTCTCTCTTCTTCTTCTTTATATTATTCTTTCCTTCCTCCTTCTTTTTCTTCAGCGACAAAACCCACCCCAGAAACCTAGCCGCCGCCTCTCTCCTCATCGCGCAGCCGACGACGAAACCCTCGACCTCGCCATCTCCACTCCATTACCTCCTCCGCTTCCACCTACTTCCTCTCCGCAGAGCCGTCCCTGCATCCCCAGCTAACCCATCGCCTGCACACACGCAACCGTCGCTGCCACCTCCACTTCCAGTCGCCGCCGGTGATCTTGTTCCGCGTCCCTGGCCCTTGTGCACCCCTCGGTGAGCATGGCTTCCCTTCCTCTTCTTCTTCTCCTTCCTTCTCCTTCTTTTCCTTTCTCTTCTTTTTTGCAGTTCTGTTCTTGATCGCCGATGGTCGCTGCAAGTACCTCGTCGGAGCTCCGTCGACGCCGTCGATCCTCACTATCCCTCTACAGACCATTGTAAGCCTCTTCCCCTTCATTCTCCTTCTCTTCTTCTCGTTTCTCTGATTGTGCAGTTCTTGAAATCTTAGGTGGTTACTGTTTTGTGATTTGCAGGAATCCGACCGTGCCGACGACGTTTCCCGACGACCCAGAGAGGACCTGCGACCCGTGTGACTCCACTGTTCGTCGTTTAGGCTCTTTCCACGAACCGTGCGTGCATCGCGATTTTTCCCCGCCGACGCGTAACGTTCCGTTTTCCGTTTCGCGACCCGTCGAGACAAGTGAAACTTACTACATACTACTATATTATTTATACAAATTTATTTCATGATGGAACCTGTAAATTGATCAAATTGCTATTAGTTTCCATTCTTGCGTTTCGATGTCAAATTATAGCATTAAAAGAATCGGGTTTAAATTATAACTTGTTGCACCTTGAAGTACAATATCACATACTCACATACGTGGTTAGATTGTTTGCTAGTTAACTGCATAATACGTAGCACTGTTAAATAGTTTCTACCCTAAATAACCGGTTGCATCCTTGAGCATATTTTATATATCACTGCATCTTTAGACCAGTTAACCCATAATAACGAGATTTAACAATTCTATATTTGTTTAAATGCAGGATATTTAAAGTTCGAACCACAACCCTAACTTTAATCTATAACTGTGCATCCTCATGCTTTAATCTGTACCCTTGCATATATCATCACCGTGTTCTATTTTATTGTTTCATCTGTACCCATGCTTGTTTAGTTTATACAGGTTTATATTAGTTTGATTTACGAGCACCCACATAGTATTTTGTACTTCCTGACATGACCTGTGCACTTCCTATTAGTTACGACATGGTACCGTACACTCTTGACATGACATGACATCTAAATACACTACTCGACTTGACCTGATGTACCATGGCTTTACCTGTTACCTGATCTGGTGTCTAATGCCAACAAACCTGACATGTAGTTCTCACGGACCGTTCCTGTTGTCTATCCAGACAAACCTGCTCTTACCTGATCCTGTGTTGGCATTAGTTCTTGATTACTGAATACATGACTTGACAGACATAACTTGGGGGTATGTGGAAATCAATGATGAAATCCTGACTTGTAACTCGACAGTTGTTTGCTTTTACTTATCAGTTTTAGAGGCTAGGGCCGCCTCATGACGATGCTACTGACATCGTTGGTCTGTACTCTTTTCCTGTTAGTGCCTAGCGGCACGTCTCGGTTTCAGCCCGAGAGTCTTAGAACGTGGTCCCGGGCATGCACGGGATACTATTGAGTCACATTGATGATTCATCAAATTGATTTCAAATATTTTAGAGTAGATAACCCAATAGACCAGTTTAGTTTACTCACTGCACACTACCCTTCACTGCCCTGATTTCTATTACTGTTACACATGCTTTATCACTCATGATTATATTTACATTACTTGTTACCCTGTTTACACTTTATTACTTGATGACATGACGCGCTGACGTCTGGGTTTTGCATGGCTCAGATTCCGTACCTTTGCTGCAGTACGAGCAGGAGTACTTCAGCCAGCAGGCTGAGCAGTGAGGTTTCTGTATTAGTTAGTTCTTTTATTTTCTGCATTTTATTCCTGATGTGAGCCCGCATTATGGGACATACGTTCCAGTTATTTTGTATTGGATCTTTTGCTTCCGCACTTTTATTATTCTTGACTCATGTTATCTTGGCTTATGGACATGTATTAGATAGTTATATTTTGTTCTTGATATCTCTACAGCCGTAATGTGACTGTGGATGGATACTTCCTACCCACAGGTAGCATGGTTGGCTATGTCACGTGCCCAACTTAGCGTACTCTGGGAAGCGGGGCATGACACCTACCAAGGACCCTTGGCCGAGCATGGTTACTGCCCGGTGCCTCTTGGCGAGGGCTTTTGTCCTGAAGGATTGCCGAGCGAGGGTCGGGCTCGACTGCCTTTGAGAGGGCTTTTGATCCCTGTCGGTTGTGGTAGGAAGCTACCAGCCGGGGATAGCCGAGCAGGGTAGCTGCTGAGCTGCCTTTAAGGAGGACTTTGATACTTAGCGTTGGAGAGGCCGTAAGAGGCCTGCTAAGGATAACCGGGCAGTGAAGCTGCGCGTCTGCTTTTTGGCGAGAGCTTTGACCCCTAGCGTTGCGAGTAGGGAAGATACCGGCCAGGGATAACCGAGCAGGGAAGCCGCTCGGTTGCCTCTAAGGAGGACTTTGATCCTTAGCGTTGGAGGGGCCGTAGGAAGCCTGCTAAGGATAACCAGGCAGTGAAGCTGCGCGGTTGTCTCTTGACGAGGGCTTTGATCCCCGGCGTTGAGTGTAAGGAAGCTACCGGCCAGGGATATCCGAGCATGGTAGACGCTTGGCCGATTCTTCATGAGGTTTCGCCCGACCATCCAGTTGCAGGTATGGGGAACTGGAACGGTCGCGGCGAACGTGCGCATAGCATGCACATTGAATGTGTGGGGAGGCGGAGCGCCAGAGTTGCGTCGTTTCGATTTCTCCAGAGAAGGCTCAATGATCGCCGCGTGGCAGCGACTTTTTGGGCGAAAACGGGCGACTGTTGAGTTCCGTTGGGGCGCAGTGGGCTATATAAAGCTGAGGGGGCGCTGGTCCTTCCTTCCTTCACAAACAAATCGTTGAGAATGGAAGACTTCCCCTTTACCATCTCCGAGATCATCCACTTCGAGGACGTATACCTCTATTGACCATAACTGCGCCGAGGACACGGTGCAGTTGGTCTAAGGGAGCATCGAAGACCACTTCGGCTGGCTGCTCCCCCGGCGCTCCCCTCTGCCGCAGCTGCTGATGAACTCCATCTGGAGGGCATCGCCGGGGCTTTACGACCCCCTGTCCGAGCAGCTCTACGACGAGGCCGTGGGCAAGCTGCGGTCTCTGAGGCGCTTCGGCCTGATCTCCGCAAGTCGTCTGGCTCGCTCGGTGGCACTCGTCCGTGAGTGCTACGAACTGAGGCTCGAGGTCAACGCGCGCGGGGGAATCGAGGGCAGAGACTGGATCTCGCGAGGCCTCGGCTGGCGGAGATCTTTTCGGAGTACCATGAGCAGTGCTCTCTGCACCCCCTTCTCCCATTGCTGTAATTTTCTTTTTCTTTTTGTATGTATGGCTGAGGAGCCTATAATACCTTTTTGAATAAATAAGACCTTTCCTTCTTTTTCGCAATGTTCCATTGATCTTTTATCAAATTAACAACAGACCCTAGGAAGAGTTTACATTGCCCCTAAAAAAGTACATGCTAATAGATGACCTTATTAGCGTGGCCCGAGCTCCCCGGAGGCTTGTTGGTCTCCGTGCTCGGCACCGGGTACGGGCCTCCCTAGGCTCCGGACTGGTCATCTGCCGAAATGAGCATGATCTGGCCGATGGTTAGCTCGGTGGAAGGGGACGCTGCTCCTGCTCGCGGTCGGCCTGCCGCTTATCCCTCAAGTGGGCGGCGAGGTGCCCTGATCGGATGAGCTCATCGACGTAGTCCCGGAGTTTCTTACAATCCTCCGTGGCGTGGCCCAACGTCCGGTGGAAGGCGCAGTAAGGGCCCCGGGTTCGCTTCGAGGCCTGATGCGGGATTTGAGGGTACTTGAAGAACCCCTCGTCCTGGGCCTCCTCTAGTAACACTGCAAGGGAGATGTTGAGCGGGGTGTACTCCTGGAACTTCGGGTGATAGGGCTGCTGACGCTCCGGCCTCTCTTCCCGAGCCCTCTTCTTCTGGTCGGACCGTTCTGCTCGAGGGAGGTTCGCGTTCACCTCGGACTCGAGCTGGACCTCGCGCTCGGTCTACGCCTTGACCTCGGCCATGGTCTTAGGCTGTGCCAATGCAAAGGAGCGCAACCACTCCTTATGCCTAAGACCGGATCTGAGCGCCGTGATGACGGTCTCGTCCCGGTGCTCGGGGACCTCGAGGAGGGCATTGTAGAAGCGGGTGATGTAAGCTTTGAACGTCTCCTTTTCCCCGCTCTTAATTATGAAAAGGTAGTCAACCGCGCGCTTCTGCCGACGGTTCCCGACGAAGTGGCCGAGGAACTAAGTAGCCAGCTCGTCAAAGGTCGAGATTGAGTAAGGCTCGAGTCCTCGGAACCAGTCCCGACCAGAGCAGATGAGGGTGGCTGGGAAGGCTCTGTACTGGGCGGCGTCAGAATGGTCTTGGAAGCTCATCCCCACGGTGAAAGCATCCAAATGGTATTTCGGGTCGGTTTTCCCGTCGAACAGAGAGACTTTCGGGGGCTTGTTGCGCGAGGAGACGTGAACAGCGAGCAGTCCCTCGGTAAACGGCTTGGTGAGCGAGTCGGCGGCGTACTTAGCCCCGTCGCCCGAGAGGTGACCTTCTCGGCGCATGCCCTCGATCTTCTTCTCGAGGACGTCGAGTCGGCCGTGGTACCCCGAGGATTCGGCGCCTTGTGATCCCTGGCCTCTGCTGTGGGAGATCTGCGTCTGGGCGCAGCCCCGGTTCCTCTTGATGAGGTTCGTCAGATCCTCGGGCGAGGTGGCCCTCGAGCCGCCGTAGCGAGCCCCTTCTGTGCGATCCCATCGAGGGAGGGGGTGTCAGTTATGCCTAGGGATATGCGAGGTGACAGACATCTCCTCAGGGGGGTGAGGGTCGCGAGGAGGGTCGAGGAGAGGCGCTCTGGCGGCGGATCTTGGTGTGGAGCCATGGGGCGCCCAGCGGGCCTCAAAGAGTATCGGCCCGTGAGATCTGTGGCCATGGGACGTAGCCTGCCGGTGGTCAGCCGTGCCGATGAGGGCAGAGTCATCGTGGAGGCGGAGGAGTGGTGATCTGGGGCCCTGGCCCGGCCGTTTGGACACGGACGAGCGCCTCCATGATGGACTGCAGTCGATCTATTCGGCCGGCGAGGGCGTTGATGACGGTCGCCGGAGGAGGTTCATCCGCGCCTCCGATGAGAGGGAGGCAGCGGCTGGTACCTGGATCTTCAGAGTGATCACACGCCATGTGGATAGAGATCGGAAGGCCAACTTTTGTTTTTGTGGAGTTTTGTTCCCACAGACGGCGCCAACTGATGGAGGTCCTTTTCGGGTCTCCGTCAGATGTTGTCTTCCGTTGATCTTCCGGTAGATCTTGGAGGTGATCTCCTGTTGCGTGTGGGTCTCAATGGGTTTTGAAAAGATTGGTGGTTTTGAGGAGTTTGCGCCGAGTACCTGCAAGGAAGTCCCGAAGTGGTTTAGTACCACCGAGGACCCTCCGACGCTCAAGTTAGCACAAGATCCAGGCAGAGTAACGGCTAAGTGGGGTGAAAAAAGTTTACTTGACCCCTCTGTGATGGGGGTTTATATAGTGGCGGCAACACGCAGTAGCAGGCGTGAGAATCTCGCTGGCAGTTACGCTCCCGACGTCACGCCCTCGTAATAAGCGGATCCCCCGTTATTGGGGATCGTGATGGCGTGGAACGTGGGCTGTTGCCGGCGGAGAATCCGCACATGGCGAGATTTGCGTAGCGGCGGTTACGCCTGTGAGTGGTGGAGTTGGTCGGTCGGAGGGACCGAGGAAGATGGCCTCTGCGGGAGAGCTCGGGAACGAGCGGGAGGGCCAAGGTATCTTGGTCCTGTAGTAGCTCGGGGGTGAACTGAGAGACTAAGGAGGCCAATTTGCAGGGGCTCTGAGGTGAGCCAGCTTGTGCTTGCAGGTCGGATACAGGGGTGGCCTGGTCGGTCCCTGTGGACCCTTTCTTCTGAGTTCTAGGACACATCATCTGCCACGTGTCCTGATCTGGGAGATCGCCAATATAGAGCATCATCTATTACTAAAAGATGGCCATGCCTAAATTGCACACGACATGTTTCTAATAAAATCTGGATAAAATGGAGTCTTCTTCCTTGCTCATCTTTTTTTTTTTAAATATATAATTTGAAATCTAACAAGTTATTAATTCAACAGTTCACATATAAGAAACTAAATACCGTTGACTGGAAACTGCACAATTCTCAACAATATCAACTATATGAATTCCAATTCCACTTGTTCCAACTACAAATAAAATGATCATTGTCATTTCAGCATCTAACCCTTTTTATCATAAAAAAATACGGCAAGTAAAAGGTGAGCATACAAGAAAACCTTTCACCTGAGGAAATGCGTTATGGCAAGAAAATTGAATGCCTCTCATCCTCTGCCATGCATCAATGCAGTAGATTAGCACAAGCATAACTTGCAGCAAGTAGTCAAAATAAGAGTCCGTGCATTGATCTTAACATCTTACCATTCTACAAGATAGATTCGACTCCTACGACCCCCCTTAAAACTACCTTATAGAAGGAAATAAAATGTATTTTTCTCAGCCCCACTTCAAATCCACCTCAAGGATACCCACTAAGCATACTAAAAACACTACTTATAAACCACACATTTATATATATGCCACAATATAAGATCAAATGCAGCACAAGAACACAAAAAAAGAGGAAATATGAGATGAAAGTTATGCACTGGTGCTCATGGAAGAGCCTTACCTGAGGAGGAAGTGAGAGGAATTAAGCCCAGGATGACTGTAACAGCCCTATTTGAATGCAATAATTCAATAGTTTATCAAGATTTTTTTCCCATAATTTTTGAATTTTTAGGTGGCCGCTAAAATATTTTAATTTGGATTTTTTTTCTCTGTAAACAATTTTGATATGGAAAATATTCAGTTTTTATATTATATAAATAATAATTTCTTAGTGACAGCAAAATAACATTTTGCGTATCTGTTTACTGTTAAAATGAGAACAAGAAAATCTGCACCGAATCTCTAAAATACGACCAATTAAAGATATGCATCTTTATACATATATTTATAAAATTTATATATACACACAAAACATAATCTCTCTCCCTCTCTCATACCCGCATCTCTCTCTCTCTCTTTCCCCCGCTGCTCATCAAGTCCCTCACCCACGAAAACCCTAACCCTAGTCGGCGCCACCATCACCGCCGCAGACCCCGACCCCTCCTCTCGCCACCATCACCGCCGTGACCCTCTCCTCCCTCCTTCGCCTTCGCCCTCGCTCTCGTCCTCCTCCCGTCGACGCCGCCTCCATCCCTCGTGCGGCCACAACCCCGATCTCCTCATCCCGTCCCATCACCGTAGCCTTCGTCCCTTCGCACGTCCATCTCCGACTCCACCACAACCTCCAGCGACCTGCACAAAGCCTTCGACGTCGCCGCAGCCCTCGTCTTCGCCTCGTCGCTGCTCCTATCACCCATATCTCCATAGCTCCCTGCAGCAACATCATCCCTGTCCTTCCATCGTCAGATCTGAACCCTAGCAATAGCAACTGCCACGATTCCCCCCTGTAAGCACTCCTTGATCCCTGTTTCTTTTCTGGAAAAAAAAGAAGAAGAAATAAATAAATAAATAAATAAAATGGTAGAAAATCAGTGAACAATTTGAAAGGGGAAAATTAGTATCAAAACCCTAAATTGAGATAATTTTGTTTTGGTTGTGTGACAATTTTTATGTAGATATTTATAATTTAATCGATGAAAATTTATCTAGGCGGATCGTATAACTCAGATCCCAAGTCGCACCTTAGCTGAGTTCGTGCCCGCATTTCTTACATCGTTTTTCCGTGATCGATAACCTCAAGCAAGTACTCTTGCCTTTTTATTTATGTGATGCTATGACATGATTACTATGCACAAGAATCCTTTTACATGCTTTATACACATTCGAGACTCATGTTGATTACATGTATAGAACACCTTGATTTGACATACTTATTCATGATCCTTATTATTTATTTTTTTTAAATGAAATCATTAATTAGAATGCTGGACTACATGCCATGACACCACTATTCACCAGTTTTATTTCCATACAATTACCATACTACAAGTTCCCGTCTTTTCAGCATTCTTAATTAGTGATTTTAATCTTTACCATAGCAGCTATAAATACGTGGGTGTTGGAATAGTTTGAGTGTGCGTTGTACAACAGGATCTCAGGAGTCCCATGCCGGCAGCTCGTACCGGGCTATAGCGGTCTCATGATTACAGCTCGTACCGGGCTATAGCGGTCACATGATTGCAGCTCGTACCGGGTTATAGCGGTAACATGATTACAGCTCGTACCGGGCTATAGCGGTCACATGTTTACAGCTCGTACCGGGCTATAACGGTCTCTTGTTCATTCCACAGTTGGGCCCGTGTTTCCTAGCCCCTAGGGCACCATTCTTGGGTTAGGAATACTCCTGCAGAGGTTGACGCACACACTCAAGCTTACGATAGGATATTTTACCTTTTAGTGGCCAGTTAGGTTATGACCCGATCCCTTACATACATGTTTCATAGTGTTAGTGCATTTAATTACTTATATACATGTTTTCTTGTGCACCGGGCTTCACTTTTTATATTCTTGTTAGTATGCTACACACTCTTTATACGTTGAGTACTTGCTGGGATGTTCTGACATCCCTGAGATTTGTCATCTCAGCTTTAGAGATAGATCTGCAGGCTGAGCAGGATTAGAGCGGCTACCAGGACTTTGCTGAAGATCATTAATCGTAGGTTTATTTTCCTTTGCTTTTAGCTTTTAGCATGTGCGCCCTTATGGGACATTAGGATTTTTGTATCTCTTTCGGATCTTATTTTATTCCGAATCTTTTGTTTTGGATCTTTAATTGCATCAATTATCTAGTGGACCCATTTTTAGGATTTCTTGTGGTTTCATTGCAGCATGATTATCAGTATTATTTCTTTTGGTATCGGATTTTATTTTTGACAGGTTAATCTAGACAGCCTTATGTGACTATGGAAGGACTTTTTCTTACCGTAGGTAGCACGGCTGGCCTTCGTCGCTTCTCGTATTCCACATTTTGGGAAGTGGGGCGTAACAAGGCTTTATTGGTATCAGAGCCCAGGCTGACATCAAAGTTAGTCTTGGTTCTACCGACCTTTTAGGTTAGAAACACATGTCTAGGTTTTCCCCAGTATTTCATGCTGCAGATTCCGTTGACTCTGACCGTAGGATTCGGACGACTTACATAGAGTTACGATATTGTGCCCATGTACCACGGCATGGATACAATACGGTATTCTGTATGAGTAACTTAGAGTCTTATACTTGATCTGTATTCTTTGAATTGATTATTTCATTATCTCTTTGCTTCACTCAGTTTTAATATTTTGAATTTAAACCTCGTTTTCGTTGCTAAACCTCGTCGTTCGTTTTGACTTCAGAATCATGGCCAAAGAAAATTTGCGAGTATATGGGAGACGTGACAACAATATTGCACTACTTGGAGTTATACATGGCATGCTGGAGAGTCAACAGCAGCAGACCGAATTGCTATAAGGGGGCCTACTTGCTTCTCAGCAGACCGCTACTGCGGCCCTGAACAAGGTGGCTGAGGTTCGTGAAGGTAGACGTCCGGGCAGCGTCGCCGATTTCCGGAGACTACAGCCGGCAGTTTTCACTGGCGCAAGCGGACCACTGGATGCTGAGCAGTGGATTGTTGACATGGGGAATTTGCTGTCAACCGCCCGGGTTCCTGAAGAGGACATAGTAGATATAGTCAAGATTCAACTGCAGGATATTGCTAGAATTTGGTGGCTCGCAGAAGAGAGCAGGTTGAAGAAACCGATTGCATGGACTGATTTCTCTACGGCTTTCCTTGAGAAATTCTTTCCCAAATCGGCCAGGATCGAGATGGAACAGCAATTTATCAATTTTCGTCAGAGAGATCGCACAGTGGACGAGGTAGCCGCCGAGTTTATCCGACTCAGTCGTTTTGCTCCTTCAATGGTAGCCCAGGAAGAGGATAGGGCTAGAAGATTCTTACAGTGTCTCACTCTGGAAATACAGGAGAAGTTAGCTTCACATGATCTGAGGACTTATTCAGAGGTATTAAATGCGGCCCGCAGAATTGAGACGGTTATGGATAAAAGGAAGAAACTTCAGAGTGGAAGATTCAAACGGCCCGTGAATCAAACTTCAGGGAGGATTCCAGTTAGACAGCATGGAGGAGTTCAGATGAAGCGTACCGCAACCCCACCACAACGGGAATCTCCAGTTTGTGGATACTGTCGGATACCGGGACACGTCGAAAGAAATTGCCGCCGCGCTAAGCGTCTATGTCTGATTTGTGGTGCTAGTGACCATCAGATTGGGAGTTGTCCAAGGAGAGCAGAGCGCAACCAACCTTAGAAAGGACTTGTCCCTCAGGAGCAACTTTTTGATCAGAGGCGAGGAAACACAGGTCGTGGACAGGGACGGGCCTTTACACTGACAGCTGAGCAGGCGGAAGCATCGGAGGATGTCGTTTCAGGTACCATTCTAATTTGTTCTGTTCCTGCTAGAGCGCTTTTCGATTCCGGAGCTTCGCATTGTTTTATGTTTGGATTTTGCCACAACACATTCTATTGCACACAAAACACTGACTAGAGGTTGGGACATTCACATTGGAAATGGAGTAGTTACCACCAACCTAGAGTGCAAGTTTTGTCCAGTTGTGATTTGCGGCAGGGAGCTTTTCGCAGATTTCCTGTTGATTGGGACCGCTAGTTATGATGTCGTCTTAGGAATGGATTGGTTGGGCACCTTTCACGCACATATTGATTGTCGGGCCAAAACTGTAAACTTTCGCATTCCTAACCACCCAGAGTTCGTGTTCATTGGAGGGAGCAAATCTCTGGGACCCATAAAGTTTAGAGCAAAGCCGACGTGTGATATACTGGCGACAATGGAGGTTGATATGAGTTCGGCACCGGTCGTAGTTCGGGAATTTTTGGATGTCTTTCCTGAGGACTTACCCGGCTTACCCCCGCCTCGTGTTTTGGGGTTTTCGATAGAATTATTGCCAGGAACGGTACCAATTTCTAAGTCACCCTACAGGATGGCACCAGTTGAATTAGCGGAATTGAAGAAGCAGATAGAAGACCTCCTCAGCAAAGGATTCATTCGCCCGAGTACTTCTTCGTGGGGCGCTCCAGTTTTACTAGTAAAGAAGAAGGACGGCTCGTTACGCATGTGCATCGACTACCGAGAGTTGAACTGGGTTATGATTAAAAACAAGTACCCTATACCTCGGATCGATGATTTGTTCGATCATTTATGTGGTGCTTAAGTGTTCTCTAAGTTGGATCTACGGTCGGGGTACCATCAAGTTCATGTTAAAGCGGAGGATGTATGCAAGACAGCCTTCAGAACTCGATACGGTCATTATGAATTCTTGGTAATGCCATTCGGTGTTACTAATGCCCCAGCCGTGTTCATGGATTTAATGAACCGAGTTTTCTCCCAGTACCTTGATCAGTTTGTCGTAGTTTTCCTCGACGACATTCTTGTGTACTCCAAAAGCAAGGAGGAGCATGCCGAGCATTTGAGGATCATGTTGCAGATACTAAGGCAAGAAAAGTTTTACACCAAGCTTAGTAAATGCGAGTTTTGGCTTGAACGAGTTCAATTTTTGGGCCACATCGTTTCTGGAGACGGTATATCAGTAGATCCGGCGAAGATTGAAGCAGTGAAGGATTGGCCAGCACCGAAGTCAGTAGCAGAGATTAGAAGTTTCTTGGGACTCGCAGGCTACTACCGCAGATTTGTTAAAGATTTTGCACGAGCGGCTGAGCCATTGACAAGACTTACTCGAAAGGAGATATCATTCGTATGGTCAGAAGAGTACAACCGAGCGTTCGAATTATTGAAGGAGAAACTCACAACTGCACCTATATTGACCGTACCAGATGGGACAAGAGGACTGGCGATTCATAGCGACGCTTCCGGTAAGGGGCTAAGCTGTGTCTTGATGCAATGTGGGAGTGTTGTCGCTTATGCCTCACGTCAGCTGAGGACGCACGAGAAGAATTACCCAACTCACGATTTAGAGTTGGTCGCTGTAATCTTTGCTTTGAAAATTTGGAGGCATTATCTTTTGGGAGAACGATTGGAAATTTTTACGGACCATAAGAGCTTGAAATATGTATTCACGCAGAAGGAGCTAAATATGAGACAGCGTAGGTGGTTGGAGTTCATGGCTGATTATGATATTGATTTGCAATATCATCCCGGGAAAGTAAATGTGGTACCGGATGCTCCCAGTCGGAGACCAACAGCAATGTGGTTGACTAGCCAGAAGGAACTCATTGATGAATTTCGAAGACTCGATTTAGAAGTGGTAGAGCAGGGGACGCCCGAACAATATTGGCAACTACAGGTGCGGTCTTCATTAGTTGATCGTATTAAAGCTGCACAAGCTGGGGACCCGCAATTGCAGAAACTCCGCGGGTTAGTAGAGGCAGGAATGAGGACAGACCTATTGATACACGAAAATGGCTCATTAAGATTCGGCAGTCGATTATGCGTGCCAAAGGGCGATGTTCGAGAGGAAGTGTTGAAGGAAGCACACAGTTCAGCTTATTCGGTGCACCCGGGTGGCACCAAGATGTATAGGGATGTTAAACAACACTTTTGGTGGAATGGCATGAAGAGAGAGATTGCCCGCTATGTGTCGAAGTGCTTAGTGTGCCAACAGGTGAAGGCCGAACATCAGCGAGTGGCCGGCCTATTGCAATCACTTCCCATTCCCCAGTGGAAGTGGGAACACATCACTATGGACTTCGTGACGGCTTTACCACGGAGTCCTAAGGGCAATAATGCTATTTGGGTCATCGTCGACTGTCTCACAAAGGCGTCCCATTTTCTACCCTTTCGAGTGGGACAATCGACGGAGACATTGGCAGAGAAATATATGCAAGAGATCGTATGGTTGCATGGGGTGCCTATCACTATAGTATCGGACCGAGACACGAGATTCCTTTCACATTTCTGGAGAAGCTTACAAGAGAGTTTAGGCACTCGTCTTCGTTACAGCACAGCTTACCATCCTCAGACTGACAGACAGTCTGAACGTACGATACAGATATTAGAAGATATGTTGAGAGCATGTATGCTAGATTTCAAGGGATCATGGGAGGATCATCTTCACTTGGTGGAATTCTCGTATAATAACAGCTATTAGGCGAGTATCCAGATGGCACCGTTCGAGGCACTTTACGAACGTAAATGTCGTTCTCCACTTTGCTGGGATGATGTGGGTGAGCGAAGATTATTGGGACCGGAGCTCGTAACCCAAACAGTTGAGAAGGTCCAGTTGATCAGGGACCGTATCAAGGCACCACAAGATCGTCAGAAGAGCTGGGCGGATACTAGTCGAAGACCTCTTGAGTTTGGAGTAGGAGATCATGCCTTCCTTAAGATTTCGTTTACTCGAGGAGTGATTATATTCGGTAGTCGTGGGAAACTCAGTCCCCGATTTATTGGACCATTCGAGATTGTGGAACGCGTTGGAGCAGTGGCTTACAGATTGGCCTTACCACCTTCCTTGGCTGGTGTGCACGATGTATTCCATGTATCACAGTTGCGTCGGTACGTTCGCGATGACAGTCATGTTCTCGATCACTCTGAATTAACCTTGCACACTGATCATTCGTATGAAGAGCAACCTACAGCCATTGTCGACCGTAAAGAGAAGGTATTGAGAAACAAGATCATCCCTTTAGTTCTTATATCTTGGGGCGGACGTTCTCGCAGAGAATCTACTTGGGAGCATGAGGACACGATTCGTCAAAAGTACCCACACCTGTTTTCTTGATCTTGTAGTCGTCCTTCCAATTTCGAGGACGAAATTTTCTGTAAGGTGGGTAGGATGTAACAGCCCTATTTGAATGCAATAATTCAAGAGTTTATCAAGATTCTTTTCCCATAATTTTTGAATTTTTAGTTGGCCGCTAAAATATTTTAATTTGGATTTTTTTCTCTGTAAACAATTTTGATATGGAAAATATTCAGTTTTTATATTATATAAATAATAATTTCTTAGTGACAGCAAAATTACATTTTGCGTATCTGTTTACTGTTAAAATGAGAACAAGAAAATCTGCACCGAATCTCTAAAATACGACCAATTAAAGATATGCATCTTTATACATATATTTATAAAATTTATATATACACACAAAACATAATCTCTCTCCCTCTCTCATATCCGCATCTCTCTCTCTTTCCCCCGCTGCTCATCAAGTCCCTCACCCACGAAAACCCTAACCCTAGTCGGCGCCACCATCACCGCCGCAGACCCCGACCCCTCCTCTTGCCTCCATCAACGCCGCGACCCTCTCCTCCCTCCTTCTCCTTCGCCCTCGCTCTCGTCCTCCTCCCGTCGACGCCGCCTCCATCCCTCGCGCAGCCACAACCCCGATCTCCTCATCTCGTCCCATCACCGTAGCCTTCGTCCCTTCGCACGGCCATCTCCGACTCCACCACAACCTCCAGCGACCTGCACAGAGCCTTCGACGTCGCCGCGGCCCTCGTATTCGCTTCGTCGCTGCTCCCATCACCCAGATCTCCACAGCTCCCTGCAGCAACATCATCCATGTCCTTCCATCGTCAGATCTGAACCCTAGCAATAGCAACTGCCACGATTCCCCCCTGTAAGCACTCCTTGATCCCCGTTTCTTTTCTGGGAAAAAAGAAGAAGAAATAAATAAATAAATAAATAAAATGGTAGGAAATCAGTGAACAATTTGAAAGGGGAAAATTAGTATCAAAACCCTAAATTGAGATAATTTTGTTTTGGTTGTGTGACAATTTTTATGTAGATATTTATAATTTAATCGATGAAAATTTATCTAGGCGGATCGTATAACTCAGATCACAAGTCGCACCTTAGCTGAGTTCGTGCCCGCATTTCTTACATCATTTTTCCGTGATCGTTAACCTTAGGCAAGTACTCTTGCCTTTTATTTATGTGATGCTATGACATGATTACTATGCACAAGAATCCTTTTACATGCTTTATACACATTCGAGACTCATGTTGATTACATGTATAGAACACCTTGATTTGACATGCTTATTCATGATCCTTATTATTTATTTTTTTTAAATGAAATCATTAATTAGAATGCTGGACTACATGCCATGACACCACTATTCACCAGTTTTATTTCCATACAATTACCATACTACAAGTTCCCGTCTTTTCAGCATTCTTAATTAGTGATTTTAATCTTTACCATAGCAGCTATAAATACGTGGGTGTTGGGGTAGTTTGAGTGTGCGTTGTACAACAGGATCTCAGGAGTCCCATGCCGGCAGCTCGTACCGGGCTATAGCGGTCACATGATTGCAGCTCGTACCGGGCTATAGCGGTCACATGTTTACAGCTCGTACCGGGTTATAGCGGTCTCTTGTTCATTCCACAGTTGGGCCCGTGTTTCCTAGTCCCTGGGGCACCACTCTTGGGTTAGGAATACTCTTGCAGAGGTTGACGCACACACTCAAGCTTACGATATGATAGTTTACCTTTTAGTGGCCAGTTAGGTTATGACCTGATCCCTTACATACATGTTTCATAGTGTTAGTGCATTTAATTACTTATATACATGTTTTCTTGCTCTTCACTTTTTATATTCTTGTTAGTATGCTACACACTCTTTATACGTTGAGTACTTGCTGGGATGTTCTGACATCCCTGAGATTTGTCATCTCAGGTTTAGAGACAGATCTGCAGGTTGAGCAGGATCAGAACGGCTACCAGGACTTTGCTGAAGATCATTAATCGTAGGTTTATTTTCCTTTGCTTTTAGCTTTTAGCATGTGCGCCCTTATGGGACATTAGGATTTTTGTATCTCTTTCGGATCTTATTTTATTCCGAATCTTTTGTTTTGGATCTTTAATTGCATCAATTATCTAGTGGACCCAGTTTTAGGATTTCTTGTGGTTTCATTGCAACATGATTATCAGTATTATTTCTTTTGGTATCGGATTTTATTTTTGACAGGTTAATCTAGACAGCCTTATGTGACTATAGAAGGACTTTTCCTTACCGTAGGTAGCACGGCTGGCCTTCGTCACTTCCCGTATTCCACATTTTGGGAAGCGGGGCATGACAATGACTTGCCACGGTTAGCAAAAGCATGATCAGTGCTGACTGTGAATAGCTGGAGAGTCATATGCGGTTTAATTTGGCTCTCATCCAACTCATGTGAGACTCACATGACTCAACCTTCATCCAAATGTAAAGTAGCCATGTCATCAGCAGCAGAACCGATAAAAGCCTTCTATGATACAAGCATAAGGTCTTACATGTGTTCTTTAAACTTAATTGTCATATATAATCCAACTATATGGAGGTAGTTTTGTCTTCAAAAAGAAATATATACTGGTATAACTATTTGTTGAATGATATATTATTTATTTTTTTTACATAATGTGGATCTGGCAATAGTTGTTTTATATTTTCTGAATTTCAAAGTTTGAACTATTCACTAACCTATATTGCTTAAGCTAAATGATTTCCTGGTTTTTCACTTGAAAGAAAGCTTTAGTAGGTCACTAGATTGTGAATTTCATTTCCTTTATATGAAGCACACAACTTGACACCATGTTCATCAAAAACTAAACAAATTGTGTGCTGATTGGCATAGCTACTCTCTTTTTTTCCGTCAAAGAAAAGTATATCTGGATTGTCATATCCTTGTATGTTCGCCTGCTTCCTGCTCCACAAGACTAAAGTAAGAATGTGAATAGGTAGTGGGTCAAACGCTCATTGTCATTGAGGTGTTTTAAAATTAATGAAAGATATAATGCAAGATGTATTTTCTTATATTTGACCTTCTTGCTCCCTAGTCTTTTTTGCTGGATATTCTCTAGGACCCCAGCTAACCCTTTGGATATATAATCAATAATTGGAAGAATTACTTAAATAATTGTGGAGGCTAATTCATGACCTCTTTACTTACACATCTTAGTGATGCTACTATTTAAAAGTGAGATACTCTAAAAATGTATAATGTTCTCGACATTCCAGAAATTTATGGCAGGTGTAACACCCCAGCTTGACTGTAAGTTTTTTTCTTTTTTTTCTTTTGAATGTATTGGGTTTTGTTGTTGTTGTTGTTGTTATTTAAGTTGGAGTTTAATACTTTCTAATTAAAATAGAACATATTATTATGATTGCTTTAAGTTTGTTATAGTTATGGTTTTCCAAGTTTGTTAAATAAGTATATTATTAGTATTTATGTTTGTTTACTATTTGATTATTATCTTAAATTTTTATACATATAATATTTATTTGTCTAACATTAGGTTCGTAACTAAATAGATAATATTAGTATGGTTGTTTTAAAAAAAGATAATTAGTATTTAAGCTTGTTTGATAATTTATTAATATCTTAATTTAATTTGCATTTAATATATTTTCAAATACTAGATATGTAAACAAACATATTATAGTTATCAAACTTAGTTAAGTATATGATATTTAACTTTTAAAGTTTTATTTTGCTAAATCTAATAATTGTTGCGCCACGGCAGCGCCCCGGCCGTCATACCGAGGCCAAAATGCGGAATCAAAATTTTTCCTTACTCGGAAACCGGCGCTACCGCGGACAATGAAAACCCGGATCGTAAACCATTAACCTATACTAGCTAACTAGAGATGGGGTGAGAGATATACCAAGCGATCCGTGTCCTTCGGTCTTCGTCTCTACTCCGATTTCCCGCGGAATCTCCGTCACCTCCTCGCTCGTCGGAAAGGGCACCACGTAGCCGGAATCTTTTACGGGCTCCCGCCTCTTGACCGAGGCAACTCGGGCGCGAAGTTGGCTAGCCGACGCGTCCAAGGCTTGCTATAGAATAGTGTAGAAGCTTGTCTCTTTTGGGGTTCTTGAAGTTGCCTTGATGGAGGGATTTAAGGAGGAGAATGAATGAATGAGAGAGGCTTGGGAATTTTTGCAAGCATCAAAGCATGAAAAATGAGATGAAGAAAAACATATCACTAAATCAACCTCTCTCTCTCAATCTTGCAAGTGGCCGGCCTCCCTCTCAAGAATGTTAGATTGGAGAGAGAAAAGAAAACCTCTCTTAATATATCTCAAAAGAAAAGAATAAATAATGATTAAAGTCACACATCTCTCTCATCACAAATCCACTCATAAGATAAGCAATGGAAATGACCAAAATAGAATATCATCATGAGGCTAGTCTCATCAAAAAGCTACATATGCAAGAAAGCCCTCCACTAAATGTTAATTGCAAACTTGCAATTAACACCCTCCATCAAGAAAGTCCGACCGAGAAGGAATGAAGGAAAACCGGCCGGAACGGAATGCAAACTGGCAACTTCAGAAAACTGATCCCGTAATAAATTACAGGAAAACCCCACTACTGCAAATACATGCCCGCATTTGTATTCCCACTGAACACAAATGCAAAGAGACAAAACTACACTATCAAATACTAGAATCCGGTTTAAGCCAAAGCCGGCTAGTAAAAACCGTCCGATCACGATCCGTGCAATACCGCACGTATCTGATCGAACCCTGCCATATCTCCATACGGCCTCTACAGCGTTTCGCCCGAAACTTGAGTAGCTGTAAGTGTGGTGGACTCTAAAGACTCGTCAATACTATGGCTGTGGATTTAACCACTAGCACGTCAAAGGTATAAGCCAATACGTGACGGGCCACCAGCTATTGACCAAAAGGGACGTCGATGAGGAAGCTCACCCCGACACCCAACTGAGCCTGTCAGTGACAATATCCGTACAGTCCAGTCCGTTCGTCTATGAGTATCGCATGGCGGGCCTAGGGGGTTGGTAAAAGTCAGACCCCCAAAAGCGGTACAAGTTGTGTCGGAGCGTAGCCCAGAACACCCTGAGATACTACTGGAATACCTACCAGTAAATCTCCTGCCTCGGCCGAGGGCTTTGTGTAATGGCTCTCCTAGACACAGCGCGACCTCACCCCCAATACCGGGAGAGACGAACCCCTGCAGATCCGCTCACTGCCTCCATGTGGCTCGGGACTGTACCCAACTAAAACCTGTTTGCACGACTCCTTTGAGCCGTGGTAGGGTAGTAATCAAAGCACAGTGGGAACTCACACGAGACAAATGACGATCTCAGGTCGATGAACTAACCTGTACACATGTCACCAGGGAACTGCTATCTGACGTCTGGTATAAGACCAACTAGCAGGTTCCCGGCGAGTCCTGTCCGGTGTACTCATAACCCAATGAGCACATGTATACATCTTAGGTGAACCAACTGACACCAGTGGCTTGTGAGACCGGCCACCGCCCCTCGTCGGGGTCTCGACTGTATACACTAGTCTACTAACGGAGTATAGATGCCCTGTCTCGAAACTCCTACGACTAGGGACCTTTTAAGGATGTGCTTATAGACTACCAGCTCCCACGTATATGATCGCCATCATACTGCTGGCAGTCAAGCAAGAATCCTAGGGGCTCTATCAACGTGTAATAGCGACATGTCAGGTCACCTAAAGCAGTACACGATGATAAAGATAAACCAGATAGCATACTATCATCTCGAGTAAGACTGTCCTACCGGGATAGGTCCTCCCTCAATCATTGCAATCACGTGCCTGTGATCCAATAATTGACTCTGAGGGCACTATCTCCAACAATCTCCCACTTGCACTCAAGGCTAATTATTGCGATGCCGCATACTCACAGCCCGTGTGATACCGAACACCCAACTCCTCTACTAGTCAGTCTCTAAGCTCGTTTGCGAAACTATTGCGTTCGAGGAATAGCCTCAGTGAGTGGATCCGCAGAGAAGTTTCTTTCTATGTCTCTCTATATCTCAAGTTCGCGGAGAAAGCCATCTCCCGAAATGAGCAATACCTGTCTTGGAACGTCTGGATGTCTGATGGGACCTAGCTCATAAATGAACTCCAAATCCAAACTTCTTAGACTGTATCGATAACTGAACTTAATCAGTACCCAGCGCCATGCCTCCCTCAGTATTGCCTTGGACCACCTGTCCAAAATCCTGCCCCTCGTCAGAAGGAGAAACTATAACTCTGACAGCCACTCTGCCATCCGTGTCACCTTGGAAGCCTGGAATGATAACTGTCTCCCAAATGAGGCTGTCGTTATCACGTCCCTAGAACATGCACTTATGTCCTAAAACTGCTTCCGATTGTTTCTCCAGGATTGGATTAATATCAACTTATTGCATCTACTGCAAGAACAACATCTGGTGTGGTACTTGACATCTCATGATTGACTCAATTGCCTAAGCAAGTGATCTGTCAATCATGCGTATCCCTCTCCCCTTTAGTCTGTAAGACACCTTTAGAGAGGGTGACTCCATCACCTGCAGGTACACTACCGTGCCAGGAGTCGTCCATTCTAAATACTTATAGAATGCTGTCAAGGTACCCAGATTGGGAAACTACCCAAATCTAGATCTAAAACCATAGATCTAGTAACCAGAATGTCTGATATAATATCCAAGTCCTGTGTGGAGAAAACACTGTGTGTGACAACCAAAGTATAACCGATCGTAGTATAGGAGTTTCCTTTCCTACTCTGTGTATGTCATCCAAATACCATGACATTACACCCTACTACCTTCTCAACGGATCCATCCCCTATTCTGATGAAGTCAAACCTATGACTGTCACATCAGAAATAGATGATCTATCTCCGCTGTATCTGCTTTAGTCTATAAATAGACATAAGCCTGATGTCCACCAATGCTTCCGCTGCTCCCACTGACTACGACAACCCTCTGCCAGAGTCATATAGACGTGCACTTCTAAAACTAGTTTAGAACGACGCTATACTCATCCTCCTGCCGGGTCTCGCAGCCTGGAACAACAACAATGGCAAGTGTGGGTAAACAAGAACTTCCCTGTCACCGTCCTTGAGGCTACCGGAGTACCTCTCGGGTGCCTGAAGTTACCCACCGTATCTGCGGAGTGGCCAATGGAATGTCAAACCAGATTGAATCTTTAGGTTCCTTATCAAATCTTCAGTAATCGTTTGCGGTTCTGGAATCACTTCCAGTTCTACCATACTCCCACTACTGTTTTTGAAAAAATCCATTTTTAATAAAACTGTGGCGAGTCTAGAACAATATTTCTATTGATCTGCCAGATGGTAGAAAGTCAACCCTCGTCATAGCCTGGGTCAACCCACAAACAGCCATTACAGAAACGTGCCTTGAGTTGTCCAGTGTCTGGTTTTAATCATAAGCCGGACAACTCCCCGTACCTTAACAATGTCAAGATATGAACTGTTCTATATCCAATATAGAAACAGAGGCACTGATTTAATTGAACCGGATTCAAATCATGCAGCTGTCTCCAGTGCATGTCAACTAAATGGAAGGAGGCCGATCAGCGTTACTCAACTTAGGAATATTTCCAATTATGAGTAACCTGAAAGAGAAGCAATCTCTCTTCATCATTACTATCAACTGAATACCATACACAAGTATCTACATCTTCGATCTCTTTGAAGAATCCCGATACTTGCTATACCTGGTTCTCTACTCTATTCAAATACCTATAACTCCTCAAAACTTAGACCCTGTGTTTCCACGAAACACATGTCTAAGAGCTAGAGAAGTCATAAGTAAACCGAATATAGTACGAGGACCTACCCCTCCGTCCTAATGGACCTTGAACAACATACAATACTCTGTATAAGTCCCTTGAGTCTGATAACTCATTCACTGTGTGTCGTAGGTTGAAAACTGTACTTATGGTTAAGAAGAATTACACCGCTGTTTAATGCTCCTTACCTAACCATCCACTGATATAGGTAAATGTCATCGACATAATATCAAAAGGTATATCTCACTCTATGAAAATAGACGTACAGATATATCAATTTGAAATTGGTGCACAACAGCGGATATTCAAAACCAAATATTTGCCGACCGGCAAACAGCCCAGATGATCTCCTCAAATATCACCGATTACAACGAATCCCGATATAATGAGGATGATCACCCTATTCCCAATAACTTACTCCCACTCAGCATCTGTAAAACCATACAGATGTGAGAATCATACCTGGTAAATACATACCCTGAAGCAAGTGTCTAACTGGGAAATCAGTTTTCTTTTAACATCACACAGTGAAACTGAAACATTGAAATGTCTCGTTGGGGTATCCTGGTATTCCTAGTAATGCCTCTTCCATTATCCAGATTCACAACTATAACCATATAATTCTTTGCCACCTCTCCAAATCCCTTTATATGTCTTTAGTCATTACCTTCTGTACACCCCATTAGGCCAAATGGTTTTCTTCCTTCCCTACCGTTCGGCACCAGCCTATGGTTTGGAAGAAGACTATCCAATAAGCATAATGGGTGTACTGTCCCAATCCTAGGAACACTCGCAACGCGAGAGAAGGTGAAGATAAAAGACACCTGAATGTACTTTATTCCTATTTCTCCCGAACCAGGATCCATCCCCGAACTGGAACAAGTTCCTTTCGAGTTCGTATATAACCATACGATGGATTATCCAATAAACTGGGATCTTCGTAGTAATACAGAGTGTCCTGGAGAAATACAAAGGTGATTTAGGATTGGCGAAGAAATACTTGGTTTGTTCGTGAATATCAGTCGCAATTTACTTTGCACTCCTACTAATCCCTTGCTTTGTCTTAACTTAATACCTTCTGCACACCATCGTTATGCTAATTGGTTTTCTTCATTCCCTACCGGTCGGCACCAGCCTAAGGTTTGGAAGAAGACTATCCAATTTGCGTAATAGGTGTACTATCTCCTAAACCAAGGAGTACTCACAACTTGAGAGAAGGTAAAAGGGAAAAGACAACTGAATAATCCTATCCGTTTTCTCCAGAACCGGAAACCATCCTCGAAGTCCTTCGAGTTCGTATATAACCATACGATGGTTTTATCCAATGGAAGTGGACGTTCGCAGTAATGCGGGGTGTCCTGGAGAAAAGGGTAAAAGTAGGAGTGGCAATGAAATCTGCAACTCTGACAATCCAAAAGCCAGTGTTAAGAAGGTTCGGTCAACTTGGTCACTGAGTCAAAGTCCAGGGTCGGGTCAATGGTCGCTGCCAAAGAGAGAGAGAAAAGAAACACTCAGCGTGCACTCTAACCTAGATCAGAATGGTTACCAATTTATCTAATCAGGAAACCTTCCACTGTACCTCAAATTCTCCTCCAAACCTGAAAGAAGAATTAGTCGGGATCACCCGAGGAGTAAACTAACTCATCAGTGGGAATCGGGATCCAACTATCATCGCATGATAACTTGACGGAATCCACTCAAGTCACCACACTCCAGAAGGTATGCGCATGCCTGGAAAGTTTCAGTTCTTTTGAAACTCCCGATGTGATTTTTACCCCTAGGACTCAAGTGACCTTGACGGAGTCAACAAATCAAAGAGTCCTAGTCAAGTTCATCCCGTCATTATCTGGATTGCATTAAACCCATCCGTACGTGCCCTTGACGGAGTCAACAAGGCCGCACGACTGTCCTAACCAATCCCATTTATGCAACAAACAAGCACCACTTAGCTACCGTACACTACGCCTTGACGGAGTCAACAAACGCAGCACGAATACTAAATAATACTCATAAGAAATGACGGAGGGCTACGAATGGTTTTTGGCGAAAAACCTTTAACGTAAAGAACTTGATATCGTTGAAGGAACTGCATAGCCTTTTATAAAAAAATATAGTGACGAAAACCTACTGAAGAGGTCACTCCCGGTGAAGGGATCTCGGCTCTTTCCCCGTAGAATGAGGTGCAGGATATTCCAACTGAATACCACGATGCAAAGCAAAAGTAATCGGCTATAGTGAAGTTAATGCCCTGACGCAAACTTCTGTCCAAGGGGTCACTCCCGATGAAGGGATCTCGGCCCTTGCCTCGTCGACTGAGGAGCAGGATATTCCAAATGAATACCACTATGCAAAACAAAAGTGAACGTCCTTGCAATAACAGCTTTTTGAAAAATTGTTCCAACAACATCAGAATAGGTTTGTTTAGCTTGCATTGATCCGAATCAACGCAGTCCCATCAATTAATCACACCACAAAGAACGAAAATATACTGACGTACGTATATGCCATCCGCATTCGCCACTGGGTCCCGTCATCACCCGTTAGGTTAGCTAACTAACGGCAGAGCGGGGACTGGACTAGCGCGGATGTAAAACATATACAACATCTACTAATATATATACCAATATATCATATTTCGCTCAAGGCGTGATAAGAAATGCAACAACACAGAAATGTACAGCATCACAGAACAATACAGATATCTGGAAGCCCCGGGTTTCACAGAGCCGCTGCTGAAACCCGATGTTCCCCTGGTCGTGTGGATAGCCTGTGCAATGAAAATCCTAGACCCCTACGGGCGCGGCAAGTCACCCGCCAAAACCTGAAGCGAGGCAGCCCCCTTCAGCACCGTGAATGGACCACCCAGCACTTCACGGAATCCGGTAACTTGGGCACCCCTCCTGGGTCAACCTGTACCCCCTACGAGTGCGGCGAATAGCCCGCCAATCCTAGAGTGAAGCCCCCTCCGTCTCAATGCCATGAGATGCGGGCCCGTTGCCCTCTAGAACCCGGCTATCCGTGCACCCCTCCGTGGGGTAATCCTAGTACAGAAAGTAAAATATACATACAACGGGTACATCGACCGCAACCAGGTCGTGCCCCAAAAGAATAATACAAACAGGCAGTGACGGCAGTCCACATGTCGGACGCTCGCCCCGCAATATCAAATGTACATATAAAACAAAACTGTACTAACATTGCATCCAGGCTATCCCCCACGACCGATCCGCAACAACACAGCATAAACATAGAACATCAACGTGAAAGTCACGTTCGCAAATCCGTCTAACCGGGCTATAGCAGTTAGACGGGATTTACCGATCAAGTGACATTCACGGTCGCAGATATAATGTAAATACTGTGAAATAATGTGTTTAAAATATCCGATCGATCAAACAATTAACAAGTGGGCCCCCAATCAATACTGTAGCAGTCACAGAAAATCTGGGCCCAAATTTAATATCCCAAAACCCCTAAAATTAGCCCACAAGCTCACTGTAACAATTTGACACAGAGAAGACAACAGTGTGCGGCGGAACCGCGGCCCAAGGGGGGTTTGGCCGCGATTCCGCGCTAGGGTTGTCGACTGAATTTGTCGAATTTTCACAGAAGTCTTAGAATTTGCAGTAGACTAGTTTTTTACAACCTGAAAAATTTTTTGAGACCAAAAATTTTCAACAGAAACTGTTGTGAACTAAAATACGTTTTTTGGGATTTTGGTCGATCGGATAAGTAAAACGCATTAGAACAAGCTAGAGAAGGTTAATGGCGTGGCTCTGATACCATGTTGCGCCACGGCAGCGCCCCGGCCGTCATACCGAGGCCAAAATGCGGAATCAAAATTTTTCCTTACTCGGAAACCGGCGCTACCGCGGACAATGAAAACCCGGATCGTAAACCATTAACCTATACTAGCTAACTAGAGATGGGGTGAGAGATATACCAAGCGATCCGTGTCCTTCGGTCTTCGTCTCCACTCCGATCTCCCGCGGAATCTCCGTCACCTCCTCGCTCGTCGGAAAGGGCACCACGTAGCCGGAATCTTTTACGGGCTCCCGCCTCTTGACCGAGGCAACTCGGGCGCGAAGTTGGCTAGTCGACGCGTCCAAGGCTTGCTATAGAATAGTGTAGAAGCTTGTCTCTTTTGGGGTTCTTGAAGTTGCCTTGATGGAGGGATTTAAGGAGGAGAATGAATGAATGAGAGAGGCTTGGGAATTTTTGCAAGCATCAAAGCATGAAAAATGAGATGAAGAAAAACATATCACTAAATCAACCTCTCTCTCTCAATCTTGCAAGTGGCCGGCCTCCCTCTCAAGAATGTTAGATTGGAGAGAGAAAAGAAAACCTCTCTCAATATATCTCAAAAGAAAAGAATAAATAATGATTAAAGTCACACATCTCTCTCATCACAAATCCACTCATAAGATAAGCAATGGAAATGACCAAAATAGAATATCATCATGAGGCTAGTCTCATCAAAAAGCTACATATGCAAGAAAGCCCTCCACTAAATGTTAATTGCAAACTTGCAATTAACACCCTCCATCAAGAAAGTCCGACCGAGAAGGAATGAAGGAAAACCGGCCGGAACGGAATGCAAACTGGCAACTTCAGAAAACTGATCCCGTAATAAATTACAGGAAAACCCCACTACTGCAAATACATGCCCGCATTTGTATTCCCACTGAACACAAATGCAAAGAGACAAAACTACACTATCAAATACTAGAATCCGGCTTAAGCCAAAGCCGGCTAGTAAAAACCGTCCGATCACGATCCGTGCAATACCGCACGTATCTGATCGAACCCTGCCATATCTCCATACGGCCTCTACAGCGTTTCGCCCGAAACTTGAGTAGCTGTAAGTGTGGTGGACTCTAAAGACTCGTCAATACTATGGCTGTGGATTTAACCACTAGCACGTCAGAGGTATAAGCCAATACGTGACGGGCCACCAGCTATTGACCAAAAGGGACGTCGATGAGGAAGCTCACCCCGACACCCAACTGAGCCTGTCAGTGACAATATCCGTGCAGTCCGGTCCGTTCGTCTATGAGTATCTCATGGCGGGCCTAGGGGGTTGGTAAAAGTCAGACCCCCAAAAACGGTACAAGTCGTGTCGGAGCGTAGCCCAGAACACCCTGAGATACTACTAGAATACCTACCAGTAAATCTCCTGCCTCGGCCGAGGGCTTTGTGTAATGGCTCTCCTAGACACAGCGCGACCTCACCCCCAATACCGGGAGAGACGAACCCCTGCAGATCCGCTCACTGCCTCCATGTGGCTCGGGACTGTACCCAACTAAAACCTGTTTGCACGACTCCTTTGAGCCGTGGTAGGGTAGTAATCAAAGCACAGTGGGAACTCACACGAGACAAATGACGATCTCAGGTCGATGAACTAACCTGTACACATGTCACCAGGGAACTGCTATCTGACGTCTGGTATAAGACCAACTAGCAGGTTCCCGGCGAGTCCTGTCCGGTGTACTCATAACCCAATGAGCACCTGTATACATCTTAGGTGAACCAACTGACACCAGTGGCTTGTGAGACCGGCCACCGCCCCTCGTCGGGGTCTCGACTGTATACACTAGTCTACTAACGGAGTATCGATGCCCTGTCTCGAAACTCCTACGACTAGGGACCTTTTAAGGATGTGCTTATAGACTACCAGCTCCCACGTATATGATCGCCATCATACTGCTGGCAGTCAAGCAAGAATCCTAGGGGCTCTATCAACGTGTAATAGCGACATGCCAGGTCACCTAAAGCAGTACACGATGATAAAGATAAACCAGATAGCATACTATCATCTCGAGTAAGACTGTCCTACCGGGATAGGTCCTCCCTCAATCATTGCAATCACGTGCCTGTGATCCAATAATTGACTCTGAGGGCACTATCTCCAACAATTATATCTTATTTATATTCTAATACAATATTTTGTTTACCATGATATATTATTAATAGTCTTTTAATCTTTAAATCATATTTTAAATCTTTCAAATTAAACTATTAGGGGTTATGAGAATTATTTTTCTAAACTTATGTAACAACCGAGTTCAATTATACCAATTTATGTTGCCGTATGTGTGGTTTGTGGTGTTTAATTCATTTACTATGTGGATGCGAATGGTAGTCTACTTTTTATTCGACCCGCTTGCTTGAGCTTGTTGTTTTATAGTTATGGAATACCCTAACATTACATATTTTTTGCATATAACAATTTAAGTCCCTTAAACATAATTTAAAAAAACATGACATGGCCTGCTTGATACCCATAACCCTGTGGTAGCGTCTTTGGATCGTGTTCTCGTCTCGTTAAGTGAAACGGACGTGTTTGGACGGCTACGCGCACGTACGTGCGTCCGTTCTTGAGGGTATCCATTTCTGTTAAATAATCCTTCATTTTAATTTTTGGAACTTGCTCATAATTTTCTTATTTCAAATCCAAACATTTGGACCCGACCCGGACGCATTTCTGAATTATTTTGTATCCCGCTAAATTCTGATTATTTTAAATTTCCTTAACTCATTTAAATATTTCCTTAACAGCCTCAATTTCTTTACAACCAACGAAAATAATTTTTAAACAACCAAAATATTTTCCATTTCTTTCCCCAGCCAATGAAATGATTCTTTAAAATATTAAATCTTTTATAAAATTTTTCCAAACCAATTCCATTTCTTTCCCAGCCAATCAGAGCTCTCTTTTGTACCCCGGGCCCCACCACCGAGCCTCTCTTTCTCTTCTATCTTTTCTCTTATATTTTCCCCAACCAATCAGAGATTCTCCTTTCAACTCACCGCGCCCCACCGTCTCTCTCTCTCCTTTCCCTTTCTCTTTCTCTCTCTGCGACACAGCTCTCTTTCTCTCTCCTCTCGCGCCCTCTCGCGATTACTGTGCATTCCTCGATTCTCGTCACCGCTCCCTGCATCTCGTCACCTCCCTTCTATCTTCTTCTTCTGTTTTTTTTAAAACGCTGCAGCCCTCGACACGAGAACCCTAACTCCCTCATCTCCTCAACTCCAATCAAGCCTCGTCATCTCATCTCCTCCTCCTCTCCATCTTCTTCTTCTCTTCCTTCTTCCCGAGTCTCTCTCCCCTGCACACACCCACAGAACACCCAACGTCCCCGATCGTCGCCGACGACCCCAGCCTCGCACCCACCATCATCACCATCTCGTTTCCTTCCTCTCCTCTACATCAGCACGTCAACAGGACCCTGCACGTACCCTGCATTACAACCCCAGAAACCAAACCCGAGCCCAAACCCTAACCAAACCCTAGCTCTTCTAAAACCCTTCACCGGCGCCCCTCACCGCTGTTGGTCTCGCCGCCTCCGCTAACACACCCCTCTGCAACCCAGTAAGGCATTCATCCCTCCTCCATCCTCTCTCTTGCTTTCTTTTTCTTCCTTTCTTTCTTTTTTCATTTACCTTCCTTAAGAATTCTCTGTTCTGCTTAGATCGCCGGATTTGGACGCGACGTCGACGATCCCGACGACCCAGCGAGGACCTCTGACCCGTGTGATCCCACTGTTCGTTGTTGGACTCTTTCCGTATACCGTGCGCGCGTCACGACTTTTCCTGCCGACACGTGACGTTCCGTTTACCGTTTCTTGATCCGTCGAGGCAAGTGAAACTTGCTACATGCTATTCATGATATTCCTATATTTATTTATTTAATTTCATATTAAATCTATAGATAGAATCTAAAGTCATGAGTTCCAAGTTAACAGTGCGATGTTCCGTTTACATATTTTAGATTCAGAACTTGAAACCTAACCGTTGCATTTAGTTTACTAAACCTAGTAACCACATTTATATTTTAAATCACATAGTAACTATTTACATAGCCTATGGTACCATTTCTATAGTTTTAATCTATTGGACACCCGTGTGCATCTTTAACATGTTTTAGTTATAATTGCATCCATTGAACATATTATACAAATCATTGCATCTCTTAGTACATATTAACTTGATTTTTTTAACATCCATATTTATTATACTGTATTCATGTAATGTTGAAACTATCCCTTAAACCCAAACTGATAACTGTGCATCTCCATACCTTAATTTGTACCTGATTGCATTTCATGTTACAAGTTCCAGATTGTTGATTCTATTAGTACACATGCTTGTTTTGCATACCCATGCTTATGCTAGTGATTATGAGCACCCACATGATATCTTATACACCCTGACATGACTTGCTACACCTATTACTTGACTCGACACGGTACCGTACAACTCTTAACATGACTTGACACCTATATACATTACTTGACTTGCCATGATGTACCATGGCTTTACCTGTTACCTGATCTTGTGTCTAATGCCAACAAACCTGACCCGTTGTCCTTACGGACCGTTCATATTCTCTATCCAGAAAAACCTGTACCTGCCTGATCCTGTGTTGGCATTAACTTTAGATCACTTAATACCTGACTTGAACACTTTTGACTTGGGGGTATGGGGAAATCAATGATGAAACCTGACTTGTAACTCGACAGTTCTATACCTGTTCTGATCAGTCTTACGGGCTAGGCCAACCCCGGGGTGATGATGCTGACATCACTCATCTTCACATACTACCCTTTTACTGTCTAGCGGCACGTCTCGGATTCAGCCCGAGAATCTTGACCGTGGTCCCGGGCACGCATGGGATACTATTGAGTTACATCGATGATTCATCAAATTGATTTCAAAGACTTGAGACTATTCAACCCATTAAACCAGTTTAGATTACTCTCTGTACACTACCCTTCACTGCCCTGATTTATATTGTTGTTACACCTGCTTTGCCATTTATGATTATACTTGCATGTCTTGTTACCCTGTTTATATTTATTTGCTTGATGACATGACGTGCTGACGTCTGGATTTTGCATGGCCCAGATTACGTACCTTTGCTGCAGTCTGAGCAAGAGTATTTCAGCCAGCAGGCTGAGCAGTGAGGATTCATTAGTAGTTAGTTCTTTTACTTTTCAGTACTTTATTTCTGATGTGAGCCCGCATTATGGGACATACATTCATGTTATTCTTGTATTGGATCTTTTGCTTACGCATTATTTATTCTTGACTCATTTTATTTTGGCTTATGGACATGTGCTAGATAGTTTTATTATTGTTCTTGATATCTCTACAACCGTAATGTGACTGTGGAAGGATAATTCCTATCCACAGGTAGCATGGTTGGCTATATCACATGCCTACCTTAACGTACTCTGGGAAGCGGGACGTGACAACTTATATATATTTTTTTATACTCTCTCCAAATATATTTTATCTCTCCAAACAAATCTATACCTATTTTAATTATACATATTTAAACTAATCTATATACATCATATCTATTTAAAACCCTATATATATTTATATAAATATTTCCTATTATCTTATATAATAACAAACGCTACATCTATTTTAACCGTGTGTGTGTGTGTGTGTGTATATATTGATTATCTAGTTTGTTTAAGATATTTATTGGTGTGCTAATTTATATTTATATTATATATTGATTATCTAGTTTGTTTAAGATATTTATTGGTATGCTAATTTATATTTATATTAATTAATATACATACGATATATATGCTGTCTATAATATTTTTGTAACCATAAATATATGGTAAATTATTTTGGTTATGATAAATAATGAAGGAGATCTCTTAAAATCTTTAACAAATAGTTCTTATGCGGGTTTTGTGATATATTGTTTTACCTTGTTTAATAAATCTTTTCTCTCTTCTACCAATATTACCCTAACCAATATATAAATAATATACATATATTTTACCTAACCTTAATCTCTCTCCAATCGGAATCTCTCTCTTCCCAGTCAGAATATTTCTCTCCCCCTTTCTCTCTCCCGCTACACCATATATATATATATATATATATATAATTCTAAACCTATATTCATCTCTCAAATCTTTTTCTTTCTTTAAAAGTTGTCGAGCATTCATCACCAACCGCACCCAACTTCAGGACAACGATCAACGTGGATCGAGATTCTCTAGCCGAGCGGTCGAGTTTGATTTGCGTTTCGTGTTGTCGCATTTAACCGTCTCAAGACAAGTACTGTTGCTCATTTCTTTTGGTCGATACAATATCGGGGAATTGCTCAATATATTATTAAATTATAGTACATTAATATTAAAAGTCGCATGTTCGGTTTATGTTAATTAATAATGGTATTGGGTATGATAGTGTCATAGTAATCATATTATACATACAAGTATATTAGTCACCGATAGTAATTAAGAGTACATAATTATATTTGTTTTTATTAGTATTTATTTTAAATATACTCGGATATGTATCATTGTATTTCATATAATATAGTATTTTTTAGATGATATTAATCACATAATTTATTGTGTATCTTAGTGAAACCCCAGAACTCCTAGAATATCCATTAATCATATTGAATCTTTAAAACCATATTTCAATTTATTATTCTTTCCAATAATAAATACGGATATTAAATGGAGGTGCTTGAAAATTCATATAGATTCTTGTTTACATTATTGATATTATCATATTATATCGATTGTACTTGACATGCTATTTGAGACTATTTATTTAACATCACTTGCTTGACATGACATGCATATTCACAATTATTGTTTCCTTGCATTAAAACGAGATCACTATTGGAATACTGAGTTACTTTCCATTACCCCAATAATTCCTGCTTGGGAGCTTCTATTCCATACCGTTAATATGATATTACAAGTTTCAGTTCAGTCAGCATTTTATTTAGTTGTTGAGTTCACTGCCATGTTAGTTATAAATACACGGGGCGTTGGGTAAATTTGAGTATGTATTCATTCAACAAGATCTCAGAAGTCCCATGCCGACAGCTCGTACCGGGCAATATCGGTCGCTTGTTCCTACAGCTCGTATCGGGCTATATACGATCGTTTATTCATTCCACATTCGGGCCCCTGTTTCCTGGCCCTCGGGGCCCTGCACTTGGGTTAGGAATACTCCTGCAAAGGTTGACGTACCCACTCGAATTCACGATAAGATAGATTGCCCTTTTAGTGACCAACTAGGATATGACTTGACCGACTTGATATGTTCACATGCTTCACTACACTCACATATTCATGCTTTCACATACACATTATTACGATTGAGTACTTGTTGAGATGTTCTGATATCTCTGAGACTTGTCATCTCAGGTTTAGAGACCGATTCACATGAAGGACATGATCAGAGTGACTGTTAGGAGTTTACCGAAAATTAGTAGTATTTGTAGGTTTATTTCTATTTTATTTCAGTTGCTATTAGAATTTGCGCCCTCGCGAGACATTAGGAATAATATATCTTTTTTTGGATCTTGTATTTCGTTTATTCGGAACCCATTGTTTTTTTTTTTTATCTTTTATTGACTCTATCTTCATCTCATGGATTTATCAGTGTTATTTGTTATTTATGCAGCATAATATTAGTATTATATCTTGGATATTATCGGACATGTTAAGCTAGAGCCTTAGGTGTGACTATGACAAGACGATTTCCCCTTGTTTAAAAGCACGGGCGGTTTCGGCCCATATTTTCGAATTCTGGAAATTGGAGCGTTACAGCAGGTTTGTCCAGACAGAAATTGTCCGCCCAAACATCAACAAATCTAAAGCTTTTTTTCCAAGAATACCATGAGTCCATATCCAAGTACAAAATTCTGAGTAGTTAGTGTGGAACTTCACCAAAAATAATTTCAATAAAGCAAAAAATACTTATTTTGTGAGTCCTGAGTATTGCATCTTTCCATCCATTCCACTCGATGGTTTGCAATTTCCGACCATATATAGTCTTTCCTTTGGGAGTAATGCTAAAGGAGGACTCAGAGTATGATTTTATAAATCATGATGTGTTAGTTTGTCAAATAAAGAGTTATGGATCTACCCTACAATTTTAACATGTATCACAGTCTGTAGATGCATATTAACAATTATCATTTCCATAAGAGCATCAACTTCTTCACATTTCCCCACAAAATTGTAAGCCATAACTTATGATATTAACAGCAGATAATTTCTTAAAAGAATGCCAATAAATCAACGAGATGAATTAGGTAAGAGAAGGCAGTTTGTGCTTCATATTAGAGTAGGAACAGATAGCAACTCCAAACCTGTGATGCAATCTGTTCCTACAAGAAGATATGCCGAACAGATTTTATTTGAGGATAATGGCGGCAACATTTACTAGGATCTTGCAATGTTACCCTCTATGTGGATCGCCCCTTTATTGAAGTTTCCAGTTAAATAGGCAGATTTTAGAGGAGGCTCTTGAGCCAAACCATCATGTGTCAATCTACTTCAGGAATTTAGAAGCACTGCGTCCAGAGCTGTTTTGACACTGAAGAACTGAAGCATAAATCTTTTGAAAATGTCCTTAATTTCTCATATACAGAGGTTTATGCATGGCAGCTAGACAAAACATCCATGCCAAAGCATTGCCTGATGAATCCACAATAACATTCAATCGATGATCAGTTCTCATTCGAAACATAAGATTCAATTTAAATGATTACTAATTCAAAATTTCACATGTTCTTCATAATAGAAACAAAACCAATACAACTATACATGTAGTTTATCGAAGTATAGCCGAATGATGTACTAGTAGCATGGGTTGGTGCTCAGATTAATTGAAGTATTTCCAGCGGTTTAGATAATTAGAGAGAGAGATCGGTATAAACATATGTGAGAATTATAATAATTTGATTCCAATTACTTAGTAGTCAAGGAGAGCCACATCTATTTACTGCAGTCAGGAATATATCAAAAAGACCATGTGCGAAGTTCAGTCCTCACGAAGTTCACCTTGATCCGAAATATAATTAACGATATGTTTCATGAGATCCATGCAGCACATCTGCTCGCATAATCAACAGTTCTCAAGGAACCAGATACTTTAGTGGTAAATCAGATACTATAGCATCCAAATATGCACAACTAGCATTTAGAAACTTACTCCTTTTCATGAATTAGGAATCTTAGATAATTACTAACTAATGATTTAACCCCTGTCAATCGCCTCCCAAATCCGTACAGGTTTTCTGACGAAATTTTATGGAACTCACATGGTGGTCGCTGGCCAATATGGGTGTACAAGAACCTACAACAACTCATACCTTTTTGACTGCTTAAATTGCAATAAATGTGTAGTTTATCATTAAGCAAACGACATGTCCTATTTTTATACAACATAAAGGCTGAAGCTATAGCTTATTAAGCACACTCTTGCTGGATTAGAGAGAAATAGCTCTATTTAGTTTCTAATATGGGAAATTCTACTTACAACCATAAATAATTCAGATTTCACCAGAACTGGAATTTTATAATAAACATATTTATTTTAGTTCAAGAATTTTGTGAAGGAAAAAAAAGAAAGAAAACTATCCACAACTAAGATGTTGCACATAGCGATAAAGGTAAAGCTTCTAGCCATCAAGCAAGACGATTGGTGTTCAAACCACCTTGTACCACCCAAAAAAAGGAGTAACCAAATTGCAAAACCGCATTAACAATTCCATGATTCTGCACTTCATGAATTCAAAAGGTATTCGGCTTCCATTTACAAGTAACCATAATGAAAAGTGCTGATTGACGACCAAATTAATATACCGCAAGATCACTTTTTGCTTTGTAATTTCGACAAGCAAACTAATAGATAAAATTAAATCCATCTTTCAGCCACCACCTTCAGGGAAAGGATTCAAAAATCGGCCAACTGTGATCCGCGTCGGGTGGATCCAATCAGGTTTTCTAGGGGAATGTACAATGTCTACTTCAAAATTTGGGCCCAGCAGATTGAAGCATAGCATTGATAATTTTTTTGTCTGGACAGGTCTAGATCGGACCGCTTCGGGTCGAGTCTAGTTGAGTCGTGAACGACAGTATTGTTAGATACTTAAAAAATATATATTGTAACTAAATTAGGATAATTAAAAAGTATATTGTAACTGAATTAAATTTAAATAGATTTTTAAAACCATAGTACAAATTTTGTCAAAGACCATGGATTATATAGAGTAATAATTAAAAAATACAATTTTAATGTACAAAAATGAAAACAGTAATCTAATATCATATTGAAAAGTATAAAATTATTCGAAAATAATTCAGAAATATATCTAGTTATTTTTATTATCTATATAAGATTATTGATAAAATTTTACTTTCCTATTTCAATCAATACAAAAAATCTAATTTTCCAAATCCGAGAAGCCCCGAGACAGCAGATTCTGATCCAAAAAAATGTCCCTCCAATACATATACCGAGATTGTAACCTTGTTTCAGGATTATATTTCATGGAATAATATTCAATCACATAAAAGATGTAGGGAAAGAGTGCACCCGTTGTTGCCTCATGACCAAGTTAAGGCAACAAACTTTGGCCACAAGTGAGTGAGCCCTAAAATGGCGGTAGGATAACATAGTATAGTATAGTATAGTATAGATAACTCTCTCATAGTATACATGAGATTAAATACCATGTCTTGCACTGGAAAAGTTCCTATATTTTCATAGTTTCATATAAGCAAATATTGCTTGTGCATACTGTTAAATAATCAAACTTCTATATGGTAAATTTTATAACTTGTATAAGCTATTAGTTAGTACAATATGTAAACAGACTATGTCCCATAACCAAATACTTCTCAAGACAGCCCATCACAGCTCATAAACATTATAATACAAATGATTATATGATTTCAATGTATTTCAAAAGTAGCTAGCTAGTATACTATCACCTACCCAGAATATATGTAGTCATCATATATCCCGAGAGGGTTAACACTGACATAGGTAATATATAATCGAATGACACCTGTTCCAATTCAAATTGGTTTACTTTGTCAAAACTGACAAGAGATATTACAAAGATGATCTAAACCAGTCAATGAAAAATATATCTCCAGCAAACTCCAAGCAAGAACATAAAAGCAAAGATCATATAATACTACAAGAAATCTTTGCAGTATCATTCTGTTTGAAGTCAGAGGAGAATACCTCATCGAATAGTCCGGATATCACTTCATGTTTCTACAGAATCCAATTCTTTATAGAAGGACCAGGGGAAAAGAACAAAAAGGTATGCACTCTCACTCATCTTTCCACATTCCAGCAGAGTCCAACTCCCACACCCTCTCCAACTTCAAAGAGACATTCAGATAGAAAATTTTGAGTCCAGCCAATTGCACCTTAATCAAACTTGAATTATCTGCAAATGTGATTGGATGCGATAACATTAGCTATTAGGAATAACAGCTACTTGCAAAAGATATTCCGACACTACTTAATCAATGCAATGCTGGATTGATGAGCTTCATCTACTTTTATGCATGAGATAATTTCTTGATACCAAAAGGTGTCAGTAGTCAATGCAACAGTAAATAGCACTTTCATCACTGCTTCCATGGAGTTAAACGGAAAAAAATATTTCCTAGTTTCCATAATTCATACCTACAGCTATTAGGAATAACAGCTACTTGCAAAAGATATTCCGACACTACTTGGTCAATGCAATGCTGGATTGATGAGCTTCATCTACTTGTATGCATTAGATAATTTCTTAATACCAAAGGGAGTCAGCAGTCAATGCAACAATAAATAGCACTTTCATCACTGCTTGCATGGAGTTAGACAAAAGAAAATATTTCTTAGTTTCCATATTTCATACCTGCACTGCTTACATGGTATCATAGCTTTTGATTGCTTTAGAAAGATCAAGTTAATAGCACTTTCATCACTGTCCCAAAGAACAGATGCACCGAGAAAATAGAGACATTAGCTGGACTACACATGGGAACATAAATCTTCGACAACGTTCATAATTGTGTCCGTGAGGGAATAATTGATAGAGGTCAACGGAAAAGACTCGCATATAAACCATTATTGATAGCATTTTATGTTTGAGAAAATCCAATTCCCTCCAAGGCGAATGTAGAATATTCGTTTACCATCTTAGGTGCCAATTAGATAATCTGATCTACAGATTGACGTGGAAAGTCCAGCAGATAAGCACCTTGATCCAACTTAAGGCATCTGCTAAACCTGGATAAGGTACTATATAGAATAAGGGCTGTTTGTGGTCCAGACATATTACCTGGCATTAAGTACGATTTGCCTTATCCATATCTATGAAAGCTACAGTTATTCCCAGAAGGTCTACCAGGGACCAATATGACAGGAAAACAATTAAAATCACAGCTGTACAGATTTTTGCTGACTTTTAATCACTAGAAATTATTAGGTATTGGAATAGTTGAGGTATTGTTAGAATCAAGTGCTTCGTATTGAAATTTCCAAAATGAAAAAAGAGGTGCTTCCAATTTGGTGGATTATGAGATGATCTCCATTCAATCACAAAATAATTGGATGACTTCTCAATTATACCTATAATTATAATTCAGATGTTCATTCTAATCAATGGTTAATTTCAAAAATGAGAATTCCCACTAATAGAGTTGTAAGTTGAAATAGCAACTACTTGAAACCAAACACTTGATTTTATAATTTCGAGTAGTTGATACCGTATAGGGCTTCAACTACACCTAAAAGATGATCATCCAACTAGCTCGTACATTTCTAAATAATTCAACAAAAATAGTGCCTTCATCTTCTATTTTTGAAGTCTAGTGAGCCAATTTTAAGGTTGAAACTCAATATTTCACATTAAGAAACTAAATACCAACAGACAGAAACTACATGATCCTCAATCTCAACTACATAAGTACATATGTACTCCAATTGCACTTGTTTTTCCAACTACAACTAAATTGATCATTATCATCTCAGCATCTAAACCATCTCATTAAAAATATATACAAATTGCAAGTTAAAAGGGGGGTGGAAAAGAAGAACTTTCAGTCTAGGAAATGCATCAAAGCAAGAAAAATGAGTGCCTGTCATCCTCTGCCATCAGCATAATTTGCGACAAGTAGTAAATGAGAACCCCGTGCATTGACTTTTTTCAATGTCTTTCCGACCTAGAAGAGAGATTCGAGTCCCACAATTAAGTGAATTAACCAACAAGCAAAACGAATCGTTATCTAAATCTCTCTAGATCGGATGCCCTTTGGATCCACCTAAAAGCGGTGGGATGCCCTTTAAGCGGAAGAGAAACACACTTGATAAACCGGACATCTATATATAGGCCATTACTAATATGAGATCAAATGCAACACAAGAACACAAAAGAAAGAGAGGAACTACGGAGATAAGAGTCGCACATTAGTGCTCATGGCAGAGGCTTACCTGAGAAGGAAGAGAGAGAAATTAAACCAAGGATGACTTGCCACAATTGGTAACAGCGTGCTCAGCACTAACTACATGCAGATGGGGAGTCATCTGCGGCTTAATTTGGCTCTCTTCTAACTCATGTAAGACTCTTGCATGACCCAGCCTTCATCCAAATGTAGATTACTCAGGTCAGAAGCAATAAGGGTCTTTTGTTTACAAGTGTGAGGTCTTTGTGCAGTCATATCTTCAATTATCCATTTTATACTTTCCGAACAACTTTCTTAACTTTCTTTTTAGCCATTTTATACTTCTCAAATCTCTCCATATCTCTACTTTTCTTCAAATCTTTATAAGAATTCCTTTTAATTTTAATTGCAGCCTTTACTTCTTCATTCCACCATGATACGTGCTTAGATGGTAGAGTACCACCTCTCGACTCACCAAGTAGATCTCTAGCTACTCTTTTGCTACAACTAGCCATTTTGTTCCATGTTCTGTCTGAATCATCTTCCGACTTATCCAACTATATGGAATAAGTCGTGTCTTCAAAATGAGTAGATACTTTAATGATATTACTTCTTTCATTACATGATGTGGATTTGGGAATAGCAGTTATGTATATTTTCTGAACAAGTGAAAAGTTCTTGAACTATTAACTACTTTATTATATTGCTAAAGCCAAATGCTTCCCTATTTTTTCGTAGCTTATTAAAAAGCTTTAGAAGTTTTGAATTGCAATTTCTGAAGAACCACAAGAGTTGACAACAATTTCATCAAAAGTACACAAAATATGTACTGAATTTGGTTATTCTTATTAGCATAGCTTACTTTTAATTTTTGTTTCGGTCAAATATTATGTATACACGTATTGTGATGTCCTTAAATATGCTAGCCTGCCTGCTTCCTGCACTACAAGTCCAGTAGTTGGGGAGGTGTTTCAAATTTATGAAAGGTATAATGCAAGATGTATTTTCCTATATTTGAAATTCTTGCTTCCTCATTCTTTTTGGTTGGAGCTTCTCTTTGACGGCAGGATGATTGGAAGAACTATTTCAATATTTATTGAGGAGCATGTCTAACCCCCTTAAACATCTCTGCGAAGTGATGAAACTATTCAAAAGCGAGATAAATTTTAACAGAAAACAGAAGTTTTTGCATATTTCAGAATTCCATGACAGATTTCCCTAGCATCAACACGACAGAAAGAAAGAAAAAAGTACCTGCCAAAGCATCAACAAATCTATAGCCTTTTCCCAACATTACAAGAGTCCATCTCTAAGAGCAAAACTTTCATAAGCACGTCTGAAACTTTCTTCAATAATGTAAAAAATAACAATATCATTACTCCTAAATATTGCATCTCTTTCATTCATTTCACTTGATGGTTTGCAATCCCCGTCTGTATTCAGTCTTCACTTTAGTGGTAAGGAGTCAGTGTCACCCTTTTACTCATAGTGTCCAAGCTGACTTTTAAAATCATGAAGTATTAGTTTCTCAGCTAAATAATTAGGATTTTCTCCATGGTTGCAATTGCACCCAATATTTTTGACATGTATAAACTCTATAAATGACATTTTAAGTTTTTAACAATTATCATTTCTGTAAGAAGGATGAACAACAGCAACTCCGCATTCCCTAGCTAGTGTGGCACCGTCTGCTTATCACATTAACCGCAGAATATTCCTTAACAGAATTCCAGTTTGAGAACAAGTCAATACTGTAGGTTAAAGAATGCTACTTGTATATTAAAAATAAAATATAGAGAAACTTCAAACCTGTGATGCAAGTTGTCTCTCTGAGAAAATATGCCAAATCGGATCAGTTTAAGGATAATAGCAGCAGCATCTACGAAGACCTTGCAATGTTACCCTTTACATGAACCACCCCTTTTATGAAGTTTCCAGTAAGATGAAGCCCTTGAGCCAAATCTTCTTGTGTAAATTTAATTCACGATTTTAGACGTCATTGCCTCCCAAACTGTCTTGGCACTGAATAACCTGAACCCAGTCAAACCCGGATCCTTAAGCAAATGTCGTTAATTTGCAATATACAAAGGTCCTATTAGTCATGGCAATCTGACAAAACATCCATGTCAAAGCATTGCTTGATGAATCCACAATGACACATAGTCAGTGATCAATCTTTCATTTGAAATATAATAAGTAGATCCAAGTTAAATGATTACTATAATTCATATTTCACAAGTTCTTCATAATATAAATATAATTAGTAACTGTACAGACAATTTAACAAATTATATTGAGAAAAGATGTACTGGTAGCATGAGTCGGTGCTCAAATTAATCGAAGTATATCCAGCTGTTTATATTTTAAGAAAATATCTAAGACATGAGCAAAGTTCAGTCCTCATGAAGACGTGCCCCTTGATTTGCAATATAACTCAATATATTTAGGTATATATCATGAGATTTGTGCAGCACATCTGCTCACATAATACAACAGCTTTCAGGGAATCAAGGTATCCAATATGTGTACGATAAAACAGTAATACGAACTACCAGTACAGGTCGCATATATGCATCCCATGTCTCATGCTACAAGATATATGCATTTAGATATTCATACGATAAAAGAATCCTTTTGCCATATAGAATGAAGGCCATTATGCATATGGATTAACAAGATAATTAAACATTTTAAGGCATTTACCATGTACATAGGTAAATCAAGTAGTATAACTCCCAAATGTGCACAAGTAGCAATTAGAAACATATCCCTTATCAGGAACTAGGAATCTCAGATGTCCTGTAGTGTTAATTTTAAATACCATCGAGTACAAGAGATGGGTTCCTGATTACAATTAAAATTCTTAATTTAAAAAACGCCCAACAACATCACTGACAGACTCCTCGCAAACTCCTATAGGTTTTTTGAATATACAAATCTCAATGTTGTACAGATATACATGCCTAAACCTATTCAAAAAGCCTAAGATGTTGGTTCCCTCTAACGAACTTCCTATCACCTTAGTTTGGCTTCTTCAATTTCTTGACGAAGTTTTTAACGCAGTTCAATCACCTGATTTCAATTCTTCTGATGACTTCATATCTTAATTGGTACTTAGCTCAAAATCTGTCTTCAATTTCCTGTAGGCTTCTTGTTTCTTAAAACAACAGATGGGTCTAAGAAGAGAGGAGAGAGATGCAACCAAGAAATACGGCATTGTGAGATAAGAGGCGAGCCAGCTTTTGTCATTAAATTGATTTTGTCGGCTAGGGTTGAGCAGGCTCTTCGGAGTGCTAATACCAGGTTTTGAGAGCAGTCCAACAACCACTTGGATCTCAGTTAATAAATTCACATAAACACCACCATGTTGATAAAATTTACATAAAACTCCTTACAATTAAATATAATACTCAAATGGACTCTAATACACCAGTACAGCAACAACAACTGAGCCTTTTATCCCAAGCATATGGGGTAGGCTACATGAACCAACATGAGAATCACGCCGGGTCCAACACATGAATCCTCTGCCTCCACTCACTCCTATCGAACAATATACTTTCATTGAGGCCTTTGACAACCATATCGTTTCGTATCACCTCCATCCATATTTTCTTCGGTCTCTCTTTTGCCACTGCCCATATCGAGAGTATCTATTCGTCGAACCGGTGCTTCCATAGGTCTGCGTCGCATATGATCAAACCATCTTAGCCGGTTTTCCCGCATCTTCTCCTCCACAGGTGCCACACCAAATTTTGCACGAATATCCTCACTTCACACCTTATCTTTTCTAGTGTTACCACACATCCAACGAAGCATGCGCATCTCCGCTACGTGCATCTTCTGTGTATGGTGCTTCTTAGGAGCCCGGTATTCTGTACCATATAATAAGGCAGGCCGAATAGCGCTCCGATAAAACTTCCTTTCAATTTTAACGGAAAGTTACGATCATATAAAATCCCTGTTGCATTCCTCCATTTCAACCAACCAGCTTGAATCCTTTGATTAACATCACTATCGATCTCCCCATCCTTTTGGATGATGGAACCTAGATATCTAAACTGATCGCTCGGTGATATCTCTTGCCCTTCCAATATTATACCAATATGGTTTTGACTTCTCTGTTTACTAAATTTGCAATGCATATATGCTGTCTTGGACCTGCTCAATCTGAACCCCCGAGATTCCAATGTTTGCCTCCATAATTCCAATTTGGCATTAACCCCTGCTTTCGTCTCATTTACTAGAATATTATCATCAGCGAATAGTATACACCAAGGTACCTCATCTTGGATAGTTCTAATAAGCTCATCTATCACGATGGTAAACATGAATGGACTTAATGCAGATCCTTAATGTAAACAAATTGTAATCGGAAAATCACTCGTTAGGCCGCCGCAAGTTCTGACATTTGCCACTACTCCATCGTACATATCCTTGATTATGTCAATATACTTAACGGGAACCCCCTTCTTCATCATTTTCGCCCATAATACCTCTCTAGGTACCTTGTCGTACGCTTTCTCTAAATCAATAAATATCATATGCAAATCTCTTCTCCTCTCTCGAATACGCTCGACAAGTTGACGAAGCAAATGAATAGCCTCTGTCGTCGATCGTCCATGCATGAACCCAAACTGGTTCTCTGTTATCTTAATATCCTTTCTTAGCCCGTGTTCAATCACTCTCTCCCAAAATTTTATGGTGTGGCCCATAAGTTTTATTCCACGGTAGTTTGAGCAATTTTGAATGTCACCCTTGTTCTTGTAGATAGATACAAGGATACTTTTTCTCCATTCATTTGGCATCTTTTTTGTCTGCCAAATCTTATTAAACAGATCTGTCAGCCATTTAACGCATATTTCTCATAAGCATCTCCAAATCTCGATAGAAATCCCATCAGGACCAACCGCTTTTCTTAAACTCATTCTGTTCAAAACTTGTTTAACCCCAGGTAGTCTTATTTTACGCATGAAATTACGGTTTATATCTTGAGATTGAATGACAAGTCCATCCAAATTCTTAGTAAAGCTCTTATTGAACAATTTGTCAAAATTATCTCTCCACATTTCCTTGATATCCTCATCTCGAACTAAAACCTTTTGATTTTCATTTTTGACACACTTCACAGTATATAAGTCTCTGGTATTTCTTTCCCGCATCTGAGCAATCCGGTATATATCATTTTCAAGCTCTTTAGTGTCTAATTTCTCGTACACCTCCTTGTAGACCTTCGATTTAGCTTCCCGAACAACTTTTTTAACTTACTTTTTAGCCATTTTATACTTCTCAAATCTCTCCATATCTCTACTTTTCTTCAAATCTTTATAAGAATCCCTTTTAATTTTAATTGCAGCCTTTACTTCTTCATTCCACCATGATATGTGCTTAGATGGTAGAGTACCACCTCTCGACTCACCAAGTAGATCTCTAACTACTCTTTTGATACAACTAGCCATTTTGTTCCATGTTCTGTCTGAATCATCTTCCGACTGCCAATCCACTTCTTGGACTACACGATCTATAAAAACCTTTTGGTTATCTTCTTTCAATCGCCACCATTTAATTCTAGGCTCTACGTTACGTCTAATCTTCCTAAGTCCTTTTCTAAATCGAAAATTTAGAACTAAAAGTCTATGTTGAGTGATTACACACTCACCTGACACTACCTTACAGTCGGTACAACAACCTCTATCTATTTTTCTCGTCAGAAAAAAGTCTAATACACCAGTACATTTATTGAAAAGTTACCTTCGCCTATTTAATTGTGCACCTCTGATACTCCATTCCTCAAACCTTTTTGTCACATCATACTTGTCTACTGCATATTAGCCTCTCTCTTTTTGTCAACAGCCCATAGTCTTCGGGGGAGGGAAGGTTGGGCATCTTGGCCTATGGGAAATTTCTCCACATAATTGGTTGAAACAACCCCCCTCCGGCCGCCGCCGCCAAAGAGCCTTTACTCGAGCGGCAATGACACTCCCTACTTGGTGGGAAGACTTGGGTTCGAAACCCCCCACTTGCAGTGTCATTACAGCATATTAGACTTAACATGAACAGTTCAGGTAATTTGGCTACATTCCCTTCCTAGCAATGATTCCCGATTATTTATCTATGGAAAGTTCACGATTTACAAAATTCACGGTTCTCTGATAAAATGCAGCTCCCGAAGCTTAATGCTTGACCTGTGAAAACTCAGGAGGGTGTCCAATATGAGTGACTACAAGAAACAAAAACTCATACTTTCTGGGTTGCTTGAATTACAGGAATCAGGTAACTTATTATTAAGCTAACTACATGTCTTATTGTCATACTATACAAGTCAAGCAATATATGCTAAATTTATAGCTCACAGCACACACTGTTGTTTAAATTGAGAAGAATAACTCTATTTGGTTTGTAACATTGGAAAATCCACTTACAATCATATTTCCAATTCAAGTTTTTCCACTAAATTGGGTTCTTCTGATAAGACCTGTGAATTTCAGTTTCAAAATTTTAGCAAAACAATTGCATATAATTCATGACTGGAGTGGAGAATGTATATCCAGCCAAACAAGAACAAAATTTATTTGATCAATAAACCTCAATTATAAGTAATCAAATCGGCAAGTGCCAATATAGCACAGTGATGAAGGTAAAGCTTCTAGCCATCTAGCAAGAGGTCTGGGGTTCAATCCCTAAATGCAGCGCCAAAAATAGTAACCAAACAACACAAATAACATTAACAATTCCATGATTCTGGACTTCAAGAATTCAAAGGTTCCAGGCTTAAATACAAGTAACAATAATGAGTTGCTGATTGACGACCACATTACTATACAACAATCACTTTTTTCTTTAATAAATAGAACCAAATCCATCTTTCAGTGATTACCTTCAGGATTATTGTAGAATTATATTTAACAAGGAAAAATATGTAGGGAAAGAGTGGGCTCAACATTGTCTCATGATTATGTTACACGACCAGATTGGGGTAAGGCAATAAAATTAGGTGCATTACGTGAGTGTCATGAGTCTTTAAACTGCGGAATAAGAGACAAAAGAAAGTAGGTAGGATAGCATAGTTTGCATCTCGTTTATTCAAGAGCATATTATTGATTACACTTTCATAGTATTAGTGAGATGAAATGTCATGTCTTACACAGGAAGTCTTACACCGGACATTTTGACTTCTATCGTAGTTTTATATAATTAAATATTTATGTTCATTGTGTTACATAAGCTAAAATTTGTGTGCTACATTTTATAAATTTAATCAGTTATCGAGTTAGTGTGATTTGTGAGTCAAGTAATTCATGAAGCCCAAATTGAGAGAGATTTTCATAACTCACAAAATATTTTCATACAAATGACATTATGGTATCAACATAGTCAACACAACATTTTGGCATTGAAAGACTAGAAAAGCAGCTAGTCAACCTTTACCTACCCAGGATATGTGTAGTCATTATATAACCCAAGAGAGAATCACACAGGTAATTATATTAACGAATGCCACCTCTTCTAATTCAATTTCGTTTAATTTGTTACAATTGACAAGAGGCATGCATTAATAATGATCTGAACCAATCAAGGCGAAAATATACCTCCAACAAATACTTTGCAAGTATTAAAAAAAATAAAGCATGGATCAAATTATATTTCAGGAAACTTTTTATTATTGTTATCTATTAGAAGTTATCGATTTGAAGTCAGAGGAGAATGTCACCTCTAGTAGTCTGGTTATCACTTCAAGTTTGACAGAATTCAATTCCTTTCCAAAAGGAACCGGGATTAACTAAAAAGCCACTCTCCCCTCTTCCACGTTCCAGTGGAGTCCACCCCCGCCCCCAACCCACCCACCTTCTCAAGCTTCAAAGGGACATTCAGAAAGAATAGTTTAAATAAACTCAGCCATTTGCACCTTAATCGAACCAGAATTATCTGCAACTGTGATCAGAAGAGACAGCATTAGCTATTCAGAATAATGTCTACTTGCAAGAGATACCTCGACACTGCTTAGTCAATGCAATGTTGGATTGATGAGGTTCATCTACATTTTTGCATGTGATAATTATTCCTAGAAAAGGGAATCAGTAGTAAACACGACAGCGAATAGCACTTTCATCACTCCTTACATGCAGTTGAATTGAAAAATATATTTCCTAGTTTCCAAGACCATACTCACACTGCTTACATGGTAATAGTAACTTTTTCATGCTCTAAGAGATGCACCAAGAAAGTGGATACATGAGCTAACTCACACATGAAAACATATATCTTCAACAAGATCTATAAATGCGCCCATAAGAAAAGGGAATAATAAATCTGTCATATATGATAGATCTATCATATACAAAACATTGGTGATGACCATTTATGTTTGAAAAAATCCAATTCTTCCCAAAATGAAGCTAGAAAATTCAGAGCATAACCATCTTAAGTGCCAGTTGGATGATCTGAACTATACAGTGAGTTAGAAAGTCAAGTCAAAGTACAGAAGATATGCGCCTTGATCCAACTGAAGGTGTTTGTTAAAACTGGATAAGGTATTACATGGAATAATAGCTGTTTGAGGTCCAAAACATATCGTCTAGACATTCAGCATGACTTGCTTTATCCATATCTATTGAAGCTTCAATTATTCCCATAAAGTTCATCAAGGACCAATATGATAGGATAAAAATAATTAAAATCATAGTTGAATAGTTTCGCTGATAACTAGGAAATTTTTAGATACTAGAATAGGTGAGGAATACTTAGAAGAAAGTGCATTTCTCTTTGCTCTTGAAAATTTTATAAAAATAAAAACAAAAAGATAATAAAGGGGTGATTCTAATTTGGTGGAATGCCCTATTTTAGTCACTAGGTAATCGGTGGCTACTCAATTATACCTAGAATTACAATTCACATGCTCATTCTAAGAATTGATCATTGTGTACTCACAATCGAAATTTGTTAATTTCAAAGCATGAGAATTCCAATTAATACAGTTGTGAAGGGATCACCATGATGACTAAAAGATTATCACGCCTATGCTAGGTCACGACCAAGAGTACATTTCTAAATAATACAACAAAATTGTTGTCTTCACCTTCTCTTTGTAAGTTTACTACGTAATCAGTCAGTTGGTAAGATTGCAACCTAACATTGCATAAATAAGAAACTGCAGGATTCTCTATCCCACTAAATGTCCTCCGCTTTTCTTGTTTTTCCAACTACAGATAAACTGATCATTATCATAGAAGCATCTAACCTTTCTCAATATATATATATATATATATATATATATATATATATATATATATATATATATGAGAGCGCTCCATTGCAAACCGGTCCGTGTTTTTTTAAAAACGGGATCTTTCGATCCACGACATATTTGAACGATCCGAACCGTTCAAGTTGATCACCCTACCTTCAAGTCTGTGTGTATGAAAAATCAAAGGATTTGAAGACTTCTTGTCTATGCATCGGATGGAGTTTATGTTGCTATATTGAAAGACGTTCATTTTGTACTCATTTGATGCTTGAGTTAGAGGTCTTCAAACCCTTTGATTTTTCATAGGCATACATTTGATGATGGGGTGATCAACTTGAACGGTTCAGATCGTTCAAATATGTTGTGAATCGAGAGTTCCCGTTTTAAAAATATACGGACCGGTTTGCAATAGATCACTATATATATATATATATAAAGTAAAAATTGAGGGAAAATAAAAACTTCCAGCCTAGAGGAATCAAGGCAAGAAAATTGGATGCCTTCATCCTCTGATATGCATCAATGCCATAAGCATAATTTGTAACAAATAGTCAAATAAGAGTTTGTGCTGCCTTTTTCAAGATCTTTCCAACCTACAAGAAAGATTCGCCTCCCAGAACCAACTAACAAATACTTGAACCCTAAAACTAAATATTATCCAGATCTCTCTCGGTCCCACTTTAAGTCCTTGAAAAGTTATGGATGCCCTTTAAGCATAAAAGCATTAGCTTCATAAACCACACATCTATATATAGGACATCAATAATACAAGATCGAATGCAGCACAAGAACACAAAAGAAAAGAGAGGAAATATGGAGACGAAAAGTTATACATAGTGCTCATGGAAGAGCTTACCTGAGAAGGAAGGGAGAGAAATTAAGCCAAGGATGACTTGCCACAATTGGCAGAGGCATGATCAGTGCTAACTGCAGGTAGCTGGGGAGTCATCTGCGGCTTAATTTGGCTCTCTTCCAACTCATGTAAGACTCTCTCATGACTCAACCATCATCCAAATGCAGATTAATTTGTGTCATCATCCGGGAGAAGTGATAAGAGCCTACTATAGCACAAATGTAAGGTCGTACATGCTTTATTATAACTTATATGCCATAAACTATCTAACTACAAGGGGGTCAGTTCAACTTAAGAGTTCAATATGAAATAAGCACTTATATGCATTCATCATCCATTAAATGATATTTATTTTTGTCTAAATGATGAGGATTTGGCAAAAAGCAGTAATATATATTCTGAGTAAGCGAACAGTTCTTGAACTGTAAACAAATTATATTACTTAAGCTTAGTAATGATTACCCGATGTTTCAGGAATTCTTTAGAAAGCTTTAGAAGTTAAAAATTTATTTTCCTTATACGAACCACAAGACTTGACAACATGCTCATCAAAAGAACAGAGAATATGTACTACTTTTATGTAGATAAATCTTGGATATTGGCATAACTAACTTCTTTTTTATGTTGTGGTCAAAGCTTATGGATCGTGATATGCTTAAATATGCTATCCTTCCTGCTTCCTGCTCTACAAGTCTGCAGTAACAACATGTGAACAGGTAGTTAATACATTCTATGCCATTGACATGTTTCAAAATTTATGAAAGGTATAAGGCAAGATGTATTTTTCTATATTTGGAATTTGAACTTCTTGCTCCCTAGTTCTTTTTGCTTGGAACATCTCTGGGACCCAGCTAACCCTTTGTATATGTAATTAATATTTTGAAGAGTTATTCCAGAGGAGGTGTATGCCTGACTTCCTTACTCACATGCCTAAGAGAGGTGATGATACCATCCAAAATTGAGATAAATTAGAAGTATATAAGTTCTTGCAAATTCCAGAATTTCCTGGCATATTTTTTACCTTGCAGCAAACAAAAACAGAAAGAAAAAGGTTGTCTGCTTAAGCATCAACAATTCTATAGCCATTTTCTGACCATTCTATGAGTCCATCTACAAGAGCAAACTTTACAGAAGCAAGACTGAAATTCGGTCCATAATAATTTTGATAGCAGAAGAAATACTTATATTATTACTTGTAACTACAAGTACTGCGTCTCTTTCATCCATTCCACTAGATGTATTAAAATCCCCATCTATACTTGGTCTTTTCTTTCATGGTAAAACTTAACGGGTCAGTGTCACCCTTTAACATATAGTGTCGGAGAATGATATTTTTAATGATGAAGTATTAATTGCTCAAATAAAGAGTCAGGCACATGGTTGCAAATTTACCCAACATTTTAAACATGTATAACACACTATAAATGACATTTTAACCATTACATCTCGGTAAGAGCATCAACTTCTCTGAATTCCCTAATAAATTAGTGATAGTATCATCTACTTGTGACATTAATACCAGATAACTTCTTAAAATAAAACCAATATACGAATGAGTCCGTGATGTAGATAAAAGAACGCGGCTTGTGCTTCGTATTGGTTATAAAATAAATAGCAACTCCAAACCTGTGATGCAAGCTGTCCCTTTCAGACAATAAGCCAAACTGATTCAGTTCAAGGAAAATAGCAGTAACATCTACTATGACCATGCAACATTACCCTCAGAACGAATCACTCATTTAATAAAGCTCCTAGTTAAATCTGCGACTTCTAGAGGAAGCCCTTGAGCCAATCTGCTTGTGCCAATTTACCAAAGGATTTCAGACATCATTGCCTCCCAAGCTGTGTTGATACTGAAGAACCTTAAACCACAACATGGATCCTTTAGCAAACATCTTTAATTTGTCATATACAACAGTCCTATTAGGCATGGCAATTAGACAAAGCATTCATGCAAAGCACTGCTTGATTGATCCACAATAACATTTAGCTGGCGATCAACCTCACAAATGAAAAAAACAATAAGATCCAAGTTAAATGATTACTCCAACTCATAATTTAATGAGCTATTCATGATATATATAGAACTAACACAACCATACAGCTAGTTTATCAAAGAACAGCGAAAAAGATGTGGTAGCATGAGTTGGTACTCAAATTCATTGAAGCATATCCAGTTTAAATTTTCAGAGAGAGATCAGTACTAACATAAAGAATTATGATAATTTGATTCCAATTATTTAGTGGTCATGGAAAGCCGCGTTTATTTCCTGCAGTCAGGAAAATAACAATAACCGCGTCCGAAGTTCAGTACTCCTGAAGAAGTTTGCTTTGATCCAAATATATCTTCATTTGTTTTGTATGGGTATGTAGGTAACATTTATGCAGCACATCAGCTAGCATGATACAACAGTTTTCAAGGAATCAAGATATGTAATATGTGTATGATAACACATGAAGTAAAATCACTATACAGGGTGCATATATGCATCCTATGTTTGATGCCACATGGAATAGCAAGATGACGATTATTCATTACATCTGCCTTTAGAAGATCATAATACGGCTTGCTGCAGTTAATAGGTATATCAGTGAATCAGATATTAAAGAATCTAAATGTGCGCAAACAGCATTTAGAAACGTATTCCTTCTTGTGTGCTAGAGATTTTAGATGTTGTGCATGTAGAAATTTATAATGCCATCAACTACAAGAGATGAGCTCTTAACTTAAGATGTAGATACTTGGGTAGAAAAGGCTATATGTGATCCCAGACAGTCTCCTCCCATATTCCTACAGGTTTTCTGAACAAATATATTCAATAATACATTTCAGTGTTGTATAGAAACAGGCTTAAACCCTTTTTTTTAAATTTAAATACATAACCCTAAAAGCCTAAGATGTTGACTTCCTCTAGCAAACTTCCACTTGGTCAGAACCTGGCTTGGCTTGTTCAATTTTCTAACGAAGTTTTTAGAGCAGTTCATTCACCTGATTCAATTCTCCTGACGGCTCAAGATCTTGACTAGCAGTTAACTGCGAATCTGTCTTCAGTTTCCTGTCGCATTCAACGGAGATGTGTCTAGAGTTAAGGGAAGAGATAATGTACCATAAAATACTGCAAGGCAAGGTCAGATAAATTATAAGCAAAATTTTGATATAAGATATGATTCTAATGACGGCTAGGGTTGAGCAGCCCCTTCGGAGCTCTGATAACATGTTTGTTAGATCTTCCATTGCCACTTTTACATAAAGGAACCCATGTTGATAAAATTTACATAAATAAATAGGCTGCACAAATACACTCTAACACCATATTACACGCCTCGTACAAAATGTTTCGCCTTCATGTAAACACCTTTATAATTGTGCACCTTTGATACTCCAGTTCAAGCATCAAACTTTTTCACATTGTACCTGTATACCAAATATTAGCCTTACCAGGGACAACTGAGGTCATTTGGTTGCATTCCCTTGTATGCCTTCCAAATCAAGGTTCCAGCTTACATACATAGAAATGAAAGATTTAAAAAATTCTGAGTTATTGGGTAATTGTAGCTCCCAAAGCTTTATGCTTGAGTTGTGAGAACAATGGTTTTGAAACCCAGCAGGTTCCAATCCGAGATGCCTGATCCTGATCCAAGAAATGACAATCTTTCTGAAACCGATAACGAGTGATACCGAGTGTCACGCCCCGCTTCCCAAAAATCCGGAATGCGGAGAGCGATTGTCATGCCCCGCTTCCCAGAGTACGCTAAGATGGGCACGTGACATAGCCAACCATGCTACCTGTGGATAGGAAAAATCCTTCCACGATCACATTACGGCTGTAGAAATATCAAGAACAAGAAAGTAAACTAACTATCTAGTACATGTCCATAAGCCAGAGTAAAAGAGTCAAGAAAATAACAATATACGGAAGCCAAAAGATACAATAAATGGAACACCTGGAAGTGAAACTACATACCGACAGGAACTTCACCGCTCGTCTAACAGCGGCAATACTCATGATCAGTCTGCAACAAGATAGAAGAATCTGGGCCATGCAAAACCCAGACGTCAGCGCGTCATGTCATCAAGCAATAAAATATAAACAGGGTAACAGGCAATGCAAATATAATCATGAATGAAAAGCAGATTTAACAGTAATGTAAATCAGGGCAGTGAATGATAGTGTGCAGTGAGTAAACTAAACTGTTCTATTGGGTTATCTACTCTCAAGTCTTTGAAATCAATTTAATGAATTATCGATATAACTCAATAGTATCACGTGCATACCCGGGACCACGGTCAAGATTCTCAGGCTAAATCCGAGACATGCCGCTAGGCACTAAAACAGGAAATATGTACAGATGAATGATGTCAGCAGCATCATCCCAAGGCTGGTCTAGCCTCTAAAACTGATCAGTAAAGGTAGTACACTGTCGAGGTACAAGTCAGGTTTCATCATTGATTTCCCCATACCCCCAAGTTATATGTGTCAAGTCAGGTATTCCGTAATCGAGAACTAATGCCAACACAGGATCAGGTAAGAGCAGATTTGTCTGGATAGACAACAGGAACGGTCCGTGAGGACTACATGTCAGGTTTGTTGGCATTAGACACAAGTTCAGGTAACGGGTCAATCCATGGTACAATAGGTCAGGTCAAGTAGTATACGGTACCATGTCAGGTCAATCGATATGTGTGCAGCGAGTCAGGCCAGGGTGTAAAAGATAACATGTGGGTACTCATAAACAGCTAGCATAATCATGGTTATAAGTAATCAAGCATGGTTATCAACAACACAATCTAAGCAGTAAGTTAAGCAATAAAGCAGATTAATTAATTAGCTGTACAGTTATCAGTTGTGGTTATCAGATGATGTCAGCATTATACGAATACATTATAATAGATGTAAATGCTAAAAAAAACAGGTTAATAAGTATTGAGTGATGCGACAACATGTATAATTTGTTCAATGGATGCAGTTGTAATTAACCCGGTTAAAGTTGCACCTGGATGTCCGGTAGGTTAAAACTGGATAAAAGGGTATCATAACTAATAAACATTGTGAGTATGTGATTTAACATTTAAATGTGGTTATGTATGCTTAGTAAACTAAATGCAATGGTTACCTTTCAAGTTCTACATCTGAAATAATATAAATAGATGCAACGGAACATCGAAAAGTTATAAAACGATACATGGGGTGCTAAATCCAAACTACAAGTATGTTATATATATAGAATAGGTATAGAATGATTCAAATAGCATGTGGCAAGATTAACTTGCCTTGATCGGATCACGACACGGTAAACGGAACGTTACGCGTCGGCGGAAAAGTCGCGACGCGCGCACAGTGCACGGAATGAGTCCAGACCACGCATGATGGAAACATACGGGTCAGGTATCCATGCTGGGTCGTCGGAATAGTCGTCGGCACGTCGGATCCCGGCAAACGAGAAACAGCAGTGAATCAAGAGAACTATACATAAAGAAGAGAAGAAAGAACGGAGAGAATAATGGAAGAATGAAACCATTGGAGAGAGCTTACCGTAGCTGCGTTCTGTGGTTGCAGAGGGGAGTCGGCAAGGGTTGCCGACGTGAGGTTTCCCGGCGATGGTCAACAACCACGAACCCAATAGAAAGAGGAGAAGAAGAAGAAGAAAAGGAAGACTGGGGTTACTGTTCTGGGTTTTGGGGTCAAAGACGAGGCGGCAAGGGGTGCTGTCGATGAAGTCTCCGGCGATGGGGTCGCCGGCATGCTGGGTTCTGCAGCGCCAGGGTTCTGGGCATGCAGGAAGAAGAGGAGCTCGGGGGTTGAGGGTTCTTGGCGTCGTCGGGGTTTCAGGGTGATCGGGTATGGAGAGGGAAACGAGGTGAAGGCCGGGGTTAGGGTGACGGTGAAGTCTCCGACGAGGCTTGGTGATCGGTGGTGATGGCTTGGCAAGGGGTTTCATGGGTTCAGGGATGTTGGTGGCGGCGCTGAGCACCCGGGAGCAAGAGGAGGGAAGGAGAAGGAGATGATGACAAAGGTTGTGTGCGGCTGGGGTCGCCGGAGGTGAGGGGACGGCGACGGGTTCTTTAGGTTTGAGGGTGCAAGGTGACGGGAAATGGAGGAAGAAGAGGAGGAGAAAGATAAAGAGGGAGATGAGAAGGACGAATGAGATGGAAGAGAGGGTGCTGCCGAGCTCGTAGATGAGGAGGTAGCGACGGAGGGATCGATGGCGGTGATGGGTTCTACGGTTGCAGGCTCGGGAAAGGAAGAATGAAAGAGACATGACGAGGAGGGAGAGATGAGGAAAGGAGAGAAAGGTGGAGGAGAAGGTGGTCGCGGGTGTGAGGCGACGAGGCTAGGGTTTCTCGGGTCCATGGGCTCTCGTGGCGAGGTGCGATGGCTCCCAAACAGACAGAAGAAGAAGAAAGAGAAGGAAAAGAAGAAACGATGTGAAGGGAGGTGCCCATATCGCGCGCACGATGACGAGAATCGAGGAAATCAACAGTAATTCCGAGAGGTGAGAGAAAGAGCGAGATGAGAAAGAAAGGGAGCTGCGGAGAGAAGAGAGAGAAAGAGAAAAGAGAGAGGGAGAGAGGTGCGCGGGGCCCAGGGGAGGAAATAATGAACGCGATTGGTTGGGAAAAGATTTTGGGAAAGATACAGAGAGGGACGTGGGGCCCGGTTAATATAAATTGAAGCTTGTGATTAGCTTCAAAAAAAGAATGGGAGAGAGAGAATGGTGGGGCCAGTGGCAGCGAGAAAGAGAGAGGAAGGAAAGTGGTTTGATAACAACTGTTTGGTTTTTAAAATTTAAAATATATTTTGTTAGTTAAAGAACTGTTTAATAAGATTTGGAGCTGTTAAATGAATTTTAAATATTTAACAAACTTGAATTTTGGCGGGCTACAAAAATACTCCAAAACACGCCCGGGTCAGGTCCAAAATTTGAATTTGAAAATATGAAAAATACTGGCAGGTTCCAAAAATTGAAATGAAGGATTCTGCAATGAAAAGGCATACCTCCAAGAACGGACGCACGTACGTGCGCGTAGCCGTCCAAACATATCCGTTTCACTGAACGGAACGAGAACACGATGCAAGGACACTACCACAGGGTTAGGGGTATCATGCAGGCCATGAAATACAATTTTAATTTATTTTACATGATTTAAATTGCTATATGCAACAGATGCGATACCAGATCAAGTGCCAGTAAATACTAAGTTATGAGATGCACTAGTCTAAGTAATAAGTTAAGATAATCTATAAATAAAAGTTAACCAGGTTCAAGCAAGCGGGTCGGGTCGAATGCGAAGTAAAATATGTAGAATACCATTCGCAACCAAACACGCTAAATCAAGAAAGGCCATAGGTAGGTAAAATGGAGGCTGGAATTGGTATAGATGAACACGGGTGTTACATTATACCCAACTACAAAAGAATTTCGTCCTCGAAATTCCAAGAACAAGATAAGATAAACAAGCAAGAGATTTCAAAAATAGATGTGGAAGGTTCTGTCGGATTTCATCTTCTCGCTCCCAAGTTGATTCTCCATGCGAGCGATTTTCCCCAAGAAACAAGTACGAGAGGGATAACCTTGTTCTTAAGAACATTTTTCCTTCGATCCACAATCATCTTCGGTCGTTCCTCAAAAGTTAAATCTTCTCATACGGTTAACTCCGAATGATCCAGCGCATGAGTTCCACCTCGAACATACCTACGGAGTTGAGGTACGTGACACACGTCATAAACGTTCACCAAAGATTTCGGTAACACCAAACGATGCGCCACTTCCCAGTACACCCCAAAATCTTAAAAGGTCCAACGAATCGAGGACTAAACTTTCCTCGACTACTGTAACGAATCACCCCTCTAGTCGGTGACATACTAAATCACCAACAACGAACTTTAGAGGTCTTCTCGATATAACTGTCCAACTCTTTTGTCGGTCTTGTGCTGCTTTTATATAATTCCGGATAGTATAAACCTTCTCAACTGTCTGCACAACCAAATCTGGTCCCAACAATCTTCGTTCACCAATATCGTCCCAACAACAGGTCGACACTTGCGACCAAAAAAAAAACTTTGAATGGAGCCATCTGTATAGTCGCCTGGAAACTGTTGTTGTAAGAAACTCTACTAAATGTAGATGATCCACATATGAACCCTGAAGTACAACTTGCAAGCTCTTGGCATACTTTCAAGAGTTTGAATCGTTCTCCCAGCCTAGACATCTGTTTGAGGATGGTAAGCTGTACTATCCTCAATCGAGTCCCCAAACTTTCCTGTAAGCTCCTCCAAAAGTGTGATAAGAAACGAGTGTCACGGTCGGATACGATGCTCACTGGTACTCTATGCAATCTTACAATCTTCTGTTTCATGACTTCCTACCAAAACGCTGTCGTATAACTCGGTACATCTTCGTGCCTCCTGAATGTACGGGATAAGTGTAACTGTGCGCCTCCTTCATAACTTTTTCGCGAATACCTCCATTGGCACACACAAACAACTATCACAACGAACCATCTTCATGAATCACTAAGCCCGTTCGAAGTCCAACTTCAACCCGTTCTCGAAACTTCTGCAATCCTGGGTCCTGCAATTGCACTGCTTCAATATCCTCGATCAACGATGACTGTACTTGCAGTTGCATCATATATCCCAAAGAACACGGTAGCACGATCTCCAACTCGAATCTCCGAAAGTCTTCAATAAGTCCCCTTGGTGCAGTCAACATCAGAATTTCTGACAACCGACTAAGCGCTTTCGGCACAACATCAACTTTCCCGGATGGTACTCAAGATCAAGATCGTAGTCAGCCATCAGCTTTAACCATCTTCGCTGTCTCACAATTTGCTCCTTCTGAGCGAACACGTACTTTAGGCTTTTGTGATCGGTGAATACTTCGACCCTTTCGTCCAATAAGTAGTGTCTCCAATCTTCAAAGTGAACACTACATCTGCTAGCTCCAAGTCAGAAGTTGGGCAATACTTTTCTTGGGTCTTCAACTGTCTTGACGCGTAAGCTACAACCTTCCCACGCTGCATCAACCACATCCCAATCCTTTCCCAGATGCGTTGTTGTGAAACACCAATCCTCCGGAACTGTCGGGTACGGTCAAAACAAAAACGGTTATCAAACCTCGCTCCAACGCCTCAAAGGCTGACGCACACTTATTCATCCACACAAATAGTACCTTCTTGTGCGTAAACTTGGTCAGAGGCTCAGCCAAACGAGCAAAATTCTTCACGAACCTTCTATAGTATCCTGCAAGTTCAAGAAACTTCTGATCTTTACAACGTTCTTAGGAATCAGCCAGTCTTGAACTGCTGCAATCTTCCCTGGGTAAACGGCGATTCCATCTCCAGCTACGATATGTCCCTAAACCTTACTTCTTCCAGCCAAAACTTGCACTTGCTTATCTTTGCATAAAATCTTTCTTGCCTTAATGTCTGCAGTGCGATCTTCAAGTGTTTTGCATGCCCTATAATGCTCTTCGAGTAAATCAGAATATCTTCAATGACCCATACTAAAACTGGTCCAAGAATGGTGAAAAGATTCAGTTCATCAAGTCCATAAATATTGCCGGTGTATTCGTTACTCCGAAGGGCATCACAATACTCGTAATGTCCATACTGAGTTCGGAACGCAGTCTTGCAAATATCTTCAGATTTAACTCGACCCTGATGATATCCGAACCGCAAATCTAGCTTCGATAATACCCTTGCGCCACCAAGCTGCTCAAACACTTCGCCAATGCGAGGGATCGGGTACCTGTCCATAATAATCACTCGGTTTAATTCTCGATAATCAACGCACATCCTCCTGGTGTCGTCTTTCTTCTTTACTAGAAGAACCGGAGCTCTCCAAAGTGAGTTACTTCTGCAAATCCAACCCTTCTCAAGTAATTCAGCAACCTGCTTCCTGACTTCTTCCAACTCCCCTGGGGCCATCGGGTAATACGCCCTTGAGATTGGCGCTGCACCAGGAACAAGTTCAATTGCGAACTCCACGTCTCGCTTCGGCGGTAAACCTGATATGTCTTCAAACACTTCCATGAAACTCTCAAATATAGCCGGTGCTTCTTCCTTATCCACTGCCATTGACGAAAGAACCTTGTTTGTCGGCCTAGCCCTAACTCGACTGGCCCGACAGAACTGCTTCCTCCAGCAAAACAAACTCCGGATGTCCGGGAATCACCTTCTCTTCCTTACAATCAATATGAGCGTGAAAAGTGCCGCGAAAAATCCATTCCCAAGACAACAACAAATAAGGTAATGCACTAGGATTAAACAGTCCTAATGCGGGGAAAACAAGAACAAGTAAGATACCGAGATGACTTCACCCGAAGTCAGGATACTGAAGAGGGTTAACCACGGTAAACATGATTCAAGCTGGCGACGAAACAATAACTGGTAAGCAATGAAACCGAGAGGGACAAGGTAGTACAACGATCATGGAACATGGAAGTGAATCAAGATCAGGACTCCAACTTACTTACATAGAGTACCGCATTGTAACCATGCTGCAGTTCATGGGCACAATTACATAACTCCACCCAAATCGCCCAAATCCTAGTATCATAATCAAGAAACAGGGAGAAACAATAAAGAACCCAAAGATTTCAGGTCGAAATGCAAAGTGGTTTGCATATCGCCTAAACAAAGGATCATGAGAAGGATATGATTCAACAATCACGATAATCAAGATGGCAGGACATGTTCCTAATCATGAGTATTCTGATTCGTGTATTGGGTCCAATACCCAACTACAAAGAATCAACCCGATTAACCAATATCCTATGTCTCTGATACCAAAAAAACCATGTCACGCCTCACTTCCCAGAATACGCTAAGATGGGCACGTGACATAGCCAACCATGCTACCTGTGGATAGGAAAAATCCTTCCACGATCACATTACGGCTGTAGAGATATCAAGAACAGGAAAGTAAACTAACTATCTAGTACATGTCCATAAGCCAGAGTAAAAGAGTCAAGAAAATAACAATATGCGGAAGCCAAAAGATACAATAAATGGAACACCTGGAAGTGAAACTACATACCGACAGGAACTTCACCGCTCGTCTAACAGCGGCAATACTCCTGATCAGTCTGCAACAAGATAGAAGAATCTGGGCCATGCAAAACCCAGACGTCAGCGCGTCATGTCATCAAGCAATAAAATATAAACAGGGTAACAGGTAATGCAAATATAATCATGAATGAAAAGCAGATTTAACAGTAATGTAAATCAGGGCAGTGAATGGTAGTGTGCAGTGAGTAAACTAAACTGTTCTATTGGGTTATCAACTCTTAAGTCTTTGAAATCAATTTGATGAATCATCGATGTAACTCAATAGTATCCCGTGCATACCCGGGACCACGGTCAAGATTCTCGGGCTGAATCCGAGACATGCCGCTAGGCACTAAAACAGGAAATATATACAAATGAATGATGTCAGCAGCATCATCCCAAGGCTGGCCTAACCTCTAAAACTGATCAGTAAAGGTAGTACACTGTCGAGTTACAAGTCAGGTTGAATCATTAATTTCCCCATACCCCCAAGTTATATGTGTCAAGTCAGGTATTCCGTAATCGAGAACTAATGCCAACACAGAATCAGGTAAGAGCAGATTTGTCTGGATAGACAACAGGAACGGTCCGTGAGGACTACATGTCAGGTTTGTTGGCATTAGACACAAGATCAGGTAACGGGTCAATCCATGGTACAACAGGTCAGGTCAAGTAGTGTACGGTACCATGTTAGGTCAATCGATATGTGTGCAGCGAGTCAGGCCAGGGTGTAAAAGATAACATGTGGGTACTCATAAACAGCTAGCATAATCATGGTTATAAGTAATCAAGCATGGTTATCAACACAATCTAAGCAGTAAGTTAAGCAATAAAGCAGATTAATTAATTAGCTGTACAGTTATCAGTTGTGGTTATCAGATGATGTCAGCATTATACGAATACATTATAATAGATGTAAATGCTAAAAAAACAGGTTAATAAGTATTGAGTGATGCGACAACATGTATAATTTGTTCAATGGATGCAGTTGTAATTAAACCGGTTAAAGTTGCACCTGGATGTCCGGTAGGTTAAAACTGGATAAAAGGGTATCATAACTAATAAACAATTGTGAGTATGTGATTTAACATTTAAATGTGGTTATGTATGCTTAGTAAACTAAATGCAATGGTTACCTTTCAAGTTCTAGATCTGAAATAATATAAATAGATGCAACGGAACATCGAAAAGTTATAAAACGATGCATGGGGTGCTAAATCTAAACTACAGGTATGTTATATATATAGAATAGGTATAGAATGATTCAAATAGCATGTAGCAAGATTAACTTGCCTTGATCGGATCACGACACGGTAAACGGAACGTTACGCGTCGGCGGAAAAGTCGCGACGCGCGCACAGTGCACGGAATGAGTCCAGACCACGCATGATGGAAACATACGGGTCAGGTATCCACGCTGGGTCGTCGGAATAGTCGTCGACACGTCGGATCCCGGCAAACGAGAAACAACGGTGAATCAAGAGAACTATACATAAAGAAGAGAAGAAAGAACGGAGAGAATAATGGAAGAATGAAACCATTGGAGAGAGCTTACCGTAGCTACGTTCTGTGGTTGCAGAGGGGAGTCGGCAAGGGGAGTCGACGACAAGGGTTGCCGACGTGAGGTTTCCCGGCGATGGTCGACAGCCACGAACCCAATAGAAAGAGAAGAAGAAGAAGAGGACTGGGGTTACTGTTCTGGGTTTTGGGGTCAAAGACGAGGCGGCAAGGGGTGCTGTCGATGAAGTCTCCAGCGATGGGGTCGCCGGCATGCTGGGTTCTGCGGCTCCAGGGTTCTGGGCATGCAGGAAGAAGAGGAGCTCGGGGGTTGAGGGTTCTTGGCGTCGTCGGGGTTTCAGGGTGATCGGGTATGGAGAAGGAAACGAGGTGAAGGCCGGGGTTAGGGTGACGGTGAAGTCTCCAACGAGGCTTGGTGATCGGTGGTGATGGCTTGGCAAGGGGTTTCATAGGTTCAGGGATGTTGGTGGCGGCGCTGAGCACCCGGGAGCAAGAGGAGGGAAGGAGATGATGGCAAAGGTTGTGTGCGGCTGGGGTCGCCGGAGGTGAGGGGACGGCGACGGGTTCTTTAGGTTTGAGGGTGCAAGGTGACGGGAAATGGAGGAAGAAAAAGAGGAGAAAGATAAAGAGGGAGATGAGGAGGAGGACGAATGAGATGGAAGAGAGGGTGCTGCCGAGCTCGTAGATGAGGAGATGGCGACGGAGGGATCGATGGTGGTGATGGGTTCTGCGGTTGCAGGCTCGGGAAAGGAAGAATGAGAGAGAGATGACGAGGAGAGAGATGAGGAGAGGAGAGAAAGGTGGAGGAGATGGTGGTTGCGGGTGTGAGGCGACGAGGCTAGGGTTTCTCGGGTCCATGGGCTCTCGTGGCGAGGTGTGATGGCTCCCAAGCAGACAGAAGAAGAAGAAAGAGAAGGAGAAGAAGAAACGCTGTGAAGGGAGGTGCCCATATCGCGCGCGCGGTGACGAGAATCGAGGAATCAACAGTAATTCCGAGCGGTGAGAGAAAGTGCGAGATGAGAGAGAAAGGGAGAGAGAAAGAGAGCTGCGAAGAGAAGAGAGAGAAAAAGAAAAGAGAGGGAGAGAGGTGCGCGGGGCCCAGGGGAGGAAATAATGAACGCGATTGGTTGGGAAAAGATTTTGGGAAAGAGAGTGAGAGGGACGTGGGGCCCGGTTAATATAAATTGAAGCTTGTGATTGGCTTCAAAAAAAGAATGGGAGAGAGAGAATGGTGGGGCCAGTGGCAGCGAGAAAGAGAGAGGAAGGAAAGTGGTTTGATAACAACTGTTTGGTTTTTAAAATTTAAAATATATTTTGTTAGTTAAAGAACTGTTTAATAAGATTTGGAGCTGTTAAATGAATTTTAAATATTTAACAAACTTGAATTTTGGCGGGCTACAAAAATACTCCAAAACGCGCTCGGGTCGAGTCCAAAATTTGAATTTGAAAATATGAAAAATACTGGCAGGTTCCAAAAATTGAAATGAAGGATTCTGTAATGAAAAGGCATACCCCAAGAACGGACGCACGTACGTGCGCGTAGCCGTACAAACATATCCGTTTCACTGAACGGAACGAGAACACGATGCAAGGACGCTACCACAGGGTTAGGGGTATCATGCAAGCCATGAAATGCAATTTTAATTTATTTTACATGATTTAAATTGCTATATGCAACAGATGCGATACCAGATAAAGTGCCAGTAAATACTAAGTTATGAAATGCACTAGTCCAAGTAATAAGTTAAGATAATCTATAAATAAAAATTAACCAGGTTTAAGCAAACGGATCGGGTCGAATGCGAAGTAATATGTAGAATACCATTCGCATCCAAACACGCTAAATCAAGAAAGGCCGTAAGTAGGTAAAATGGAAGCTGGAATTGGTATAGATGAACACGGGTGTTACAGCGATGAAGGCCAGCCGTGCTACCTACGGTAAGGAAAGATCCTTCCATAGTCACATAAGGCTGTCTAGATTAACCTGTCAAAAATAAAATCCAATATCGAAAGGAATAATACTGATAATCATGCTGCAACGAAATCACAAAGAATACTAGAAAATGGGTCCACTAGATAATTGATGCAAATAAAGATCTGATACAATAGATTCGAAATAAAAACAAGATCCAAAAGAGATACATAAGTCCTAATGTCCCATAAGGACGCACATGCTAAAAGCTAATTAAAAAGGGTAAAAATAAACCTACGGTTACTATCTTCAGCAAAGTCCTGGTAGCCACTCTGATCCTGCTCGGCCTGAAAACCTGTCTCTAAACCTGAGATGACAAATCTCAGGGATGTCAGAATATCCCAGCAAGTACTCAACGTATAAAGTGTGTGTGTAGCATAATAACATGAATATATGAAAATGGTGAAGCCCGGTGCGCAAGAAAATCAGGTATATAAATAATTAGATGCATTAACACTATGAAACATGTATGTAAGGGGTCAATTCATAACCTGACTGGTCACTAAAAGGTAAACTATCCTATCGTAAGCTCGAGTGTGTGCGTCAACCTCTACAGGAGTATTCCTAACCCAAGAGTGGTGCCCCAGGGGCTAGGAAACACGCGCTCAACTGTGGAATGAACAACAGACCGCTATAGTCCGGTACGAGCTGTAAACATGAGACCGCTATAGCCCGGTACGAGCTGTAAACATGAGACCGATATAGCCCGGTACGAGCTGCCGGCATGGGACTCCTGAGATCCTGTTGTACAACGCACACTCAAACTACCCCAACACACACGTATTTATAGCTGCTATGGTAAAGATTAAATCACTAAATTACGAATGCTGAACAGACAGGAACTTGTGGTATGGTAATTGTATGGAAATAAAACCGGTGAATAATGGTGTCATGGTATGTTGTTCGGCATTCCAATTAATGATTTCATTTTAATATAAATAACAAGGATTATGAATAGGCATGTCAAATACAATAGTCATAAAATGATGGTGTCCATAAACAAGAATAGCATGTTAAGGTTTCTCAAGCATGCCGACAATGATAGTCTCAAGTAAAATGTTAAATATAGACGATCGAATATGATAAGGTCAAAAATGTAAACACCACTCAACATAAATATGCAAGCATCTGTATTTAACATCCGAATTTATTTATTGAAAAGAATAATAAATTGAAATATGGTTTTAAAGGGTTAATATAGTTAAATAGGAATGACAAATTACAGATGCATAATGCGGGTGGTGGTAATAGTATAATTACGAGATAATAGTAAGTAAGATAAAATAAATGACAGATTGACTATTATCATGTAAGTGCTAATAATAAGTTATATAATCATGTGATAATAGAAAATATTAATACAAATTATACTATCAAAATAATTTATATGACTAGGACACATAGAGTGCAGCGATATTATAAGGAGTGATAGTGTAGAAAGCTTAATTTATATATATAAAATATTAAGCCCAAAGCATTTATTGATTAACAGTAATAATGGTATATTTTTATGTTTTAGATTATGATATGTGTTGACATTTTGCATGCTAGTGTATACCAATATTGTTGCAACAGAAACATATAATTACTTATAAAGCTTTTTATATATTAAACCACATTTACATGTTAATAGTTATTTTATTACGCTTGCACTTTTACAGTTCACTTGATGAAAGGATTAATAGGTATTCTAGATCTTGGGGTTTTCATCATATGTACAAGTATTATAAGATATATTAATACATCGGCAAAATATTACAATTTTATTTAAATATTGTAAGTTAATAATTTATTTAGAGAATTGTCGATATTGCATCGACTAAAAAAATAAAAGAGTAAGAATACTTGCCTCGGAGACAGATAAACACGACGACACGAAAAACAACTCCAAGGTTTGATTGCTCGGCTAAATTTGAAGAAGAAGAAAATATTGTGATGAGAAAAAGAGAAGGTTGATTTATATGAGAAGGGGAGAGATGACAAAAATTAGGTTGTTATTTATAGGGAAGAGAGATGTTAAAAATTGGAGAGATTATTATAATTGGAGAGAGAAATATTCTGTTGAGATGAGATTTGGATTTGATTTTATAAAAGAGAGATATGATGGGTTGTTATATACTTTTATATGATATTAGAAAAGTTGTATACATACATATTAGTTTGTATATAGTTAGAATAATAGAAAAATATATGTATATATACATATTAGTATATAATGAAAATATATGTAGATATGTATATGGTTATAGGTTAATGAAAATAAATATAATTAGTTATATATATAGGATTTTATGATATCAAACAACTAAAATATATTTTCAGTTAAACTATCATAACAAAATATCTTCAATTATATATATGTATGTATATAGGTTTGTAGAAAAATAATTAAAGAGAGTAGATCTGAGAAAGAGAATCCGCTGAGAGAGATTAAATTAGATTGGAGAGAAAGATTTTGTTAGGGAATATATATAGAAAGAGAGCGGGGATTTGGTGAAATATAGTTAGTGATATAGAAAAATATATGTAGATAGAATAGAATATGGGGAGAAAGAAATCTGTTGGAAAAGATATTTGTTTGGAGAGAGAATAGTATTTGTTTTAAAAGAATAAAGTTATCAGGTGAGACATATATGGTGATTGGAGAGAAAATTGAGTTGTTAGTTTAGGAAAAATATTTATATGGTTAAAAAATTTAACAGGGGCTCTCATGACTTTTCAAAATTAAATATTTTAACCAAATAGATATCGTAAGACAAAATATCTTATAAATAGAATTTAAAAATGGGTAAAATCTTATGTATATGTATTGTTTAAAAAAATACCAAATAAAATATCTTTTGTTTAAACTATGATACTAAAATATAAATATGGTTATAAAATAGTGTTAGATAAATAAATATTTAAATACTAATAATATGCATATTTAACAAACTTGAAAAACCATAATTATATGTATATATCTTGATTAAAAGTATTAAACTCCAAGTTATAATAATAAAAATAAAACAAAACCCAATATATCCAAAAAGAAACGTATGATCGGACTAGGGTGTTACACCGAGTCGATAGTGGATTTACCATTTGATTAGTAGGTTTAGTTGGTTTACTAGTTATTCAATTACAATTTACTTGACACCATCAACTATTGCATATATATCCAAAAAAACAAGCTATTTTCAAAACAACCATTTTAGACATCATTGCTACAAAGTTTGCCAAATTATTTATAGTTTGCTTTTACTATTTATTTAAACAATTTACTAGTTCTTAAGAAAAATTTTGTTAAAAGCATGTTTGAAATCTCAGCCAACCCTGATCCTAGATGGCCTAATCCGATCCAAAATTTGACCATATGAGTTCCGATTTCAAGTTACAGTGGGTTTATCATTTGACAAGTAGGGTTCTAGTCCTAAGTTTATTAATGGGTTAGTGGATTAAATAATAAGTTATTAAATTACAATTTATTTGAATGCGTGTTTGAAATCTCAGCCGACCTTGATCATAGATGGCCTATTCTGATCCAAAATTTGACCATATAAGTTCCGATTTCGAGTTACAGTGGGTTTATCATTTGATAAGTAGGGCTCTAGTCCTAAGTTTATTAATGGATTAATGGATTAAATAATAAGTTATTAAATTACAATTTATTTGGCATCATTAATTACTAAAAAGTATATCAAAAATATTATAGTTATTTTTACCAAGTATTATAACAACCATGCTTAACATCATTAATTGGTAAAGAATTCACCAATTTATTTATAACTGCTTGTACAATTTATTTAAAGAATTTCCTAATTTTAAGATTTTGTTTTGTCAAATTATATATAATATGATATTTCCGATCCAAGATGGCCGATTCTGATCCAAAAAGTAACCACTCGATACCGATACCGATTTCGAGATTTAAACCTTGGTTGAACGATATATAAAGTCCAATATTTCCGATACGAGATGGCCGATATGACCGATTCTAATCTTAAAAGTGACATTCCGATACTGAAGTCGAGATTTTAATCCTTGGTGGGAACTCACATGATGGCCAATACGTACATAACAAGCTACAACACCCATAAATTTTTGGGTGCTTGAATTGCAATAAATTGGATAGATTATTATTAAGCATATTACATGTCATATTGGCATATTACAACTCATGCAATAGAAGCTGATCTATAGCCTACAAAATACACTCCTATTGGATTGAGATAAATTGCTCGATTTGGTTTGTGTTGTGATAATAGAAATTCTATTTGCAACCATAATTACAATTCAAGTTTTATTCTAACTAAACATATGAATTTCGATTTTAGAATTTTATCAGAATTGCAAATTATCAATGAATATGATGTTGCACGTAGTGGTGAAGTGAAGCTTCTATAACCTAGTGGTATAAGTAATCGCACTGTTGCATATGAGTAACCGAATAGGTGGGTACCACTATATTATAATGATAATGGTAAAGCTTCCGGCCACAGAGCAGGTCTCAGGTTCGAACCTTTTTGCCCCACCGAAAGAAGTATATAAAAAGCAAAAAATAAATTAATAATTCCAGTGTTTTAAAGGCGTCTTGGTGCCTCAGGCACCTGGGAGAGGCGATCTGAACTACTATCGCCTCAAGTGCCCATGCGATCGTCTTAGCGTCCAAGGCGAGACTTTGAGACGAGCATTTAAGTGAATTTTATTTTAAAAATAAAAATAAAACAGATTTCATATTATTTCAATCTCATTTTTGTTTATATATGCTTGCTTTCTTCTTAATCATAGAGCAGTCTTTTATGAGAACAGAATTAAACAAAAAATGACAAAAAAACTAGGTTTTTAATTCCAAATTGAAAAGTCTTTTATTCTTTTCTTTCACATTCTTTCTTTAACCCTCAAGCCAACCTAGTAAAGTTATGTTGGCGGTCTAAATATTTGTCGCCTCACTTCACTCATGTAGTCGCCTTTTTAGCACCTTTCGCCTCAAGTGATAGGCTAGCTTCGTCGCCTTAAGGTCGCATTTCACTTTTAAAACACTGAATAATTCCATGACTCTTGACTTCAAGAATCCAAGAGATATCTAGCTTCATAATGAAATTTTTTTGATCAATGACCAACTCACTATACTGCAAGATCTGATCATTTCAAAAGGCAAGCTAAAGGATGAGATCAAATCCATATTTTTAATCATTACCTTTATTTACATAGGAGTATATTTAACACGAAAAAGGATGTAGGGAAAGAGTGGGCTGGGGGCCCATCGTTGCCTCATGATTATGTTGCACTCAACCAGAAATCAGAATGGGCATAATTACATCACATAGTACACATCTTATTTATCCGATAGTATATTTAGTACACATCTTGTTTATCCAATAGTATATTATAGATTACGCTATCATAGTACTCATGATATTAAATATCATATCTTACATTGTAAATTTGCTATATTTTCTAATAGTTACTCAAGCAAATGTGTGTGTTCATAGAGTTACACAAGCAAGTATTTATGTGCTACATTTTATAAATTTTCAATTATTGAGTAGCACAAATTGTAAGTCAGGTATTTCCAGTACCCGAATTCTTCTCAAAACAGCCATTCAAAACTCATAAAGCATTTACTAAAAAGGATAATATGTTATCAATGTAGTTAACAAAACAAACTTTCAGTATTGAAAGTGAAGAAAAGCAGCCAATCAACTTTAACCTCACTATAATATCCGGTTAGTCATTATGAGATACCACTCAAACAGGTGGTATATTTTACTGAATGGTACCTCTTCCAATTCCAAGGTAGTATTGCCCACAATTGACAAGAGATATGTAACATTTATGATCTGAGCCAGAAAAGGCGATAACATGTCTCCATCAGATACTAGGCAAGTATTAAAAAGCAACAACCAAACATATATTTTAGAAAATATTTTTACTATCAGTATCTGCTCAAAGTCAGAGGAGGAGATATCACCTCTAATAGTCTGGATATTGCTTCCAGTTCCGATAGAATCTGATCCTTTACAAATGGAATCAGGAATCACTGAAAAGACGCTTCTCCCCAGCTCTTTTCAGAAGTATCTGCAATTATGTCACATGAGAAAATATCAGCAGGATAATCGCTACTTACGAAAAAGATAATCCAACACTAATTGGTCAATGCAACGTTAGAGTCATGAGCTGCATCTACATTTATGCACGTAATAATTATTCCTACCAAAGGGAATCAGTACTCGGTCAACAATCAATAGCACTTTCATCACTTCCTAGTTTCCATAATCCATACCCACTCTGCTTACATGGTATCATAACCTTTACATGCTCCAGCACTTTCATCACTGGCCCAAAGAAGAGCAGCTCTGAGAAATTAGAAACATGAGCTGGTCCACACATGGGACCATATATCTCTGACAATATTCACAACTGTGCCCATAAGAAGAGGGAATTATAGATGGAGGTCAACAGAAAAGTCTCTCATATATAAAGCATTGTTGATACTTGATAGCACTTTATGTTTGACAATATCCAATTCTCTTCAAGAAGAACCTAGAAATTCAGGTGCCAATTGAATGATCAAAACTACACATTTGAGGTGGAAAGTCCAGCCAATGGACAGCATATAAGCACCTTGATTCAACTCAAGGCATCTGCTAGAACTGGATAAGGTACTACAAGGAATAACTAACAGCTGTTTGTGGTCCAAAACATATCTAGACATTAAACAAGCTTTGCCTTATCCATATTTATAAAAGCTACAATTATTCCCATCAAACTCATCAGGGACCAATATGGCAGGAAATCCAATCAAGTCATAGTTTTAAAGATTTTGCTGACTTTTAATCACTTGGGATTTTTAAGAAATTTGAAGATTTGGAGTCAGCTTAGAATAGAGGGCATTTCTCTTCACATTACTATAAAAAATGAGGAAAAATAAAGAGGTTATTCTGATTTGGTGGAACGCTCTAGGATAGTCGCTAAGTTGAGGCTTCTCAATTATACCTGAAATTACAAATTCAGATATTCATTTCAAAAGTTAGTCATTTGGTGCTCACAATCAAAACTTTTGAATTTCAAAACTTGAGAATCAGACCAAAAGATTTTCCTACACTAGCTCACGACCAACAGAATATTTCTAAAGAGTCCATCAAAATTGAAGTCTTCCTCCGTTTTTCAAATCCTGGTGAGTCAGATTGAAACTCAAAATTTCACGTTTAAGAAACCAACCGTCCTAAAACTTCTTGGTTCTCAGCAATCTCTTCTATACTCAAGTCTAACTCCTAGTTTTTTCCAACTACAAATGAAGTAATCATTATCAACTCAGCATCTTGTCTTTTTCTCATAAAAAAAAATTGCATTGCAAGTAAGAGGTGAGTGGAAAAAGAAAAAATTTCAGCCTAGAGGAATTTACAAGGCAAGAAAATCGAATGCCTTTCATATTCTGCCATGCATCAATGCAGTAGATGACCACAGGTAGAACGTGCAACAAGTAGTCAAATATGAGTTCATCCATTGACCTTTTACAATATCTTTGCAACCTGCAAGAGAGATTCGACTCCACAACCAATTAATGAACACTTGACCCCTAAAATGAAATATATTCTAAATCTCTCTTGGTCCCACTTTAGTTCAACCTCAAAGAGATTGGGAAATAATAACATTACCTCTTCCTAAACCACTCATCTATATATAGGGCATGTTTGTTTGCACGGAAGTACCAGAAGTGTCTCTTGAAGTTACTTCTAAAAGAAGTTCATAGAAGTAAACTTCTTGCACTTTTTTTGTTTGTTTTGTTTAGGAAAGTAGTCCTAATTGTGAACAAGAAGGAAATGGAAACAGCTGATTGTCATTGACAGTATTACTATATATAACATTGCTGGAATTAGACTAAATCAGCCATTTATGGCTGTTGTTTATTGCTGTAAATACATGTTATTTATTTCCCTTTTTAGCTGATTGTACATGATATATATAGGAGATTATTCCCTAAGAGATGAGTGGAAAAAACTTGAGCATTTCTGCTCTTCTTCACCATTGTTTTCTTCTCTGTTTATATGGTATCTCGTGCCATAGCTGTCACGCCACGCTTCCCAAAAACGAGAAACGATGACGACAAGCCCGCGACGTATTCATACCCAGAAACACCCCTTCCCAATATGAATACGCTAAGCGTCAGGATAAATATAAAGCCAACAAGAATTTAAAATAAATAAATATCATTTATCAACATTTATCACAGGTTCCAAGTTCACTAATAAAAGTCAAACGACTTCATATAAATAACCAAGAGTTAAAGGAAAACGCCTTAAACATTTAAGCACACTAACTGAAAAGGAAAAGTAGAGCTCGACTTGACTAGAAAAATATTGACTGTCCTTCTCAGTTGGTACCACCTCGTACCTAGCCTTTTCTCCTATCCCAATATCGTCTGACGACATTCTTCAGAAAAGAAAACAGAAAACAAGAATACCGTCAGCGAACTAAAATTCGATAACTCCACATTTATAAAAAACAGTATTTGAAACGAAACATGGTATACAGAATGCTAGGCATTTTGTTTTTGATATGTTAAAACTTAACAAAAGGTCATACAGGATTATTGTCGGTTTTCTTACATAACTAAATAACATAATATAAAAAGATATATAATTATTAGTTATTATAAAGTATATTCTAATTCATTATTAATTATTGCAGTATAATCAAACAAGTATATAATGTTTACATGTAAGGCATGTTCTGAATATCAATTTTAAGATTTAGTTATTCTATCTTATTTAACATCAAATGTTATGCAATTTATACATTTATATACATATTCTAATTAAAGGTTAGTGCTATTCATTATTTTAATATGCATTGTTGGATTATGTTTTTCCAAGTGCTAATCATATAATAAATTGATTACTAAATTGATTACATGATAGGTGGTATATATATTAGTAGTATCGGTACAATGCATGAGAATACCTATGAACATAAACGGTAGTGTGCATGTCAAATAAGTAACATGTGTTAATCAGTGCAAAATAACTAGAGTATCACGTATTCAATATATCAGTGTTATTAATTATAAGTATAAGCTTAATTTGTGGGAGTTTTATAATGCAACTAGGATATTTCGTAATTTCCATAGAACAACGGCAACACGAGATTCAAGATTTATATTTAATGCAATGTACCGGATTCTCTGGTACCACGAGAAACAAGATATGATCATATGTTACACATAAATATCCTCATTCTTCGAACTACCCTATCCCCATATATATATATATATATATATATATATATATATATATATATATATATATATATATATATATATATAGTGTCTATTATACATGTCATGTTCACGAGATCAGGATTTACGAATTCATGTATTCACGAGTTCATGAGTTGCAAGTATTCAAGAGGTTCATGTCAGATTTATGGATTTAAGTATTCAAGTGGTTCATGTCAGATTCAGGTAAAGATAGTATAATCTACCGTTAGTTCGAGTGTGAGTGTCAAACTCAAACTCAAACTACCCCAATATCCTCCAACTACCGCAGAAGTATTCTCAGACCCAAGGCTATCATCCAGGGACACGGAAACACGGGCCCATCCATGAGTCAGTAATGGGACTTCTGAGATTCCGTTGATCGAACTCACAACTCAAATTACTCCAATGTCCCCCAACCACCACAGAAGTATTCTCAGACCCAAGGCTGTTATCCAGGAGCAAGAAAACACGGACCCATTCATGAGTTAGTAATGGGACTCCTAAGATTCTGTTGATCGAACTCACAATTCAAACTACCGCAATGTCCCCCACGGATGTTAAACTATATGTAACGGCCAGAAAACAGTACTGTAAAGAAGTGTTGTAATCAACTAATTACTTAAGTCGATTGAAATCAGAAAATAAACAAGAAACATAGCCTTAGGTGTTATGCAAACGTGGGTTCAAGTCTCGTCTAATTACGACTACTGGTTTGGGAGATATACGTGTTTTCGTGTCGTTGCACTGAATAGATTCAAATCTGTCCAGCCCTGACATATATTTTTAAAACACAGTTTGCATTATTTTCCGTCGGTTTTCAGATCTCAAAAATTATTAGAAACTTGTAGGTCTTTCGGTCTACTTATCCAAACAACTAGGTTCTGCGCGATTTGAATTCCTGAACCTCTAGTTATGGTCAGATTAATATCAGGGTTTAAAACAGAAATTATAATTTCAGGACAGCAACTATTGGGTGTCTTGCAGGGCATATATCGGGTTGTTCTATACGTTTCCGAGTCACCAAATATATTGGAAAGTTATAGCTCTGTCAATTAGGCATCCATACATCTAAGGTTTGTCACAAACCGACGTCGGGAACTCGAGTTATGTCATATTTAAATACAGTGTACGAATAAGGACAGATTCTGTGCAGATTCGTCGCATAATTTTAAAAGGCAAAATTCTACAAGTTATGTCGGTATTCAGCAAAATATTAAAACTAGAAAAATCTAGATTTTTCGATTCAGTTGTCCAAAACACTTGAGTTTTCTCAAAACGGACCTCCGAAGATGAAGTTATGGGTCTCCAAAAATAGCCGATAAAATAGTTTTCGGATATATGAAAATGGTGAGTAAAATATAGGGTCTATAAATAACAATATAGTATTTCTGTTTGCATGCGAGTAGTTAACAATGAGATGAATAAGTATTAACGGTACAAGGTGCATTTTATTACATAGATGTATTTATATATATCATGTTTTATAAATCATTACAAATTTATTTATATGCTGATCTGAAGTGTAATGATCATAGAAGATAGGTTATTATAATGTATCATAATGTACACTATATAATACTAACCGACTTTAGTGACAAAAAAAATTGTAGTTAAAAATATTTGTATAATACACATTATATAAAAATTGCCTGAAAATATACCGTAGTATGCATTTAATTTATTTATTTACAACGTAAAATACTTGACACCACTTTTCATTGTTATAATATCACTAAAGCTATACTATACAATATTAACTATCGTGTTAATATTTCAAAGACCATAAAACATAGTTCAATCCATTAGAAAAACTTTTATGTATGATTTATAGTGTTTACAGACTTGGTCACATTTATTTTATGCATCAATTTATCCACACTACAAATATAAGGTAGAATTTGTTCCACTATAATATGCTGACGCTTGTAGGCAAGGGTTTTCGAGAGATCACTGTAGGGTGTTTTTCGTAACCCTATTGAGATGGGAATACGAGTCGTTTGTCAGGCGTACTACAGATTCTCCCTGCTTAGGGTAGACGGGGGTTTATTGATTGTGGAGATCCGAATCTCCGACATCCGCGGACTAAGCTGCCGTTAATTACCCTTTACCTTTGGAGCAAGGGAACCTCCGATTGACGGGTCAAACTGGTCATGCGAACTCAATGTGCAGTGTGCATGTGTTGTGTTTTGAAGGGTCTTGGGTATATCGGGGGCTTTGCAGAATTTACGAGGGTCCCGCTACCAAAATAGGGGGCTGGGGTCAAGGGGGCTAGCAGCCCCCTTGTGGGGTGCAGGGCAGTGCCCCGTTAGAATTTTTTTCTAACGGGGACAGTGTTGTGTAGAGTGTGTATATAAAAAATGAAATAGCATCCAAAGGACGTGTGAGCGCCAACGCCTCACGTGCTTGGCACGCGGGCACTAGGCGCCAGCAGGAAAAAAGGGAGGCTTAGCCCCCTATACTGGGAGTTATTCTTCCAATTGACTTTTGGAGTTAAACTCCTAAAAAAAGGACAAAAGGGCTTAGCCCCTGCACTGGGAGTTGTAGCCCCGCACTGGGAGTTGTACTCCCAATTGACTTTTGGAGTTAAAACTCCTAAAAAAAGGATTTATTATTATTATTATTTGTGGAGTTAAACTCCTAAGAGATTTTTGGAGCTGATGAAAGGGAACCCCTTTCTTCTCCCTTGAGCCCTGGATCTTCCCAAAGTGGGATTCTTGGAAATGGGTCTCCTTCTTCCTCCTCTCTGTTGGCTGGATCTTGGGGGAAAAGAAAGGTGAGACTTAAAAATCTCCCCTTTTAGAGATCTGATGGGAGATCAGAGCTCCCCTTTGTGGGTTTTATGGTGAAAAACTATTCCTTTTTGGGAAAAAAGAGTGAAACTCCTGATTTAATTTTAAGAAAAAAGAAGGTTTAGAACCTTGAGGAAGGAGAAGGAGGAACAGAACCCTAATTTTTTTTAGAGAGAAAAAGTTGTTCTTTGATTTTTTCATCATGTTGCCTTTATAGGCTATACACTTTACATATAGCCCCTTGGGTTTTACCAAATGGCACTTGTGCCGCCACATGCCTTATGTGCTTATTTCTTTTTGCACATAAACCACGGAGTTTATAAAATTTTGGCTTTCTGCCCATTTTACATACATTTATTTCAAAAAATTATATTTAGACTAATTTATCGCATCCTCTTTACCATGGAGCCGGACTCTTCCATGCTTGGACTTGGGCCCACTTAATTTGGGCTCGGACACACTTGACTTGGGATCGACCTTGGTTTTGACTTGGTCGATAGAGGTGAAACTTTTGACCCCAACAAAGTGCCCTCCATCAATACATGCACACCACGAATATGGTCGTGTGCATAAAATTGATGGATCTTTTGCGTGGAGGTTGACTTGATTTGTCTCCCGTTTTGACGACGTGGAGGTCGATGTTGCCCTTTTCGCAACGTGGACGGTCGGTGCTGCCATTTTTGCGACTTGGAAGGTCGGCGTTGCCCTTTTGGCGACTTGGACAGTCGGTGCTGCCATTTTAGCGACGTGGACGGTCGGTGCTTGATTTGACCTGCTCCACTTTCTGCGGTATCGCGATTTGATTTGACTTGCTCCGCCTCTTGCGGTGTCAGGGTTGAAGTTGACTTACTTCGCTTCTTGCGGTATCAGGGTTGAAGTTGACTTACTCCGCTTCTTGCGGTATCAGGGTTGAAGTTGACTTGATTTATTTTAGGAGTTCTCTACCCGTCCAGCAGGACTTTGAGCTTGGAAACGCTACCGGGTGGGACATCAATTTGATCTTTTTGATTTCTGCCTTGTTTAGCGGGACTTTTGAATATGAGAGAAACTTGGAATTTGGATTTTGTTTGGCATCAGTATTGCTGCACTGGAATAATGCCTGGAGCAGCTCATCATTTGCCTTTGGGAAGACTTGGTTTTTTTTTGTCGGCATCAGCACCGCTAACACTGAAGCGTAGTGCCAGGAGCGACTCAGCATTTGCCTTTGGAAAGACTTAGGATTTTGGGTTTTTTTGAGTCGGCTTCAGCATTGCTGCGCTGGAATAATGCCAGAAGAAACTCATCATTTGCTCCGAGAGGACTTGGGATTTGGTTTTTGGGTCGGCATCAGCACCGCTAACACTGAAGCGTAGTGCCAAGAGCGACTCATCATTTGTCTTAGGAAAGACTTGGGATTTAGATTTTGGGTCAGCATCAATACTGCTAACACTGAAGCAATGCCGGGAGCGACTCATCATTTGTCGTTGCCCATTGGGGAGCGATGGCTTAGAAGACTGGTTTAGATCTATCACCTAAGGCTTTTCAATTTTATGAGCTGTAAGGGTCTCATAAAATCATTTTCTCCCTGCGAGTCGAGAGGATCTTGTAGGTGTATTTCTCTCTATGAATCGTGGGGATTCCTAAGTGTGTTGCTCCTTTGTGAGTTGTAAGGATCTCACGCGGGGATTTTCTCCTCACAAAGTCGAGAGGACTTTGCGAGTGTATTTCATCTTTTTTTCACGAATTTGTGCCCTTTCGGGCTTTCACAAAATCGCCGGCAGTCCTGTTGTTTTTACTCACGGAGCCCTTTCGGATTTTCATCCGTGTCTGTTTTGCTTGTGGACATACCCTTTTTTTTGCATTGGCAGATCTTCATCGCTGAGTCTAGCCGGTAGGACTTAGAAGAGATAGGGGTCGTTTATGCCCATGGATTGTATACGGTTTTACAGGATGTATGATCCAGACCGTAGGGCCGGTATGCTCAATTAGCCTGCGATTTGGAGCATTCACGCGTAGTATTTCTTAAGATATCAGCCATTGATGGGTGGTATGGGCCTTTCTCCCTCAGCATTCATCAGCTGGTAGGATCCTCCATCAAACACCTTCTCGATGACGTATAGTTCTTCCCAGTTTGGCTCGAAATTTCCATTGGCATGTCGATTGGGGATGATCGATCTTTTGAGGACCAACACCAATTCACATTTCTTAAAAGAACGGAGACAGGTCTTTTTATCATAGGCCCGTGACATTTGGGCTCGGTACAACTCCAGATTTTGCTGTACTGCGAGCCTCTTTTCTTCGATGACGTCGAGCTTTTCGAGCTGAAGGACGTCAACTCGTGTTAGAAAGCCATTCTTAGGCTTGGAATTTCGACTTCAAGCGGGAAGATTGCTTCCACTCTGAAGAGTAGTGAGTATGGAGTGGACTGAGTTGGAGTGCGGTGTGTGGTACGATATGCCCACAACGCCTCATGGAGCTTAAGATTCCAGTCTCTCATATTGACTGAAGCATTTTTCCTCGGGAGCTTGCATAGAGTCTTATTGAAGACTTCGGCTACCCATTGGCTCTTGAATTATAGATGGACGAATATCTCCAGTCTATCTTATGCTGAGTAGCGAACCTTGAGATTTTGAAGCTCTTGAAAGAACGTCCGTTGTCAGAAATGATTCTACGTGTACCGAAGCCGTATAGAATATTATGCTGAAAGAACGTCGGGATATCTTCTGTCTTGAATTCTTTTAGCGGGACAGGTTCAGCCCATCCGGGGAAGTAGTCAGTTGAGACCAATATGAACCGGTGGCCTTTGGATAACAGAGGATCAATTGGACCCACTATATCGGTGCCCCAAACTTCGAAGGGCCATGACGCCACCGTAGAATGCAGCGGATTGGGATGCTTATGAATGAAGTCACGTGAATTTGGCAGAGATGACACCTCTTCGCATGCTCTTCGCAATCCCTTATCATGGTAGGCCAGTAATACCCAAACCATTTAATTTGAAGCCGCATTTTAGGGCCAGATTGGTGAGCTCCGAGACGCCTGAGTGGACTTCTTTCATGACTTTTTGGGCTACGGCCGATGACAAACATATGAGTCAGAGTTGGCCATATGATCTACGGTATAGCGTAATATTTACAAACACGTATCGAAGAGCTCTCTTCTTCAGCTGAATCCTCACGGATTTTCCTTCGGGCAACTTGTCGTATCAGAGGTACTCTATAAAGGGCTCTCTCCAATCGGGCTCCTCTTGAATGATCAGAACTTCTTCGGCAGGATTGCTCTTTTGTTCTACGCTTTCCCTCTTCACGCAAAGAGACCGAAGGTAGAATTTGCCGGCTTCTGACTGTTATCAGAATTTCATCCATATCGAGATCAGACAGCTCCTTGGCTAAGCGAGCGAGTACGTCAGCTTTTCCATTCAACGCCCTAGGAACTCTCATCAGTTAAATGTGGGTGAACTATTTCATAAGCTCCACCACCCGGTTGTTGTACCGAGCTAACTCGGGTTTGTATATCTTATAGTCGCCACTTACTTGGTTGACAACAAGCTGGGAATCACCATAGATTCGCAGCCGAAGGATTTCCATTTCTATGGCGAGCTCCAGACCAGCTATCAGAGCCTCGTACTCAGCCTCGTTGTTTGTGCGAGGCTCGGTGAGAGCAAAAGAACGCCGTACGGTTCCCATCGATGGCGTGATGAACACCAATCCTATCTCTGCTTTTATCTGTGGGATGCTTGATTTGCTGGAGGTCCTAATTGATGAGCCCCCGTCGAAGCAGAGCTCCCAACATGGCTCGTCATTCTCGATGTGAGCACTTGTTCGTCGAGTAAGTCGCAATTGAGCGGTGACCCTTCTGATACAGGATGAGAAGCAAGAAAGTCGGCAAGGGCTTGCCTTTTTTACTGCTTTCTAAGGAGTATAGATTATGTCAAATTCAAGCAGCATGATATCCCATCTTGCCATTCTACCGGCTAGGCTTGCTTTAGTCATTAAGTGCTTGAGCGGGTCGACCTTGGAGATCAGCATAACCCAATGAGCGAGAAGATAGTGTCTTAGCTTTTTCACGGCAAATATCAAGGCCATGGACTGCTTTTCGATCGGGGAATAGTTATGTTCCGTCCCGACTAGTATAGGGCATTCTTTTTTCCCTCCTCGTTGTTCTGGGCAAGGAGCGTACCGAGTGACTCATCTAGCGCGGCAATATAGAGAATCAACGATTTATTTAGAATAAGAGCAGCAAGCACCGGAGGGTGCAACAGATACTGTTTGATATTTTCGAATGCTTCTTGACATTCGACATCCCAAACAAAAGGAGCTCCCTTCTTCGTGAGCTTTGAGAAAGGCGGACATCTCCCGGGTAGGTTCGAAATGAACCTTCATATGTAAGCGGGTTTGCCTTGAAAGGATTTTAACTGCGTCAGATTTTTTGGAGAAGGCGTTGTAGGGTGTTTTTCGTCACCCCATTGAGATGGGAATACGCACGCGCTTGTCAGGCGCATTACAGATTCCCCCTGTCTAGGGTAGGCTGGGGTTTATTGATTGTGAGGATCCGAATCTCCGACAGCATCGAACTAAGCTGCCGTTAATTACCCCTCATCTTTGGAACGAGAGAACCTCCTATTGACGGGTCAAATGGATCATGCGAACTCAATGTGTAACTCAATGTGCAGTGTTGTGTTTTGAAAGGGTTTTGGATATATCGGGGGCCCCGCAGAGTTTTTACGGGGGTCCCGCTACCCGGATAGCGGACTGGGGGTCCAATGGACGCATGGGTGTCAGCGCCTCACGTACCTAGCACGCGGGCGCTGGCGCCTCACGCGCTTGGCACGTGGGCGCTGGGCGCCGGAGCCCCACGTGCTTGGTACGTGAGGCGCTGACACCCATTTTGCTTACAACCATGCATAAAAAATTACATCAAAATTATTTATTACATGGTTTCATTTTAGCATAGGGGAGGCCGACCGTAGGGCTTGACTTGGGCATAGGCCCACTTGACTAGGGCTTAAGCCCACCTGGCTTGGGGTTGACTTTGATTTTGACTTTGTCAACCGGGATGTAATTTTTGACCCCAAAAGGCATCTCTATGATGGCCTTTATCTTTGATGGGTCAATTTCGATCCCCCGATGTCAAACCATGAAGCCCAAGAATTTTCCCGACGATACGCCGAAAGCACACTTCAGAAGATTCATCTTTAGATCGTATTCCCTCAGTCGGGTGAAAACAGTTCTGAGATATCGGATGTGATCGGCCTTGGCTTCGGTCTTAACGACCAAATCATCAACATAACATTCGACGACTTTATGGATTAAGTCATCAAAGATTTCGGTCATTGCCCTTTGATATGTGGCTCCTGCATTCTTCAGTCCGAACGGCATTACCTTGTAGCAGTATATTCCGATCGGGGTTCGGAATGCTGTGTGTTTGTCGTCCTCGGGTGACATCTTGATCTGATTATATCCAGACGAGCCATCCATGAAAGTGAACAGCTCGTAATTTGAGGTATCATCGACCATCATTTCCATGACCGGAAGCGGGAAATCGTCTTTAGGGTATGCCTTATTAAGATCCCTAAAATCGACGCAAACTCGTATATGCCCGTTCTTTTTCACTGGGACGATACACGCGATCCAGTCAGTGTATTTCTCTTTCCTGATGAAGCCGGCATTGATGAGTTTCTTAGTTTCCTCGATGACCTTTTTCTTCCAGTTCCCTTCTCATTCTTCGAGGAGCTTGTTTGACTGGCTTAGCATCAGGAAATATAGCCAGTTTATGCACGGCCACTTCTGGGGAAAGGCCAGGCATTTCTTTGTACGTCCATGCGAAGCAGTCGGCGAACTCATGCAGCAGGGCGACTATCTGCTCTTTTATTTCCTCTGACAAGAGCGTACTGATGTAGGTCGGCCTTGGATTATCGGGCGTTCTCAAATCAACCTCGGTTAGATCGTCGAAGGTTGCTTGTCCACCATCTTCGAGCTCTCGAGGAGCTTCTTCTGGCTCGACTATCTCGTCGTCATTATTTGACCTTTCGCTAGCTTCACCAACATGGATCATGTAGCATGCTTTGGAATCAGGTTGACTGAAACCTATGTCCCGTCTATTTGGAATTCGTCCATTGATGAGTACTCGGATCTGAGGCGGATGCCATAGCCCCTCATAAAACTTAGCTTCGGATTCCGTTTGATATAACCGGCATCCGCACTTTTTAAAATATTCCCGCATCTTGGGCGCATAATATCTGGGATTGAAGACGACCCTTATGTCTCTCTCATAGGGAAGGCACGTGACAGACAAATCGTCCGGGTGCACGACAGAATTTGACCCATAAAACAGAATGCCCTTCTGTCCACTTTTCCTTCCGGGAACGTAGAAAGTTTGCAGTTGATTCACAGTAGAGACCGACAAAACATCTAATTGTTAGTGTGATATGCCCTAGAGGCTATTATTGTATGTACCGGTTTGTATATTACATTTTGGAAGCTTGGGATATATACACGGATTTATGAGTCTTGCTCGATATTATGCTACTTGGTTTGTATCTATTTTAATATGTGTATATGTTTCTTTTAACGTATCGCTAATACATATTGATAGAGCCCTTAGGATTTTTTGCTTGACTACCAGCGTTGTGATGGCAGTCACACTAGTGGGGGCTGGGTAGTCTACAAGAACATCCTTACACAGGTCCCTAGTCGCAGGATTATCGAGACAGGGCATCGATACTCCAGAGTAGACTAGTGTATACGCTTCTCTTCCCAGCAGGGGAGATGGTCTGTCCCACAGCCATCAGTACGTCGTACTGGAGATAGTATGCAGGTGCTCATTGGGTTATGAGTTATACTGGACGGACTCATAGGGAATTGCTGGTTGGTAATATACTTATCGTCAGGTAGCCGTTCCCAGGTAACATGAGTACAGTTTGGTCCGTCGACTTGACACTGCTACTTCGCCTCAAGTGTGTTCTTAGATTACTATCCTACCACGGCTCTGCTGAGTCGTGCAAACAAATAGTAGTTAGGTGCAGTCCCGAAGCACTTGGTGGTAGTGGCGGTTAGATAGAATTCGTCTCTCCCGGTATTGGGGGTTGATGTCGCGTTGTGTTTGGAAAGCAATTACACAGTCCCTGGCCAGGGCAAGCGAGATTTGCTAGTACGGATTCCAGTAGTTTCTCAGGGTGTTTTGGGCCGCACTCCGACACGACTTATTGCACTATTAGGGGTCTGCTTGCCGCCCCCTAGGACCGATATGCGACACTCTTAGACAAACAGACCAGACTGTACGGAGATTGCCACAGACAGGCTCAGTGGAAGTACGGATGAGTTTCCTCGTCGACCTTCTTGTTGACAGATACCTGGGTAGCCGTTACGTACAGCTAGTGTCACTGACACGCTTGTGCTTAAACCCACTGCCAAAGTACTGCCGAGTCTTTAGAGTCCCACACAGAGGGTTTCCCAGCTTCGGACGAAACGTGTAGAGGTCGTATGGTTTTACGACAGGGTTCGATCACATACGTGTACTTGTGCGCATATGATATTCGGGCGGACAATACTAGTGGGCTTTGGTTTAAGCAAGATCCTAGTATTTGGTTATTGGATTAATTATGTCGCATTGTATTCGTGTTTCTCGGAACACGGATGCGGGTATGTATATACGATTGCGAGGGGCTTTCTTGTAATTATTTAAGTTTGCTTAAAGATGATTAAACCTCGTTATATGTTTTAGCATTTTAGGTTAAATGCTTAATGAGATGGATAATTGAGATGAGAGAAACTTCATGGTATTTTTGTGAAATTGAGCATGGATTATTGTTGACTTTCTTGGCAAATGAAGACTTAGATATTTGTGAGATATTTATGAGATATTTGTGAGAGATATTTTTTCTTATCATTAAAGTTAAAATAGATGCCATGCTTGATTTATTATTATCATTATCAAAAACATATTCTCTCTCCTCGCAAGCTCACTCTCTTCATCTTCCTCAAAGCAAACCCTAATTGTCTCATGAGTTGAGAATCCTGGGGTTTGAGACATAACTAAATCCTTTAACACTCTCTGCTCATTCTAGGCTACTTAGTTTAGCACACCAAGTGACCTCTTCTTGGAGGTTAAGCTCAAGGTTGGAACTCTCGGGTGGATCTTCTACGACTTTGAGAAGCCGACAAGGAGGCGTGATCCTTTCTCCCGACGAGGAGCTCACGACGAGAAGAAGGACAGCGAGACGAAGAAGGACAATAACTTGAGGTATAACTTTCTCACTTTGTAGTTAAACCTCTTTGCTAGATTGTTAGTTTGGGTTTAGTATCGATCCTGGAGTATAGTTGATATTACGAAGCTTATAAAAATCGTTTTTTGCAAACTCCGCCTCCCTTTGAACACGTGGGGTGCGTTGCATCGACTTACACTAACTCCTTGCACATATGTTCCGGCACCCTTGTGATAGCTAGGAATCCTTCTGTAATCTCGAAGGTTTCTCTTAGTTTCGCTTTTTGCATGAGAGCCCAATCTGCATAGCTGTTGCGAGGCAGGTCCTCTTCCTCCGACTCTTCCGTGTCGCTGCCAAGATAAGGGCGGACTTTGCTGCTAGATGGGCCTTCAGTATCCGATTCGCCCATATCGCTACTGAAACGAAAGCGGGTTTTACGGAAGGACAAACTTCCAGCGTCGGACTCATCAGTGTCACTGCCGAAACGCGGGCGCCCTTAGAGGTTTCTGCTTTTGAAAGTGACAGTCGGTTCAGATTTGCTTTTGAGTATCGTGGCCGCTCCATCCTCAATCAGTTGTGGCTTAGCACTTTGGGGGTTCACAAAGTACCGAGAATCTTCATATCGGACTTCATACACACCGAACGGCTGGATGTCTCCGTCAATGCGTCTTTCTTCGCCATTTTTAGTATACTTCATGCATTGATGGAGAGTTGTAGAACGATGCCGTAATCGTGAAGCCACGGCCTTCTTAGGAGAATCTTATAGGACGTGTCGACGTTGATCACATATATCTTGGCTTCCGTTTGTAGGTTTCCGAACCTGATCGGCAGAGCTATGGAGCCCAGAACTTGCTGGCGATTTTGATTGAAGTCTTGAATGACAATCCTTTCTCTTGACAGGTGTCGGACGTCCATTGACAAACCCTTAAGAGTCCGCAAGTTCATGATGTTCATTGAGGACCCTGGATTAATCAATATGCCATTAATCCGGTCTCCGTCGCTGTACCCTGTCACGTAAAGCGGTCGGTTGTGCTCAGCTGTTCCTAATAACAGGTCTTCATCTTTAAATGTGACCGCGGCTGTATGCAGAGTGTACTGGACTTCTTTCATATCAATTTCCGCAAAGCGGGCCTAGTACCGCTCGGGGTTTTATAGAATATGAATGAGAACATCTTTAAGCTCCTTAGATAGGACCAAGACATCGTAGATGCTCAGGAGAGACGGAAGCTTTCGGAGATGAGCCAAGACATTATAGTCCACCGAGGAAGGGCTCGAATTTTCATGAGCCGGCTCTCCGCCATCTTCTTCATTAGCAACTTGTTTTTCCTTCCCTTTTGGGGTGTTGCCCTAATTTGGCGGTAGAGCCCTGCCACTTCTGAGCTGGATTTGGTTGGCCTTTGTAGCGAGCCTTTCATCCTCTTCGGGAAACAGAGCTCCTCCTCAGAGTTGCTACCTAGATGGATGGCGCAGCAGGTCACTATAGGGATCTCTTCATTAGAGTCTTCTTCTAACTCCTCCAGAATCTCAGCTGCTTCTACATGAAAGAACTCCTTCAATTGAATTAGAGTTTTTTTTCCTTTTGTTCATAGTTTTCGAGGGAATCGATATATTTTTGAATGGTCGATCTCCCTGCAGACTCTTTTTCGCGTCGAGATGCACTTTTCTTCTTCTTGAGCTTTTTGGATTTTGAGCCTGATTGAGCCAAATTGGTAGCTGGAACGGTGGGCTCCTTCTGCCCTTCCCATTCCGTTGTGGGCTCTTTCTGAAGTAGTTTTAGCAATTTCTTCATCTTTTTAGACATGCGCATGCTCCATGGAGGCTGCAGCGAGTCAGTTTCATTCTTCAGGATAGCACAGGGTAACGGGTTCAGCTGTCTGCTCCCAGAAGGCTTCAACTTGTGTATGTATGAAGTTGGTGGTTGCAGCTTGATTGTTCATCAACACACCCTTGAACAACTCGATCTCCCCAGTCTTGTACTGTTTCTCAACCCGGTCTTTGAAAATATAGCAATCCTCGATCGCATGACTCACTGCTCGGTGGTACGGGCAATATAGAGGATTGTCGGTCATTTTTGCTTCGTGAGGTCTTTTTGACTCTGGTAATTATAGACCGTTGTTCAAGGCATCTTTAAATATCTTACAGACCTTGTCCCTTCTGAAAGAGTAAACCTTATTCTTTTTCTTCTCTAGGGAAGGCCCTTCTCCTCCCAGCACTGGCTTTCGAGACCGGTAGGTTTTGGATTCTCCTGCCTTTCGCTTGTCTTCATTATCGGACGCATTGAAGACATTGGTATTGCTAGAATTCCCGCTTCTACGGTTGCCGTCCCTCTTACTCTTCCAAGTCTTGTCTCTTTGAGAGTCTGGGGTAGACTCTTGCTTCGAGCGTTCCGGCATTTGGACTTTCTTGGTCAGCTCCTGAAACGTCTTAAGGCCTGTTATACACAAGAATGGAACCATCCAATTGCTGAGGCCCCCAATGAGAAGGCTGACGGACTGGTCCTGCTCTAGCGGCGATTCGCACTTGACTGTGAGGTTGCGCCATCGGGTAATAAAATCCGTGTTGCTTTCGTTTTTCCCCGGTTTGGTTCTCACGAGGTCAGCAATGGAGATTTTGTCACTAACACTCATGAATCTTTGCCGAAACAGACTCCATTTGGGCGAAAGTAGTGACTGACCCGTCTGGTATGCTTGCACATCAGTTGAAAGCGACACTAGTCAGGCTGTTGACAAATTGACGAAGAAGGAGCGCATCATTGCCCCCTGTATTTTCGCACGACGCTTTAAAGTAGGCGATGTGCGGATTTGCATTTCCCGTCCCGTCAAATCTTCCGAACTTAGGAATGACGTGGCCGCTGGGAACTCGATCAGATCGTACTGTGCGGGATATGGTCGCCCACTGCTGCCAATTTCTTTATGAGCTTCGGCATCGGCCACCAATGTTTTAATCTTGCTGGTGACTAAATCCATTATCCGATCTTGTGTTAGCGGGATGGCGCTATCTGGGGCCAAGGCGTCCCTAGAAGCGGAATGTGGTCGGCATTCGTGCGGCTTGCCCAATCTTGGACCCAAAGGGACAGGCATCGGTTGCTTTGGGTTGCCATCACTCGGCTCATGAGTAGAGACTTATGCTTGATTGGGAGGCGCCCGAGCAATTTGAGCCGTAAGCTGCATCACAACGTTCGTTAGGTCGTCAATTTTTGAATCGAGCTTGGCCATCTCTTTATCTTTTGCTCCTGAGCTGTTTTCTAAGCTCTTGAAGCAGCTCTTGCTCTACGGTCCTGGAGCGGAAAGTCGGCTCTTCCTCGTTGTCCGAGCTTGACTCCACATGGACTGAAGGGTCTTTCTGCCTATCGGCCACATCGAGAGGGTTTTCATCATCCGGTGGAGGCGGCTGATCTTGGGAAGTGGCAATCACATTCAAGCCAGATTGGGCTTGGGATGTGGTGGCCCGATCCTTGCTTTTGCTGCGCAAGTTATAACTGGGCCGCGCGCCCGCCATATAGACTTTATGGATAAGATATCCGGCCATATTTTCATTATTGGCAGCTAATTTCGTGGACCGCTGTCGTAGCCCTTCTGTTTTAGTAACGGACAATTGATTGAAGATGGCTGGCCTGACCGGATTCTTGAGGGGTGCTGGCGCTTCTTTTCTGGATTTGCCCTGCTGCTTTCGCGCGGCACAGAGCGCCTGATAGACTCTTAAAGAGACAGTGTCATGCTTTCTATGTTGGGGCCCGGACATGTCTCTTTGTAGCATCATTCGGTCTGTTGTCTCTTTGATTCTGACGGTCATGGCGTTTTTCTGAACCACTTTAACGGCCGACTCAGCCGTCGCGCGGGGTGACCCTGCTCTTGGAACCTCCCACGATTCCACTTGGCCGGAGTCCTAACCCTCTTGTTGGCTCTATATCTGAGCCGCTTCTGCATTAACTTTTCTGATTTGAGCACTTGGCTGGCTTCGGCTCTTCGGGGAGCCGCCGTAGACCGAGCGATAGAGAGCTTTGGAGATACGCCTGATTATGCAATTGTCAGAGGCATCGCCTGTGCTTGTCCGCGACGTTCGATGATGCCCTTTGTTTCGGTAGTCTTGCCCCGAGCTAGAGCACTAGAGAGTCGTTCGGACACCGTTTTACGTTTGAGTTGTGGTGCCTTGGCGATCACAACATTCGGCCTCCTGCCCCTTGAGATCGATTTAGCTGTTTGGTATGTCGTGACCTTCGCCAGATGAGTGCTTCCGGCAGTAGATGATGACGGAACCAAATTGACGGGGTGGGTCCTCCCATTGCTGGCTGAGACTTGCAGGGAGAACTACACGTGCATTGATCTTGACCACGTACTAGAACGGGGTCGCGTCAGAAACGAAGCTCGTCTTCGGAGACATGATTGTTAAGTTCAAGATTGTAACCGAGAGCTGTTAACCTGTACACACAAGAAAGAAAGAAAAATAACTTCAGTATGGGCAATCGATATATATGTTGATTGAGTTCGCATTAACGATTAACCCGAAATATGGGAGGAGAGAAAAGGTCGCACCGGGCGTGTCAGAATCTGTAGGGTGTTTTTCGTCATCTCATTGAGATGGGAATACGCGTCGCTTGTCAGACGTACTACAAATTCCACCTGCTTAGGATAGACGGGGTTTATTGATTGTGGGGATCCGAATCTCCGGCAGCCGCGGACTAAGCTGCCGTTAATTACCCCTCGCCTTTGGAGCGAGAGAATCTCCGATTGACGGGTCAAACTGGTCATGCGAACTCAATGCCTAGTGTGCGTTTGTTGTGTTTCTTGGATATATCGGGAGCCTCACAGAGTTTACGAGGGCCCCGCTACCCGGATAGCGGGCTGGAGTCAAGAGGGCTAGCAGCCCCTTGCGAGGTGCGGGGCAGTTCCCCGTTAGAATTTTTTTCTAACGGGGACGGTGTTGTGGAGTGTGTAAATATATATATATATATATAAAAAGAAATAGCGTCCAAAGGACGCGTGAGCGCCAGCACCTCACGTGCTTGGCACGCGGGCGCTGGGCGCCAGCAGGAAAAAAAGGGGGTTTAACCCCCTTATACTGGGAGTTGTACTCCCTATTAACTTTTGAAGTTAAACTCTTAAAAAAAGGACAAATGGGCTTACCCCTGCACTAGGAGTTGTACCCCCACACTGAGAGTTGTACTCCCAATTGACTTTTGGAGTCAAACTCCTAAAAAAGGATTTATTATTATTATTATCTTTTTTTGTGGAGTTAAACTCCTAAGAGATTTTTTGAGCTGATGAAAGGGGACCCCTTTCTTCTCCCTTGAGCCCTGGATCTTCCCAAAGTGGGATTCTTGGAGATGGGTCTCTTTCTCCATTCTCTCTATTGGCTGGAACTTGGAGGAAAAGGGGGTGAGACTTAAAAATCTCCCCTTTTAGAAATCTGATGGGAAATCTGGGCTCTCCTTTGTGGGTTTCATGGTGAAAAACTATTCCTTCTTGGGAAAAGAAAAGTGAAACTCTCAATTTAATTTAAGAAAAAAGGAGGAGGTTTAGAACCTTGAGGGTGAGAAGGAGGCACAAAACCCTAATATTTTTATAGAGAAAAAGTTATCCTTTAATTTTTTCATCATGTTGCGTTTATAGGCTAGACACTTTACATATAGCCTATTGGACTTTGCCAAATGGCACTTGTACCACCCCATGCCTTATGTACTTATTTCTTTTTGCACATAAGCCATGGGATTTACAAAATTTTGGCTTTCTGCCCATTTTGCATACATTTATTTCAAAAAATTACATTTAGACTAATTTATCGCATCCTTTTTGGTATGAAGCCGGCCTTTTTCATGCTTGGTCTTGACTTGGGCTTGGGCCCACTTAGCTTAGGCTCGGACCCACTTGACTTGGGGTCGACCTTGGTTTTGACTTGGTCGATCGGGGTGAAACTTTTGACCCCAACAATCACGTAACGAGAGAGAAGGAAAGACTTACAAATTGGCAACTTGATTTTCGTATCGAATTGCCGGTTTCGTTGTAAAGATAGCCTCGAGTAGGTTTCAAGGCTTTCGGCGTTTGATCGACGATTTCTATTTCTCCTTTGATGATCGTTTCCTTAGTTTTCGTAAAATATCATATTGGGGATGAGAGAAAAATAGAGAGTATGGTTTCCTTTCAGAGTTGAAGAGGCGAAAGAAAAATACGACAGAAAAGAAAAAGGGTTAAGATTTAAAAAAATCCCATCAATCCCGCAAAATCAGCGCAACCCAAAAAACAGTCAACAAACTAATAATTTAAAACAATAAATAAATTTATTTTTTTAATTAAGAGAAAAACTTTTATATTTTTTTATAATAATAACTATTATTGAAAATGCTCACATAAAATAATATAAATTAATTATACTAAACAAAATATAAATAAATTAGTATAATATAACCATATTTTATGAAAACTACAACAATAATTAAAACATGCTGCTAACTAACAAGAATATAAATACAAAATAAAAATACAACAATAAAAAATATAATCATACAAAACAATATAATAATATAATGAGCTAATAATTATAATAAATAAATAAACAATTTAAGGAGGCTGGGGTTTGAACTTGAGACCTGTGGGATAGAAATACAGCGTCTCAACCAATATGATACAAATAATAATCATACATGTATTCAAATAGAAATGAATATACAGCGGGTTTAAAAAATAAAATTATCTTATTATAAAGAAAAGTGTACATGGATTTTACGGTCGTTACACTTTCTTCCCCATCCAAGTCTAAACATCATTCTCCACCATTTTTTCCTATTCCAGTTATACTCTCCTGCATTTGGACCTTACATTCATTCGGATTACGTTCCAATTGCAACTCTGATTTCTATCAAAACTGGTTTTGTTCCGGTCTCTTTCAGATTTCATTGTCGTAATAATCACTGACCAAATCCAGTGATTCAGAACATTTGCCATGGAATCACATCCCAGGTTAGCTATCAAGTTAGAAGGGGAAAATTATTTCTTGTGGGCTTCTTACATCAGAAACTTCCTTGAAGGGCAGGATCTTTGGGGCCATGTCAACGGAAGTATCAAGATACCTTCATATAGAACATCTACTTCAAAGTGGGCGATTAATAATGCAAAAATTAAGACTTGGATTATGGAGTCTGTTGAAAACTCCATTGCTGTGAACTTGAGCCCTCTAATTACTGCAAAAGAAATGTGGGAATACCTCAAAAGGATCTATAAACATAGCAATGAGGCGTGATTGTATCAGCTAAAGCAAAAAATAAGTATCATATCCCAAGATTCTCATAGTATTCAAGAATATTATTGTGCAATGACGATGATTTGGAATGAAATGGATATGATAGATGCTAATATTTCTAAAGAAGCACTTGAAACAGTTATTAAATTACGACAACAATCCCGTTGCAGACAGTTTCTTATGAAATTGTGATCTGAATTTGAACATGTCCGTGCCCTTATTCTTAATCATAGAGGTCGTCTTAATCTTGATGAGATTCTAAGTGATCTTTGCAGAAGAGACTCGTCTATAATTTGTGTCTTATTCATCATCACCCCTCCAAGATATTGCCCTTCTTGCAAATACACACAAAGCAAAACTTCATGACATGAGAAAAGTTGAGTGCTATAATTGTCATGAAATGGGACATTTTTCACATCAATGTAAGAAGAAGAAAAGGAATGAAACTGCCACAATATTATGTAGATATTTCAAGGAGCAAGGCCATCTAATTGAAGATTGAAAGAAACGACCTCCAAAGCGCGGAAATACAAGAGCCTATGCCGTAATTGGTACATCTACATCATCTCCTACTCCTCATGTTGCTGCCTTAACATTTCAGGTTGATACATCTTTCATAATTTTTGGACAGACTTTAGTCCTCTCTCCAGAATAACTTCAACAAGAGATGCATGCCCTTCATGCTTCTGATTTTCGTAAGCTCTTCTCATAATTCGTGGGTTTTAGATTCTGGAGCAACCCGTCATATGATAGGAAACTTAAATGCTTTTCGTTATACTACTCCATATGTTAAAAATGAACATGTCATTATTGCTAATGGACATACTCATTCTGTTGAAAAAATTGTCTCGTTGAATATTACACTTCAAGTTCACCATCTTTATCTCTTTCTAATGCTCTATATGTTCCCAACTTATCTGCCAATTTAATTTCAGTTAGTCAACTTATAAAGAAAAATTGCTTTGTCTCATTTTCCTCTTCTGGTTGTCTTATACAGGATCTACGGACGGGGAAAACAATTAGGAGAGACCATAGAAAGGGGAACTCTTCTTCTTGGATTTTGGAACATCTTCAAACTCTCCTTGTTTTCTTGCATCTACAAATAATATTATAAATTCTGCAAATATTATAAAGGCTCTAGCATTTTCGTCTTGGCCATCCTCATACTTCAAATTTGAATTTCTTGTTTTCCTCCGGTGGCTTGTTAGATAAACTTGATCACAAATCTGAAATCAAAAATATTTGTGTAGACTGTGCTCTTGCCAAAGCTCATACTTTACCTTTTAATCGAAATGTTAATCATGCTACCTCTGCATTTGATCTTGTCCATTCTGATGTATGGAGACCAACTCGTGTTGGTTCATTACCAGAAAATTTTATTATGTTCTTTTTGTTGATGATTGGTCATGTTTCTCATGGGTGTATTTCTTGCGACAAAAATCTGGAGTCATGCGGGTTTTTCAGTATTTCATTGCTATGGCGTACACACAATTTGGCACTAAGATCAAGATTTTGCGTAGTGACTCAGGGGGAGAGTACATGTCCAAGCAATTTGCAACGTATCTTGCCTCAGAAGGAATCATCCATCAAAGAAGTTGCCCCCACCAAGCTCAACAGAATGGAGTGGCTGAAAGGAAGCACATGCACATTATGGAAACAGTTCAAGCTTTACGGCTCCATGCAAAACTACCAGAAATGTTTTGGGCCAAGAGTGTACTGATAGCAGTATACTTGATAAATCGACTCCTTTCTCCATTACTAGGTAACTTTTCTCCTCTAAAGAAACTGTTTGGATATTCGCCTAAGTATGAATTGCTTAAGATTTTTGGATGTACATGTTATGTTCTCCTTCCAAGTTCAGAACGCTCAAAACTTGATGCCAAATCTATGAGTTGTGTATTTCTTGGATATTCTGATACTCAAAAGGGTTATCGTTGTTAAGATTGGGAAGCCAAGCAGATGAGAATTTCTAGAAATGTCATATTCTTAGAGGATGCCCCATACTTTGTTAATTCTTCTCCCTCCTCCCAATCTCCATCTACTGATTCTATTTCTTTATCTTCATTTCCCAACACCTTGCAGGATATTATCAATTATACAAGATGAACAAGAATCCCCCCATCTATACCTCAACCTTCATCGAACCCGGAATCAGATAATAATCTCTTCCCAAGATCCATTAGTAACAACTCATGCACCTTCCCCCACACATATTTCGCATATTCCCCTTCGTTGCTCATCTCGCATAACTAAACCACCGACCGACTTTCATTATTTTCAACACTTGCTCCATTATCAATTCCTCAATCTTACAAGCAAGCTGCAGAAAGTGTAGAATGGTGTCATGCTCTGCAGGAGGAGCTGAATGCTTTAGAGCATAATAAAACTTAGGAAATGGGGGTAGCACCTCCAGACCAACCAGTGGTGGGATGTAAGTGGGTGTATTCAATTAAGTTGAACTCTAAAGGTTCTTTAAATTGTTACAAAGCACGTCTCGTCGCTCAAGGGTTCAAGCAAAGATATGGTGTTGACTACGATGAAACCTTCGCTACAGTCGCCAAAATGACAATTGTTCGAACTCTGATTGATGTGGCTGCAATTCAAAGATGGGACATCAATCAAACGGATGTCAAGAATGCTTTTTTAAATGGCGACCTATCAGAAAATGTCTATATGAAGCCTCCTCCCAGATATTTTGCTCCTCCTCACATGATATGTAAATTGCAAAAAGCATTATATGGATTGAAACAAGCACCTCGCGCATGGCTCGTAAAGCTAAAAGGCGTGCTTCAATATGCAGGATATAAACAAAGTCACAATGACTACTCATTATTCATTTCTTCCACAACTCGAAGAAGTATCTTTGTCCTAGTTTATGTCAATGACATCTTGATTATGGGAGATGACCATGAGGGTATTTAGGGGCTTAAAACCATTCTTCAACAATCTTTCCAGATGAAAGATCTCGGTCTTGCTTCTTATTTCCTCGGATTAGAAATTTCAAAGCACCCCTATGGATGTTTTCTTAGTCAACAAAAATATGCTCGAGATCTTATCAAGTTGGATGGAATCACCAATGATAAAATGGTGGACACTCCTCTGGAACTAATGTTAAATATAGTCGAACCGATGGAGATCCTATTCCTGATCCAACTCTTTACCGACAGCACGTAGGAAGTCTGGTCTACCGTACTGTCACACGTCCTGATATTGCCCATGCAGAACACATTGTAAGTAAATCCGTTTCATATCCTCGTAGACTACACTTAACAGCTGTTCACCGCAACATACGCTATATTCGCTCTATACCTAAATTAGGATTATCTTACCTTGCTTCCTCCTCCAGTATTGAAGGTGTTCTCTAATGCTAACTACGCTGGTTGTAAAGACACGTCGATCCATGATTGGCTAGTGTTTTCCTAGGTACCTCTGTACTTTCATTGAAATCCAAGAAACAACCAACGGTATCAAAGTCCTCAACTGAAGCGAAGTATCGGGCAATGTCATCTGCATGTAGTGAAATCACATGGCTCCAATGACTTTTGTCTGACTTTGGCATTCAGTCCTTGTCTCCCACTCCATTATTTTGCGGCAATGAAAGTGCAACCAAGATAGCAAGTGATCCGGTTTTTCACGAACGTACAAAACATATCAAAGTAAACTGTCATTTTGTTCATGAGAAATTCGAGCAAGGCCTCATTTCACTTCCTCATGTTTCTTTGCGGGAGCAACTTACTGATATATTTAAGTCCCAATCAAATAAGTGTCATGAATACTTTCTTCGCAAACTGATGATGACACAACATCAATTTGAGGGGGAGTATAAACAGGAAGGAAATGGAAACAGCGGGTTGTCATTACCTATATTACTATATATAACATTGTTGTAATTAGGTTAAATCAGTCATTTATGGCTGCTGTTTATTTTTGTAAATACATGTTAATTATTTCTCTTTTTAGCTGATTGTACAGGATATATATGGGAGATTATTCCTTAAGAGATGAGTGGAAAATACTTGAACATTTCTGCTCTTCTTCACCATTGTTTCTTCTCTGTTCATGTTAATGAAGTGATGAATGCAATTATTTTATGCACACCTTTATGTAAAAATGGATGTGAGATAAAAGGAAAAAAAACTTAGAAGTAGTTGATGTTTGGAATATATTATTATTTTTCGACCTCTTTCTTTGTGCTCCATACCACTTCCAAACCCAAGAGGTCATGAAGAGAAATCTTGAAGGGGAGGCTCCACATAGGATCCACGTCAGCATATGGAAGTAACTTCAAATGCTACTTCTTGTCAAAACAAACACATGTTCCGGTACTTCCATACTGCTTCATAGTAAACAAATATGCCCATAGGCCATTACTACAATGAGATCAAATACAGCACAAGAACACAAAAGGAGATGAAATATGGAGAAGAAAGATACACATTAATGCTCATGGAAGAGCCTTACTTGAGGAAGAAGAGAGAAATTAAGCCAAGGAAGACTTGCCACAATTGGTAAAAGCATGATCAGCGCTGACTGCAGGTAGCTGGGGAGTCATATGAGGGTTAGCTTGGCTCTCTTCTAACTCATGTAAGACTCTCACCTGACCCAACTGCCATCCAGATGCAGATTGTTCAAGTCATCGGCTAGAAGAAGCGATTAGAGCCTTCTACCATACAAGTGTAAGGTCTTGCATGGTGCTATAGCTTGAAGGTCAAATGTTATTCAACTGCATCAGTAAGTAGTGTCTTCAACAAGAAACCAGTACTAAAATGTTTCTTTCATTCCTTGAATGATTTTTTATGTCTACATGATGAGGATCTGGCAAACAAGATTATATATTTTCTAAATAAGTAAAAGTTTCTTGCCACTAAAATATATTTGTTTAAGCTAAATAATTCACTGATTTTTTGAGTTATGCACTTACATTAGGACGAAATTCTGATCACAGAGAGTCCCTAGAGCGTTGAACGGAAAGGCTGACGTACTCGCTCGCTTAGCCAAGGAGCTGGCTGATCCTGACATGGACGAAATTCTGATCACAGTCAGGAGCCGGCAAATTCTACCCCCTGTCTCTCTACGAGAAGAGGAAAGCGCGGAACAGAAGAGCAGTCCTGCTGAAGAAGCTTCGATCATTCAAGACGAGCCAGATTGGAGAGAACCCTTCATAGAGTACTTCCGATACGACAAGCTGCCCGAAGGAAGGTCTGCGAGGGTTCAGCTGAAGAAGAGAGCTCTCCGATACGTGTTTGCAAATGACACGCTATACCGCAGGTCATATGACCAACTCTGGCTCAGGTGCCTGTCATCGGCCGAAGCCCAAAAAGTCATGAAAGAAGTTCACTCAGGTGTTTGTGGTGCTCACCAATCTGGCCCCAAGATGCGACTGCAAATTAAACGGCTTGGGTATTACTGGCCCACCATGATACGGGATTGCGGAGAGCATGCAAAGAAATGTTATATCTGCCAAATTCACGGTGATTTTATTCACAAGCATCCCAATCCATTGCATCCTACGGTGGCGTCGTGGCCCTTCGAAGTCTGGGGAACCGACATTGTTGGCCCAATTGACCCTCCGTCATCTAGAGGCCACCGGTTCATACTGGCCGCAACAGACTACTTCTCCAGATTGGCTGAAACTGTCCCGCTAAAAGAGGTCAAGACGGGAGATATTCTGACATTCTTCCAGCATAATATTCTATACCGCTTCGGTACACCAAGAAGAATCATTTCTAACAACGAGTCTTCTTTCAAGAGCTTCAAAGTCTCAAGATTCGCTACTCAACACAAGATAGACTGGAGATATTCCTCCATCTATAATCCAAGAGCCAATGGGCTGGCCGAAGCCTTCAATAAGACTGTATGCAAGCTCCTGAGGAAAAATGCTTCAGCCAACAAGAGAGACTGGAATCTCAAACTTCACGAGGCGTTATGGGCATATCGTACCACGCACCGTACTCCAACTCAGTCCACTCCATACTCATTGCTCTTCGGAATGGAGGCGGTCCTCCCCTCGAAGTCAAAGTTCCAAGCTTAAGAATGGCCGTTCGGCATGAGTTGACGGAGGAGGAAAACGTGCTCCTTCGGCTTGAAGAGCTCGACGCCCTCGAAGAAAAGAGGCTCGCGGTGCAGCAAAATCTGGAGTTATACCGATCCCAAATGTCACGGGCCTATGACAAGATAACCCGTCTCCGCGGTTTCAAGAAAGGCGAATTGGTGTTGGTCCTCAAAAGACCGATCATCCCCAATCGACATGCCAAATGAAAATTCGAGCCAAATTGGGAAGGAGCATACGTCATCGAGAAAATGTTCGACGGGGGATCCCAACTAATAAGTGCCGAGGGAGAAAGGCCCATGCCACCCATCAATGGCTGATATCTCAAGAAATACTACATGTGAATACTCCAAGTCGTAGGCGAATTGAGCACACCCGCCCTATGGTCCGGATCATACATCCTGCAAACCGTACACAATCCACGGGCGTAAATGACCCCTATCTCTCCCAAATCCTGCCGGTGAGACTACTTTTAAAGTCCCACCAGCGTCAAAAAAAAGAAGAAAAAAAAAGAAAAAGGAAAAAAAAGGGTATGTCCACAAGCAAAACGGGCACGGATGAAAACCCGAAAGGGCTCCGTGAGTAAAAACAGCAGGACTACCGGCGAGTTTGTGAAAACCCGAAAGGGCGCAAACTCGTGAAAAGAGATGAAATACACTCGCAAAGTCCTCTCGACCTTGTGAGGAGAAAATCCCTGCGTGAGATCCTTACGACTCACAAAGGAGCAACACACTTAGGAATCCTCACGATTCCTAAGGAGAACATACACCTGCGAGATCCTCCCGACTCGTAGGGAGAAAATGCTTTTATTAGACCCTTACGGCTCATAAAATTAAAAAGCCTTAAGTGACAGGGACCCAAACCTGTCTCCTAAACCATCGTTCCCCAACGGGCAACGGCAAACGATGAGTCGCTCCTGGCATTTCGCTTCAGTGTTAGCGGTGCTGATGCCGACCCAAAAAACCAAATCCCAAGTCCTCCCGGGGCAAATGATGAGATGCTCCTGGCATTATTCCAGTGCAGCAATGCTGATGCCAAACAAGATCCAAATTCCATGTCCCCAAGTGGCGAATGATGAGTCGCTCCTGGTACCATATTCCAGTGCAGCGATGCAGACGCCAACCAAATTCCAAACTCAAATCCCAATGGCGAATGATGAGTCGCTCCTGGTACCATATTCCAGTGCAGCGATGCAGACGCCAACCAAATTCTAACCCCCATACCCCAATGGAGAATGATGAGTCGCTCCTAGTACCATATTCCAGTGCAGCGATGAAGATGCCAACAAAATCTCGAAATTTTTCCGGCCCTACGGTCTGGATCATACATCCTGCAAAACCGTATACAATTCACGGGCGTAAAACAATCCCAATCTCTCCCAAGTCCTGCCGGTGAGACTCTTTTAAAGTCCCACCAGCTCTCCAGGAAAAAAAACAGTATGTCCACAAGCAAACGGGCACGGATGAAAACCCGAAAGGGCTCCGTGAGTAAAAACAGCAGGACTGCCGGCGAGTTTGTGAAAACCCGAAAGGGCGCAAACTCGTGAAAAGGAGATGAAATGCACTCTCAAAGTCCTCTCGATTTTGAGACGAGAAAATTCCCGCGTGAGATCCTTACGACTCACAAAGGAGTAACACACTTGGGAGTCCCCACGACTCCTAAGGAGAAAATACACCTACGAGATCCTTTCGACTCGTAGGGAGAAAATGCTTTTATGGGACCCTTACAGCCCATAGAATTGAAAAGCCTTAGGTGATAGGGATCTAAATCTGCCTCCTAAGCCATCAATTCCCAAATCCTCTCAGGGCAACTGATGAGTTGCTCCTGGCATTATTCCAGTGCAGCAATGCAGATGCCAAACAAAAAAAACCAATCCCCAAATCCTCTCAAAGACAGATGATGATTCGATCCTGGTACCATATTCCAGTGTAGCGGTGCTGATGTCAATCCAAATCACATCAAATCGGCAAAACAACCAATGACCTCCCTGGCAGAATCAAATTCCACCTCGGAAACAAGTCAACTTCATCCCTGACACCGCAAGAAGCGGAGCAAGTCAAATCCAGCACCGACCGTCCACATCGCTAAAAGGACAGCACCGACCGTCCAAGTCGCAAAAAGGACAGAACCGACCATCCGCGTCGCTAAAAGGGAAATACCGACCGTCCAAGTCGCAAAAAGGTCAGAACCGACCGTCCACGTCGCTAAAAGGGAAACACCGACCGTCCAAGTCGCAAAAAGGTCAGAACCGACCATCCACGTCGCTAAAAGGGCAGCACCGACCGTCCAAGTCGCAAAAAGGGCAGAACCGTCCACGTTACAAAAAGGGCAGCACCGACCGTCCAAGTCGCTAAAAGGGCAGCACCGACCGTCCAAGTCGCAAAAAGGGCAGCATCGACCGTCCACGTCGCTAAAAGGGCAGGACCGACCGTCCAAGTCGCAAAAAGGGCAGAACCGACCATCCAAGTCGCTAAAAAGGCAGCATCGACCCTTCCAAGTCGCAAAAAGGGCATAATCGACCGTCCACGTCGCTAAAAGGGTAGAATCGACCGTCCAAGTCCCTAAAAGGACAGCATCAACCGTCCATGTCGTAAAAAGGGCAGTGCCAGCTCCCCAAAAGCAGGAACCAAATCAAGTCGCCTCCACATGAAAGAAGATCCATCAATTTCATGCATACGACCCACATGTGTGGTGTGTTATTGATGGGGGGCAATTTGTTGGGGTAAAAATTTACACCATGGGTTGACCAAGTCAAATTCAAAGTCAACCCCAACCCAAGCGGGCCCATGCCCCGGTTGAGTCCGAACATGAAGCGGCCGGCCTCCCCCCATGCCAAGATAAATAATTTGTAATAAATAATTTTATTGCATTTCTTTTATTTTATTTTATGAATGAATATAAGAAAAATGGGCATAAAGTCAAATTTTTGTAAAGCCCATGGCTTATGTGCAAAAAGAAATGGCACATGAGCCATGGGCTAGACAAAATGCCATTTTTTGAAGCCCAAGGGGCTATGTATAAAATGTATAGCCTATAAAGGCAAGGATAATGAAAATATCCCAACAACTTTTTCTCTCTCCAAAAAAATTTAGATCTGAGATCTTTCTCATTCCTCAAGGTTCTAAAAGCTTCTTCTTTCTTTTGAATTAAATCAAGAGTTTTACTCTTCATTTTAAAAAACTAAATAGTTTTTCACACAAAACCCATAAATGGGAACTCAGATCTTACATTAGATCTCAAAAGGAGGAGATTTTTAAAATCTCACATCTCTTGATCTTCAAGATCCTGCCAACAGAGGAAGAAGAAGGAGACCCATCTCCAGAAACCCCACTTTGGGGAAGAACTAGGGCTCAAGGGGAGAATCCCTTCATCGGCTTCAAAACATCTTAGGAGTTTAACTCCACTCTAATTTCCCTTTCGGGAGTTTCTGGAGGTAAAAGCCTCCTTTTTCTCGCCGGCGCCCAAGCGCTCGAGCGCCTTGCGCTCAAGCGCCCAGCGCCCACGTACCGACACTGGGCGCGTGCGTGTATCTATATATATATATGTATACACTGGGCACGTGCCGACACTGGACGCGTGGGCAGAACCACGTGTCGGCACGTGGGCCCCCGTAAGGGGCTGCTAGCCTCCTTGACCCCCAGCCCTCTATCCGGGTAGCGGGACCCCCGTAAAAACTCTGCGTGGCTCTCGATATATCCAAGCCCCCTCCAAAACAAAACACACGTACACTGAACATTGGGTTCGCATGACCGGTTTAACCCGTCAATCGGAGGTTCCCTCGCTCCAAATGCGAGGGGTGATTAACGGCAGCTTAGTCCGCGGCTGCCGGAGATTCGGATCCCCACGATCAATAGACCCCGGCCTACCCTAGACAGGGGGAATCTGCAGTACGCCTGACAAGCGCGCGCGTATTCCCATCTCAATGGGGTGACGAAAAACACCCTACATCCATATTTCTGAGCAAACTTTTCAATAGTAAGCTAGAACTTTGTCCAAAATATTTTTAACAAGGCAAAAAATACTTATATTATTATGAATTATTATATATCTCTTTCATCAATTCTTCTAAATGATTTGAAATCCCTGACTAATCTTCCCTATGGTACTAGAAGTCTAAAACTAAACGAGTCATAGCATGATGTTTTAAAATGTGAAACTAAAGATTTAGGCTTGATCTCCATCCCCACATTTTTATCATGTATAACGCTCTACAAATGGCATTTTAACTACTGTCGTGTCTGCAAGGACATCAACCACTTCAAATTTCCAGCGACGACAAATTTTGAGACAGCTATAGCAGAAAATTCCTCCAAAGAATGCCAATATGAGGATATGTCAATGATGCAGGTAATGAAATGCAGCTTGTGCTCCATATTAGAAATTTTCTGGACACGTCGCCTGCCACATGTCCTGATCTTGGAGGTCGCCAATATCGAGCATCATCACCATAGGAGGAAATTCCCTCTTATGGCATCTTTCCTCCATTATTCTCTCTCTCTCTATATATATAGAGAGAGAGAATAATGGAGGAAAGATGCCATAAGAGGGAATAATGGAGAAAAGAGGCTATAGGAGGAAATTTCCTCCTATGGCGTGGAAAAAATACAACCTCCATTGCTAAATCAACGGTGAAAAAGTTGTGGAATCACATGAAATTTGGTGTACGCACATCTTTAGATGATAACGATGATGATGATGGGTGCCGATCGTCTGAAAAAATAGTGGAGGTTGTATTTTTTCCACGCCATAGGAGGAAATCCCCTCCTATGGCCTCTTTCCTCCATTAATCTCATATATATATATATATATATATATATATATATATATATATATTAAAGTTTAGTTTGGGTTTGGGTCTGGGTCTGCTGCAGGTTTGGTTCAAACCATACCCAGATCCGACCCATAAGTTAGGCAAATTAATTCAGGTCCTTGTAATTTCTGTTTATTAGTTTTTAACTCGAACAGTGAACTAAGTATGTAAAAGTTCTAGGAAAAATCCCTAAAAATCATTAAAGTGTTTAGAACCATCTAGATGACATTTTGGGGTATATTTCAGTTATATACCCTGTGGTTTTAGCGTGCCTATGATGTTGCATGTTGATATTATTGCAATATTATTTTCGTAGAGGGTCTATTCCCTTTTCCCCTGTTGTTTCTTTTCTTAAGTATCAAGAATTTGTATAGCTAAAAAAAATAAAAAAAAGTATTTGTATCTGTCACAAACATCATTTGATGACTAAGCCCCAAATCAAATGAAAAAAATGCTTATTTCACAAAACCCCCTCGAAGTTTAGGATATTGTCCAGAAACCCCTCTATAATTTTACGTGAAATAACTGAAATACCACTCTTTTCTTTCTCAAATTACAATAACTATCCCTTTAAATATTTCATTCTCCTCTCCTCTGCCTCCGTTTCCTCAACCTCATCCCCTCTCTCCTCCTCTCCTCCACCACCACTCCCTCCGCCCCTTTCTCCCTCCGGTTGCTACAAGTACTCCCACGACCCCCTCTCCGTCTCTCCCTCCTCCGCCAGACCCCGACTCCATCTCCCACAACACCATCCTCCAATCCCTCTGCTATTGTTCCTCCTCCTCCTCGAACTTGTCATTGTCCCTCGACCTGCTCGATGAAATGCTACAGAGAGACATCACCCCCGACGTCTTCATCTACACCATCCTCATCGAGGTCGTCTGCAAGTCCTCCTTCGTCTCCTCCGCCACGCGCCTCTTCCACGAGTTGCGCTCTAAGGGCTGCTTGCCTGATGCCGTCACCTACAACGTCCTCGTCAACGGCCTCTGCCGTGAGGGTCGGCTCGACCACGCCCTCCAATTCCTTAACCAGATGACCAAGGTCTACCGCTGTAGGCCCAATGACAACGGCCAAGGGGGCGACGTCTTCCATTCGATCCATCGATTGAAGAAGCTCAAGAAGAACAAGCAAGCTCTTGAGGTGAGTGATGCCCGCGATATGTTTGATAGAATGGTTAAATGAATGAATAAAAAGATTGGCTCTTTTTGAGTTATTGGTTTAGTGGGCAAATTTGATGGAAGTCGTGGGTACGTCCAATTTGGCTTCTTTTAGTTGATTTTTGCTTCAAAATTCAATATTTTATTTCCAGTCATTTCAAACCATCGAGAATACGAATATCAAGCACACCTCCGCTGCATGCTGCATGTAATGTGTATATATAAATTTTTCTGTACTTGTCAAATTAATTTAGTTTTTGTTGTAATAAAATTATGTTAATACATGAAGCTTGCAATCTGTTTATATAAATACTTGAATGATGATGATGATGATGATGTTGTTTGTTGTAACAAATAATGAATGGTGTTTGGAATATGTTTGTATAAATGGTTGAATGATGATGATGTTTAGATTTTGTTTGTATGAATGTCATTTTAGATGGTGTTTAGAATATGAAATATGATTTGGAAGTGTGAATTGAGTGGCGGCGGCGACGATTGGATGCAAAAGACATGGAGGAGCAGAAATCCACTTAAAATGTGTTTGTGTAAATACTTGAGAGAGATTTTTAAATGGTTGTAAGAGTGATTTATTAAATGATTGTTGACTAGTTTAGAAATGAAAATATGCATCCTAATTGTTTGTTTTAATGGTTGTGAGAGTGATTTTTCAATTTACGAGCTGCTTAGCTGTATAATTCATTGTTACTCATATTAATGTGAATTATATTGGTTGTATTTAGTTGGGAGCTACAATGAATTTCCTCGTATGTAGCTCTATTTACTTTGCTTGATGATGCATTGAGCTAGCTGCTAGATTGCAGCTCCAATGGTTGCAGCACCGAAGCAAAATCAAGAATCTCTTCTCTCAACGCGAACTCTCAGACTCTGGCAGCATTACAGAATGGCGCAACATGGTAATCCAAGTGTTTTATTAAATGAATTACTTATGCATACGATGAAGTATTTAGCCCAAGAGTTTAATAGCTGCATTTGCTTTTTTGTGTATTAGAATGTTAATCTTTGTATTGGGTTGTATTCTTCATAAACAAATTTTGTATCTTTCGTTCATGCTTTTGAATATCCTCTAACTAATAGAAAGCCCTCTCCAACGTCTTTGCTACGTGTACAACTGCACCAATGAACACGCTTCATGATCGAGGCTCTCGCTTGTATCCACTCCAAGGTCAGAATTTTTTCAATAAGGATACGCCAAACGAATCGATGAATGTGATTCGTTATCGAGGCTCTCGCTGGCCTTAACGAACTCCGGAGAACCCCGAGCCAAGATAATTGGTACTCATATGTTTCAGACTTTGCTTCTTGGTTGATACAATCTCAACTTCTATTTTTAAAGTTGAGCTGTACATATTTTTACGAACACCTAAAATTCTATAAAAAGAAAATTTGCATTGAGCACAATTAAGTTTCTATGATATTACTTACAAGCAAAGTTAAGTGCTTCCTCAGTTATATTGGCACGATCCTTCATTATCGTCTCAAATCTCTTGGAATAAAAAATGAATACTTTTGAATCTATTTCCATGCCAATGCCAAATTTACTTCGCTTATGTCCAACAAAAATGCCCAATAAAATTATAATTGAATAAAAAGATACACAAATCAAAATCATACTCTTTTATTGATTCATGAAAATAAATCCGCTACAATAATTGGTGCAAAATCTAAACCAAAAAACAATAATAACATATGCTCTCAATTTCAAATAAAATGTGAGACCCATTCTCTCACTTCTACTTTCATTGCACTTCTATGACAGTGAAGGTGAGCAACGGATGACATTGCTGGCGGTAGTGAGGTTGAGTCGTGTAAAAAATCGCTGGCGATGGTTGAGGGTGAATAGCCGATGAAGGTGAGATACAGCCATACGCTAAAGAGTCTCACTGAGAGAAGGGTTTGGTCACCATGAGGGCCAGGATGAAGATATTGGTGAGTAATTGGGTTAAGGAAATTAGGGGAGAGAAAATGGAAAGATGCATGAAAGGGAAAGAGAGAGAAGTTGTTGTTATAAGAAAGAGGAAGGGTAAAATGGGGATTAAAAATCTTTAATTGGTCACTTGGTGGTCACTTATAAATGAGATTTAACGGTCCAGAGGTCTGTGGAGTAACAATCGTAAATCTTGGGTTTTCGACTAACGGCAGAACTACAGGTGGGTTTTTGAACATTACCCCAAACTTAGAGGGGTTTCCGTGAATAAGCCGGAAAAAAAATAAGCAAATGCACCAAGCTGTGGTCACCTGTTAACATGAATGAGCTCAACCACTAGCTTGAATTTACCTCATATGTGTTTGTCTTGAGGGATATCTCCGCACCCAAACAAGTATATATGCATCATATTCTTATAAAATCTACCGATGAATTCACATTTTATAATAGTCTTCCGTGTATATAATGTGTGTGCTGTATTTTTTATTCTCCATTTACAAACATAACATCTAGCATTTTTTCAAGAAATGTACAACACTTTCTACATATTATACTTTCAAATCCAAAGAAGAAAAAGATATGGCAGCAACATTCAGGAATCGAGAAGCTTGCGAGCAAGTGCTAGCTGCTCAGAGAGTAACTTGATACATAGATTGTAAAGTCTTGCTTGTGCCCCGGCTTCGGCCTCGAAGTCTCCAAGCTCGGAGCAAAGACTCTCCTCAGCCTCCTTGGTCATTCTCAGCTTCTCCTTTGTCCTCTTGAGCTCCAATTTTATTCTCTCTTCCCTCTTCTTGCCTTCTCTCACTTCTTTCTCCAGCTCCTTGTTTCTTCTCCTCAACTCTTCCTGCTTCCTTGGAACGACACTATCCATGATGAACATGCTCAGCGCCACAAATCAAATACTCAACAAGAATATTTCTGACTCGGTAATTTCTCTCTTTTCCGTAGCTACGAGTGCTTCATATGTGGTGAGCTAAACCTTTCATTCTTACAGTTAAGAGAGAGAGAGAGAGAGGGTTGGGGTGGGGGGGGGGGACCAAGCTGCATGGGCGTGAGAACTAAGTTGGATATTGATTCATTACATGTTTGGGAGTACCAGCAGTAGTTTACAAATAATCGTAATTGTGCCGTACATGAGAGATCAGATCGCTTCTTTCGTCTCGTCATTCTTAATCGCCTTTTTGAGCTTGATTAGATTAAAATATATATGAAGTTGGACAAACACATATTGAATTATGCAAGGGAGTGTGTGTTTTATCTTGGAAGACAATCCTAATCAATTGTCATCTAATTTGGAGTCAAAGTACAACCAGTTAATCCTGCATACTCCTCTCTTTTGTGTGTGAAATTTTCGAAACAAACGAGGGAACTTGAAGTGGGGTTACTACTTGGTTATTGATAGAAACATAAGAAATATATTGAGTAGAGAACCCAGGTTGAATTATTTAGTTTTCTTGGGTCCCTTGAACTTTGATTATCATATTCTGGTCATATTCACCCCTCGGACGTCACTCCTTATCGTATATCACAGAAGAAAACATAAAAGAATCAAGGATATCATCTACCGTGCTGTTTGTTTGGTTGGGTTTGGGGTTGAGCTGGGAGTTTTTGGGAGACTAACATTGTTCATTGTAAGTGCTGTCCGATTAAGTTGGGAGTTTGGTGTTTGTTTGGTTGGGTTTCCCGCCCAAACAAGAAGTGTTGTGACATCAACACAAATCAGAAGGAATTTTTTTTTTGAATGTATTTCCGTCTTCTCCCCGTTATGTAAGTTTAGTGCTGCGTGATCCGAGGTAGGACTTTTAATAGAAAACGAATGTGTGAGAGGGAACCTTGCTTTCCAGTTCAAGGAGGCGAAAATTCTATCAAGCTTAGCAAGACAGGGAATAGCTTGACGGTTTGACCATGTGAACAACCTATCATTGTTGACTAAATCTAAAAAAAATTAGCTTCGAAAGGATGTGGCTGGAAGACCCGACCTGCAAAAATGTTGTTAAGTACCGTTGGGACTGTCACGGCAGCGTTAAGGGATCGTCTGCATCTTGCGGGCTGGTGGCAAAATTGTCGCACCTAAGGGGGTGCCTTTCCAAACGGGAGAAAGAAAAGTTCAGAAGCATAATAAACCAAAAGGGGAGCTGATGAGTAAACTCGAGAGGTTGGAGAAGAATGAAGAATTAGACGAATTGGTGCCGGGAGAGTGGGAAGAGATGGGGGAGTTGCGGGGTTCGCGAGAAGACATCTACAAGAAAGAGGAGATTATATAGAGACAAAGATCAAGGGTGCAATGGCTTAGAGAGGGGGACCTGAACACTAAATTATTTCACCAGGTGGCTAATGGCAAGCGAAGAAGAAACATCATCAATAAGATGGATATTGAGAATCGGGAGGTGTTAGACGACACGGTCATTTGATCACACATCAGGAATCATTTCAGGGACTTATTTGGTTCTGTCGACTCTAGAGGATCGGGGGAGGAAGTAAATATTTGGGGCCCTAAAGATGCGCTATCGGTGGATTAGAAGGATGTACTGGAAGGCCCGTTTTCGGAAGAAGAGGTCAGGAGGATGGGTTTTAATCTGGGACCGGATAAAGCGGCAGGACCGAATGGTTTCACAATGTTTTTTTCCCAACACTTTTGGGATCTCGTTAAGGGACATTTATGATCTTATCAATGAGTGGTACGAAGGATTTAGGGAAGTCCATAGGTTCAATTATACTAATGTAGTCCTAATCCCTAAGAAAGAAGGTGTTGCAAATGTCAACGACTATAGACTGATTAGTCTGGTAAATAGCATTATGAAGATTATTTCCAAATTGATGGCTACTAGGCTATGGGAACTTCTGAAATCTATTATTAAAGGTTACCAGACCGGTTTTATCTCTGGAAGGTCAATTGTGGAAAGGATGGTAACAACACATGAGATTTTATTCAATCTTGTAAGAGAAGACGACTGAAAGAGTATGTACTGAAGCTGGACTTCGAAAAGGCATATGACAGGGTTGACTCGGGATGTATTTTGAAAGTTCTAATTAGTCATGGGTTCGGCAAAAAGTGGTGTACTTGGATTAGGGAGTGGCTCCGGACTGCCAAGGTGTCCATATCCGTGAATGGCACGCTCACAAAGCCACTTCAAGTGCAAAAGAGGTTTACGGTAGGGAGACCCGCTGTCGCCATTGATTTTCATGCGGGTGGCTAATAGGCTTAACAAGATGATCAACATGACCAAAGACACGGGCTTGATAAAGGGACTGGGAAGTGTTAGAACGTCCGTCGTTAATCTACAATATGCGAACGACGCTCTGCTTTTTGGAGAAGGGGACGGTGAACAGGCAAGAAGAATGAAAGAAATTCTATGTCTGTTTGAGGATTGGTCAGGGTTAAGGATTAATTACCATAAGAGATCGCTCATAATGATCGGGGAAGATGGGGAAGGTTATGAGGAGTTACTTAATATATTCGGTTGCAACATGGTTACCTTCCCGATAAAGTATCTTGGTCTGCCGCTTAGACAGGGTAAATTAAAATATAACGACTCTGAATTTATTATACAATTTTTTTTCAGTTTAATGTACAGAAAGGAGTTTACAAACATGAGTACAATTTATAAGTTAATTTTATTTAAGAACAGCAAGAAACAACTTGTAGCTCACTGGTAAAAGCCTTGCACCGTTATGACGTAGCCCTTGTGTTCGAATCCCATCAGATACATTATAATTTTTCTGATTTTTATTTTAAACTTTTTGGAAGCCCAAAAGTTTACACTGCAATGCACATAAAAATGAAAAGTCTGAAGAAATAAACATGTGCAAAAGGGTATTGATACAGTCAAGTACAAGTGGCCAAAATCCAGAGACCCCATTCCCTAGATTGACCGGCCAAAACATCCCCAAAATCGGCACCGACGGTCTCCCCGTACCCAATGAACCCCGAACTTTGCACACATGACCTTTCCCTTACCCCTAACTCCCTTGTACTGTTTGATTTCCCTGCAATCAAACAGAGACTCTTCAATTCACAATTTATCATCATTTTAATGCATTTTAATTCACCATTTTAATTCCAAAACCCTAATTCCACACTATAAATACTACCCCATGCTCTAGCACTTCCTCATTCTAAAAATTATAGCCAAAATTCTCAAAATTTTATAAGTACAAGTGGAGTAGAAGAGGAGTTAGCAAGAGATCAAGTTCCGGCGAGGATCAAAGCTAATTCCAGCGATCCCGCGAAGCCACGATGACAACCCACTCTCCTCGTGCCTTCACTTCATATATCTAGCTAGTAAGTCCCTTTCAATCTCTCTTCTTCCTCTTTGAAAATCACTTTTCAAAACGAACATCGATAAGTTGAGTTAATACCGATATCGATCTTCTAAACCTTAAAAACACACATTTTTCTTACATATTGTTCATCCAACTTTTACACAATACTTGTAACATTACTATAAATGTTTAGAATAAATTGTAACCTAGAATTCCATGCAAAATAACTTTAAATTAACCTTTAAGCTAAAATACCATGAATTTCATATATCCCTCTTTTAGTATTTTTGTTAATTATACCTTTAAGAAACTTCACGAGGTAACGACCTACCTCTCACAAACACACATGGTTCCATAGCACGATACTCTTTGAATATAGTTTTTTTTACGATTACAATATTACATTAAAATACCACTTACTATAAAAACGGTTTTCTTTTGAATTGTATTTTAAATTCCTTTGCAAATATGCCTCTACAACCCTTTTTAGGGGACCCGCTATTGGATGATGCGGATTATCGCACATCCTTGGGCAGTAGAGAAAGATGCAGACCTCCTCGTGGAGCATTCGATCTCGAAAGTTTTTAAATACGGTTTTTAAAAAAAATGCATTTTTTAATTTAATTTTTATAATTATATAAAATATTACAAAATCCATATATTTTCAAGATATGACAAACTTACATTTTTTCTAAAAGATGGAAGTTCACAAGTTTTACCAAAATACCATCAAGATATCAATACAAGACAAGTTTACAATAAGATACCATGAATTATTCAAGCTAAGTTATTATCACTAAAATACCTCAAAACCTTAAAATTCACACCCATGAAAACCCTAAATAAAATAAATAACTTCTCGAGGTTTATTTTGAAATTATATAAAAAATATTTTTTCATAAAACCCCTCGAGCTATATAAAACACTATTAAGAACTTTAGTAAATATAGGTTTAAGCGGGATCAATTCTCTTGAGCCTCAGTGAGCCGGAGAAAGTGAGTGCTTGCATATTTAAGGTAAAAAAACTTAACGGTGTTATCAATGGTAATTATCTTGGAAAAAGACACAAATCATGCCGTCCATGTGCAGCAGTTACCGATAACTCCCGAACCTAATTCAGGACCCAAATCAGTTACAAGTGTTTGACTCAAGTATGAGTCTAAATCAATTCTGAGTCTAACTCAAACCAGAATCCAATTCAAACATGAATCCAAAGTCTAATATGTATACTTGAATATCAACCTGAATACTTGAATTCAACTTCAATATCAAACCTGAATACATGACTTGACTTGACCGAGCCATGACCATACTTGACATGACTACATGATTACATTCTGAACCTGTTTACTTGAACAACTTGTATCCATGGTTTCGGTAAGTCTTGTAACTATAATCAAGACAATACATTACTCGGGGTTAACGGGGTAGATTGGTACGGAATGTATTAACGTGGCACGATGATGGTCACTAAAAGAATACATGAACTCTCGTGTCGTTTTCCCGTGGGTTTTGATGGGGCATTGTACCTACATGTTATCATAGTCCACGGGGTAAGATGGACTCCTCTCGTATACACAAATACCTTCTGTACCAAGCTACAAACAACTACGTTAGTATAACAAACATATACCTGTATAAATTACCAGTTCTTTTCTCTTTACTTGTTCTATTCCATTCTTTCTTTTGGGACTTACCAGCGCTAGTTCGCTGACGACATTCCTGTTTATTTCTTTCTTTGGAATGTTCATCAGGAGGACCGGATTCTCAGGAGATCGAGCCCAGCCAGGAGGACTTGGATCAGTTCACTGCCCAGCCGGACTTCTAGCTTCTTTACTTATTTCAATTTGCATGCCACTGTTTAGGCATTGCTTTTATATCATTGTACTTTCCTTTTCAAAACAGTGTATGTAAAGATGAATGTTAATAAATGCTGTTCATTTTATATCTCTTATTATTTCTTATGCATTTTACATATATTGCTTAATTTACGCTTCACGTATTTATTTATTAGTAAATACGTTGCGGCCTGCCACGTCACCATCTCCGTACACTAGGAAGCGGGGCATGACAGGTTTTGTTGGCGGCCCATGCATGCCAGTTCTGCATGAAGTCTTAAGCAATATATCACAAGAATTTTAAGAATCAGCAACTATACATTCCTTACATTTTAAATTTCTTGAATCTATCCTAACCCTTCCTTTTCTATCACGGTCATTGATTCACCGAACAACACAAGCACCAACGTCAATGGTAACACCCCCCGCCTACTCTACCACCACCACCTACCGTTGCAACTCCCATCAACGAGCAGACGGTACTGCTTGAGACGATAAAGAGCCTCTTAGAGGGTCAACAGAGCAAACTGCTATCCTCATGCATCGTCCAGAAGCCGAGGCACCCGGAGTCAAGCAATTCCAGGAACTGCACCCGAAACATTTTTCTGGGAAAGTGAGCCCACTGGAGGCAGAAGAATGGGCTCAGTCAATAGAAGATGACTTGGCAGCAGAACAAGTGCCAGAGATTGCTTGGGTGAGAGTTGCAAAGTTGCAACTAACAGATAACGCCAGAGTCTGGTGGAAGACTGAAGAAAGCTGACTCGCCTAACCTATTGAATGGAAGACGTTCCGCGATATGTTCGACGCGAAGTACTTCCTTGAGACTGCCCGTTTCGAAATGGAACAGCAGTTCATCCACTTGCAACAAGGCTCGATGTGGAGCAAGTCCGTGGATGAATACGATGCCGAGTTTACCATGCTTAGCATGTAAAATAATGTCTCGATATTCAATTTCCTGATATCACTTATTACACTGCTAACACAAGGTCTAACAGGTTCGCGGCACACCTGATCCCGACTGCTGAGATCCGGGCACGAAGATTTCAGCAAGGGTTGGACTCGGAAATCCAAGCTACACTCGCTACAGGGATCTCCCAACCCATGATCTTACTCTGAAGGCTGCCCGACGCTATGAGGCAGTGGTGAAGAAGAAGGGCAGACCACAGACTGCCGGTGTGAAACGCCCTGCCACACAGATGGCAGGAGGAGCCTCTTCCAGGCCAACTTTTGCACCCAGGAGACCAGGAGGATCATTTAACCGGCCTAGTCCAGACTTTTGCTTCTATTACAAGAGGAATGGACACCTGGTGAAGGACTGCAGGCGTGCAAACGACCTGTGCTTAGTTTGTGGTGCATCCACTCACGCCATTGGAGCATGTCCTCATAGACTCAACCCAACTCTAGCCCCCAGACCAGCTATCACTCTTCCGCAGCGGCCAGCCATTCAGGCTCCCGCACCTCGTCTTGCTCTACCTGCTCTGCACAACCTCCTCGTCAATTTCATCAGGCACAGAGGAACATGCCTTAAAGGTAGAGAAACGTGTCCCAGGGATAGAGGAATGTGCCTCCAGCAAGGAGGGAATGTATCCCGGCGTCAGGCTTTCACAATGACGGTTGAGGAAGCCGAAGCCACCGGCCAAGTTATTACTGGTAATTCCCAATCCTTTCCCATCTTTTCAAAACCTTATACATCAATATATTTTTCCTATACCTAAACATATCCCACACAACTTAGGTACAATCTTAGTAGCCTTCCTACCTGCATTAGCACTTTTTGACACTGGAGCATCACATTGCTTTATGTCGCAACGGTTCGTCCGAACTCATGCGATTCCAGTTAAACCGCTCATATCCAGCTGGAATGTCAGTTCAGGGAACGACGTTCTAAAGGCAACTATGGGATATGATCTGTGTCCAGTGGTCGTCTGCAGTAGAGAATTTTATGCAGACTTCAAGGTGCTGGACATACCGAACTTCGATGTAGTCTTGAGAATGGACTAGCTGGGAACTTTCTTCGCTACCATCGACTGTCGTCAAAGGAGGGTAGTATTCAAAATACCAGATCATCCAGTCTTCTATTTCAAGAGTGGAGACCATACCATGGAACCTAGCACCTACAAAGCTAAACCAAAGAAGGCAGGGATTGCAACATTACAAGCGGAAGAATCGAAGCCAGAGGTAGTTCGAGAGTTCGAGAATGTATTCCCTGAAGATATAACAGGTTTGCCTCCCGATCGAGCTCTTGAATTCAGAATCAATTTACTACCTGGTGCGCAACCGGTGATCAAAGCTCCGTACCAGTTAAGTCCAGAAGAATTGAAGGAGATCCATACTCAGTTGGACGAACTTCTGAAGAAAGGTTGGATTCGTCCCAGTACTTCAAGTTGGGGATCTCCAGTTTTGCTCGTGAAGAAGAAAGAAGGTTCATACAGGATGTGTGTAGACTACCGAGCTCTAAATGAAGTGACGATTAAGAACAAGTATCCACTACCATGCATCGACGATCTGTTCGATCAGCTAAGTGGGTCTTGCGTATTCTCAAAGCTAGATCTTCGTTCGGGTTATCATCAGGTGAAGGTCAAAGAGTCTGATATTCCGAAGACGGCGTTCAGGACTCGCTATGGTCATTATGAGTATCTCGTAATGCCATTTGGAGTGACCAATGCACCTGCTATATTCATGAATCTGATGAACCAAGTTTTCCGAGAGTACCTAGACAAGTTTGTTGTTATTTTCATTGACGATATCCTGGTGTATTCAAAGGATCGGAAAGAACATGCCGAGCACTTAAGAATTGTCCTGGAGACATTGCGACAATATCAGCTCTATGCCAAGTACAACAAGTATGAATTTTGGCTAGATCAAGTCGGATTTCTCGGACATATCGTTTCAGGCGAAGGAATCTCAGTAGATCCAGCTAAAGTGTCAGCTGTCAGTGAGTGGCCGATACCAAAGACGGTAAAGGATATTCGAAGTTTCTTAGGATTAGCAGGATACTACCGAAGATTCATTGAAGGTTTTTCGAAGATTGCAGCACCCCTGACCAAGCTCACACGTAAAGATAAAGCATTCGTGTGGTCAGAAGCATGTGAACAAGGTTTTGTAGAACTCAAGTCAAGATTAACTTCAACTCCTATTCTCGTAATACCGGATCAATCTGGAGGATTTGTTGTGCATTGCGATGCGTCCGGTAAGGAATTAGAATGTGTTCAACACCAGCATGGAAAAGTTATAGCCTTTGCATCAAGACAACTGAAAGTCCATGAGCGCAACTATCCAACGCATGATCTGGAGTTGGCAGCCTCTATCTTTGCACTTAAGTTTGGCGCCACTATCTTCTGGAAGAACGTGTGGATATATACACTGACCATAAGAGTCTGAAGTATGTATTTACTCAGAAGGAATTGAACATGCGGCAGAGAAGATGGCTAGAACTCATGGCGGACTTCAACATCAACCTACAGTATCATCGAGGGAAGGTGAATATAGTTCCTGATGCACTTAGCCGTCAGCTATTAGCAATGAATCTCACTGCTCAGTGAAAGCTACAGCAAGAATTGCACGGATTGGTGATCGAAGTAGTTATGCCAGGTATTGCTTCGCATTTGATGAACTTATAAGTCCAGTCTACTATTGTCAATCATATCAAAGCAACTCAAGAAAATGATTCCAAGTTACAAAAGATCCGAGAACAAGTAGAAAGTGGACTTAAAACTGACTTCATCTTCCACGAAGATGGATCCTTGATATATGGAAGTAGATTGTGTGTACCACATGGTCCTGTTCGAGAAGAGTTGATGAAAGAAGCTCACAGCTCACCGTACTCAGTACACCCTGGTGGTACCAAAATGTACAAAGATCTACAGCAATACTACTGGTGGCATGGAATGAAGCGCGAAGTAGCCATAAGTGTAGCCAAGTGTTTGGTGTGTCAACAAGTGAAGGCTGAATATCACAGGACTGCTGGTCTACTTCAGCCGTTACCAATCCCAGAATAAAAATGGCAGCACATTACCATAAACTTCGTGACTGCCCTTCCTCGCAGCACGAAGGGTAACGACGCAATATGGGTTATTGTGGATCGACTCGCCAAGTCGGCTCACTTTATTCCTTTTCGAGTTGGCCAATCTACCGAGACGTTAGCAAAGAAGTACATGGAGGAGATTGTGAGATTACATGGAGTACCGGTTTGCATCATCTCTGATCGAGATACCAGATTCCGATCACAGTTTTGGCAGAGTCTGCAAGCTAGCCTGGAAACGAGTCTGAACTTCAGCACGGCTTACCATCCACAAACGGACGGACAGTCTGAGCGAACAATTCAGATTCTAGAAGACATGCTAAGAACTTGTATGTTAGACTTCGGAGGTTCGTGGGAAGATCACCTACACCTTGTGGAGTTTTCATACAACAACAGCTGTCAGGCGAGTATTGGAATGACACCGTTTGCAGCACTCTACAGAAGTAAATGTCGTTCACCACTATGTTGGGACGACATCGGAGATCGGGAACTCCTTAGACCAGAGATGATCATGGCAACTATAGACATAGTTCGTATGATCATGGAAAGAATGCGCATAGCCCAAGACCGACAGAAGCATTGGGCTGATACAAAGCGCTGACATCTGGAGTTCCAACCTGGAGATCATGTTTTCTTAAAGATTTCTCCAAACCGAGGTTAATTCGCTTTGGCAAGAGGGGTAAGCTCAGTCCGAGATATATAGGACCGTTCGATATTCTCGCACGAGTCGGAGAAGTAGCATACCGTTTGGCACTACCACCCTCATTGGAAGGAGTGCACAATGTGTTCCACATATCCCAACTTCGCAGATATGTGAGCAACCCCAGCCGCATCCTTGATCACTCCGAGCTCACTGTACAGACTGACATAACTTGTGAGCAACAACCCTGTTTACCGCCGAAAACAGAGACGAACCGGGTAGGTCGTCTTGCCTGAATTTGGGGGCAGATGCTATTTGGATTTATCCGTCCACCTCTCTGAAGATGCCGAGTTGATTTATGGCAGCGTGTATCGGAGGTTTGGACGGATGCGGCCGTTGTAGCAGTCTTCGTCAGATTCCCCCTAGTTGTGAGGGGTTTTTGATTGTGGGGACGCTCTTCCCTGCAGGCGCAAGCCCCTGCAGTTAATTACGTTATCGCATCGCGATAACCACTTTCTCCTGCTCCAGAAGTTCACTTTGTATCGTGTATGTTTGTTTTATTTTTGGTTGCCTGTGGATTGTATACGGAGACTAATTTATGTTGTCGCCCGTAGGGCGTGGATTAGTCCAAATCCGTATATTCTTAGATTTGGGTTTGGTTTGATTTAAGGATCGTTAATCTCGTTTGAGATTAAGATCAACTTTAATGTTTATTGAGGATACGTTAGTCCAATTTGAGACTAAGATCTACTCAACAGGATTTTGGGATCATTCAGACCCAACAAAAGAGCATTTGGGCTCTATTGCTTTAGTTTAAGGACGTTTCGGTCCGTTGTTAGTTTAAGGACGTTTCGGTCCGTAGATCACCCCTTTTTGAGGTGAGGGTTTAGTTTAAGGACGTTTCGATCCGCAATAGTTTGAGGTGTGTATGTCATCTCTGGACGCGTGCCCAAAAAAAACAGTTGGTTGTCGGGACCCACTATCTCTCTGAAGACTTTGAGGAACTACAACGACATGTATCAAAGGTGTAGAGAGATGTACCCTTGAACCAACTCCATGTTTGAGGGAAAAGGAATTGATGGTCAAGCCTAGAAATCATCAGTCTTATTTTGAGACTAAGATTTCTTTAGGGGAATGTGGGATGAATATCGTTTTGGTCATCGTCAGTTGAGGATTCATCGGTCGTGTTTGAAACTGGAATTAGTTTGGGAAGTCATGAGCATAGAGGCTCGGTCTATTTGGAGATTGAAGATGTTTTAATCTAAAGAAGATTTAGCCAGCTTGAGGCTGGAGTTGACTTCCCATAGTGTTAAGCACTAGTATACGTTCAGCATTCACGTGTTCCCACGTAAGGTTCTAAAGCAGTGTTAAACACTGGATTTCGGGGGCGCTCACGTGAGGCACCTCAAAGCTAGCGCTGTACATTGGGTTCAAGTCACCGTTTATATATAAGTGTTAAACACTTAATTCTTGTGGCACTCACGTGTGAGCACATGAGGCGCCCCAAAGTTGGGTACTGCCTTTTTGGGTTTTACTTCCCTCTTCTTTTAAGCATTTGGCTCACGTGTGAGCACGTGAGGCGCCCGAAATGGGAACTGTTCTCTGGATTTTATTTCTCTTTCTTTTATAAGTGCTAAGCACTTGGACCCTGTGGTGCTCACGTGCGAACACGTGAGGCGCCTTCAAAATGTGAGCGTTGTTTTTGGGTCTATTCCCTTTTTCACGTGTGAGCACGTGAACACTTGATTGGGGGTTGCGTGGAAAACACGTGGCTGCCCTAGGAAGCACTTCTTGTTCTTCTTTTAGGCGCTCGCATAGGAAACCCGTGACTAGGTCTCAGCCATTCTTTTTTGTTCATCAGAGGTGCTCTCGTAGGGAAACACGTGAGGTTTCGTTATAATGTTGAATACTAATGAATCACCAGTCTTTCCTTGTATATGCATGAAGATCTTGATCTCATATTAACGATGCTGGGATCTGAGTTTGGAGAATTTCAAGTCTCTCGTTTTATAAGAATTAAATTCTTTTTACAGGGTTAAACCCTAGGTTTATCAGAGGAATTAAATTCCTATATACTTTTGTAAGAATTAAATTCTTTGAACTTAGTTCTTTCTCCTAAGTTTTGAATCTGCATAACAGAATCTCCCCGATGAGAATTAAATTCTCAACTTGTGGGAGATCTGCTTCTGCATACCTCAAACAGAGGAAGAACTAAGTTCTTCTATGAAGGGTTAAACCCTTAAAGAGGCGAAGAAAGGATAAGATAATCTCTGTATTTTTTTCTTACCTAGGGTTTTTTTGTTTAAGAAGGGGATCTTCTTCTTTTAGAGAATTGAATTCTCTTTCTCTCTTTTTTTTTCGTTTTTCTTTTTTTAACTTGAAGTCTTGGGTTCTTTATATAGTGGAGAGAAGTTTATTAATTATTTTTAGGAAATCTCTTATTGAGAGACTCCAATTGATTTGGGGTTTTTACCCGCTGTTGGATCTTTGATCCAAGGGTTTCCGTTTTACAGAACATATTTTCTTGTTTCTTAAACAAGATCAGGAAAATATTTTCCCGTACAGAATTTATTCCGTAGATTGGTGATTTTAATCACCGTTGGATTTTTAATCCAAGGGTACTTGGTTTAACAGAGCACAATCTTTCTTTGTTTAAAAAGATATGAAAAATATTTTCCAACTTATGGGATCTTTGATCAGCTAACTTTCTGTTTAACAGAAAATATCATTTCTCATTTAAAAGTTCAATAGAATTTAATTCTATGCTTAATCACCGTTGGATTAGTTCCTTGTTGAGTAGAGTTTAATTCCATGCTTAATCACCGTTGGATTGTTTCCTTGTTTTAATTGATGTGCCTATATGCGTTGCATATAGGCATTCACGTGTTAAACACGTGGGGCTGTTTTAGCCTAGCAATTGTTTTAATTGCTGTGCCTATATGTGTTGCATATAGGCACTCACGTGTTAAACACGTGGGGCTGTTTCATCCTCGCAATTGTTTTAATTGTTGTGTCTATATGCGTTGCATATAGGCACTCACGTGTTAAACACATGGGGCTGTCTTAGCATAGCAATTGTTTTAATTGCAGTGCCTATATGCGTTGCATATAGGCACTCACGTGTTAAACACGTGGGGCTGTTTTAGTGGGGAACTTTCCCTCATCCCTTTTTTATGAGGGAACAAATGCCCTCCAGCGTTGCTCTCACGTAGCTTGCACATGAGTGCAACGCTGTCTGCCCTCATAGTCATTGGATTGCCTAGGAGAATGGGAAGATGAACCGCTCCCCTTCTTGTCTTATAAATGCAGGGGTTTCTGCCTCTGAGAAGACCACTGTTCCTTCATCTTCTTCCCCACTTATTTTTCTTGAGAATTTAATTCTCTTCTTCAGAGCTTAGTTTTCTGCCCACTAAATCTCAGAGTTAAACTCTGTTAAAACCTTTCTTTTGGTAAGGATCACGAACGGAACCCCCCCTCTTTTTTTGTTCTTTTCGCCATGGATTTTAAATCCGGGGACAGAGCGTTGCTCTTTTCTTAAATTGGTTTCTTAAAGATCCAAAGCACACATTTTTTGTAGATTCTAAGATCTTGAATCAATGGGGATTGTTGATCCTCCTCTTAGGGTTTTACCCTATCACTGATCTTTAAGATCCTTGGAATTTAATTCCATTTTCCTTGCCTCATTTCCGTGGGGGTTTTCTGGGATTTAATCCCTTTATTAAAGGAATTTAATTCCTTGTTCACAAAGCTTGGCTCTGAGAGAGACTCGGATATTTTTGGGAATTTTATTCCCTAATGTTCTTGAGTATTTTAGGGTTTTAATGCCCTTAAAGTAGATTTGAATCTGTTACGCTTTTTAGCAGAACTCGTTCAAGAGTTGTTTAAACTTTACTGTTTACTTGATGAGAATCCTCTTTGATTCTCCCAATGATTATTTTGCCTCGTCATTGGTGAGCCGTTATTTAGATTTTGTGGGGTCCATTGGTTTTGCAGACAGTGGTCCTGTCACATCACGGTTTTCTTGTTATTTTATTTTATGTTACCTTATTATTTATTATTATTATTTTTAAATGGATTTTTTATTTTTAGGAACGATGGCCCCGCTTCCCAACTTCCCTTACACTCGCTCAGAAGCGGCCTTCTCGCAGTCGCCGTCGGACGAGGAGACTATGGCGATGATCAGGGCGCATCGCAGGGACCATACTAGTCTTCTCTTATGGGGAAAGTGATATGGTCATATCATCGGGGGCCGCCGTAGTTTTACCTACGAAGAGCCGTCAGAACCCATCCGCTCTATATCGTTGACGGAACGCCCACGGACTGCTTGCGCGATGGAGGTGACTAACTGGACTGCCACGGGCCGACTCGAGCCATCAACGACCGGGATACCTAACCAACCTGTGGTGGCGATCGACATTCTGGGGCGCCGAATCTGTCAGGGTGAAGCCCGACCTTAGGGGCAGGTTTATAAGTGTCACGCCCCGCTTGCCAAAATACGGAAAACGAGGGATGACTAGGCCAGCCATGCTCCTACGGTCAAGGAATCATCCCGCCGTAGTCACACTTCGGCTTCTAGCATTACATGGTAATCAGCAAAATAAAGCACAGTAGTAAAGGAAATTACATCACTAAATTATTACATTAAAATCCATTATTCACAAATTACAAATAACAAGAATAGTTACTAACCAAGTTCAATTTCACGATCTCTTTTATGGAAAGCAGTAAAGAAAGAAAGTACACCAGACTATATCTTCGTGAACTCGAAAGATAGATCCGTCTCCTGCGCTGGTCCTTCCATGGGATCTGAGCATGCATACTCAGGTCGTCAGAGCGACACAATAACAATATTATTATAATAAGATGAAACAGGTAAAAGAGGTAATAACAGTGAAAGTACAATGCGAGTAATCACTATGTCACTATATGATGCAAAATATGATCTGTGTCCCTATCGGTCTCTAGGTCATGTTTGAAATCGCATAGTGGAAAGGAGGATCATGTTTAACAGGAGTCTCGTACATACCCGAGACAACGGCCTACATGCCCGGGACATAACCCTGTCAGCCGGATCGCTAGATCCTACCTAATATATATATCGCTGCCCGAATGATCATCATCTAAAACACGGTCCCTCTAAATACGATTCTCTTTACACTTTGATTTCCCCTTTATCCCCAGGTTTACACTATTTATGATCTTGATTTAGTCGTGTACAAGTATACCAATGGCACGGTTTTATCACTGTTCACTGTATCAATCACTGTCACGAATATTCACTTCACATTGGTGTACTCATCACTCCTAAACCAACATCAATCACGCACGATAATGCAATGTCCACTGACTCTAACACGCACTAACACTAAGTATATGGAAAATGGGGTATGATATATGTATGTATGCCATTAACAAGCTAAGTATGTTATGAACCAATGTGCACGTCATTAACTTACAAAAATTGGATAAATTCATATGTTTAGAATTCAACGAAATGATACAAATATGATAAATAGCACACTCAGTCAGCAATTCCTCAAAATTAGTTTCAGTTCAATCGGGTTTCCGGTATTCAAGATACAGCTGTTTCATTTTAAGTGCTCGCGGCTGGAAAATTCAGTTTCTGAACTGAACGTCCGTTTCGCGACACGAATCGCACCCAGTTGGGTTCAGAATTTAGCGATGCTAAAGTTGAATAGAATCTAGGGTTTACAATGGGGTATTCAACTCAACAGACGGATCCTCAATCGCGTCTGTACGTCGAAAGTTATACACAGTTTAACAATGATATGTCACTTCTGAATCTGTTCTGGACTGTTATACGTTTTGCCCATTTTATTTACGAATTAAATAGCAAACGGCAATGAAACGGAATGAAACCACTTGTTTTGTTTAGCTAACAGATCCATCTTTAATCCACTGCAGAGTTCCGTAACATAAGAATTCAGGAAACAAAGTGACACACATTTTGGGACAGTAAACAGTAATCAGAGTCGCTCTGGACTGCAGTCCAGAGTCGCATTCCGATCTAAATATCGTCGCAGTTACAGTACAGAAAACATTAGAAGCTTATATAGAGTTAAAGTTCGTCGAGTCGGCTTCGATTTAAGCCCTCGAACGCATCTTTCCAGTATGTACATCATTTACAGTGATTTTAATCATTTTCAGATACGGGAAATTTCTAGTTTTATCGGTATATTTGGGGGTATTCATTTTAGTCACTAACTGTCGTATTTTCCAGTAAGATTTTTACAGGATAATCATCACTACAAGAGCCAACACAGACAATTTAATTCCGTTAACTTAGGCAAGTATTTTCATTGGGGCCTAGCATCGAACACATATGTCACTAAATTTTATCAGGAAAAGGAATTTCATAACTTATCCGTTTGAATTTGTAATACGAGTAGATTAGCATGTAGCAAGTACATTACTTGTCTGGAAACGTCTCGGGGTTGCACGGCAGCAGCGGCGTCACGATCGCGCGACGAACGGCGTGAATCGATTCGCGCGACGAACGGCGCGATTAGCTCGCGATACAGATTTGATGTCGGAGTTGCCCGGAGCCGTTGCACGGTCGCTGGAAGTTGAGGGGTGCTCAGTGGTCCTCTGCGAGTGCACTGGGGTCGACGACAGTCGGCGGCGGCGCTCCGGCGATGAGCAAGAGGGTGTCGGGTTGTGTGTGGGTTTTTGGGTTTTGTAATTTTTTCGAAGAGAGAGAGAGAGAGAGAGGGGCTCGGGTGTGTAAATTTTTGGGTGTTGGTGATGATGCTGATGACGAGGGAGTTCAGGGGCGCCGACGATGAGGCGAGAAGCTCGCCGGCGTCGAGGGCAGGTGGTGGTCGAGCTCGGGTGTAGTGGGTTGGGTATGCAGGGGAGTTGGGTGTGCAAGGCTGGAGGCGAAGGGGGTAGTATAGGAAGCCCTGTTGGTGGAGAGGAGTGAGCGAGGGAGGATGGTGAGGGGTTGCAGTCGTCGCCGTCGGCGGTGGGGTGAGGGGAGTTGGGTGCTCGGTGGGTTTTCTGTGGATGGAGAGAGGTGAGGAATTTAGAAAAATGAGAGAGGAGCGAGGGTGTGAGGGAGATATGAAGCGACGAGGGGTTAGAGAGGGGAGTAACGTCGCACGACGTGAGCGTGGACGCTGGCGGAGGCGAGGAAGGCGGATCGCGAGCGGGGAAAAAGGAAAAGAATCGTTGGAGGAAGAAGAAGGGTAGTGGGCCGGGTCGGGTGTGCTGGGGAAGCGGGCTGGAGGGAGTAGGCCGGGTGTTTTAATTAATTATTTTACTTCTTTGGGCTGAAGGGAACGGGCTGGGCTGAAAGAAAAGTTTTATTAATTAAATTCCTTTAGTTTTCGTGGGCTGAGGTTAGAACGGGCCGGGGGAAAAATTAGTTTAATTGTTTTCCTTTTTATGGGAAAAATTCTATGGGCTGAGGTTTTAAGTATAGTTTGGGTTTATAGTAAAATATTTTACTTATTTTCAATTTTGGTTTGTGTTTGGTTTTTCCAAATTGGTTTTAAATTTTGGGTTTTGACTTTTAGGGTTTGGGAAATTTTAAATATTGGAATTTAAGCAAACAATTTCCTACAAAATTTTATGAGGAAAAAGAAAAGGACAACTCGGGAATTTTGGAAAAATAGAAAACTTTTATTGAGATGGGAACGGGGATTTACAATAAGGTAGGCGTTATCCCCCGCTACCCAGTGGGCTATCTTCTTTGGGCTCGATACATTCTCTCTGCCCAACGTGCACGTCTGTAGAAGGTCGGGTTGTAGCAGGCAATGTATGCTTCGTTGTTCTATTACCACGCCCCTCACGTCTGGTGGGTTAAAGCTTTCTTGAATCATTGGAACCTTCCCACCAATACGTTCTTGCTAGGGGATAGAGAGGTCTCAATTTCATTGGAAGAATTCCGCGAGTTCTCTGGATTACCGATCAGGGGGGTGCATTATGAAGAGTAACTGCCTCCCTATGAATATGTGTTTGATACGGTGCCTGCTATGCTCGACGGCCTGTCGACTAAGAACGCCGTACGTCATAAGTACCCAAGTCTGATCAAGGTCCTGGGTATCTTCGAAAAGCTGTTCGTGACATCGGAAAGGCAAGGTGTCTCCTTTGACGCTTTCATTGCTTGCTTTCTTCGAGAGGGCGTCTTATCTAAAAAAGCTCCGAAATTTGCAAAAATTGAAGACCCTTTTGGATTAGGGTTAAGGAGCTTGCCGGCCAAGGAGGAAGACCTGCCGAATTTCTATATTCCGAACTCGTCAACCGTAGCTTTTGACGCGATTGCGCCCTCTGGCATGGTGAAGAGACCTTTTTCGTTGGTTTTATCGGTCTTTGGCTAAGCTGGTTTGCTATGCAGATGCATCGCCGCTTTATGAGAGCCTCCGTTTTTTATCCCGCTCACCGCATAGCTGGGGAAGCATGGCTAGCTGTTGGCGTTGCGGGGTTATCACATATATATCACGGATTAAGCATCGCGGCTAATACCTCAAACCCAGGTGCGGTGACCGTGAATTTCCCCCTCCATTACTTCACGTCGTGGATCGAGATGCATGTGCTAGGAGCGTTTGCTGCGCACCAGCGGCCTGATTTTTATGATTCATACACCTTCCCGCGGATTATGAGGTTGGTTGATGCCTCCGCTCCCGATCCGACCCAAGTAGAGGCTATTCGCGTACTGCTGAACCCGTACTCAAATGAAGGAGGAATGGTGTTCAGCGATCGAGTCCTTTCCGCTCCAGCGGGGTCCACTCAACAATTGTTTGATTTATCGAAGGGTGGGGTCCCGACTTTGAAACCAAAAGAGGTTATGCACCTATACTCGATCAGGCCAGGGTATCTGGTGTTCCGCCGGAACAATGCTGTCCTTTTCATGCGATATATCCCGCACCACCTTGCTCAGCAGTTGGGCTATGACTAGGGCATCCCTCTTGAGGCATTCATAGTCGAGCCTGCTCCCTTTTTAGAGGTTACTTGCGACGTCATCCACCATTTCATGCGGCTAAACACCGGCTCCCGCTTCATGATCCCGGAGTCCGACTACCTTCCGAGACCCGTAGGGTCCTTTAAGGGTTGGTATCGTCATCGGGTCGGCCCCATCATTGCAGAGGAGAGACGAGTGCTTTTCGAGGGTAAAGCTCCCATTCCAACTCAGGCCACCAATGCCCCATTGCGGCCGCAGACAGTGGTTCGCCCTCTATTGAGGGATAGCGGTTTTGTACTTATCCCCAAAACCGCAGAAATAGAATCGACCCCTCGCACTGCTGTTATGCCAGTGCACACTAGAGCCGAAGCAAAGGCTTCCAATGAACCTGTTTACCACCGAAAGACGCGATTGGGACGTTGGGACGTCTGGCCTGAATTTTGGGGGCAGACGCTATTTGGTTTTATCCGTCCACCTCTCCGAAAATGCCAAGTTGATTTATGGCACCGTGTATCAGAGGTTTGGACAGATGCGGCCGTCATAGTAGACTTCGTCAGATTCCCCCTCGTTTGCCAGGGGTTTTTGATTGTGGGGACGCTCTTCCCTGCAGGCGCAAGCCCCTGCAGTTAATTACGTTACCGCGTAGCGATAACCACTTTCTCCTTCTCCAAATGTTCACTTCGTGTCGTGTATATTTGTTTTGTTTTAGGTTGCCCATGGATTTTATATGAAGACTAATTTATGCTGTCGCCCGTAGGGCGTGAATTAGTCCAAATCCGTATTTTCTTAGATTTGGGTTTGGTTGATTTAAGGATCGTTAACCTCATTTGAGATTAAGATCAACTTAAATGTTTGTTAAGGATACGTTAGTCTAAGTTTTTGTCACGACCCAAATATGGCACGTGACCGGCACTTAAATCACGTGACATCTAAAGACATCGACGCGGTTCAAGTAAGCCAAAACCCGGAATCTAAACCCTTTTTAAAATATTTGAGGTGAGGTTTAAATAATCAGCTGATAATATCAATTTAAAATAACAGCGTATGTTGAAAAGCCTTTATGACGTTTTGAAACTTGTCATCACCTCCTTTGCATTTTTATAAAAACCCGATACAACAAAATAAAATAGCATCCCAATGGAAGCTAGCTTTCACGTCTAAAAGACGGAACAACCAAACAAATTTATAACAGATGTCGACTCTAAAGAATGTGACATCACCACCCATAAACTTTAAGTCTCGATTCTAAGTCTATAGTATATCATTTCTAAGTTGATGGAGTTTCTGCTAGATACAAGAATAAAAGAATAATCAAGAGTGAGTATGATACAATAATAACTCACTTACCCATCAATCCCCAAAAGAAGGTGTGCCCCAAACCGCTGATAATCCAAGTGGTAAAACCTGCAAGAAACTGTGGCACAACGGGGATGTGTTGCCAACTCAGTGAATAAAAGTACATCTAAAGGTAGAAATCAAAATGCATGACGATACCTAGGTCATAAGTATAGTACTATCATAATCTGTATCGATATACTATATGATATGCAAAGGTGCAATACTAACTATCATGCAATAAGTATAATATCTCCATGTCATATGAATCAATATCATGAATCCATTACCCGTATTGGAATTTCCTTTTTATCTATGCATGTATGTACAATTATATGCAGGTACTGTCCCCCGGATCAGTCCTGGTGGAATCCAATAAATAAATATCTAACTGCGTACCTCATGATAATGATCCCATCAATATTCATATAGAGATGTCCAGCATCGACATCGAAATCCGAAATCTCTCGTGTCCAACATCGACACGTAAATACAGATATCGTCGACATCACCTCAATAGATGATCGCCACCCGATATCCTGGCTACAATTAGTATCCCCTGGATATCTGTCGTACCAAGTCGAACCCCGGTCAGTATCCCCTGGATATCTGCCGTGCTCGTTTTATCTCCGGAATCGAGTCACCTCGTTAGGCTCCCCGCCTATAATGCGGCTATCCTGCCTCTCGGTCTCGACCGGGTCCACCATGTATCCAACTGTATCCACCTCCGACCCAGTCTGGATAAAATCGTAAATCCGTAACCGTATACCCACAGACTCGGTCCGGATATTAAAATCAGAAAACACAAACCTCATGGTGGACGTTTAGTCATCATAAAAAAATATCAAGTGAGGAATAAGAAACTTGCATAGATTGTATTGATGTATATATGTATATATATAACAGTGTCCCATACCACCGATATATATATATATATATATATATATATATATATATCATCAGGAGTAGAATACTCAGAAATCTCAAGAAATCAAATACATCATCTATAGTATTACAACATGAATAGGAAGAGACTACGTAATCATATCACATAACATAACGAATTCAATTCTAATGTGTCATGGCACTACTAATGATGTGTAGTGTAGCATACGCGTCTGTGCTCGTGCAACATGGAAATCATTAGTATTTGTGCAAGTGTTCTACGGTGTATCAGTCTACATATTAACGCATATATAACTGAACGATTCTACAGTGACATGGCAATACCAACGATGTGTAGTGTAACATATAGTTAAGTGCTTGTGCAGCATAGTACTCATTGGTATTTGTGCAGTGTTCTATCAGAGTACGTAACGCGAAAACATATAATATAGAATACGTAATACAACCCTATAAGAAGTCTAAACGTACTTATTGTAATTACTTGTTATGAGCTATACCATTATTTTTAGAAATGATCGGAACATTAAGTTTAAAATAAGGAAGCTGCCTAAGATTTAAAAGAGATGTTTGTTTTAGAAATTGGCACGCATCCTGGTAGTTTATTTAAAAGACAACGAACCGTGGTTTTTAAAAGAATATAGCTCATACAAGTATTACATCCTTAAAAAAGAATATAATCTAACTCTACGAGTTAAAGGGTAAATTGGCCATTATTCGGCATACCAAGTTCAACATTTCCAATACGTATAAATCCTTGTATTAGATCTCATCATATCACGATATATGTACCATCTCAAGTCTATCGTGATCCCTCGTACAATTCATCAAACCATATCCATATTGTATCACTGTTTCTCGTCTATGACTATGCATAAGACTGTATGAAATTTAAAAGACATGCTAGATGCGATATTATCTAAATATCTTGAATCAGTACTAAGCTAAGTAGATATCATAATAATATTTATAAGGTTGCGGGGGTGCTATACGCCATCCACCCGACTTCCCCAGTAGATATAAATCTACTCACCAACTTGATGAGCTTGCTGAATCCCTGCTGCTATATCGCCAGCTCCGTCTCAGAATCCTCGAATCGTACCTATATCCGTATTTAAAATCCCATCGATGTAAATATCATATTGAAAACCAAACCAACGAGCTAAACGCCCATAGGTTAGAACCTACAGCACACTTAACCCAAAAACGGCAACAAAATGCTGTCGTCAACGTATAAACGTTAACGGTTCAGCTGCAACATCAAAATACGAAAACTCTGTATCGTACCTATCTGAAATTTTATAAAACCATTTCTAAAACGTTCCCATATTTTACAGTATAATTATTTAGACAAAACAAACAATACAGAAACTTGTAAAATACCAACACAATTCCATAGGAGAAAAACCAACACCAAAACCCACAAGGGGGCCGGCGTCGCCGGAATTTGTCTTTGTGTCGCCGGATCAAACAATGATTTAGAGGCTTAGGTTTTAAGTGTAGTCTTCTAATTGGCTTAATATTCTTTTGGTCTAGTTAGTTTTTCTAGTGACTATGCATATTAGTTCCAGATTCGATTACAGTAGCTAAATTAACACAAAAACCTAGTTTATGATGCAGCACAGCTAGACATGCTACGTATCATTAGTTACAAAACTTAAGTTAATCTGAGCTAACCCTTTTCTGGTCAAGATATATAAAAACATAACTCATGGTACGATATGTCCGTATCGTATCTAAGAATCTTAACCCCAAACTGATATTTGTTTCCAGATTTCTTACACCACCAAACTAAAACAATTAAACAATACCAAACACACTTATATATCTATATAGAACTACCCTAAAAACCACAATGTCCAACTCCATCAGAAATCCGGCGAGATCGGATTTCTTGTGATGGTCGCCGGCCAAAATCCGAGCACGTAGGTTCGTTTTTCTATGGTTAATTCTAGGTCTAGATTATAAGATCAAGGTACTGTTTGATCAATTTATTTATCATCCAAACTATAGCAGATCTTCAAAGAGCTAAACTTTCATAAAAAAAATACGTTATACCCGATATCCGATTCTTACATTTAAACATTTTCAGAACCACAATTCTACAGTGTATAAAGATTATACCTACAGAAGATTGTTGAAAGGCTTCTTCCAAGATGCACAAACTTCTAACTCCTAGCTTGATTGTAGTGGTGAAGTTCCTTAACTCTTAGTTCTTTTCTCTTCTCTCTTTTCTTTTCTCTTGTTGTTTTCTAAGGATCTTATTTTTCTAACTAGTTTCAGTTCCATAACCTAATATATCTCAACTGAACACAATTTACCATATTAAGGGATAATAGAGATAAGGTAGTAGGTGGTGTCACCATTTAAGATGGTGGGGGTTTCATGCAAGGAGGAGGTGTGGCCACTAGGTTAACCTAGGGTATGTTGTCTAGGAGGTATAACTTAGGCTTAACCATTATCTAGACCCATTTGCATAAACACCCTTGTACCACTCTAATTTGCATAATGAAACTAACCTTTTCACATAAACCCCTCATTACATATGTTATTGTATAAACACTATTTTCATTACAATTCAATTCTACTACATTTTAAAAGACTCTTTTTAATACAAATACAATACAAGAAATGTTTTAATTAAATAAATAATATAATTAGTTATCTAAAATATTTCAAAATGTTACAATATAAATCCATATGAAATAAAAGATATGAAATGATTTAACCTATCACTTAAATGTCATTAGCATAATGTAAAATTCAATATCATGTTAAAATAAGTAAATATATCATTTTTATGATATCACACACCTCTCTTTGTATTTACCAAAATACCTACATTTTTTACGGATATTATTCCGATACCCAAAAGCTGTATGTGATATTACTTTTATAACTCATTATTTTTAAATTATAAATTAATATTTATAATTTTCCAAAATGTTACAGTTTTAGACTAAGATCTACTTAATAAGGTTTTAGGATCATTTAGATCCAACGAAAGAGCATTTGGGCTCTATCGTCTTAGTTTAGGGACGTTGCGGTCCATTGGGTTTAAGGACATCATAGTCCGTGGAGCTTAAGGACATCATAGTCCATAGAGTTTAAGGACATCATAGTCCATAGAGTTTAGTTTAGGGACTGTTTCCCTCAATCAGAGAGCAAAACTCTATTCAAAATTTGAATTGAGGCAGCGCCTCACGTGCAAAGCACGAGAGCGCTAGCACCAAGAGCGCCAGCGCTAAGAGTCAAAGACTCTGAGGCAGCGCCTCACGTGCAAAGCACGAGAGCGCTCGCGCCAAGAGCGCCAGCGCTAAGAGTCAAAGACTCTGAGGCATCGCCTCATATGAAAAGCACGAGAGCACCAGCGCCAAGAGTCAAAGACTCTGAGGCAGCGCTTCACGTGCAAAGCACGAGAGCGCCAGCGCTAGAACTAAATGTTCTCCACCGTTGGATCAAAGATCCAATGGTGATTAAAAATCACCTAAATACAGAATTAAATTCTGACTAAGGAAATACTTTTCAGATCTTTCCAAACAAGAAAGATTGTGCTCTGTAAATCAGAGCACCGTTGGATCAAAAGATCTAATGGTGATTAAAAATCACCAAGATACAGAATAATCTCTGTATGGGAAAACATTTTCCCAATATTGTTAATAACAAGAGAAAAATCTTCTGTAAAACAGAAGGCCCAGGATCAAAGATCCAACGGTGGGAAACATACCCAAATCAATCAGAGATCTCTCAATGAGAGGTTTCCTTAACTGATTCAACAAATCAGCCTCCTCTATATAAAGGACCCAAGACTTCAAGTCTGAGAGAGAGAAACCTCCCTATAAGTCTCAAGTTCTCAGAACAGAAAAGGAGAAGAGCAAGCTCTAAGAAGAAGAACCTTCTTCAAGGTAAATAAAAAGAAGAGAGATCATAACATCTTCTTCATATTTGAGAGTTTAACTCTCACATCAGAAGAACTTAGTTCTTTTTCTAGATCACAGATCTATAAGACAAAGTTTTTCACAAAACAGAAGAGATCATAGTATCTCTTCATAAAAGAAGAACTTAGTTCTTAGATCCACGAGACAAAGTCTCTTATAAACGAGAACTTAATTCTTAGAACACAGAATTGATCAGAACTGCCAAAGAAGCGCTTTAGCGCATTGGTTGGCGCCAAGTGCTCCACGTGCTCCTCATGTGGGCGATATTTTATAAGAAGCGTCTTAGCCCTCCAAGTCTGGCGCTCAGCGCTAAGCGCTCCATGTGCTCCTTACGCAGGCGCTATTTAATAAGAAGCGCCTTAGCGCTCCAAGTTTGGCGCTCAGCTCCAAGTTTGGCGCTCAGCGCCAAGCGCTCCACGTGCTCTTCATGTGGGCGCTAAGGAATTACAAAGCGCTCTGTAAATAAAGCCCCAGCGCCATAAAAAATGCTCAACACTCAATAAAAGACAAAAAGAAAAGGGGCGTCAGAACCCAAATCAATGCTCGGCATTGTTGAATAAAAAGGGACTAAGCCCAAATAAATGTTCAACATTTTATTCAAAACTGAGTGGGCTGAGCCCAAGTTGGCCACAAGTCCCTAATTCAGATTAACTGAGCCCATGTGCTTACAATCTTTTTAATGAGTCTTAGTCCCAAACCTGACTACAGATCTCCCAACCAACATTGGTTCAAGGGTACATCTCTTCATACCTCTGATACATGTCGTTGTAATTCTTCAACGTCTTCAGAGAGATGGAGGGTCCCAATAACCAATAACTTTTGATGCATTCCCAAACAGTTAAACCAAAACCTCATAGACTATGATGTCTTTAAACCAGACTACGATGTCTTTAAACCAGACTATGATGTCTTTAAACCAGACTATGATGTCTTTAAACCTCACAGACTACGATGTCTTTAAACCTCACAGACTACGATGTCTTTAAACCGGACTATGATCTCTTTAAACCAGACTATGATGTCTTTAAACCTCACAGACTATGGTGTCTTTAAACCATACAGACTACGATGTTTTTAAACCTTACAGACTATGAGGTCCTTAAACTCATGGACTACGATGTCCTTAAACCCAATGGACCGCAACGTCCCTAAACTAAAACGATAGAGTCCAAATACTCTTTCGTTGGATCTAAATGATCCTAAACCCTTGTTAAGTAGATCTTAGTCTAAAATTAGACTAACGTATCCTTAACGAACATTTTAGTTGATCTTAGTCTCAAATGAGGTTAATGATCCTTAAATCGAACCCAAATCTAAATCTAAGAAAATACGGATTTGGACTAATCCCCGCCCTACGGGCGATAACATAAATTAGTCTCCGTATACAATCCACGGGCAACCAAAAAATAAAACAAACACACACGACATGAAGTGACCTTCTGGAGCAGGAGAAAGTGGTTACCGCGATGCGGTAACATAATTAACTGCAGGGGTTTGCGCCTGCAGGGAAAAGCGTCCCCACAATCAAAAACCCCTCACAACGAGGGGGAATCTGACGAAGTCTGCTACAACAGCCGCATCCGTCCAAACCTCCGATACATGGTGCCATAAATCAACTTGGCATCTTCGGAGAGGTGAACGGATAAAACCAAATAACATCTGCCCCCAAATTCAGGAAAGACGTTTGTCTTCCTGGTATTCGGCGGTAAACAGATTCTGGCACGCCCGGTGGGACCTTTTCCTCTTTCCACTCCACACTTCGTATGTTGTGTTCTCGAACAAATCGCGGTTTAATGTGGTTGCCCCCGGATTCGAGTTGCTAAGATTTGGTGTCTTGCTCCGTGCAGAAGAGAAGATGGTGTCAATGACTTCCAACCGCACCAACTGCAACAACAACTCCCTCTCCGTCCTCACTGGAGGAGTGATCTACGGGCCCCAAGCGGCCTCCATCTTCGCAATTCCGGTAGACCAGGTGACACAGGCTACCACTGGATTGTTCTTCGGGACCATGCTCCCGCCAATGAGCTTCAACGCTCCAATGCCGTCACAGGAAGCTCAAAAGAAGTCGGTCTTTGATCGGCTTACCACTACCACGGTCCCTCTCAACGAGTCATCCAAGTCCAACGCCTCGGTCTTTTAACAGACTAGGCCAAAGCTCAAGTGGGCCCGTGAAGAAGCCTGCAATACCCGAAGGAGTTATCCCGAAGCGGATAGCCATTCCAACTCTGACGGATTAAGTCGTCAAAGGGGCTTCTCCTGCTAAGGGGTCGGTCTTCGCAAGGCTGGCCGTTCCAACGCCCATTGCGGGTGAAGTCGTTACAAGTGCTTCCCCCACCCGAAAGTCAGTCTTCGACAGGTTGGACGTTTCTTCTCGGCGGACGTCAGTTTTCAATAGGCCGGCACCAATGGCAGCCCTTCACCAGAACATAGGGCATGATGAAGCCACCCCCGTAACTGAGCCAATACCATCTGCAAGACACGCTCGACGTCGCCACTGGCGCTGAGTAAGGAAAGCTGGGGGCAGCTCTCCCTCTGGACTGACTCCACTAGCTCCAATGGTGGAAATTGATGCTGCTGTTCCAACTGGGAATAGCTTCGAGCTGCTCAGGAAGGTGTGCAAGAACTCTCCGACTGCCATGTTGAAAAAGTCTCCTCCACCCGCTGAAAATGTTATTAAGGCGAAGCCGGAGCAGCCTCCTCAGCGGCTATCCTCCAAAATCCGCAGGGTCTGGCGAAGAGTCCAAGACTCTGTAATCGACAAAGACTACTCCCGCCGACAGAAGAAAATGAAGGTTCGGCAAGAGGAGGACCATCTCACCGTCGTCGTACCACGGAAAGCATCTGTTGCAATGGCCCCCTCAACTTTGACCGCCCATAAAAGGAGAAGGCCAGAGAAGATCCCTGTGTCTGCGACAAATCTCAAGGGCACTGAACCCAAATGCCCCAAGTCTGGGGGCATGATAGTGCACACCATTTACATGGCATCCGGAAAAGAGGATAGCCGTACCTCCACGGGTCATCAACCACTTACGCGATCAGTAACTAAGGCTCAGGAGCAACAACAACAAAAGCTCCAGGAGATGCTGACAAAGATGGCCGCACTCACTGGGCCAAAAGAAAGCCCGGAGACATCGTCGGAGCAGCGTCAGGAGCAGGAAACCGACGCCGAATTCCTCCGGAGAATACTCGAGAAGAAAGACAAAGAAGCTTGATCATTCGAAAATATTGCATTTTTAACACATCAATTTCCCTACTATTTGCACTCATCTATAGGTGTTCGGTATAACTATAACACATATTAGCAAATTGTCTGTAAAATACCAAATAACATGTGTTATGTATTATAACCGACATTTCTGAGGGAAATTGAGTGTTTATCATTGCATGCATCATCTTTGTGTAGCGCAACACTTGTCTTGAGAATCTGTGCAGGAAATTTCAGGAAAAGAGCCGAAATTGTCAAAAGTGCTGTTAAAAATACGCCAAGTCCAAGACTTGAGATATGGCAGTGAACTAAATAGAATTATAAGATTCCACACATAAGAAAGTACACCTACAGTCAGCACCAACATTATCCAGAAAGTTCATGTACAGAAGCCTCTAATGGGTCGCGGATCTGCGGCCAAAGTGCCCTTCCCGCGGCGGATCCGCGGCCACGTGGGTATGACGTCAGCATATTTCAATTGCAGGTTTCTCAATTCAAGGTGTACACTCATTCAAGCAACTCCAATTTCCAGATATCTCCAGAAGCTTCTGTCCGAACAGCAAAGCTCCTTGTTCAAGTTAAACACTCTCAAGCTTCTTAAGCAAGCCAATTAACTACCTAAGCCTAGAAGCTTCCCCTAACCTCCATGCTTATGAAGGAAGCTAACCCTAACTAACTAACTCTAGAACCTTCTACCTAACTGCCAAGCTTACAAGGGAAGCTAAACTAAACCTAGCTTCTAAAGGAAGCTAATCCAATCCTAAGGCTATAAAAGGGACTCTAAAGTTTCTATCTAAAGGTTGTTGAATATTTAGTTGTTCATGGGTTGTTGATCATTACATCAATTTCCACCCACAAGTTGAGTGACACAACTTGTGCATTCAAACCCTAACCCTAATCCAATCACCAAATCCAAATTCAAGATCTCCGAGTACAATTCAAGCAAGAAGCCTTCAACCTTTTAGAAGCGAAGCCGATCTTCATCCGAGCAAGTGATCCTCGAGAAGATCCGTGACTCACGGAGACGTGCGAAGCCAAATCGACGATCTAGTTCTTTCCTCGAATCTTGTAGATCTTGAGAGAATTGTAACAAAATTGTTGATAAATAAAAGGTGAAATTTCTTTATCTTGCTTACTTTTATATTTGAGCATTATGATTAGATCTCAATTCTTGATTGTGTTATTTGATATGATGTTTGAGTAAAAACTCCGCTCCTGGAGGAATCAAGAAAATTGATAAGTTGATGATGATTAGATTCTTGTACGATTCTTAAGTCCTATGAGTTTTGTAAACTCTAGTAAATTGAAGTATCGACAACCTAGTTTCGAGCGATACTTCCTTGAATGTTTTCACTCTTAATTAGTGATCCACGATCGATGCTTGAATTTACTAGAGGCTAGAATGTGAATGAAATCAACGAAAGGACAAGGGATAGATGATGAAACCCTAGTTTCCGCAAGAAATCCCTAATTCTCGTTGATCATCATCGATCTAGTATCAAATCATCAATGGATAAGAAAACGTAATCACAAGTTTTCATCACTACTATCGATTCGATCGATTCCTACGAGCCTCATTTCAAATCTTGATAACCAATTCAATTTGGATAATTCTTGATTCTCGATTCTTGATCTTTAGTATTTCTTTAAAATTCTTGAAACTAAATTTCAAAATTCATGAATCATTTTCTTTTCTTCTTTTCATTTCGACTCATCTAAAACAATAGCAAGCAAAACACACATCTCTGTGGACGATCCGCACTCGCTAACGAACCTACAATTGATACCGTTATTGATTGCGGTTTACAAATTTCTTTGATTGTGATCTTTATACATTTTCAAAACATGACACACAAAGAATCATTCAATCAAATGGCGCCGTTGCCGGGGATCGTGTGCTAATTTGTTCGTTTTTGAAATTTGAGTTGAAAAATTTATTCCATCAGAATTTTTAGATCAAAATTCGCGCAAACACTAAACGATTCGTTGTGATTTGTTGCGAGGAAATCTGGAACCAGTGGAGCATGAGGAAAAATTTTCAGAATATTCCAGTGAGTGAAGTATGTGAACAGTAGCAGCCTCAAGAAATTTTGTGTAGAGATCAAGCTACAGAACCGCGCATGCGCGGCCATTGACCACATATTGCGGCGGAACCGCAGCTGCCTTAGGGGTTCACTGTTCCAAAATTTTTTGGTAACTCTCTAACTTTCTTATCTCTTCTTCTATCTGTTCCATTAACAAATTTCTGCAGGTTTCTTTGCAAAAATTCGCAGCGCCGCAAAAATAAAAAATTGTGCGTGTTTGATCTTGTTTGTTTGCAATTTTAATACGGAAATTAAGGGGCAAAGACCAAATTCAGATTAGGTGGGGAGTTCATTACCCTTCCTAAGCTCCGAAAATCACAAAACTGCATCCGCATTACCCTCATTAATTAAAAGAAATCTTGACTTGACTCTAAGGACCGTCGCGCTCACTTAGGACAGAAGGAGGTCGTGGGTAATCTATTGCTTATCCGCGTTTCATTTGTGGTGTCTAAGGCAAGTGTGTCTAAGGAAAGTGGTTACTTAATTAGGCACACTACTTACATAGTGGAGAACCTCCCACTTACCTGGCCACAGGAGAGACAAAGAGATAGTAGAGGATTGATCTTGCGATTTGTCTTCTGGCAGTTAGGAGCGGTCTAGAGACTTGACCTAAGTGACCATTAGACTTAGGGTTGTGTGTGCATTTTTGTGATTTGCATTTTTTTCAAAAATCTGTATCTTTTTCAAAACAAACACCAATCCACATTTCCCCTAATTATCTTAACGCTGCCACTTTTGCTAAACCCTTTAGTGCAAGCTCGGCTGGACACGGGATTCTAGTGCCCGTTTTGTCCGTGTTTCCCCCATCGACCCTAAAGTCGGCATTTCTACATTTTCTTTTTCCCACCACTACCACGATGGACAGATTTCCATCAAACTTTTACACCACTCTGCCACCGCCCGCAGGTACGCAGAATCCTCCACGCATTTCTCTCCAAGAGAGATGCTATCCTTCACGTGTTCTCCTTCCTACATGTCTTTCTATACCACCTGCCAACGGGGAAAATTTTGAAATCAATCCCCAATTCATCAAACTGTTACCCAAATTTCACGGTCTTGATTCTGAAGACGCATACGTTTTTATTTCCAAATTCGAAAACGTATGCACAATGATTGGAACGTCACAACTGTCTGTGGATGCTCTGCGTTTACGTTTTCTCCTATTCACTTTGTGCGACTTAGCCGAGAAGTGGCTTTACAATACAACCGCACATTCTATTTCAAAATGGGATGAATTTGTTGCGGCATTTCTTAAGAAATTTTAAGACCAGCCGTGTTCGGAGTGAAATCTTCAAATTTACCCAACTTTCCAATGAACCATTTTGGAAATGCTTTGAACGGTTCAAGGATCTTCTTATCCAATGTCCTCATCACGGAATCTCTAGGTGGGATTTGTGTCGAATTATCTATGAGGGTATTAATCTCACTACTAGACAGATGCTTGAAACCATGTGTCATTGCCAATTCCTATCTAAAGATGATGGTGAAGCTTGGAAATACTTAGAAGATTTAGCTCAAAACACTTTACAATGGGAAAGTGTTAGACCACCACCGTCTAGGGAAGATGTCAATCAGCTCGATGTTTCCGTCATAATGAGAGCCGAAATGGCCACAATACAAAGGAAACTCGACGCTATAGAAAACAAAATCTCTTCATCCTCTCTAAACCAATACACACTTCTCAAAACTGTCTGTGGCTGCTGTTCAAACCCTTCACATTTGACGGAAGAATGTTTTTTGAATGTACCGTTTCAAGGTCACACTAATGCCGCATTTCAGCAAAGACCTGGAAACGATCCTTCTTCTTCCTCATATACTCAAGATTGGAGGAATCATCCTAATTTTGCTTGGAACCAATCACAAACTCAAAACACGGTTCCAAATCAAAACAATTTCCAAAGGGCTCTTCCACCACAACAACAACCACTTCAATTGAGTCAGCACCCTTTCCAATCACAAAACTTTCAAAATCCGGTCAACACATCTGCACCAAATAATCCTTTGCAGTTGACCGGTGCTGATGAATCCTCTTCATTCATGAACTTGCTTCTGACAAATCTCATGCAAGTATTGGCTGAAATAAAGACTTCCGTCGATGATATAAAGAAAAACTCCACCTCTCAAGCTGAGAGTATTAAATCGATGGAAGCAGAAATTGCAAGATTAAAAGCCGAATTGAGTGCTAGAGAAAAAGGGAAATTTTCAGCTCAACCCCTACCTGATCCTGGACCTTCACATTACACAAATGTGGATGCACTTACCACGTTGAGATCTGGAAGAGTGCTAGACAATCATGTGGGTGAACAAATTGATAATGATGAATTGATCATTAACACCCCGGCTTCCACTTCTACTTCCATTCCCACTTCTACTTCTTGTCCTATTTCGTCTAATTTACCGTCTTCTTCCAAGCCTATTCTCCATTTTCCCAAAGGCTCGAACCCTCCACCCACTTCATCCTTCCCACTCCCACAACCTTCTCCACAAATGTTGGACCCAACACTTATTGATAGAGCTCCATTTCCAAATAGGTTGAGGCCCAACAAACCCAATGCCCAAATGGAGAAGCTTGTGGATATGTTTAAGCAAGTTAACATCAACATCCCTCTCCTAGATGCTATCCAACAAGTTCCATCCTATGCGAAAACTCTTAAGAACTTGTGCACTAGGAAGAGGAAGACTCAAGTGCCCAAGAAGATATTCATGGTAAAGACTGTAGACACGGCCTTTCCCCAACAATTACCAAGAAAACGTAAGGACCCTGGCTGTCCTACTATTTCTATTTCTATTGGGGATAAACACATTAACCGTGCTCTACTTGACCTAGGCGCTAGTGTTAACATGCTTTCATATTCAGTTTATGAGCAACTAGGTATCGGAGTGTTAAAGCTCTCGAGCATAACTCTCCAGATGGCTGACCGATCAATCACCAAACCTAGGAGTGAACTGGAGGATGTGTTAATAAAAATCGGGAAATTTGTATTCCCTGTGGACTTTATTGTACTTGATACACAGCTTGTAGTGAACCCACAGAATCAAATTCCGGTGATTTTAGGTTGCCCCTTTTTGGCCATTTCCAATGCTATCATCAACTGTCATAATGGCTCTATGACCCTATCCTTCGGGAATAGGTCAATTGAGCTGAACATTTACAAGTTGGGAAGTGTACCCTCCGAACCTACTGCTCAGGTCTGTTCCGTCGAATTAATGGATGTCGACAGCAGCGAAATTGACGATCCTCATGATACTGATCTTGACTCTTTTCATACGTTGTTGTTTGACCCAACTATGTATCATACACATACGGACTCTTCCACTGAGTTGTCCGGGTCAACAACTAACACTGATTATGAACTGTTTTTGGAGTCTGAAGATCACCCCGCGCTTTGTGATGACATTATTCTTCGGGGTATTGATGAGACTTTTGAGGAGATCTTCGCTGATAAACTCACATTTTTGAAAAGCACGGGTGTTGAGATGAATCATCTCCCAAACATTGAAATTGAACCTCCACCTCTTCTTCTGGATTGTAAAAAGGATGCGAGTAATCCATCACATTCACTGCATCGTCTCTCCAAAATGAGACGCAAACACATTCTATTCCACCACTTACCTTTTCCCCACTTCTTCTTCCACCAACCTATGCACTACATTGATAAGATTTTCGAATGGTTGGTGTTAACCTTCGGTCTTTGCAAAGCTTGGCATCGACCAATAATTTTTACCCCCTCTTATGATTTTCAAAGCTTAACATTGTTTAACTCAAGTTTGGTGGGGGGATGTAATCTGGCTCCTGAAAAGAAAATTTTTACACAAAATGATGAGCCAAAAATAAGTTTGGGGGAGGATTTTCACTTAAATATTTTGCCCCCATTAATAAATTTCCTCCCAAGATTACAGTTTTTTTTGAGATTTAGCGGATGGCAACAGTGAGGACACTGTTGAAAACAAGTTTGGGGGAGGTTTGTGCTTATTTGCGCATCATTTGCATATCATTTGGCATAAGCACAAAACATTTTTAAAAAACCTATAAAAAGTTTAAAAAATTTCAAAAAAATAATTTTTTTTTGTATATAAATAAGATAATAAAAGATTAGATAGTGAAAAATTACATCCAAAAGATTGGAAAAATTTAAGAAAACCAAGAAAATTAGAAGTTTTCTTAAACGAACTAGTAATAAGTAGTTATGACCTGTTGTTCCAAGGGTTAGTAAGATGAAGGAATTCACTAATCTGAGGATAAAAATAAGTCAGAAAAATAGTTCCTATTCTGGAAGCCAAACATTTTGAACGTTGATACCCTACTATACGCACTTACACACGTCTTAAAACTCGGGATAGTAGAGGATACCTTGAAATGCTCTTGTCTAAAAGCCAAAGTATGAAGGAAATAATAAATGAATAATAAAAGATAAAATGGTTTAGAAAAATGAACACTGGTTTTGTTATCACCAAGGCAGCATAAAAAAATATAGCGAGGGGCTTCATCACCTAGTGACTTAGACCAACTGGTCTGGGAGTCACTGCTAAGCCTTAGGTGGTGCAAGACGAGGAAAAACACCATATAAGCAAGCACATGAGTAATCGGTCGGTTAGTACCTCAAGAAGTATTAACGGTCGCATGAAAGTGTGTGAGCAAATTCATCTAAATATTCATTAATTAAAAAGTACTGAGGCAGATGGACAAGAGTATGATAGCTTGAATTGAATTCTCCGGGTGTAGGGATGTCTATTACACACACGTAGGGTTATATGATCGATGTTTGGAAGAAAGATAGGAATAAAGAATAAAGACGATATTTTATTGAGGGATGATGTGATTTCTAACATCTTTTCATGACTATTAAGATATGGCTCATGACAACCGAAAAGCTAGCATAGTTGGAAACTCTAATTTTCAGAGTCTTTCTTTTACAATTCTTTTCTTTATATGTAAATTTCACGGTCTTCCTTTTATTATTAAATTTTATGGGTGCAATCCGCTGAAAAACCCTCAGGAGACAACACTCCTCCTACTAGGGACACTTAGAGGTTTAAAGGCTTGTCGCATGTGCTCAGTGCAATCGTGTTGCCTACGAAAGTGTGCTAGTTAGTTTTTCTCTTTCTTTATTTTCTCCTTCTCTTTTTAATAAAACAATTTGCTCGAGACGACCGAAAATAAGTTTGGGAAAATTTAATCAGTCGAAAATATTGCATTTTTAACACATCAATTTCCCTACTATTTGCACTCATCTATAGGTGTTCGGTATAAGTATAACACATATTAGCGAATTGTCTGTAAAATACCAAATAACATGTGCTATGTATTATAACCTTCTGAGGGAAATCAAGTGTTTATCATTGCATGCATCATCTTTGTGTCGCGCAACACTTGTCTCGAGAATCTGTGCAGGAAATTCCAGGAAACGAGCCGAAATTGTCAAAAGTGCTGTTAAAAATACGCCAAGTCCAAGACTTGAGATCTGGCAGTGAACTAAAGAGAATTATAAGATTCCACACATAAGAAAGTACACCTACAGTCAGCACCAACATTATCCAGAAAGTTCATGCATAGAAGCCTCTAATGGGCCGCGGATCCGCGGCCAAAGTGCCCTTCCCGCGGGGGATCCGCGGCCACGTGGGTATGACGTCAGCATATTTCAGTTGCAGGTTTCTCAATTCAAGGTGTACACTCATCCAAGCCACTCTAATTTCCAGAGATCTCCAGAAGCTTCTGTCTGAACAGCAAAGCTCCTTGTTCAAGTTAAACACTCTCAAGCTTCTTAAGCAAGCCAATTAACTACCTAAGCCTAGAAGCTTCCCCCTAACCTCCAAGCTTATGAAGGAACCTAACCCTAACTAACTAACTCTAGAACCTTCTACCTAACTACCAAGCTTATAAGGGAAGCTAAACTAAACCTAGCTTCTAAAGGAAGCTAATCTAATCCTAAGGCTATAAAAGGGACCCTAAAGCTTCTATCTAAAGGTTGTTGAATATTTAGTTGTTCATGGGTTGTTGATCATTACATCAATTTCCACCCATAAGTTGAGTGACATAACTTGTGCATTCAAACCCTAACCCTAATCCAATCACCAAAGCCAAATTCAAGATCTCCGAGTACAATCAATCAAGAAGCCTTCAACCTTTTAGAAGCAAAGCCGATCTTCATCCGAGCAAGTGATCCTCGAGACGATCCGCGACTCACGGAGATGTGCGAAGCCAAATCGATGATCTGGTTCTTTCCTCGAATCTTGTAGATCTTGAGAGAATTGTAACAAAATTGTTAATAAATAAAAGGTGAAATTTCTTTATCTTGCTTACTTTTATATTTGAGCTTTATGATTAGATCTCAATTCTTGATTGTGTTCTTTAATATGATGTTTGAGTAAAAACTCCGCTCGTGGAGGAATCGAGAAAATTGATAAGTTGATGATTGTAGGGTGTTTTTCGTCACCCCATTGAGATGGGAATACGCGCGCGCTTGTCAGGCGTACTACAGATTCCCCTGCCTAGGGTAGGCCAGGGTTTAATGATTGTGGGGATCCGAATCTCCGGCAGCCGCGAACTAAGCTGCCGTTAATTACCCCCCGCCTTTGGGGCGAGGGAACCTCCGATTGACGGGTCAAACTGGTCATGCGAACTCAATGTGCAGTGTACGTGTGTTATGTTTTGGAGGGGGGTTTAAATATATCGGGAGCCACGCAGAGTTTTTACGGGGGTCCCGCTACCCGGATAGCGGGCTGGGGGTCGAGGGGGCTAGCAGCCCCCTTGCGGGATGCGGGGCAGCGCCTCGTTAGAAATTTTTTCTAACAGGGACAGTGTCGTGGAGTATGTGTATGTGTACATTTGTATACATATGTATATATATAAAAAAGGGGGAAAAAGACATCCAAAGGATGCGTGGGGCCAGCGCTTGGGCGCTTGAGCGCAAGCGCGCCACGTGGGCGCTTTGCGCTCGAGCGCAGAGCGCTGGAGCGCAAGCGCGCCACGTGTCGGCACGCGGGCGCTTTGCGCTGGAGCGCGAGGCGCTGGAGCGCAAGCGCGCCACGTGTCGGCACGTGGGCGTTTTGCGCTCGAGCGCAGTGCGCTGGAGCGCAAGCACGCTGGAGCGCAAGCGCGCCACGTGGGCGCTTTGCGCTCGAGCGTTAGCGCACCGGCGAGGAAAAAAAAGGGGTTTTTTAGCCCCGGAAATTCTCTAAAGAGAAACTATAGTGGAGTTAAACTCCTAAGATGCTTTGGGTTAAGGAAATGGGTTCTTCTTCTTCCTTTGCTGGCCGGATCTTGGAGATAAAGAGATGTGAGATTTAAAAATCTTTTCTTTTTGAGATCTGATGGCAGATCTGAGTTCCCCTTAATGGGTTTTGTGGTGGAAAACTATTTAGTTTTGAAAAAGACTAAAACTCTTGATTTAATTCAAAAGAAAGAAGAAGGTTTTGGAACCTTGGAGAAGGAGGAAAGATCTCAGATCTAAAACTTTTTTGGAGAGAGAAAAAGTTGTTGAGATATTTCATTATCTTTGCCTTTATAGGCTATACACTTTACACATATCCCCTTGGGCTTCACAAAATGGCATTTTGCCTATCCCATGGCTCATGTGCCATTTCTTTTTGCACATAAGCCACGGGCTTTACAAAAATTTGGCTTTATGCCTATTTTTCTTACATTTAGCCATAAAATAAAATAAAAGAAATGCAACAAAATTATTTATTACAAAATTTTTATCTTGGCATGGGGGGAGGCCGGCCGCTTCATGTTCTGGCTCGACCCGGGCATGGGCCCACTGGATATGGGCTTGAGCCCACTTGGCTTGGGGTTGACTTTGATTTTGACTTGGTCAACCGGGGTGTAAATTTTTACCCCAGCAAATTGCCCTCCATCAATAAATGCACACCACATATGTGGGTCGTGTGCATGAAATTGATGGATCTTATTTCACGTGGAGGCGACTTTATTTGGTTCCCGCTTTTTGGGAAGCTGTCACTGCCCTTTTTACGACATAGACGGTCGTTGCTGCCATTTTAGCGACGTGGACGGTCGGTGCTGCCCTTTTTGCGACTTGGACGGTCGGTGCTGCCATTTTAACGACTTGGACGGTCGGTACTGCCCTTTTTGCGACTTGGACGGTCGGTGCTGCCCTTTTTGCGACTTGGACGGTCGGTACTGCCATTTTAGCGATGCTGGCCTTTTTTCGACGTGGACGGTCGATGCTGCCCTTTTTGCGACTTGGACGGTCGATGCTGCCATTTTAGCGACTTGGACGGTCGGTTCTGTCATTTTAGCGACGTGGACGGTCGGTTCTGCCCTTTTTGCGACTTGGACGGTCGATTCTGCCCTTTTTGCGACTTGGACGGTCGGTGCTTGATTTGACTTGCTCTGCTTCTTGCAGTGTCGGGGGTAGACTTGACTTGCTCTGCTTCTTGCGGTGTCGAGATTGGATTCTGACTCGCTCCGCTTTCTGCGGTGTCGGAGTGGAAGTTGACTTGTTGATTTTGATTTGGGTTGACATCAGCATCGCTATACTGGAATATGGTACCAGGAGCGAATCATCATCTGTCATTGAGAGGATTTTGGGATTTTGGTTTTTGTTTGGCATCTGCATTGCTGCACTGGAATAATGCCAGAAGCAACTCATCATTTGCCCCGAGAGGATTTGGGAATTGATGACTTAGGAGGCAGGTTTAGACCCCTATCACCTAAGGCTTTTCAATTTTAAGAGCCGTAAGGGTCTCATAAAAGCATTTTCTCCCTACGAGTCAAAAGGATCTCGTAGGTGTGTTTTCTCCTTAAGAGTCGTGGAGACTCCTAAGTGTGTTGCTCTTTGGTGAGTCGTAGGGATCTTACACGGGAATTTTCTCCTCACAAAGTCGAGAGGACTTTACGAATGCATTTCATTTCTTTTCTTTTTTACGAGTTTGCGCCATTTCGGGTTTTCACAAACTTGCCGGCAGTCCCGCTGTTTTTACTCACGGAGCCCTTTCGGGTTTTCACAAACTTGCCGGCAGTCCCGCTGTTTTTACTCCGAAGTTAAGAAAGTTTTATTCCTCAATTGAAAACATAAATAAATAAACTAACTTGATCATACTTCATTTCATATGGCATGAACATTTAAAGTTTCAACTGTCTACATTTTGCTTAATTAACATTAATTTTAACAGCTACACCAGAACTATCAAAGCAATAAATAAGGTTTCACCATCATATGCAATAAATGATCTGTAGAATAATTTTTTGCTTTGGTGTCGAGTGATTGTGAAGGAAAATAGTTCAAACTCCTTGGGAAGTCGCAGCTTCCCCTTCTACATAGATAGGGGTTTGCTAAGTTCGAAGGTAAGCAGCAAATTCTAATTATTTTCTCTGCATGATGGAGGAATCAGGGAACTTAACCTTGGCTGCTGACAACTCGTTGGTTGTTTTCTTACTATTATTATGCTCTTCTATGCTCAACAATCATGTCCACGCAATTTATTTTTGTGATCATGCATCCTGCTCATATGTGGATCTTTTTTTTTATAAATGAAGTTGTCTCTAATCATCAGATTTAGCACATGCTGTATCATGTGGTACATGGATTGATAATTTCATATTGAAGCCTCACTCATCGTCCTCTCTGCAATTTAGGTTGTCCAAAGATTTCAAGAACTTTTTTCCCAGACCAAGTATAAGGAGGCTGCAGAGCTTGCTGCAGATTCTCCACAAGGCATCCTGAGGACTCCAGAGACTGTTGCTAAATTTCAGGTATTTGTCTTAATGCTACCCCTTTTAGTATTCTTGTTACATTCATAGCAGTTGTTCCTTCCACTCCATTTTCTTATAAATACTAATTTCCTTCTGGATATTCTCCGAAGTTAAGAAAGTTTTATTGTCGCTATACCCGGTCACGTAAAGCGGCCGATTATGCTCAGCCGTTCCCAGTAGCAAGTCTTCATCCTTAAATGTGACTGCGGCGGCATGCAAAGCGTGCTGGGCTTCTTTCATATTAATTTCCGCAAAGTGAGCCTGATACCGCTCGGGGTTTTGTAGAGCGTGGATGAGAACATCTCTAAGCTCCTTAGATAGAACCAAGGCGTCGTAGATGCTCAGGAGAGACGGAAGCTTCCGGAGATGCGCCAAGACATTATAGTCCACCGAGGAAGGACTTATGTTTTCATCAGCCGGTTCTCTGCCATTTTCTTCATTAGCGACTTGTTTTTCCTTCCCTTTTGGGGCGTTGCCTTGATTTGGCGGTAGAGCCCTGCCGCTTCTGAGCTGGATTTGATTGGTCATTGTGGCGAGCTCCTCGTCCTCTTCGGGAAAACAAAGCTCCTCTTCCGAGTCGCTGCCAAGATGGATGGTGTAGCAGATCACTACTGGGATCTCTTCATTGGAGTCTTCTTCTAACTCCTCCAGAATTTCAGCCGCTTCTACAGGGAAGAACTCCTTCAATTGAATCACTGTTCTTTCCTTTTGTTCATATTCTTCGAGGGAATCGATATATTTTTGAATGGTCGATCTCCCTGCAGACTCTTTTTCGCGCCGAGCTGCACTTTTCTTCTTCTTGAGTTTCTTGGATTTTGAGCCTGATGGAGCCGCCTTGGCAGCTGGACCGGTAGGCTTCTTCTGCCCTTCCCATTCCATCCTGGGTTCTTTCCGAAGTAGCTTTATCATCTTCTTCGTCTTATTAGATATGTGCGTACTCCACGGAGGCCGCAATGAGTCAGTTTTGTTTGTCAGGGCAGCGGGTTCAGCTGTCTGCTCCCAGAAGGCTTCAACTTCTGTCTGTATAAAGTTGGCGGTTGCAATTTGATTGTTCACCAACACGCTTTTGGACAGCTCGATCTCTCCAGCCTTGTACTGCTTCTCGACCCATTCCTTGAAGATATAGCAATCCTCGATCGCAAGGTTCACTACTCGGTGGTACGGGCAATACAGAGGATTGTCGGTCATTTTTGCTTCTTGGGGTCTTTTCGACTCCGGCAATTATAGGCCGTTGTTCAAGGCATCTTTAAATATCTGGCGGACCTTGTCCCTTCTGAAAGAGTAAACCTTGTTCTTTTTCTCCTCTAGGGAAGGACCATCTCCTCCCAGTAATGGCTTTCGAGACCGGTTGGTTTTGGATTCGCCCTCCCTTCGCTTTTCTTCATTGTCGGAGGCATTGAAGACATTGGTACTGCTGGAACTCCCGCTTCTATGGTTGTCGTCCCGCTTGCTTTTCCAGGTTTTGTCTCTCTAAGAGTCCGGCGGGGACTCTTGCTTCGAGCGTTCCAGCATTTGGACTTTCTTGGTTAGCTCCTGAAATGTCTTGAGGCCCGCTGTACACAAGAATGGGACCATCCAATTGCTGAGGTTCCCAATGAGAAGGCTGACGGACTGGTCCTGCTCCAGTTGCGGTTCGCACTTGACTGTGAGATTACGCCATCGGGCGATAAAGTCGGTGTTGCTTTCATTCTTCCCCGGCTTGGTCCTCACAAGGTCGGCAATGGAGATTTTACCACTGACACTCATGAACCTTTGCCGAAACAGGGACTCCATTTGGGCAAAGGTAATGACGGACCCGTCCGGTATACTCGCATACCAGTCGAAGGCGACGCCGGTCAGGCTGTTGAAAAACTGACGAAGAAGGAGCGCGTCATTGCCCCCTGTATTTCCGCACGATGCTTTGAAGTGGGCGACGTGCTGATTTGCATTCCCCGTTCCATCAAATCTTCCGAACTTAGGAATAACGTAGCCGCTTGGGAACTCAATCAGATCGTACTGCGCGGGATATGGCCGCCCACTACTGCCGATTTCTTTCTAAGCTTCAGCTTCGGCCACCAATGTTTTAACCTTGCTGGTGACCAAATCCATTATACGATCCTGTGTTAGCGGGATAGTGCTATCTGGGGCCAAGGCGTCCCCAGAAGCGGAGTGTGGCCGGCTTTCATGTGGCTCGACCAGTCTTGGACCCGAAGGAACATGCATTGGCTGCCTCGGATTGTCATCACCCGGCTGATTAGTAGCGGCTTGTGCTTGATTAGGAGGCGCTCGAGTAATTTGAGTCGTAAGCTGCATCACCACGTTCGTTAAGTCGTCAATCTTCGAATAGAGCTTGGCCATCTCTTTATCTTTGCTCATGAGCTGTTTTCGAAGCTCTTGAAGCAGCTCCTGCTCCGCAGTCCTGGGGCGGAAAGTCGGCTCTTCCTCGCTGTCCGAGCTTGACTCTACATGGACCGAGGGGTCTATCTGCCTATCATCCTCATCGAGAGGGTTTTCTTCATCCAGCGGGGGCGGCTGTTCTTGGGCCGCGGCAACCACATTCAGGCTAGATTGGGCTTGGGATGTGGTGGCCCCGTCCTTGCTTTTGCTGCGAAGGTTGTCGCTGGGGCGCCCGCCCGCCATATAGACCGTATGGATGATATATCCGGCCGTCTTTCTATCATTGGCGGCTGATTTCACGGATCGCTGTCTTGACCCCCTTGCTTCGGTAGCTAGTAGTCGATTGAAGACGGCTGGCCTAACCAGGTTCTTGAATGGTGCTGGCACTTCTTTTCTGGATTTGCCCCGCTGCTTTCGTGCGGCACAGAGCGCCTGATAGACCCTTGAAGAGACAGTGTCATACTTTTTCTGTTGGGGCCGGGACACGTCTCTTTGTAGAACTGTTCGGACCGCTGTCTTCTTGATTCTAGCGGTCATGGCATTTTTCTGAACCCACTTCAGAGACTCGAAGGAATTGCTGATTCTTACGTCCGACTCAGCCGTCGTCGCAGGGCAATCCTGCACTTGGAACTTCACACGATTCCATTTGGCTGAAGCCCTGGCCCTCTTGTTGGCTCGATACCTGAGCCGCTTCTGCCTTAACTTTTCTGTTCTAAGCGCCTGGCAGACTTCGACTCTTTAGGAAGACGCTACAGACCGGGCGATGGAGGGCCTTGGAGATACGCTTGATTGTGCATTTGTTGGAGTCATCGCCTGAGCTCGTCCGCAACATTTGATGTTGCCCTTTGTACCGAAGTTCTTGCCCCCCGCTGGAGCACCAGATAATCGTTCAGATACCGTCTTAAGTTTCGGTTGTGGTGCCTTGGCGATCATGACATTCGGCCTCTTACCCCTTGAGACCGGCTTGGCCACCTGTTCCGCCGGGATCTCCGCCAGATGAGCGCTTCCGGCAGGGTAGATGATGACGGAGCCAAACTGGCGGGGCGGTTCCTCCCACTGTCGACTGAGGCTTGCGGGGAGAACCACACGAGCGTTGATCTTGACCACGTACGGAATCGGGGTCACGTTGGAAGGTGAATTCGTCTGGGGAGACATTGTCGTCGAAGGTTGATTGCTGCACGGAAAAAAGAACATCATTTCAGTATAGGCAATCAATATGTATATTGATTGAGTTCGCATGAACGTTTAACCCGAAATATGGGAGGAGAGATTGGTCCCACCGGGCGTGCCAGAATCTGTAGGGTGTTTTTCGTCACCCCATTGAGATGGGAATACGCGCGCGCTTGTCAGGCGTACTACAGATCCCCCCTGCCTAGGGTAGGCCGGGTTTTAATGATTGTGGGGATCCGAATCTCCGGCAGCCGCGAACTAAGCTGCCGCTAATTACCCCCCGCCTTTGGGGCGAGGGAACCTCCGATTGACGGGTCAAACTGGTCATGCGAACTCAATGTGCAGTGTACGTGTGTTATGTTTTGGAGGGGGTTTAAATATATCGGGAGTCACGCAGAGTTTTTACGGGGGTCCCGCTACCCGGATAGCGGGTTGGGGGTCAAGGGGGCTAGCAGCCCCCTTGCGGGGTGCGGGGCAGCGCCCCGTTAGAAATTTTTTCTAACAGGGACAGTGTCGTGGAGTATGTGTATGTGTACATTTGTATACATATGTATATATATAAAAAAGGGGGAAAAAGACATCCAAAGGATGCGTGGGGCCAGCGCCTGGGCGCTTGAGCGCAAGCGCGCCACATGGGCGCTTTGCGCTCGAGCGCAGAGTGCTGGAGCGCAACACGCCACATGTCGGCACGTGGGCGCTTTGCGCTCGAGCGCAGAGCGCTGGAGCGCAAGCGTGCCACGTGTCGGCACGTGGGCGCTTTGCGCTCGAGCGCAAGCGTGCCCGCGTGTCGGCACGCGGGCGCTCTACGCTCGAGCGCGAGGCGCAGGAGCACAAGAGCGCCACGTGTCGGCTCATGGGAGTTTTGCGCTCGAGCGCAGTGCGCTGGAGCGCAAGCGCGCCACGTGTCGGCACGTGGGCGCTTTGCGCTCGAGCGCTAGCGCACCGGCGAGGAAAAAAGGGGGGTTTTTAGCCCCGGAAATTCTCTAAAGAGAAACTAGGGTGGAGTAAAACTCCTAAGATGCTTTGGGTTAAGGAAATGGGTTCTTCTTCTTCCTTTGCTGGCCGGATCTTGGAGATAAAGAGATGTAAGATTTAAAAATCTTTTCTTTTTGAGATCTGATGGCAGATCTGAGTTCCCCTTAATGGGTTTTGTGGTGGAAAACTATTTAGTTTTGAAAAAGGAAGACTAAAACTCTTGATTTAATTCAAAAGAAAGAAGAAGGTTTTGGAACCTTGGAGAAGGAGGAAAGATCTCAGATCTAAAACTTTTTTGGAGAGAGAAAAAGTTGTTGAGATATTTCATTATCTTTGCCTTTATAGGCTATACACTTTACACATAGCCCTTTGGGCTTCACAAAATGGCATTTTGCCTATCCTATGGCTCATGTGCTATTTCTTTTTGCACATAAGCCATGGGCTTTACAAAAATTTGGCTTTATGCCTATTTTCTTACATTTATCCATAAAATAAAATAAAAGAAATGCAACATAATTATTTATTACAAAATTTTTATCTTGGCATGGGGGGAGGCCGGCCGCTTCATGTTCTGGCTCGACCCGGGCATGGGCCCACTGGATCTGGGCTTGGGCTCACTTGGCTTGGGGTTGACTTTGATTTTGACTTGGTCAACCGGGGTGTAAATTTTTACCCCAACAATGATGATTTGATTCTTGTACGATTCTTAAGTCCTATGAGTTTTGTAAACTCTAGTAAATTGAAGCATCGACAACCTAGTTTCGAACGATACTTCCTTGAATGTTTTCACTCTTAATTAGTGATCCACGATCGATGCTTGAATTTACTAGATGCTAGAATGTGAATGAAATCAACGAAAGGACAAGGGATAGATGATGAAACCCTAGTTTCCGCAAGAAATCACTAATTCTCGTTGATCATCATCGATCTAGTATCAAATCATCAATGGATAAGAAAACGTAATCACAAGTTTTCATCACTACTATCGATTCAATCGATTCCTACGAGCCTCATTTCAAATCTTGATAACCAATTCAATTTGGATAATTCTTAATTCTCGATTCTTGATCTTTAGTATTTCTTTAAAATTCTTGAAACTAAATTTCAAAATTCATGAATCATTTTCTTTTCTTCTTTTCATTTCGACTCATCTAAAACAATAGCAAGCAAAACACACATCTCTGTGGACGATACACACTCGCTAACGAACCTACAATTGATACCGTTATTGATTGTGGTTTACAAATTTCTTTAATTGTGATCTTTATACATTTTCAAAACACGACACAAAAAGAATCATTCAATCAAGGCTGCAGAACAAGCGGCTAACATAAAGCAAATGACGCTTCTGTTTCAAGATATGGTCGGGATGATGATACAGCCAGATCCCCCAGCTGAAGACCCTCCGATTATCCTTGAAGACGACAGAGGAACGACATCAAATCCTCTTCCTGCTTTTTCAGCAGCCAAAGAGGAGACGATCTCGAAAGCTACCCTTGACGACTATATAGCTCAGCAGATACGAGCTCATCTGGCGAGCGAAGCGGCCGGCCAAATCGTCAAAACTGGATAACGCTATCCGGGTTGGTACGATCAAATAAAGTACCCACCGGGATATACGATCCCTAAATTCCACGTGTTTAAGGGGACGGGTAATCCACACCAGCACGTTGCTCAATTCAGAGCCTTGTGCGGTAATACTGGGGGTGACGAGAAATTGCTGCTTCGCCGGTTTGTTGGCAGCTTGTCGGAGACAGCATTCGAATGGTACTCTGAACTCCCGAATGACTCTTTCAAGGCATTTGCAGAAATGGAGCTATTGTTTACACAAAGGTTCACAAGCGCCAGCGAACGTACCCCGATCACGGCATTCGGGTATTCCTAGTAATGCCTCTTCCATTATCCAGATTCACAACTGTAACCGTATATTTCTTTGTCATCTCTCCAAATCCCTTCATATGTCTTTAGTCATTACCTTCTGTACACCCCTTTAGGCTAAATGGTTTTCTTCCTTCCCTACCTTTCAGCACCAGCCTATGGTTTGGAAGAAGACTATCCAATAAGCGTAATGGGTGTACTGTCCTAATCCTAGGAGCACTCGCAATGCGAGAGACGGTGAAGATAAAAGACAACCGAATAAACTTTATTCTTATTTCTCCTGAACCAGAATCCATCCCCGAACTGGAACAAGTTCCTTCGAGTTCGTATATAACCATACGATGGAGTATCCAATAAACTGTGGATCTTCGTAGTGATACGGAGTGTTCTGGAGAAATACAAAGGTGAAGTGAGAGTGGTAATGAAATACTTGGTTTGGTCGTGAATAGCAGTCGCAATTTACTTTGCCCTCTTACTAATCCCTTTATTTGTCTTTACTTAATACCTTCTGCACACCTTTTAGGCTAAATGGTTTTCTTCATTCCCTACCGTTCAGCACCTGTCTATGGTTTGGAAGAAGACTATCCAATAAACGTAATAGGTGTACCGTCCTAATCCAAGGAGCACTCGCAACCTGAGAGAAGGTAAAAGGAAAAGACAACTGAATAGTCCTATTAGTTTTCTCCAGAACCAGAAACCATCCTCGAATAAATTCCTTCGAGTTCGTATATAACCATACGATGGTTTTATCCAATAGAAGTGGACGTTCGTAGTAATACGGGATGTTCTGGAGAAAAGGGTAAAAGTCGGAGTGGCAAAGAGGTTTGCAACTCTGACAATCCAAAAGCCAGTGTTTAAGAAGGTTCGGTTAATTTGGTCACTGAGTCATAGTCAAGGGTCGGGCCATGGTCACTGCCAAAGAGAGAGAGAAAAGAAACACTCAGCGTGCACTCTAACCTAGATCAGAATGGTTATCAATTTATCTAATCTGGAAACCTCCCACTGTACCGTCAAATTCTTCTCCAAACCTGAAAGAAGAATTAGCCAGGATGACCCGAGGAGTAAACCAACTCATCAGTGGGAATAGGGATCCAACTATCATCGCATGATAACGTGACAGAATCCGCTCACGTTATCACACTCCAGAAGGTATGCGCATATCTGGCAAGTTTCAGTTACTTTAGAAACTCCCGATGTGATTTTTGCCCCATGCTCTTATGACCTTGACGAAGGCCAACATATCATAAGTCACATGTCAAGTTCTACCCGTCATTATCCAGGTTAATTTGAACCCACCCGTACACACCCTTGACGAAAGCCAAAATAGTAGTATGACTGTCCCAAACCAACACATCTATCTATGCAGCAGAAAAGTAACAAATAGCTACCATACACTATGCCTTGACGAAGGCCAACATACATAGCATGAATACTAAGTGCTACCTTTCTGAAATGACGGAGGGCTACGAATGGTTTTTGGCGAAAAACCTTTAACGTAATGAACTTGATATCGTTGAAGGAACCGGATAGCTTTTTATAAAAATATAGTGGCGAAAACCTTTGCTAAAGAGGTCACTCCCGGTGAAGGGATATCGGCTCTTTCCCCGTAGAATGAGGTGCATGATATTCCAACTGAATACCACGATGCAAAGCAAAAGTAATCGACTATAGTGAAGTTATTACCCTGACGCAAACTTCTGTCCAAGGGGTCACTCCCGGTGAAGGGATCTCGGCCCTTGCCTCGTCGACTGAGGTGCTGGATATTCATAACTGAATACCACTGTGCAAAACAAAAGAGAACGTCCTTGCAATAACAAATTTTTGAAAATTGTTCCAACAACATCAGAATAGGTTTGTTTAGCTTGCATTGATCTGAATCAATGCAGTCCCATCAATTGATCACACCAATAAAGAACGAAAATAATGATGTACATATATGCCATCCGCATTTGCCACTGGGTCCCGTCATCACCCGTTAGGTTACTTAACTAACGACAGAGCGGGGACTGGACTAGCGCGGATGCAAAACATATACATCTATTAGTATATATATCAATATATAATATTCGCTCAAGGCTTGATAAAATGCAACATCACAGAAATGTAATAAGTATCACGGAACAATACAGATATCTGGGATCCCCGGGTTTCATAGAGCCGCTACTGAAACCCGACGTTCCCCTGGTCGTGTGGATAGCCTGTGCAATGAAATCCTAGACCCCTACGGGCGCGGCAAGTTACCCGCCAAAACCTGAAGCGAGGCAGCCCCCTTCAGCAACGTGAATGGACCACCCAGCACTTCACGGAATCCGGTAACTTGGGCACCCCTCCTTGGGTCAATCTGTACCTCCTACGAGTGCGGCGAATAGCCCGCCAATTCTAGAGTGAAGCCCCTTCCGTCTCAAAACCATGAGATGCGGGCTCGTTGCCCTCTAGAACCCGGCTATCCGTGCACCCCACCGCGGGGTAATCCTAGTACAGAAAGTAAAATATACATACAACGGGTGCATCGACCTCAGCCCGGTCGTGCCCCAAAAGAATAATATACAAACAGGCAGTGACGACAGGCCACATGTCGGACGCTCGCCCCGTAATATCAAATGTACATAATAAACCAAACTATACTACCATTGCATCCAGGCTATCCACCACGACAAATCCGCAACATCACAGCACAACACAGAACATCAACGTGAATGTCACGTTCGCAAATCCGTCTAAAAGGGCTATAGCAGTTAGACAGGATTTACCGATCAAGTGGCATTCACGGTCGCAGATATAATGTAAATACTGTGAACTAACATATTTAAAATTTTGGATCGACTAAATTTACCGAAGTGGGCCCTAAGCACTACTGTAGCACTCAAAATAAATCTGGGCCCAAACAGAACATACCAAAAACCCTATTTCAATGTCAAAAGAGATCTGTGTAAAAATGGTATAGTGAAGACACTGTATTGCGGCGGAACCGCGGCCAGAAGAGGGGTTTGGCCACGGTTCCGCGGTCCTTCTACAGTATCACACTACCATGTTTTCACAGAATTCTTAAAATTGCCTGCACGAATTTCTGCAACACTTAAAATAATTTTTCGAGCCAAAAAAAAATTCGACAGAAACTGATGCAAATGGAAACGCGGTTTTTGAAAATTCGTTCGATCGAACTTGTAAACACGTTAGAGCAAGCTAGACTAGGTTAATGGCGTGGCTCTGATACCAGTGTAAGTGCACGGCAGCGCCCCGGCCGTCAATCCGACGCCGGAATGCGGAAACGAAAATTTTACAAAACTTGTAAACCGGCGCCACCGCGCACTATAAACCCGGATCGGGCCATTAACCTACTCCTAGCTAACTAGAGAATGGGTAGAGAGATATATCGAGCGATCCGTGTCCTTCGGTCTTCTCGTCGTCTTCCCGATCTCACCGCGGAATCTCCGGTCTTCATCTCCTCGTCGGAAGGGCACCACATCGCCGGGTTCTTTTACGGGCTCCCACCTCTGGACCGAGGCAACTCGGGCACGAAGTTGGCGAGCCGACGTGTCTAAGAATGCTGTAGGCTAGTGTAGAGTGGTTTGTCTCAATGGGGTTGTTGAAGTTGCCATTGAAGGAGTGGAGGAATCAACTAAGGAAATGGGCTATGGAATTTTTTGTGGTAAGCAAAGAATATGAGATGAATGATTTTCTCCCCACAAAATGAATCCTCATCTCCCTCTCTCCCTAAGTGGCCGGCCATGACCCCATGGTGGAGGGGAAAAAATTAATAATCAATAAAGCAAGAGAAGAAATGATATGATAATGAGAAAAAAGTGTCACTCCAAAGCCATATCAATCTTATCAAAATCCATCACCATTAATGCAAAGGAAATGATGTATGAAAAGCAAAGATGCTAGAACCATCATATAAACCAAATGCCACAAAGAACCCTCCACAAAGAACTAAGGCGCCCGCAGAGCGCTGGAGAGCAAGCGCTGTCGGCACGCGGGCGCCTTGCGCTCAGGCGCAGAGCGCTGGAGCACAAGCGCTCCACGTGTCAGCACGTGGGCGCCTTGCGCTCGCACGCAGTGCGCTTGAGCGCACGCGCGCCACGTGTCGGCACGCGGGCGCCTTGCGCTCGAGCGCAGTGCGCTTGAGCGCAAGCGCGCCACGTGTCGGTACGTGGGCGCTTTGCGCTCGAGCGCAAGGACGCTGGAGCGCAAACGCGCCACGTGTTGGCGTGTGGGCGCTTTGCGCTCGAGCGCTAGCGCGCCACGTGTTGGCACGTGGGCGCTCGGCGCTTGAGCGCTTGGGCGCCGGTGAGGAGAAGAGGGCTTTTAGCCCCAGAAACCAGAAGGTATGCTTCAGAAAGGAAATATTTATTATATATATATGGAGTTAAACTCCTAGGATGTGTTGAAGCTGATTAAGGGGGTTCTTCTTCCTCCTGTGGTTTGGCCGGATCTTGAAGATCAAGAGATGTACGATCTAAAAATCTCTTCTTTTGAGATCTAATGACAGATCCAAGCTCCCCTTGATGGGTTTTATGGTGAAAAACTATTTAGTTTTGGAAAAGGAAGAGTAAAACTCTTGATTTAATTTAAAGAAAGAAAAAGGTTTGAAACCTTCAGAAAAGGGAAAGATGTACAAACCCTAGGTTTTTGAGAGAATGGAAAAAGTGTTGCTTTATTCATCATCATGTTGCCTTTTATAGGCTTACATATTTACATATAGCCCCTTGGGCTTCACAAAATGGCATTTTAGCCATCTCATGGCTCATGTGTCATTTCTTTTTGCACATAAGCCATGGGCGTACAAAATATTGGCTTTATGCCTATTTTGCATGCATTCATGTATAAAAAATTACATAAAAATTATTTATTACATGATCTATATTTTGGCATGGAGGAGGCTGGCCGTGGGCTCGACTTGGGCATGGGCCCGCTTGACCTGGGCTTGGGCCCACCTAGCTTGGGGGTTGACCTTGACTTTGATTCGGTCAACCGGGGTGTAAATTTTTACCCCAACAATCCCAAAGCGTAATGTCAATATTACGGACCCCAGCATTCGTGATGACTACGAGTCGAAGCCGGAGATGGTAATTTTGTCCCGAGCCAGGTGCTGAACATTCATGCAAATCTCCTTCAGCACCTTTACGTTGAGGAGGTTGACGGAGGACCCGTTGTCGACCATGATCTTCCCTATCTTGAAGTCGTGGCAATACCTGGTGACATATAGAGGACGGTTGTGCTCGTACATTCCGAGGAAGAGATCTTCATCGCCGAATGTAATGTCAGCTGTATGAACTTCTGCCAGCTCGACTTTCATCTTTTCTTCTGCAAACAAAGCTTGGAACTGATCGGGCTCTTGTAGTGCCTTGATCAGAGAATCTCATGCTTCTTTGGACAGGAGGAGAGCATCCAGTATACTCAGTTGTGAGGGTATCTTCCTCAGGTGTGCCAGGACATTGTAATCCACCTTGTTTTTCTTAGGCGGGTCCTTGACCGCGATCTCTTTGACGACTCCATCATCGAGGGCAATTTCCTCAGGGACTTTTTCCTTCCCCTTGTCTCTTTTGCTCGAACCTTTGTTTGTTGGCCCGAGGTTCTTCTCAGGTAGCGTGCCGCTACACAGCTGAATGTTCTCACATTTCTTTGCCTCTTCTTCTTTTCCAGAGGTGGATTTTTTGAAGAGAGGGCCGCGGGTTATTTCTTCCTCAGAATCGCTCCCGAATGAGAGAACTTGAGTTTTCCCTTTTGTCGAACTAGTATCAACCATATAACAGTTGCCAGTTGTTTTTCCATGCTCATCTATCGCACTTTTTTGTTGTCGACGAGCTTCACGCTTCATCCTCTTGAAGTGTTGTCGGTGAGCAACGTATCCTTTCCACCGCTTCTTGAAAGCATTGCACTCTTTGGTGGGGTGCGTGACCCTCCGATGGTATAAGTAGTAGTTTAAATGTACATCCGCTTCATCGAGGCACGTACTCCCGGGAGTATTTCCTTTGAAAGGTGGCAGCTTCATTCCCATTGACAGCGAACCGTTTCCCCGTTTTAAACCTGCTTTTGTCTGCCGCGGGTGTGCTTCGATCGGGTTGGAGTACTTTGTGACTCTTTCTCACCGCAGCTTTTTCATCCTGACGCCGACGCTTGGCCTTTTCGTATATGTCCGTTTCACGCTCTCGGTCAGCTTTGCTCTTTTGAAGGGCTTCGTTTAGCAGCCTGTCAATCAGGTCGTCTGACGGCTCCAGGGATTTTTGCACCGGACTTGCCTTCAGCTTCTCTGCGTCGTTTTCTGACTCCGAGGGGGTCTCTTTGTTTTTAACGACGAATGAGAGACCATGTGGCAACTTGCTACATGATCCTCGGGTTCTTCTAATGAGTTATTTCCCTTATCATTGTCACTGTCTCCGTTCTCAAGGATATGGTTGAGAAACTCTTCGAGTGTGACTGGGGTTCGCGCCTTCTGGTTGTACTCCTCTAGCGCGTCGATGTATTTTTGCAGGTCCGTGCGCTTGTCGTCAGGCTGTACGGGCTTCTTGGTCTTTTTCTTTCCCTTCGAAGACTTTGAAGGCTTGACCTGAGTGTCTTGCCCATCATTAGTTGTTTTTGGTGTGGGACGCGGTTTCAACATCCCTTCGATGATCTCAGGCTCCAGCGGGCTTTTCCACCTGATCGCCGGACATGCTTGAAGATCCTTCAGCATTCTTATAGTTTTAGCTGAAAGGACAACTTCCCATGGAGCTTCTTCTACAAACGAGCATGATGCCCCTTGTTCCCGCCAAAAATTTCTGCGCAAAAGAGTCCAAGATATCAAATTGCAGCGATATGCTTAAGGAAATGCAAACCAGTATCTTCCGGGCTGTTTTTTGACAAACTCCCGAATGAGAAACAGATAAATTCTGATGTTATCGAAAGCGGCTCGAAAAACCCTTCGATTTGATATATTATGGGCCTCGTAATTCATCCGGGGTCAAAAGTTATAAGGAATTACGTGTCCACACGTGATGGACTTTTAAGAACCCGCTGGAGGAGTTAAAAAATATAATAAAAACTCAGAAAAGACCCCAATGGGGCATCACGTGCTCACACGTGACCATGGGTCACGTGTAGACACGTGATGGGCTTTTAAAGCCTCTAAAATAATGAATAGAATTTAATTCTAAAAGTCAGAAAATACCTCAACGAGGTATCACGTGCTTACACGTGACCAATGGTCACGTGTTGACACGTGATGGTTAAAATTGAAACATAAATAAGCGGCTGAGAAAGGAACCCAATTGGGGGTCACGTGCTCACACGTGACCAAAGGTCACGTGCCAGCACGTGACTGGCTTTAAAAGCCTTATAATTTAATAGAATTAAATTCTAAAAGTTTCTGAATCTTTCCAAATGGAAAAGGGTCATGAGGAACCGTTGGATTAAAAATCCAAGGGTGATTAAAAATCACCAATTTATGGAAAAATCTCAAATAAGGAAAGATCTCCCCAAATCTCACCGAAATAACAAACAGAATATCTTTGGATTTAAAATCCAACGGTGAATAAAATTCATTGGGTGATCTAAAGGATCATATTAATTATGAAATCAAATCAAATCTCTTAATGAGAGATTTGCTAAACAAATTGATTCTCTTCCTTCTCCTATAAATAGGAGCCAAGAAGAGAAGAGAAGGGATCTACTTTTTTGAGAGAAAAACAGAGGGATCTACTTTTTTGGAGAGAAAAACAGAGAGAGGAGAATTTAATTCTCAAGAGGGAAGAAAAGCAAGGAGAATTTAATTCTCAACAAAGAAAACCCTAGGTGAGAAAAGGGAAAAAGATAAACTTCAAACAGAGAATTTAATTCTCAAATTCCAAGAGTTTAACTCTTATACAAAAAAGAACTTAGTTCTTCTTCTGGTTGAAGATCTGCACAGAGCACATCTCCCCATAAATTGAGAATTTAATTCTCATCGGGTCGAGATCCTGCCATGCAGATCCTAAACTTAGAAGGGGAATTGAGTTTTGAGAATTAATTCTCCTAAAACAAAACTAGGGTTTAACCCTAATCAAGAATTTAATTCTTTTACATATCTGGAAATTTAATTCCTTTGAAAAGAAATCAGGGTTTCATCATAAAGAAGAATTCAATTCTTTCACGATAGGAATTTAATTCCTCCAAAATCATAATTAGGGTTTAACCCTACAAAGAATTCAATTCTTAAAAGATCTCTGTTCATGAAAAGAACTAGGGTCACGTGCCCCACGTGACCCTTGAAAAGATCCCCTGCAAAGAACTTTGAAGCATCACCTCACGTGCTCCCACGTGACTCCCAAAACGCAGAAAGAAAAAGCAAAGGAAATGAAAGCTTTGGACGCTCTCACGTGTTATCACGTGACCCCTCAGCAAATGCTTTAACAATTGGCGCACAGATCCCCATCACGTGCCAACACGTGATGCTCTAAAATAAAAATGAAAGTGTTTAACACTTAATGGCAAAACAAAAGAAAAGAAGCTTTGGGCGCTCTCACGTGTCCCCACGTGACCCCTCAGCAAGTGCTGTAATATTCGATGCATAAACCCCCATCACGTGCCAACACGTGATGCTCTAAAATAAAGATGAAAAGTGTTTAACACTTATTCGCAGATTTGAGGATAAAACAAAGGAGATCTGGCTTCACATTTAGGGCGCCCTCACGTGTCCCCACGTAACCCCTAACGAATCCCTTTAATATCGAATGGATGGATGCCTATCACGTGCCCACACGTGATGGCTAGGAAATTAAAGGTGTTAAATACTTACCTGCTGAATAAAATAAGGAAAATCAGGGCGCTGTCACGTGTCCGCACGTGACCCCTCCCTCCTTAGTGTTTAACACTAATTGGAAAACTCTATCTGCAGTGTTTAACACTGATTTTCTTAGTGATTAACACTAATTTGAAAACTCTGTCCCAGTGTTTAACACTGATTATCTTTTAGTGTTTAACACTAACTTGCTAATCTTATTCCCAGTGTTCAACACTGTTGGTCTTTAGTGTTTAACACTAGCTTTAGCCCAATTGGCTAAGTTTCTAGAGGCAAAGCCTCTCCTTCAATGGACCAACAGAGGGCCAATATTTCAAACATAATTGGACTTATCCCAAACTGGCCATAAGTCCTCAAATCATCTTGAACTGAGCACATCTGCTCTTTCAACCAACTCATTGGTTCAAGGGTACATCTCTGAACTCCTCTGATATTTGTCGTTGTAATCCTTCAACGTCTTCAGAGAGGTGACGGGTCCCGACAACCACACATCAACACGGACTGTGGGGTCCTTAAACTCATGGACTTATGCGTCCTTAAACCAAGATACGGACTGTGGGGTCCTTAAACCCGCGGACTTATGCGTCCTTAAACTAACGGACTTATGCGTCCTTAAACTAACGGACTAATGCGTCCTTAAACACACCCATATGGACTGTGGGGTCCTTAAACCCATGGACTTATGCGTCCTTAAACTACCCATGGACCACCATGTCCCTAAACTGGAGTTGGACCACCATGTCCCTAAACTGGCATTGGACCACCATGTCCCTAAACTGGCATTGGACCACTATGTCCCTAAACTGGAACAATAGAGCCCCAAATGCTTTTTTGTCGGATCTAAACGATCCCGTTAAGTCGATCTTAGTCCCAAACTGGACTAACGTATCCTTAACAACCGTTTAAGTTGATCTTAGCCTCAAATATGGCTAACGTATCCTTAAACCTTCAAGCAGACTTTAGTCCCAAATTGGACTATGAATCCCCCCAATCAACTTTGGTTCAAGGGTACATCTCTGAACTCCTCTGACACCTGTCGTTGTAATCCTTCAACGTCGTCAGAGAGGTGATGGGTCCCGTCGGCCATACATTCATGGACCACTATGTCCCTAAACTGGAACAATGGAGCCCAAATGCTCTTTTGTCGGATCTAAACGATCCCGTTAAGTTGATCTTAGTCTCAAATTAGACTAATGTATCCTTAACAAACGTTTGAGTTGATCTTAGCCTCAAATATGGCTAACGTATCCTCAAACCAAACCCCCAAACCCAAATCTAAGATAATACGGATTTGGACTAGTCCACGCCCTACGGGCGACGACATAACTCAGTCTCCGTAAACAATCCACGGGCAACAAAACACAAAACAAACACCCACGACACGAAGTGACCAGCTGGAGAAGGAGAAAGTTGTTACCGCGATGCGGTAGCGTAATTAACTGCAGGGGCTTGCGCCTGCAGGGAAGAGCGTCCCCACAATCAAAAACCCCTCAAACGAGGGGGAATCTGATGAAGTCTGCTACATCGGACGCATCCGTTTAAACCTTCGATACATGGTGCCATAAATCAACTTGGAATCTTCGGAGAGGTGAACGGATAGCACCAATTAGCATCTGCCCCGAATCTCAGTGCCAAGACATCGCAGTCTTGTGCGCCGTCTTTCGGAGGGGAACAGATTCTGGCACGCCCGGTGGGACCTTTTCCTCTTTCCACTCCACACTTCGTGTGTCATGTTCGCGAACGAATCGCGGTTTACTGTGGTTGCCTGTGGATTCGAGGTACTAAGATTTGGTGTCTTGCTCCGTGCAGAAAACAGAAGATCGATGGCTTCAAACTGCACTGCCTGCAACTGCAACTCTCGCTCGGTCCTTGTTGGAGGAGTGACTTATGGGCCCCAAGCGGCCTCCCTTTTCAAGATGCCAGTAGAGCAGGTAACTCAGGCCACCACTGGATTATTCTTCGGGACCATGCTCCCACCGTTGAGCTTCAATGCCACAATGACATCGCAAGAGGCTCCAAAGAAGTCGGTCTTCGATTGGCTTGCTACTTCCGCGGCCCCTCTCAACGGGTCGCCCAACTTCAATACCTCAGTTTTCAACAGACTGGGCCAGAACATCTATAAGCCCGTGATACCCGAAGCTGCCATCCCAAAGCGGATAGCCATCCCGGCTCAAGCAGACGAAATCATTGGAAAGGCTCCTCCTTCCAAGAAGTCAGTTTTTACGAGGCTGGCCATTCCGGTTGCTGCTCCAGGCGAGGTCCTCGAAGCTGCTTACCCTGCTCAGAGGTCTGTCTTTGACAGATTAGACATTGCTTCTCAACGGGCGTCAGTCTTCGATAGGCTAGCACCAATAACAGTCTCTCCTCAAAGCAGGGGGCATGAAGAAGCTTATCCAGCAACGGAGGTGATCTCATCTGCACGACATGCTCGACGTCGCCACTGGCGCCGGGTAAGGAAGGCTGGGGGCAACACCCCCTCTGGGATAACTCCGCCAGCTCCGATGGTGGAAATCAATGCTGCTGTTCCAACTGGGAACAGCTTTGAACCGCTAAGGGGGGTACGCAAGAACTCTCCGACTGCCACGCTAAAAAGATCTCCTCCACCTGCGGGGAGTATTACAGATGCAAAGCCGGAGCAGCCCTCTCAACGGCTATCCTCCAAGATTTATAAGGTCTGGCGACGGGTCCAAGAGTCGGTGATTGATGAAAACTATCTCCGCCGACAGAAAAAGATGAAGGTTCGGCCGGAGAAGGATTACTCCGTCAAGCAGCAAAAAGCAACGGTTACTTGGGTGCCTACTACAGCGGCCCCCTCAACGTCAGCCACTCAGAAAAGAAGGAGGCCAGAGAAAGCCCCAGTAAACGTGGCAGACCACAAAGACGCTGAGCCCAAACGCCCCAAGTCTGGGGGCAGGGTGGTGCACACTGTTTATATGGCTTCTGGAAAGGAGGAAAGCCGTGCTTCGACGGGTCACCGACCACTCACCCGATCCGTGACGAAAACCCAGGAGCAGCAACAGAAGCTTCAGGAGATGATGACTGCAATGGCCGCACTTACCGGGCCAAAAGAAAGCTCGGGGGCATCATCAGAGCAGCGTCATGAACAAGAAACTGACGCTGACTACCTACGCAGAGTCCTCGAAAAGAAGGACAGAGAAGTCGCAGAGCAAGCGGCTAACATAAAGCAAATGGCGCTCCTCTTCCAAGATATGGTAGGGATGATGCTACAGCCGGACCCTCCAGTTGAAGACCCTCCGATCATTACTGAAGACGATAGAGGAGAGACATCTAATCCTCATCCGACTCTTTCAATAGCTAAAGATGAAACCATCTCCAAGGCTGCGCTAGATGACTATATAGCTCATCAAATACGGGCTCATCAAGTGAATGAAGCGGCTGGGCAAATTGCTACAACCGGACGACCCTATCCGGGCTGGTATGACCAAATCAGTTACCCGCCGGGATATACGATCCCTAAATTCCATGTGTACAAGGGGACAGGGAATCCACATCAGCATGTCGCTCAATTCAGGGCCTTATGCGGCAACACAGGAGGCGATGACAAACTGTTGCTTCGCCAATTCGTTGGCAGCTTAGCAGACACAGCCTTTGAATGGTACTCAGAGCTTCCCAACGACTCTGTCAAAACATTTGCAGAGATGGAGCTGCTGTTTACACAGAGATTTGCAAGCGCTAGCGAGCGCACCCCGAGCACGGCACTGATCAACGCCAGAGTGAAGCCGGGAGAGACGTGGGTGCAATATGCAATCCGGTGGCGGAACCTATGGTCGAGATCCGAACAACGCATAGAAGAAGCTCCTGCCGTGGGCATGTTCGTGGGTACTCTCGACCCTCAAGCGACCATATCCCAATTCATGATGTTCTTCAAGCCGACCACTTTTCAGGCCTTGATTGACAAGCTGGCCCAAATGGACCAGATGGGTCATAGACCATCTCCTTCAAAGACAGAGCCTTGGAATGAAAAGGACAAAGGGAAAGCAACCGTTGTCGCCAATACTCAACAACAGCCGAGCCACTTAAAGCTAGTTGTTCGCCAGAACAATGTGCGACCACGCCCATCCCTCGAGGAAAGACTGGGACGTCCTTACTCATTTCCTCAGGATAAAACGAGAAAACTGTTCGAGCTGGCAGTGCGCAACAGACTCATCAATCTGCCGAGTCCAAAACGTCCGTTGCAACCAGGCGATGTCAACGATCCCAATTATTGCCCTTACCACCAAGCGGTAAGCCATCCAATCGAAGATTGCTTCGTCTTTAAGGGATGGATCGAGGATCAGTACCTACAAGGCAAGTTTGCGCTGTCTGAAAAGTGGAAGGTAAACCCACCACAGCCGCACACTCCAAAGAAGACGGACACACTGGGGGCAAGTTGCCACATGATCTCTCACTCATTGATAGATGATGAAGAAGCCTCTTGCACCGAGAAACCAGGGGCGGGGCCTGAACCAGAACTTCTGTGGCCATCAGACGAGATGATCGATGCCTTCCTGAACGAAGCCCGTCTTAAAAGCAAAGCTGATCGAGAGCGTGAGATGGCCATATTCGAGAAAGCCAAACGCCGTCGACTAGATAAAAGGGTCGAAACACTCCCACCGGATGAAAGTACATCCGCCGCAAATAAAAGCAGGATCAAGACAAGGAAACGATTCGCCAAAGCCATAGCAATGGGGATGAGGCCGCCCTCTTTCAGAAAAAATTCTCCTGGTGGTATACATTTTGATGAAACGGACGTACACCCTAACTTCTGCTTATATCATCAGAAGATCGTACATCCTACTGAAGACTGCAACTCTTTTAAGTGTTGGTGGCAAGGGTATGTCGCTCACAGGCAACACTTCAACAGGACAAAGCGTGAAGCTCGTAGACAGCGAAAAAATACGACAGATGAGCATAAAGGAGTTGCCGGCAATTGTCATAGGGACGAGCCCGGGGGATCACGAGTTCTCACCTTTGGAAGCGATTCTGATGAAGAAGCCGCTCTTAACCCTCTCTTCAAGGAATTCATTGGAGAGCTGCGAGAATGTTCAGCCGTACAATCTCACGCTACCCGGAAAGAATCTCGGACCCGCAAACGACGGAGCAAACGAAATGAGAAAGGAAAAGAAAAAAGGCCTTTGTTGCCAACACTCAACAACAGCCGAGTAACCCGAGACCGTCTTGTCGTCAAAACAACAAGCCGCGATACCTCAATGAGAAGTTGAAACGTCCTTACTCATTTCCCAAAGATAAAACAAAGAGATTGTTTGAGCTAGCAGTGCGCAGCGGGCTTATCACTCTGCCAGATCCAAAACGTCTATTGCAACCAGGTGACGTTAACAATCCTAACTATTGTCCCTACCACAGATTAATGGGTCACCCACTCGACAATTGCTACGTCTTCAAAAAACTGGGTTGAAGACCAATACCAACAGGGAAAGTTCGCGTTACCCAAAAAGTGGAAAGTAAACCCGCCACAACAACATGCTTCGAAAAAGGTGGATATGCCGGGGGCATCATGCTCATTCATAGGGAAGGCCTCCTAGACCGAAAAGTCAGTAAACTAGAAATTCGCCTCAAATACGGCAACGGTAGACCGAAATGTCGTTAAACTAACAATGGACCACTATGTCCTAAAACTGGCGTTGGACCGAAATGTCCTTAAACTAACGGCGGACCGCAATGTCCTGAAACTTGCAAATGACCGAAACGTCGTTAAACTACTCCCAACCCGCAGCATTTTCAGGCTGACGTGGTAAAAAAAAAAAAATTAAAAGAAAAAAAATTAAAAGAAAAACGGTATGTCCATAAGCAAAATGGGCACGGATGAAAACCCGAAAGGGCTCCGTGAGTAAAAACAGCAGGGCTACCGGCGAGTGTTCGTGAAAACCCGAAAGGGCGCGACCTCGTTTAAAAAAAAAAGAGAATAAAAAATACGTTATGTCCACAAGCAAAATGGGCACGGATGAAAACCCGAAAGGGCTCCGTGAGTAAAAACGGCAGGGCTACCGGCGAGTGTTTGTGAAAACCCGAAAGGGCGCAACCTCGTTAAAAGACACTTACAGGATCCTCTCGACCTTGTAAGGAGAAACCACTGCGTGAGATCCTTACGACTCACAAGGGAACAACACACTTAGGGATCCTCACGATTCTTAAGGAGAAATTACACTTGCGAGATCCTCACGACTCGTAAGGAGAACTCTCTTATGGGACCCTCACGGCTCATAAGATTTGAAAGTCTTAAGTTACAGAGACCTGAACCTGTTCTTAAGCAACCCTACAACCTTCGGTATTGCCCTACAAGCGGCTCAATACTGACCCTTGTATACAATCCACGGGCGCGAATAGACATTTTCCCAGCAAGGTCCCATCCGTGACTAGGGATATGTCCATATGGTGAGCAACCCTTTTAGGTCCTCTCGACCTATAAGGAGAAAACCTTTTTGTAAGATCCTTACGACTTACAAGAGAACATGCACTTAGGAATCCTCACGATTCTCAAGGAGAAAACACACCTACAAGGTCCTCACGACTTGTAGGGAGAAATACCTTTGTGAGACCCTTACGGCTCATGAAGTCAAAAGCCTTAGTCGACAGGACCCTTAACCCTGTTTACTAAGCCACCTTTGTTCAACATCGACAGAGGCAAATGATGATTCGCTCCTGGCAATATCCCAGTTGCAGCGATGCTGATGCCTAAACCGGTATCAAATTCCAAGCCCTTTCAAGGCAAATGATGATTCGCTCCTGGCAATATCCCAGTTGTAGCGATGCTGATGCCTAAACCAGTATCAAATTCCAAGTCCTTTCATGGCAAATGATGATTCGCTCCTGGCTATATTCCAGTCGCAGCAATGCTGATGCTGAGATTGGCACCAGATTCCAAGTTCCACACTCGCGAGAAAAAATCAGCGAGCTAAAAAAAAAAAATGCATACGAAATAGCCGAAATGATGGGGCAACTTGCAAACAAAATCAGCAAGTAAAAATGTATGCATGAAAAATAGCCGAAATGATTGGGCAACTCGCAATAAAAAGCAGCGAGTAAAAAGAAAAATAGCCGAAATGATTGGGCACCGCGAAAAATAGCCGAAATGATTGGGCAATCGCGATTTTTGCGATATAAAAAGCTGAAATGATAAAGCATCGCGGAAAGAATAAAAAAAATGAAAGAATGAAACTTTTTGCCCTACAGGTGAAATCACATCGATCCCTGTATACAATCCAGGGGCACAGATAAAAAGGGAACCATACCTTCCCAACAGGCTCCATCAGAAAGCGGAGCCAAATCTCGATGGTTAATAGACAACCTAGAGACAATCTCGACATTTATCGCAATATTGCAGACATAATGTCAACAAACGAAGCAAAAAGAAGATCCCGAGCTTCAGGGTCTCGACGTCAACATCGACAACTTAGAGATCACCAACGGCGTTTCTCCTCACTCCAGCCAGATGCAGACGTGACGTCAACAATCGACCTCAGAGTCTCAACGAAACGGAACCATGGCAAAGTCCTTAGTTCCAAATCTCAATGGCCACATCTACAGCCTGGAGACCAACAATGGCGTGCCTCCTCATTCCAGCAGGACACAGATGTTACACCATCAAGCGGAGCGATGGCAAAATCCTAACTCCGCCTTAGCATTCGTCTCATTACAGCAGACGCAATGTTAACAACTGCGTTCCTTCGCAGTCCAGCAGGATGTACATGCAAAGCTAATAAAAGACCCCATGGTCAGCAAAGCGTAGTGATGGCAAAATCCCAGCTCCACCTCAGCACTCGTCTCGTCACAGCAGACACATCATCAAGCAAAGCGGAACAGCGGCAACTCCCAATTCCATGACTCGACGATGTACTCCCACAAAGAGTCAAATCCCAACTCCGTGAAATGCGGATATAATCAACAAAATTCCTGGTCACGTGGAACACGGATAACGTCACTCTTTGACCCCGTGGAAAACGTCCAGAGCGGATCCTGGTCCTCGCAGAACACGGCAGTGAACCCGTGCGAAGCATCCAGAGCGGAGCCTAGTCCTCGCCTAACGCGGCAGTGAACTCGTGTGAAGCATCTAGTGCAAAATTCCTGGTCACGTGGAACGCGGATAACGTCACTCTTTGACCCCGTGGAAAACGTCCAGAGCGGATCCTGGTCCTCGCAGAACACGGCAGTGAACCCGTGCGAAGCATCCAGAGCGGAGCCTAGTCCTCGCCTAACGCGGCAGTGAACCCGTGTGAAGCATCTAGTGCAAAATTCCTGGTCACGTGGAACGCGGATAACGTCACTCTTTGACCCCGTGGAAAACGTCCAGAGCGGATCCTGGTCCTCGCAGAGCACGGCAGTGAACCCGTGTGAAGCATCCAGAGCGGAGCCTAGTCCTCGCCGAGCACGGCAGTGAACCCGTGTGAAGCATCTAGTGCAAAATTCCTGGTTACGTGGAACGCGGATAACGTCACTCTTTGACCCCGTGGAAAACGTCCAGAGCGGATCCTGGTCCTCGCAGAACACGGCAGTGAACTCGTGCGAAGCATCCAGAGCGGAGCCTAGTCCTCGCCTAACGCGGCAATGAAACCGTGTGAAGCATCTAGTGCAAAATTCCTGGTCACGTGGAACGCGGATAACGTCACTCTTTGACCCCGTGGAAAACGTCCAGAGCGGATCCTGGTCCTCGCAGAACACGGCAGTGAACCCGTGCGAAGCATCCAGAGCGGAGCCTAGTCCTCGCCTAACGCGACAGTGAACCCGTGTGAAGCATCTAGTGCAAAATTCCTGGTTACGTGGAACGCGGATAACGTCACTCTTTGACCCCGTGGAAAACGTCCAGAGCGGATCCTGGTCCTCGCAGAACACGGCAGTGAACCCGTGCGAAGCATCCAGAGCGGAGCCTAGTCCTCGCCTAACGCGGCAGTGAACCCGTGTGAAGCATCTAGTGCAAAATTCCTGGTTACGTGGAACGCGGATAACGTCACTCTTTGACCCCGTGGAAAACGTCCAGAGCGGATCCTGGTCCTCGCAGAGCACGGCAGTGAACCCGTGTGAAGCATCCAGAGCGGAGCCTAGTCCTCGCCGAGCACGGCAGTGAACCTGTGTGAAGCATCTAGTGCAAAATTCCTGGTTACGTGGAACGCGGATAACGTCACTCTTTGACCCCGTGGAAAACGTCCAGAGCGGATCCTGGTCCTCGCAGAACACGGCAGTGAACCCGTGCGAAGCATCCAGAGCGGAGCCTAGTCCTTGACTAACGCGGCAATGAAACTGTGTGAAGCATCTAGTGCAAAATTCCTGGTCACGTGGAATGCGGATAACGTCACTCTTTGACCCCGTGGAAAACGTCCAGAGCGGATCCTGGTCCTCGCAGAACACGGCAGTGAACCCGTGCGAAGCATCCAGAGCGGAGCCTAGTCCTCGCCTAACGCGGCAGTGAACCCGTGTGAAGCATCTAGTGCAAAATTCCTGGTTACGTGGAACGCGGATAACGTCACTCTTTGACCCCGTGGAAAACGTCCAGAGCGGATCCTGGTCCTCGCAGAACACGGCAGTGAACCCGTGCGAAGCATCCAGAGCGGAGCCTAGTCCTCGCCTAACGCGGCAGTGAACCCGTGTGAAGCATCTAGTGCAAAATTCCTGGTCACGTGGAACGCGGATAACGTCACTCTTTGACCCCGTGGAAAACGTCCAGAGCGGATCCTGGTCCTCGCAGAGCACGGCAGTGAACCCGTGCGAAGCATCCAGAGCGGAGCCTAGTCCTCGCCTAACACGGCAGTGAACCCGTGTGAAGCATCTAGAGCAAAATTCCTGGTCACGTGGAACGCGGATAACGTCACTCTTTGACCCCGTGGAAAACGTCCAGAGCGGATCCTGGTCCTCGCAGAGCACGGCAGTGAACCCGTGCGAAGCATCCAGAGCGGAGCCTAGTCCTCGCCTAACACGGCAGTGAACCCGTGTGAAGCATCTAGAGCAAAATTCCTGGTCACGTGGAACGCGGACAACGTCACTCTTCGATCCCGTGGGAAACATCCAGAGCGGATCCTGGTCCTCACACCAACATGGAGTGATCAGCACTGCGACATTCGTCTCGATATAGCAGACGCGATACCAGCAAACGGAGCGAAGGCCAAATTCCTAGCTTCAGGGTCTTGACGGCAAGTCATATAAAGCCTGAAAGACCACCGGAGATCATCCCACGTGGAGTGGTCACTACCTTGACGTTCGTTTCGATACAGCAGATGAAATGTCACCCCAGCGTTCTTCCCCCAGCAGGATTCAGACGCGACAAAGCAAACGAAGCGAAGGCCAAATTCCTAGCTTCAACGTCTTGACGGTAAGTCATATAAAACCGAAAAGACAATCAGAGATCATCTCACACCAACATGGAGTGATCACCACCTCGACGTTCGTCTCGACACAGCAGACGCAACATCACCAAAAGGAGTCACGGCAAAATCCCTGGTTCCAGACCTCGACGGTTCACCAGCAACCTAGAGACAACCGCGACATTCGTCTCGATACAGAGGACGCAATGCCAGCAAACGAAGCGAAGGCTAAATTCCTAGCTTCAACGTCTTAACGGCAAGTCATATAAAGCCTGAAAGACCATCAGAGATCATCCCACACCAGCGTGGAGTGGTCACCACCTCGATGTTCGTCTCGATACAGCAGACGAGATGTCACAACAGCGTTCTTCCTCCAACAGGATTCGCACATGACAAAGCAAACGAAGCGAAGGCCAAATTCTTAGCTTCAGGGTCTTAACGGCAAGTCATATAAAGCCTGAAGGACCACCGGAGATCATCCCATATGGAGTGGTCACCACCTCGACGTTCGTCTCGATACAGCAGACGCAACATCACCAAAAGAAGCCACGGAAAAATACCTAGTTCCAAATCTCGACGGTTCATCAGCAACCTAGAGACAACCACGACATTCGTCTCGATACAGAGGACGCAATGCCAGCAAACGAAGCGAAGGCCAAATTCCTAGCTTCAGGGTCTTAACGGCAAGTCATATAAAGCCTGAAAGACTATCGGAGATCATCCCACACCAGCGCGGAGTGGTTATGACTCATCGGGGCTCTCCAAAATGAGCCTAATCTCAAGTAAAAAGCGGCATGGCAAATTCCTAGCGCTTGCTCTTCCGACGGTCAAACTGCCAAGGAGGATTGCTTGAAGACGTCTTGTCCAGCCCCCGAAGGGATCAGAGATACGGCAGTCGCAGGGCTACTCGAATAGCACGATTGCCTATCGAGGAATACATCAGCTCATGCGATGGTACGACGGCCAAAACCCTAAGTACCACAGACCCTAACGGACTTCTGTCGTAAAGAGCAGAGGTTAACTGTGACGTTAGGATATTCTTGCGAGATCTGCTCGATTCGTTTCGACTCGTGAGGAAAATGATGTCTTTACGAGAACTTCTCGATTCGTCTCGACTCGTGAGATAAAGCCTTAGGCAGTAGGGATTAAAAAAAACTGTTTCCTAAGCACTGGGATCCTGCAAGTCGGCCCAAAATGGTCTCTTGCATACTATCCACGGGTCTCACTCTCCGAAGTCGAATTTCGACAAGGAGGGGAACAACCGCTTACGGGTCCTCTCGACTTGTAAGAGGGAAAAATTCTCTCATAAGATCCTTACGACTTATAAGAGAAAACACACTTAGGAATCCTCACGACTCCTAAGGAGAAAATACACCTACGAGATCCTCTCGATCCGTAGGGAGAAAAGTCTTTATGAGACTCTCACGGCTCATAAAGTTGAAAAGTCTTAGGTGACAGATCCTAACCCTGTCTCCTAAGCCATCACTGCCCTGCAAAGAGGTCAAGAGGGACCATCTATGAGCCACACTCGCCAAAGCTACATGCCACTGAAATGGAAAAGCTACTCATGAGCATATAAACTACTTCACTCCAGAGTAAGATATAAAGAGATAGAAGGGTGCGGCTCATGGAGTTAAGGGTTTGGAACTATATCTCTTAAGAGTCGAGATTTGAGTCAATGATAAATGACGACGCTTGTGTCCGCTCGTTATCTTCTCAGATCAAGATTCTGAAAGTAATATACCAACCCGAAACTGGTCATACGCTATGCATTACTTTGCACTACTTCACCCACGTAAATACTTACGTTGGCAAAGTAGTGGGGGGCATTTGTTCCCGCCAAAAATTTCTGCGCAAAAGAGTCCAAGATATCAAATTACAGCGATATGCTTAAGGAAATGCAAACCAGTATCTTCCGGGCTGTTTTTTGACAAACTCCCGAATGAGAAACAGATAAATTCTGATGTTATCGAAAGCGGCTCGAAAAACCCTTCGATTTGATATATTATGGGCCTCGTAATTCATCCGGGGTCAAAAGTTATAAGGAATTACGTGTCCACACGTGATGGACTTTTAAGAACCCGCTGGAGGAGTTAAAAAATATAATAAAAACTCAGAAAAGACCCCAATGGGGCATCACGTGCTCACACGTGACCATGGGTCACGTGCAGACACGTGATGGGCTTTTAAAGCCTCTAAAATAATGAATAGAATTTAATTCTAAAAGTCAGAAAATACCTCAACGAGGTATCACGTGCTTACACGTGACCAATGGTCATGTGTTGACACGTGATGGTTAAAATTGAAACATAAATAAGCGGCTGAGAAAGGAACCCAATTGGGGGTCACGTGCTCACACGTGACCAAAGGTCACGTGCCAGCACGTGACTGGCTTTAAAAGCCTTATAATTTAATAGAATTAAATTCTAAAAGTTTCTGAATCTTTCCGAATGGAAAAGGGTCATGAGGAACCGTTGGATTAAAAATCCAAGGGTGATTAAAAATCACCAATTTATGGAAAAATCTCAAATAAGGAAAGATCTCCCCAAATCTCACCGAAATAACAAACAGAATATCTTTGGATTTAAAATCCAACGGTGAATAAAATTCATTGGGTGATCTAAAGGATCATATTAATTATGAAATCAAATCAAATCTCTTAATGAGAGATTTGCTAAACAAATTGATTCTCTTCCTTCTCCTATAAATAGGAGCCAAGAAGAGAAGAGAAGGGATCTACTTTTTTGAGAAAAACAGAGGGATCTACTTTTTTGGAGAGAAAAACAGAGAGAGGAGAATTTAATTCTCAAGAGGGAAGAAAAGCAAGGAGAATTTAATTCTCAACAAAGAAAACCCTAGGTGAGAAAAGGGAAAAAGATAAACTTCAAACAGAGAATTTAATTCTCAAAATCCAAGAGTTTAACTCTTATACAAAAAAGAACTTAGTTCTTCTTCTGGTTGAAGATCTGCACAGAGCACATCTCCCCATAAATTGAGAATTTAATTCTCATCGGGTCGAGATCCTGCCATGCAGATCCTAAACTTAGAAGGGGAATTGAGTTTTGAGAATTAATTCTCCTAAAACAAAACTAGGGTTTAACCCTAATCAAGAATTTAATTCTTTTACATATCTGGGAATTTAATTCCTTTGAAAAGAAATCAGGGTTTCATCCTAAAGAAGAATTCAATTCTTTCACGATAGGAATTTAATTCCTCCAAAATCATAATTAGGGTTTAACCCTACAAAGAATTCAATTCTTAAAAGATCTCTGTTCATGAAAAGAACTAGGGCCACGTGCCCCACGTGACCCTTGAAAAGATCCCCTGCAAAGAACTTTGAAGCATCACCTCACGTGCTCCCACGTGACTCCCAAAACGCAGAAAGAAAAAGCAAAGGAAATGAAAGCTTTGGGCGCTCTCACGTGTTATCACGTGACCCCTCAGCAAATGCTTTAACAATTGGCGCACAGATCCCCATCACGTGCCAACACGTGATGCTCTAAAATAAAAATGAAAGTGTTTAACACTTAATGGCAAAACAAAAGAAAAGAAGCTTTGGGCGCTCTCACGTGTCCCCACATGACCCCTCAGCAAGTGCTGTAATATTCGATGCATAAACCCCCATCACGTGCCAACACGTGATGCTCTAAAATAAAGATGAAAAGTGTTTAACACTTATTCGCAGATTTGAGGATAAAACAAAGGAGATCTGGCTTCACATTTAGGACGCCCTCACGTGTCCCCACGTGACCCCTAACGAATCCCTTTAATATCGAATGGATGGATGCCTATCACGTGCCCACACGTGATGGCTAGGAAATTAAAGGTGTTAAATACTTACCTGCTGAATAAAATAAGGGAAATCAGGGCGCTGTCACGTGTCCGCACGTGACCCCTCCCTCCTTAGTGTTTAACACTAATTGGAAAACTCTATCTGCAGTGTTTAACACTGATTTTCTTAGTGATTAACACTAATTTGAAAACTCTGTCCCAGTGTTTAACACTGATTATCTTTTAGTGTTTAACACTAACTTGCTAATCTTATTCCCAGTGTTCAACACTGTTGGTCTTTAGTGTTTAACACTAGCTTTAGCCCAATTGGTTAAGTTTCTAGAGGCAAAGCCTCTCCTTCAATGGACCAACAGAGGGCCAATATTTCAAACATAATTGGACTTATCCCAAACTGGCCATAAGTCCTCAAATCATCTTGAACTGAGCACATCTGCTCTTTCAACCAACTCATTGGTTCAAGGGTACATCTCTGAACTCCTCTGATATTTGTCGTTGTAATCCTTCAACGTCTTCAGAGAGGTGACGGGTCCCGACAACCACACATCAACACGGACTGTGGGGTCCTTAAACTCATGGACTTATGCGTCCTTAAACCAAGATACGGACTGTGGGGTCCTTAAACCCGCGGACTTATGCGTCCTTAAACTAACGGACTTATGCGTCCTTAAACTAACGGACTAATGCGTCCTTAAACACACCCATATGGACTGTGGGGTCCTTAAACCCATGGACTTATGCGTCCTTAAACTACCCATGGACCACCATGTCCCTAAACTGGCATTGGACCACTATGTCCTTAAACTGGTATTGGACCACCATGTCCCTAAACTGGCATTGGACCACTATGTCCCTAAACTGGAACAATAGAGCCCCAAATGCTCTTTTGTCGGATCTAAACGATCCCGTTAAGTCGATCTTAGTCCCAAACTGGACTAACGTATCCTTAACAACCGTTTAAGTTGATCTTAGCCTCAAATATGGCTAACGTATCCTTAAACCTTCAAGCAGACTTTAGTCCCAAATTGGACTATGAATCCCCCCAATCAACTTTGGTTCAAGGGTACATCTCTGAACTCCTCTGACACATGTCGTTGTAATCCTTCAACGTCGTCAGAGAGGTGATGGGTCCCGACGGCCATACATTCATGGACCACTATGTCCCTAAACTGGAACAATGGAGCCCAAATGCTCTTTTGTCGGATCTAAACGATCCCGTTAAGTTGATCTTAGTCTCAAATTAGACTAATGTATCCTTAACAAACGTTTGAGTTGATCTTAGCCTCAAATATGGCTAACGTATCCTCAAACCAAACCCCCAAACCCAAATCTAAGATAATACGGATTTGGACTAGTCCACGCCCTACGGGCGACGACATAACTCAGTCTCCGTAAACAATCCACGGGCAACAAAACACAAAACAAACACCCACGACACGAAGTGACCAGCTGGAGAAGGAGAAAGTTGTTATCGCGATGCGGTAGCGTAATTAACTGCAGGGGCTTGCGCCTGCAGGGAAGAGCGTCCCCACAATCAAAACCCCCTCAAACGAGGGGGAATCTGATGAAGTCTGCTACATCGGACGCATCCGTTTAAACCTTCGATACATGGTGCCATAAATCAACTTGGCATCTTCGGAGAGGTGAACGGATAGCACCAATTAGCATCTGCCCCGAATCTCAGTGCCAAGACATCGCAGTCTTGTGCGCCGTCTTTCGGAGGGGAACACCCCTAGCGTGTCTACCTTTTTAGGAGCGTGCTTCTGTGGTGGGTTCACCCTTCAGTTTTCGGACAGCGCAAACTTACCTTGTTGGTACTGGTCCTCGACCCAATTTTTGAAGATGTAGCAATCCTCAATTGGGTGGCCCAATAATCTGTAGTAGGAGCACTAGTTGGGACTGTTGACATCACCCGGCTGCCTTGGACGTCTCGGATCCGGCAGAGTGATAAGTCTATTGCGCACTGCCAGTTCGAACAGTCTCCTCATTTTTTCCCGGGGAAACGAGTAAGGACGTCCTAGCTTCTCTTCGAGGGATCAGCGGGGGTGTGTGTCGCTTTGGCGAGCAACCGGTTTCGGGTTAATTAGTTGCTATTGAGCGTTGGCAACGAAGGTCGCTTTCCCTTTGCCTTTTTCATTCCGGGGATCCATTTTTGAAGAGGATGGCCTATGGCCTATCTGGTCCATTTGGGCCAGCTTGTCGATTAAGGCCTGGAAGGTGGTCGGCTTGAAGAACATTATAAATTGGGATATAGTCACCTTAGGATCAAGGGTCCCTACGAACATTCCTACGGCAGGAGCTTCTTCTATGCGTTGTTCGCTTTTTGACCATAGGTTTCGCCATTGAATTGCGTATTGAACCCTGGTCTCTCCTGGCTTCACCCTGGCATTGATTAATGCCGTGATCGGGATGCGCTCGCTTGCGCTTGTGAACCGCTGTGTGAATAGTAATTCCATCTCTGTGAATGTTTTGACAGAGTCATTTGGGAGCTCGGAGTACCATTCAAATGCCGTCTCTGACAAGCTGCCAACAAACTGGCGAAGCAGCAGTTTGTCGTCGCCTCCAGTATTACCGCACAAAGCTCTGAATTGAGCAACGTGCTAGTGTGGATTGCCCATCCCCTTATACACATGGAACTTAGGGATCGTATATCCTAACAGGTACTTGATTTGATCGTACCAGCCTGGATAAGGTCACCCAGTTCTAACGAATTGGCCAGCCACTTCACTCGCTTGATAAGCTCGTATTTGTTGAGCTACGTAGTCATCGAGGGTAGCTTTGGAGATCATTTCCTCCCTGGCCGCAGATAAAGCCGGAAGAGGGTTTGATGTTTCCCCTCTGTCTTCCTCGATAATTATCGGCGGGTCTTCAGCTGGAGGCTCTGGCTGGATCATCATTCCAACCATGTCTTGGAACAGGAGCGCCATCTGCTTTATATTAGCAGCTTGTTCCACGGCATCCTTCTCTTCTCTTTCTAGCATCCTTCGCAAGAACTCTGTATCGTTTTCTTTCTCCTGGTGTTGTTCAGATGCCGCTTCCGGGCTTTCTTTCTGCCCGGTGAGTGCTGCCATTTTCGTCAGCATCTCCTGGAGCTTTTGTTACTGCTCCTGAGCTTTCGTCAACGACCAAGTTTGCGGCCGATGAGCCAAGAAAGCACGGCTCTCCTCTTTTCCAGAAGCCATGTGCACCGTGTGCACGATCATGCCCCCAGACTTGGGGCGTTTGGATCCATCACCCTTGGGATTTGCCGCCGGCGGTGGGAGATTCTCCAGCCTTCTCTTTTTGTAAGAAGTCGAAGTCGAAGGAGCTATTGTAACATGCACTTGAGAAGTCCCTCGCTGCATGCTAAAGGGATGATTGTCCTCTTGTCGAACCTTCATTTTCTCCGGTTGACGAGAGTAGTTCTTGTTGATCACAGAATCCTGGACTTTCCGCCAGACTCTGTGGATTCGGGAGGACAGCCGCTGAGGGGGCTGCTCCGGCTTCGCCTGTATCATGTTTTCAACATGTGAGGAAGATTTCTTCAGCACCGCGGTCGGAGAGTTCCGCCGCACCCTGCTAAGCGGTTCAAAGCTGTTTCCAGTTGGAACAGCAGCGTCAACTTCCACCATTGGAGCTGGTGGAGTAAGTCCAGAAGGGGAGTTGCCCCCAGCTTTCCTCACTCGGCGTCAGTGGAGACGTCGAGCATGTTTTGCATACGGGACCACCTCAGTCGTGGAAGCGGCTCCGTCTTAGCCCCTGCTTTGATAAGGGATTATTGTTGGTGACAGCCTGTCGAAGACTGACGTCCGTGGAGAGGGAACAACCAATCTCTCGAAGGCCGACTTTCTGGTAAGGGAAGCATTTTTTACGACTTCACCCGTAGCAGGAGTTGGAATGTCCAATCTTTCGAAGACCGATCCTTTAGTAGGAGAAGCCCCTTTGACGCCTTCACCTGCCGGAGTTGGAATGGCTATCCATTTCGCGATAACCCCTTCAAGTATTGCGAGCCTCTTTGCGGGCCCACTTGAGCTTTGGTTCAGCTTGTTGAAGACTGAGGTGGCAGACTTGGACGACCCGTTGAGAGAGGCCGTGGTGGTTGCAAGTCGATCGAAGACCGACTTCTTAGAAGCTTCCTGTGGTGGCACTGGGACGTTGAAACTCGCTGGCGGGAGCATGGTCCCGAAAACAATCCAGCGGTGGCCTGAGTCACCTGCTCCAAAGGCATTGAAAATATGCAGGCCGCATTTGGCCCGTATGTCACTCCTCCGGCGGGGACGGAGCGGAAATTGCTGTTGCAGGTACACTTGGAAGCCATTGATCTTCTTTTGCTTTCTGAACAGGAACAAGACACCAAATCTTAGTAACTCGAATCCAGGGGCAACCATAGTAAACCGCGATTTATTCGCGAACACGACACACGAAATGTGGAGCGGAAAGAGGAAAAGGTCCCACCGTGCGTGCCAGAATCTTTTTACCGCCGAAAACAGAGACGAACCGGGTAGGTCGTCTTGCCTGAATTTGGGGGCATATATTATTTGGATTTATTCTTCCACCTCTCCGAAGATGCCAAGTTGATTTATGACACCGTATATCGGAGGTTTGGACGGATGCGGCCGTTATAGCAGACTTTGTCAGATTCCCCCTCGTTATGAGGGGTTTTTGATTGTGGGGACGCTCTTACCTGTAGGCGCAAACCCCTGCAGTTAATTACGTTATCGCATCGCGATAACCATTTTCTCCTGCTCCAGAAGTTCACTTCGTATCGTGTGTGTTTGTTTTATTTTTGGTTGCTTGCGGATTGTATACGGAGACTAATTTATGTTGTCGCCCGTAGGGCGTGGATTAGTCTAAATCCGTATATTCTTAGATTTGGGTTTGGTTTGATTTAAGGATCGTTAATCTCGTTTGAGATTAAGATCAACTTTAATGTTTGTTGAGGATACGTTAGTCCAATTTGAGACTAAGATCTACTAAACAGAATTTTGGGATCATTCAGACCCAACAAAAGAGCATTTGGGCTCTATTGCTTTAGTTTAAGCACGTTTCGGTCCGTTGTTAGTTTAAGGACGTTTCGGTCCATAGATCACCCCTTTTTGAGGTGAGGGTTTAGTTTAAGGACGTTTCGGTCCGCAGTAGTTTGAGGTGTGTATGTCATCTCTGGACGCGTGCCCAAAAAAAAACCGGTTGGTTGTCGGGACCCACTACCTCTCTGAAGACGTTGAGCAACTACAACGACATGTATCAAAGGTATAGAGAGATGTACCCTTGAACCAACTCCATGTTTGAGGGAAAAGGAATTGATGGTCAAGCCCAGAAATCATTAGTCGTATTTTGAGACTAAGATTTCTTCAGAGGAATGTGGAATGAATATCGTTTTTGGTCATCGTCAATTGAGTAGTCATCGGTCGTGTTTGAAACTGGAATTAGTTTGGGAAGTCATAACCATAGAGGCTCGGTCTATTTGGAGATCGAAAATGTTTTAATCTCAAGAAGACTTACCCAACTTGAGGCTGGAGTTGACTTCCCATAGTGTTAAGCACTAGCATACGTTCAGCACTCACGTGTTCCCACGTGAGGTTCTAAAGCAGTGTTAAACACTGGATTTCGGGGGCGCTCGCGTATGGCACGTGAGGCACCTCAAAGCTGGCGTTGTACATTGGGTTCAAGTTCCCGTTTATATATAAGTGTTAAACACTTAATTCTTGTGGCACTCACGTGTGAGCACGTGAGGCGTCCCAAAGTTGGGTACCCGCCTTTTTGGATTTTACTTCCCTCTTCTTTTATAAGTGCTAAGCATTTGGCTCACGTGTGAGCATGTGAGGTGTCCGAAATGGGAAATGTTCTCTGGATTTTATTTCTCTTTCTTTTATAAGTTCTAATCACTTGGACCCTGTGGTGCTCACGTGCGAACACGTGAGGCGCCTTCAAAATGTGAGCGCTGTTTAAATTCACACCCATGAAAACCCTAAATAAAATAAATAACTTCTCGAGGTTTATTTTGAAATTATATTAAAAAAAAATATTTTTTCATAAAACCCGCTTGAGGTATATAAAACACTGTTAAGAACTTTAGTAAATATAGGTTTAAGCGGGATCAATTCTCTTGAGCCTCAGTAACCGGAGAAAGTGAGTGCTTACCTATTTAAGGTAGAAAACTTAACGGTGTTATCAATGGTAATTGTCTTGGAAAAAGACACAAATCCTGCCGTCCATGTGCAACAGTTTCCGATAACTCCCGAATCTAATTCAGCATCCAAATCATTTATAAGTGTTTGACTCAAGTCTGAGTCTAACTCAAACCAGAATCCAATTCAAACATGAATCCAAAGTCTAATATGTATACTTGAACATAAACCTGAATACTTGAATTCAACTTCAATATCAAACCTGAATACATGACTTGACTTGACCGAGCCATGGCCATACTTGACATGACTATATGATTACATCCTGAACCTATTTACTTGAACAACTTGTATCCATGGTTTCGGCAAGTCTTGTAACTATAATCAAGACAATACATTACTCGAGGTTAACGGGATAGATTGGTACAGAATGTATTAGTGTGGCATGATGATGATCACTAAAAGATACCTACATGAACTCTCGTATCGTTGTCCCGTGGGTTTTGATGGGACCTTATACCTACATGTTACCATAGTCCATGGGGTAAGATAGACTCCTCTCGTATACACAAATACCTTCTGTACCAAGCTACAAACAACTACTACGTTAGTATAACAAACATATACCTGTATAAATTACCAGTTCATTTTCTCTTTACTTGTTCTATTCCATTATTTCTTTTGGGACTTACCGAGCGCTAGTTCGCTGACGACATTCATGTCTATTTCTTTCTTTGGAATGTTCGTCAGGAGGACCGGACTCTCAGGAGATCGAGCCCAGCCAGAGACTTGGATCAGTTCACTGGCCCAGCCGGACTTCTAGCTTCTTGGTACTTATTTCAGTTTGTATGCTACTTGTTTAGGCATTGTTTTATATCATTGTACTTTCCTTTTCAAAACAGTGTATGTAAAGATGAATGTTAATAAAAGTTGATGTTCATTTTATATCTCTTGTTATTTCTTGTGCATTTTACATATATTGCTTAATTTACAGCCTAACGTATTTATTTCTTAGT